>JASWHV010000007.1:32809335-34009335 GCA_030760725.1 Neostapfia colusana
CAACTCGTATCACTGAGCTGGCTTGTCAGGGTCTTCCTCATTATTGCGGCTGCCCTGTGATTCTGCTTTAGGTGGGGAGGCTGCTGGTGTAGGAGTGTGGTGACGCTTGCTTGCCCGGCGGTCTGGGGAGTCAGGAGTCCATGTGTTATTTACGGTGACACACAGTTCATTCCCATCTCCTTTTTCTCTCGCCCTCAAGCTGGCGTGAAGCAACGCCTCAGTCTTCTTCAGGGTGTCACGAACATCCTGAAGCTCCTGCTGGCACTCCTGCAGTCGAGTGCTGAGCATAGCTGCATCCTCCAGGCACAGGTCCATGTGCTCGTGGGAAGTCCCCTGCTGCACTGGCGGGTACTGGTACTCCGCGGTGCCACTCTCACGCTGGAGGACATACATGTACTCAGTCCTGTCCAGGTGGAGACGGTTGATGTAACTTTGGCAGGTGATGGCCTCCCAGGTGACATCCTTCTCAGCATCGGCCTGAGTCGCCCGACAAGCTGGAGAGCGGTGGATCTTGAGCAGCTGATTTTCATGGATAATCCTCATCTCTGAGCTCCATTCTTCCCGCTTCTCACGGATGGTCCTGGTGGAGCTGTAGTGTATGATCAGCTTGCCAACATTGCCGGTGGCGAGGAGCATACGCCGAAGACGGCGCAACAAGCCTCCTACTGCCAACCCGTAGGAGTGGTACGTCACCGGACGGTTCTCCTCTCTCAAGGCAAGGGCAACTATAGGAACTCTCCCTCCGGTGGACTTGCAGACGGTGCGGATCATGCGAACTATCTAAAACATAAACATTTAAAATTAAGTTAGATAAGAATTAAATAAAGATTGTATTTTGAATAAAAGTTGGGACAAGGTGAATGAAGCGACCCCATTAAATAACACTTTCAACCCACACCTTTGTAAAATAGTTTTTAAGAAGATAGGGTCCTTAAATACGTCCATGTCTACCTAGGTCCACGTTCCTATGGGCAACCTTGGCTCTGATACCACTTCTGTCACACCCGGTTTCTCCAAAGAACAACCGATTGAATATCACATGTATGCCAGGATCATTTTCTCATACATGTGACGACAAATAGTGAAGCATCATTATATTACAAGCCAAGTGTTCGAATATAAATAAGTCTTACATAGCATACGTCTCGATGGACAATAATATGTTTATAACATGTAAACAAAACAGCAGCGGAATATAAATCTTGTGGGCTCCGTCACAGATGTTGCCCAGGGGACTCCATGAACCTAGAATTCTTCTTCGGGTCCGAAGTCTTGATCTTTGAACACCACATCATCCCCTTAACCTGAGCAGCAATTTAAACCAACAGAAAAGAAAGGTTGAGTACCGTTGGTACTCAGCAAGTGTGGGAAAGTTATGTCATGCATGGCTGGAACAAGGAGAGGTTGAACTCATGGTTAAAGCACTACGCAATTAATACCTATCACCTTAGCTTATTAAGCACCTACATTACTACATAGGTGAAATGGTCCCAATCCCTCAACCCATCATCAATATCAAGTAAACATAGTCTCATCTCCGATGTTAAGCTTCCCGCTTAACATCCTCAACTTCCCAATCCACCATCCTCTAATCATGAATAAGTCCAAGCCGCTCTTGACCGTGAGCATGGCTGTCATGATAGTTTTGACTCTGCAGAGTTTGCACCACTGTACCCACATGTACTGATTTCATCCCCCGATGCCGGGTGGACTAAAAGAACCTCCATTATGCCAGTGGCCGCGAACCATGTTCACACTTCCCAGGTGTGTAGTCAGGAGATCACTACGAGGCCTTTACAAAGGGATTCCCAACGAGCATGGGCCCACTGAGGTTTCACCCCTAACAGCATACAAGAGGCTCCAACCCTGCTGGAGTGGCCCCTCTTGAGCCTTGCGGTTTATATGGTAGTTCAGCTGACACCTATTCCCCGCACCATCCAAAACGCCCATACTACGCCGGGGATACACCTAATTAATTGGCCAAGCTGCCCCATCTCAGCATGTGGTTGGCACGGTAAAGCCAGATTACATGCTCCATGAACCGGTCCTCAGGATCCAGGCAAACACTAAACACAAACCCGAGTCTCGTGCACACAGCACCAACCAAATCATCCAACTTGCCTCGATCCCTACCTCTACATAACTCATAATATCTCATTCAAAATTAAGGTAAATAAGTTGATGATCTCATATCCCAATTATCCCATTCTAAGCATGGCTAAGCATAAGCATATAAATAAATGACATAATAAAATAAATCCCAACCCAGGCTACAAGGAAATAAGATAATAAAAATCTAGGGAAACTTCCTAGCTTGGGTATCATATTCCAAATTGACAATGCAAATTAATTCTAACTACACATCCTAGTATAGGATCAAAGTGGTCAAGGACACTTGCCTTCTTCCTGCTGCTCTGGGAATGGAAAGTCTTGGTCTTGGAAGGTGAGAACTTGCTCTGGGGCAGGTTCTACTCATGCCAATACACATAGCAAAAGAAAACAACAATCCATAAGCCATAGTCCACACTTTCACTTATGCAAACCACACATACATACATATTAAAGTCATTCATATGTTTAGGTGTTGTGGTTACCCTAGATGTGTTGATTTTAGGCCTACATACACTTTTAAACATATATATATATATATTTATTATTTCTAACTTTTGTATTCAGATTTCTAGTTGCACACTATATATTAATTTCCCATTTGAACAAATTCTCTATATTTAATTAATACACTCCTTAGCCACAAAATTTGCATGAAAGAAAGTGTCCTACTCCAAATCGGTTTTTAGATCTTCTACAAAATCTTAATTTGAAGTTTTTGAAAATAAAGACCTCATTTAACATTTTCTAATTATGCATACTTATTTTCCTATATTTTCACATTTATTTTCTATGCCTAAAAGTGAATTTTAATATTAAAATAGTAAGACATATCATCTAAACAGAATAGGTTCTGATCTAAAATGTTCAATAATATATTTTTGAACTTCCTCTCTCATGTGAACCAATTAAAATTTTTTTTACCAGTTTTTAGAATTATTTCCTAGCCTAAAAATGTGTTTCTAGAAATAATAAAAATGAGCAACACTTAGGCAGATCTCATTTCAGCCTAAAATCAATTTTTAACTCATTCTAAAGGTTTTCCAAGTGCTAGGAGAGTTTAAATTTGTATTTGCACATGTGTTTGCATCACCATTTAAATTTAAATCCTAATCACATGTTCAAATTTCTGAATTTAATATCCTATAGGGTCTGAATTGTAAACCCACCCTACTGCAGGGTCTAATTTGCTATTTCCTAAATTTTAGGGGCCTAATTACAAAAAATAGAGAGGTTTTCCTAATTTTTATTAAGTCCAGGGGCTAAAACTGATTTTTAAATGAATTTACATGAATTGCTGAAGGTCGAGGAGCTAGATCAGAAGTTTCCGTGGCTAGCTCGTGTTTTCCGAGATCCCCAGGGGGTAGCGTGTAAGATTCTCGACCTTTATAACGCGGGGCTGACGTGGGCCGTTGGATTTAAAACAGACGGCTGGGATTATAATGTGAAGCAGTACAGATTAGATCTAATAGGGACCGCACAATTTAAAATGGACGGGCCTCAGGGGGGCACGTCGCCCTGGCCGTGTGCGGGCGGCGCTGCCCGTCGGCGCGCGGCGGCGGCGGCGATCTCACCGGAGAACTTCGGGTTTTCGTCTATACTTCCTAAAACTTGGATTTATTGGCATAGAACGAAAGAGGGGAGGTAGGGGATTGTTGGTGATATGCCCAAGAGGCAATCATAACAATTCGGATAAGGGCCTGATGGATATTTGATCCATAAGAAATTAGGGTACGAATGGGCTTGTGACCTAAAAGCCCATTAGCGCGCCTATAAATATGAGAGGTCGGGTTAGGGGCAGATTACTCCACCACATAACAGCCCCAGCCGCCGCCCCTCACAGGCCAGCCGCCGAAACCCCTGTCGCGCGCGCGGTGCTAGCACACCGACGCACGACGTTCCTGCCTGTACGTGTGGACTCCGTGGAGGCGCTGCTGTTACTGTTGCGCTGATTGGCTACGACGCGCATCTACGATCCGCTGCACTGCGCGTCTAGTGGTAACGATCCATGATCTTCTTACTCGCATGTTTCCTGGGTGATACGGTCAAATTGCTAGAGTAGCGCATCGCCTATTTCCCTACAGTGGTATCAGAGCCGACTTGCGTAGTTTTCGGTCTGGGTCTTAGATGCGATCTACTGCAGACAAGTTCATATGATGAATTTTTATAGTTCGGCTTTTAGGGTTTGGAATTGGTTAGAGTAGATTGCCATCATATGACTAAAGGATTAGTTCATGCTCCTTCTCTGTTGTGTGCGCAACCTGTCCCTACCGGCTGGAATCACCATCGGCACTAATAGTGTACATAGCGAACAGATTGAGCCAACAGATCACGGTCATGTGTCGCGATCTTCTCGTGGATAACCAGTCACAATGAAAATTGAGTCGTTCTGAATGGCTCAGATTCGGGTTGATTTGATCAATTCGATGATATTTTCATAGTGATTTCATAGATGCGATCTATGCAATTCCGTTGTTGTCTGCTATAGTGACATCATTAAGTTGTTTCGTGATAGACATCGTTCTACGCTTAACTTATTTTTGTAGGGAATGATGTGAATGGTATGGCCTAAATGTGATGTGATAATCTGTGTGTAAAATTCGTGCAGCCTGCGTGTTGCAAATTTAACACAACCAGGTTGAGGTTGTCACATATTTGTATAATGACCTGCGTGTCGCCCTGTGATGACTCATCTCTCATGTAATTTATTTGATAGCTATTAGATGTATTAGCTTCTTTTATATTCATTGAGAAACCTCAAGCATGATGGCGATGGTGATCACCATAAAAAGGGAGACATGGCGGTGTAGATCATGATGGAACCATGGTGATGGAGATCACTATGATCCTAAAGTCCATACTATTCACATATATGATATGATCGTATGCCTGTGATGTTTTACTATTCTTTTCATGCTTTTCATATGGTGGATGTTTTGTCATGATAGAATAACTTCCCTCGGAAAAGTTGAGTATTTGATGCCATTTACCTATAGCTGCACCTATGTTGTTTTGATCGTTGTATGGTAGGTTTGCCAAAGCAAAATACCATCATCTTTCATAATGAATAGGGTGAATGTTGGACATTCACATGCATAGTATTGGTTTACTCAACAAAGCTATCAAAACGGTTTTGGTCTTTATGGCATAGTGTTGGTAGCCGGGGCATTGGATGTCACCCAACAAACAAGAATCATATAGAGATATGATTAACAATTGTTGTTTACCTATGTCACTAATTTTCTAGCAGTGAAGCCAAAGCTCACTAGAAATTAGTAAATATGGATCTTGGACCACTATATGTCGTTAGAGGGAGGACGATACTCATATAGTGGTGGTGTCTTTTACTAAACTGTTAATAAAAGATTGGTACATAACATAGTGTTAAAACCTTGCATATTTGTTTTCTATTGTAGATCATGTCTGCTAGTAACAATTCCGGTTTCAATTTGCGATCTGTGCTTGAGAAAGAAAAGCTCAATGGAGCTAACTTTATTGATTGGTACCGCAACCTGAGAATTGTTCTCAGGCAAGAGAAAATTGAGTATGTTCTTGAGCAACCATACCCCAATGACCTCCCCGATGATGCAAATGCCGCAACTCGCAGGACTTATGAGAAGCACTGCGATGATGCACTTAATGCAAGCTGCCTCATGCTTGCCACAATGTCCCCTGATCTATAGAAGCAATATGAGCATGCAAATGCTTATTCTATGATTCAGGGACTACGTGGAATGTTTGAGAACCAAGCAAGGGCTGACAGGTACAACATCTCAAAGTCCTTGTTCTCATGCAAGCTGACAGAAGGTAGCCCGGTCAGTCCCCATGTAATCAAGATGATTGGTTACATTGAGACTTTGGACAAACTTGGTTCTGAACTCAAGGATGGCCTGGCTATTGACGTTATTCTCCAGTCACTCCCACCGAGCTATGAGTCATTTATATTGAATTATCAAATGAATGGCATGGAGAAAACGTTGGCTGAATTGCATGGGATGCTTAAAACAGCCGAGGAAAGCATTAAGAAAACACCACTCATGTGATGATGGTTCAAAAGGAGAATAAAAAGAGGAAGCGTGTGATGCATCCTAAAGGCAAGAGAAAGGTTCCCAATGAGCCTTCAAGCTCAAGGCCAAAGGGTAAATCAGGCCCTTCTCCTAATGATGAATGTTTCCACTGTCATGCTAAGGGGCATTGGTCTAGGAACTGCAAGAAGTACTTGGAGGATAAGAAGAAGAAAGCGAGTGAGACTTTCACTTCAGGTATAAATGTTATAGAAATCAATATTGCTACATCTTCTAGTGAATCATGGGTATTTGATATCGGATCAATGATTCACACTTGCAAATCATTGCAGGGTCTAAGTGAGACTAGAAGATTTGCAAAAGGCGAGTTGGATGTTCGGGTCGGCAATAGAGCAAAGGTTGCTGTCATAGCTGTCGGAACTTATCACTTGTCATTACCCTCAGGATTAGTTTTGGAATTAAATAATTGTTATTACATTCCTTTTTTGAGCAAGAACATTATATCTTCTTCATGTTTGGAAGAAGTTAATGGTTATGAGATTATAATAAAGAATAAATGTTGTTCTATTTATTATAATAATATTTTATATGCTCAATGTCCATTAGTGAATGGATTATATGTTCTTGATCTTGAGGATAAAACAGTCTATAACATTAATACAAAAAGGGCTCGATGAAATGATCTAAATCCCACTTTTATTTGGCATTGTCGCTTAGGTCATATAAATGAGAAACGCATTGAGAAACTCCATAAAGATGGTTTGTTAAGTTCATTTGATTTTGAATCACTTGACACATGCGAGTCTTGTTTACTTGGGAAGATGACCAAAGAACCCTTCAGTGGTCAAAGTGAGAGGGCAAGTGACATTTTGGGACTTATACATACTGATGTATGTGGACCAATGAGTTCTGTAGGTAGAGGTGGTTTTCAGTATTTCATTACTTTTACCGATTACTTTAGTAGATATGGATATGTCTATCTAATGAGGCACATGTATGAATCTTTTGAAAAGTTCAAAGAATTTCAGAATGAAGTACAAAATCAGTTGGTCAAGACAATTAAACTTCTACGATCTGATCGTGGGGATAAATATTTGAGCCATGAATTTTATGATCATTTAAAATAATGTGAAATTGTTCCACAGTTGACTCCACCTGGAACGCCTCAATGGAATGGGGTGTCCGAGCGGAGGAACCGAACCTTGTTAGACATGGTTAGGTCAATGATGAGCCAGACTGATCTTCCACTATCCTTTTGGGGTTATGCTCTTGAAACTGCTGCGTTTACACTAAACAGAGTCCCAACTAAGTCTGTTGAGAAGACACCATATGAGATGTGGACCGGGAAACGTCCTGGATTGTCTTTCCTCAAAGTTTGGGGATGTGATGCTTATGTCAAACGTTTGACGTCAGACAAACTTACTCCCAAATCAGACAAATGCTTCTTTGTGGGATATCCTAGGGAAACCAAAGGATATTATTTTTATAATAAAACGGAGGGTAAAGTGTTTACTGCTCGCAATGGTGTCTTCTTGGAGAAAGAGTTTCTCTTAAAATGAGTTAGTGGGAGCAAGGTGCATCTTGAAGAAATTCAAGAGATACCTGAAAATTTTTTGGCACCCTCTAATCCTATACAGGATGTACAAGATGTTGTACAACCACTTGATGAAACACCAGCCCCACGAAGGTCTACAAGGGTACGTCGTGCAACTGAAAAGTTGACACTCCTAACCACGAAACCACGGGACATGGTATTGTTGGAAAATAATGAGCCTGTGACCTACACTGAAGCAATAATGGGACCCGACTCTGAGAAATGGCTTGGAGCCATGGAATCCGAAATAGAATCCATGCATGAGAATCAAGTTTGGAACTTGGTTGATCCAATCGATGGTGTGAGACCGATCGATTACAAATGGATTTTCAAGAAAAAGACTGATATGGATGGAAAAGTTCACATCTATAAAGCACGATTGGTGGCGAAAGGTTTCAAACAAATTCAAGGTGTTGATTATGATGAAACATTTTCGCCCTTCGCTATGCTAAAGTCTGTTCGGATTCTCCTAGCAATTGCTGCGTATTTTGATTATGAAATATGGCAGATGGATGTCAAAACAGCCTTTCTTAATGGGAGTCTTACTGAGGATGTGTACATGACACAACCTGAGGGTTTTGTCGATCCTAAAAATGCTAGAAAAATATGCAAAATTCAGAAGTCCATCTATGGATTGAAGCAAGTATCTCGGAGTTGGAATCTACGTTTTGATGAAGTGGTCAAAGGGTTTGGTTTCATCAAGAATGTAGAAGAACCTTGTATTTACAAGAAGGTTAGTGGGAGCGCAATTATATTTCTGGTCCTATATGTAGATGACATATTGTTGATCGGAAATGATGCGTTCCTCCCTGTACGTGTGGACTCCGTGGAGGCGCTGCTGTTACTGCTGCGCTGATTGGCTACGACGCGCATCTACGATCCGCTGCGCTGCGCGTCTAGTGGTAACGATCCATGATCTTCTTACTCGCATGTTTCTTGGGTGATACGGTCGAGTTGCTAGAGTAGCGCATCGCCTATTTCCCTACAGGGATCTCACCTCAGGGTTTTTCTTGAGCTCGGAGGCCCTAGAACGCGGTCAGCGATGAGGTCCGAGGTGAAAATGCGGCGGTGCTCACCGGAGCTGTGTCTAGAGCGCAAAACACCGAGTTTCCTTCACATGCAAGATTCCCCGGAGGCGGTGGAACATGATCAGCACGTTAGATCAGGAAATCCTAGCGAGGATAGAAGGAAAACGGCGGTGGAAGCTTCGGTTCTCACCGGAGAGAAAAATGGCCGATCGGGGAGGAAAAAGGGGCGATTGTCGGCGTTTAAATGGGCGAGGGAGGGTGGCTGGGGTTTGTTTAGGTGTGCCGCAGCGCGTGGGCTGGAGATCGTGGCTCCAGAGCAAGAAAATCGGCGTGGCTGCGGCGATCGTCGCGGAAGTCGCGCGGCAGTTGGGCGCGCCCGCGAGGAGGGGGTGACACGCGGGACCCGCATGTCAGAGAGAGAGGGAGAAACGCGCACGTGGGTTTTGGGCCGGCTGGCGCGCGCGGGGTTTGGGCCGGCCGAGTTGGGTTTCGGCCCACTGGTCATTTTTCTTTTTCCTTTTCCTTTTCTTTTTCTGTTTTGATTTGAATTTGAATTCCAGTTTGAATTTGAATTGCTTTACCACATGCATTACATCCAAAAAATTTTAAATTCCCCTCTTTAGCAGGTTTTGGGGTGTTACATCCCCGCCGAGCCCCTCCAAGTCGTGGCTAAGGTGAGCACCCCAACATCAACTCTTCTTGCCGAGTCATTCTTCCCCCCCCCCTATTCTCGCGTTTGGTCGCGATCACCCCGAGGCATGGTCGCTCTTTCGTGAAGTTGTCCTACTTCCTATATCCCCTACCAAAATCGACAACTTAATCGAGTGAGCCATAGCATCGGCGTTCGATTTCTTACTCTCTGGCCAACCTCTCCCCATTTACTCTCGCTGATTTGAGCCCAACCCCAAGCAACCACTTGATCGGCCTTAGATGTAAAGGCCCAAGATTTCACTTTCTGAAGTGTTCATCACATCACACACACCACAGCTCATTTTGTGGAGATCACATGAAAACATTTGAAGAGCAAGTAACCACCATCAATAGGATGATTAAAGGAAAAACTCACAACTCCAAAAGAAGAATTTCCCACATGTAAACATGAGTGGCTAAGCTCACAATTAGGTCCTAAACATTCTTAGGAATGCTCATGCCATGTTTCATGGAAATCCAAACCTTTTTGAGGCACTTTTGGATACAATTATAAAAAGGGCTAGTTTGAATGTAAATTCAAATTCCAGCTACTTTCAGCACCTGAATTCAATAGGTGGATTCATATTCAAACTCATCAAATTTTTCTGAGCTGCCACACCAAATTTCATCTCATTTGGAGTTGATCTTGACGGTAGCTAAATTTGTTCTATTTAAAACCGAATTTGGAATTCAGATTCATGTTTGGTGCAAATTCATCCAAACTGATTTCACACTTTGATTCATTCAAAATATAAAACCCAATTTTTTGGTTTGGGCAAATTTAAAAGGGCAGTAGGATGTCCAAATATATTTGCAGTAGAATTTCAATTTGTAAGGATAAAATAGGGGCTGTGGGACCCACTGTCAGTCACACAAATGAAATGAACCGCCTCACAGCCGATGCAGCTCGGTTCTTCGGGCCTCTCCCTGGTGTGCCACGGCGATCGACAGGCGCCACCAGCTCTTTTGGGTTTCTGCTCCCGTCGATTGGCACGGTGCTTCTTATCACCGAGCTGGGTCGCCCACACACTCGTTCCTTTGTTTGTTTTCACCGCCCCTCGCACGTCGAAACTAACCGCCACTGAGACTCACGCTGAGCTTCCATTGCTAGCCCGGTCCACGAGCTCCAACGCCCGGCCAAGGGTGAAAATGGTGTCTCCCACACTCCCTCAAGCTTGCCAAAGCGATCACCGGGGGTGCAGTAATCTAGAACCATGCCGTTGAGCTCTGTTTCCGCCGGGAAACCAACTTCGGTGCCTCGATGTCGAGCCGAGTCTCTACTGCATTTCACGCGCAACCAAGCCTCGGCAAAGGTCGTTTATCACCTCCTTGTGGTTTCCATCAAGTTTGGAGTCATGTCATGGGATGAATCGGTCGGAATTTGAGTTTTCTCTCTGGCGGGTTCTTCAGACCGACAGCGTCAAACTTCAAAATTCTCTTTCAATACATAGTTGCTTCCAATTATGGTCTAGGCCCATGTGCGGCCCCGCTGAACAAGTTTGAATGTACCGAAGGCATGTCAGGTATATGGTGTCCGATAAACTGATGTAACCTATACCTCCGGGCGTCGAGGCATAGCGCACCGATTTATAGGTCTAGGTTGAGGGCAGCAAGGTGGAAATCCGCTAACGGGCATAAAGAGATGCTCCGTGTAGGGAACCTCTTGCTCGTTGGGTGCGACCAGCTCGAGGTTTGGGCTGTTTGGTGAAAGGTTGTCCTGTACGACATCGGTTGAGCGTGCCGTTGCAGCTTTGAGGATGGGCGAATGTGGCGTGCTATTTGGGTATCCCTGCAGGTGTATATCGAGTTGATTCGCCGTCCATCACGGTAATGAGTACTGCTTGTTCACTGTGTCGTAACGTAGTAAATATATGGAATGATGGTGATGAATTACTGATGTTATGAATAAATTGTATGGCAACCTGTGTGCTACCAAATATCGCTCTCTAAATTTCAGATTTATGAAACCTTAACTTGTGGCTAAAAGATAAAGTAAGGATGAACTTGTAGGCGTGTCTTTTGCTGCAAAGTTCTATCCTACTTTTCGGTATGACCTGCATGTAGAGTTTTTGTGTAGGAGAGTCGGATAAGACTTGCTGAGCCATCGTGCTCACGGTTGCTGCTATGGGTGTTTGTAGGTGAGGAGTACCCCACTGACCTGGAGTTCGGGTTCACCGGCGAGGGTTATACTCCATCGGGAATGACGGCTGCGTGGGAGTCGTGCATGCCGCGCGGAAGCTAGAGTGTAGCTAGTGTGGGTTGTCCGCAGGGCTGGACAACCGACTTTTGCTAGTTAGGGTTAGGCGTGAGTTGTATAAATAATTTCCGCTGCAGTAAAACTATGTAAAGTAGATGTAAACTGAAGGTTTGTACTACTTTTGTACAAATTCAGTGAGTTTGAATGTTATACTTGGTTTCCTTATCATGTGTGCTATCGGGTGTCGCATCATGCAACATCACACTCTGTGATTCTGGATTGTACAGATTTCTGTCCGTCACATTAGACCAGATCTAACCGGCACACAAAGACCACTTAATCCAATTCTTCTTCTAAAAATCATCTAATATCATAATATAGTTAATGCAAGCAAGTCTAAATAATATATATTTGCTTTGTTTGTATGCTTGCTCGTGCGCGGGGTAGAGCCAGTGCCGGAAGAGAACCCAGAGGAGCCAAGTGACCAAGAGCACAACGCTGCAGACGGTAGTGAAGGCAAGTTCCATCAACCCTTTTTTTTATCATATTGCTCCTATGTGAGGTTCATCCATTGTTGCCAGTAGATTAGGTCTTTGCATTGTTCAGCATGAGTTATTCGAAGAATAGAGTGTAACCATGCTAGTTTTCCTTTTTGCGGCATATTAATATGATGAGATTATGGATGATGATGTTGCCTTGTGTATGCTGCATGGATGGGGAGAGCATGAGTTGAGACCGGGGCAGAAGGGTTAGTATTGGTGTAAGCGCTACCATGGTGGTAGACTTACAGCGAGTACTATCAGGATGATAGGATCGTGGTTTGAGCATGGAGGCTGCCCTGGTTAACCTTAAGGACCAAGTTATTTTTTCATCTCACCTAATTTCCTTCAGTACAACCACATGACCCTGTATGGGCGGGGCTTAGCTTAACTCCGGTGGCTAGCCTGAGAGTCGTCCACGGTGGAGAAAGAGATATGCATTTATGAGTGAAAACTGAGATGATCTTGAGATGAGTCATCACAATGGGTTGGGGGCGATTGGTCTGGGTGATGTTTCGACTAGGTGTCATTTATGATGGGTTGTCTTTGATGGTCCGTGCATGTGGGTAGAGCGTCCTTTCTCTGTATAGTGTAGAATCCATTCGTATGTTCGTGTCCTCGATATAGGACAGGTTATGGTGTGGTCCTAACAACTAGAAAGCCCCCTGTCATGAGAATGAGGTGAGGGATGTCTCTGGATGGGTTATTTGGTTGCATTAGTGGTAGTAGGGTACATCGCTCTTTATGTTATGCCTTGCATCTATATTTGTTTCATGCTCCTCTCGAAGGGTGAGGTGGAGCTTGCTGAGTACTTCTTATACTCAACAGTTGTAGATATCTTCAGAGGACCTGACACGACCCCACGGTCTTGTCGAGCCAGGATCACGCTGAGGGGTGCTGCGTTGCACAGCACCGGATAACACACATCAAAGGCATAAAGCGGAAGCAAAGTTTTATTACATAAACAAGTTTATGAACATTTTTACAACAAAATATGTTCAGTCTACACTCACAGGCGTAGACTACGCATCAAGTTCACGTTCAGCCCGTGAACGTGTCCTTGCTAGCACGCACGCACACTAACACGGCGGCGTGCATGACTCCCACTCGACGGGGTTCCCCTCCTGGGGTTCCGTCTTCTCCTCGGGAGTCCCTTCCTCATAGAACCCTGCAAAAGCTTCAAACACAAGCAGTGAGCATGAAGGCTCAGCAAGACTGACCCGTCTCTCCTAAACATGAAACTTCTACATGAGGGGTAATAGGTACGTGAGGTAAAATAAGTTGCAAAGGACTCGCCTAATTAGTGGAACCTTACTTTCAAGTTTTAGCAGCAGGTTGTGGAGAACCTTACGCTAAGGCACATGAGAGAGCCGCAATCAAACAAGAAACACATTTCTCTCATGTACTTTGCCCAAAGTTGAAAAGAACTTTAGTTAGCTCTAAACTACAACAAATCATTAACAATCAAAGTCCATCTTTCAATCAACAACATTTTAACATGTAACTAGCCTGTTCATTCTACGTCACGATACAGTGAACAAGTGGTACTCACTGACTACGAGGGACGGCGATTATAATCGATTTACACCTGCAGGGTTACCCGAATAATCCGTCACGTATGCCCGTACTCGATGTTGCCTACAGCAACCATCACGGACGTCGTACGCAACCACCTTTCGCCCGTCAGCCAAATATTGAACCGGTCCCATCGTCCTGAGCAAGAGGTCTCTGCAAGCGCATCTCAGTGCCGCCAGCCGATTTACACCTCAAGCTCTCAACCTACCCTCTGAATGATGGGCAATGCCTCAATACCCAGCTACCCGAGTTACATCGGTTTCCCGGTTCCCATATAGCCGGTAGGTCTTCGGTACTGTTCTAGCTTGTTCAACAGGCCCGCACACGGCTCAGTCCTTAATCGACACAAGCGGAGCTATAGCACCCAGGCCCCAAAGTCCTGCTGCCCTTACTCTCCGCTCGGTCTCATTTCTCTTGCCATGTGTATCATGTGCTATCTCTACCCAAGTCGAGTGCCTCTAGCCTATGCTCGCGAGTAGTTCCAACTACTCGACTTGTTGTAAAATCCCCAAAAGTGGTAGCAAGAAAAATTCAGCTCATATATACTTATGAAAAATGAGGGGAATTAAAACTTTGAATTATAATAAGTGTGAGTTCAAAGTGAGGGTTTAGACTTCCCAAAATTTACAAACATGGAGATCTAAATTCATAACTTGGATCTTTATAGTCCAAATATTCAACCTTCCAAATTTCAGCTCATTTGGAGGAGTTTTAATATTTGTTTGGGATTAAAAGGAGAAGCCCTCTAATCTGAATTTCAAATTCAGTTTCAAATTCCAATTCCCTCAATTTGAAAATTTGGTTTCACAAATGTGTTCTCCACCTTTGAATGAGCAGCCATGCCAAAAGTTGGAAATTTTGGAGCTGGTTTGCCATACTTTTGAGGCAATATAAAGTGGAGAATTCAAACTCTTTTTCAAATTCAAATGATCAATCCACATCCAATTTTCACACCCGAATTCAAACTATTTGAATTCAGCAAATTCAAACTATGACTTGGGGTTGAAGTCAAGTCTTTAATGTTGAGTTGCTGGTGGGAAAATATCAGAAAAAGTTGATTAAACAAAGAGGGGAGGTGGGGCCCATTTGTCAGCCACCCACTGGGGTTGCCGCCTCAGCCGACGGCGGTCGAACAGTGGGAGCGCGCCAGCTCCCGGTTGAACCCGCGCCCGAGGGAGAGCCCGCGCCACCTCCTGCTGCCTCGGTGGCTCGGTTGGATCACGGCAAAGGGTGCGCCGGAGCTGTTTTTCCTTCTTCCCCTGCTATAACTCGCGCCTCCGCCGTTTCTTCCGTCCAGAACACCACAGCCGTTCCTTCCGATCCCACCACAGCCCTCCGAGCTCGGCTGCTCGAGCGCTCCACAGCAAAGAGCATCGCCAGGCAGTGCTCTAGCTCTCCAGCACTTCTCCTTCCCTGCCTCGAACGTGATTGCTCCGGATATTGACAGAATAGCCACGATCCTCGGGTGAACGCGGACGAACCGAAGGTGGTCGCCGTGGACAGCGCGCTACGGCCGGTGTCACCGCCCCTTCCTTACACAAGAAAGGTGCGTTCACATGTCCTGATCGTGTAGCCGGAAACCGTTTAGCGATTGCTAGAACCGGTGGCGAGAATTTCACCGTTTCCCCAAACTGTACACCGACGGATAGAGCCGGGTCTAACCAAAAATTCGTTGTGCTCGGGGTAGCTCCGCGCTAGATGAGCTTAGAGTAGCTCCAGCACATGCTTGCGCATATCCCCGAAGTCCTAGCAGCTCAAACGATCAAGTAGAGATGCCAGGTATCGAGTTTTTGTCACCGCCGGAGTTTTGCGGGCTCGGGTCGCCGGTGAGGTCCCATCTCCAGTGGGTTTCAGGGAGAGCGAGCTATGGGTCGAGGGTGTCCATGGGATACTGGTGCTTTTAGAGCCAACCCCAGCCTGAAAGACCCACTGTTGAGGGAGAGCGAGGTCGCCGAAGTAAGGTTCGACATGGTCGCCGGTGCAAGCACCGTTCCGGCCGTTGTCATCGGTTTCCGACCCCACCATCGTGTTCAGCACGGTGTAGAACTCACAGGCGGCGAGTTTGACGAAGTTTGGACCACGGGAACCCCGTCCCGGTGAGCCTCACCGGCGTGCGCCGCCGCGGGAGGCGCGGGCAGCGCGAGGAAGACGAAGGAGGGCCGGTCCCACCGGTCAGCCTCCGGGTGCGCGCGAGGATCGGTTTGTGGCGCCGGATCTGGTGTGGCTGCGCGGGAATAACCCCGTAGCCCCCGGTGTTGCAAAAATCTGACTGGCCCGAATTAAAACAGTGGGCCCAGCCCAATTATTTGAAGTTTCCATTAGAGAAATAATTCCAGAAATTAGCTGATCTTTACAAGGCCATACCTTTGTGTAGAAAACTCCAAAAAGAGTGAAACCAATTTTGTTGGATTCCTCAGGAGGAGTACTTCACAGAGAAACCAAATTTTGGCTAGGAAAATGCCCAGGAATTTCTGTAGAATTGTTTTTAGTAAACCTTTTAGGGATTTATTACAGGAGCAATTCTTTATGAAATATTCCAAAAATTGGGCAGCAAATCCTCTTCACAGATACTGATCTCCAGTAAACATTTGGGCTTCAGTGGAGTTCATTTGCTAGTCTAAACTACCTTCCCAAGTTCAGCCTTTATTTGGAAATTCAAATTTAAACAGAAGCTTTTTCAGAACTCCTGTTTAAGTTCAAAAATTCATATCTCTCTGATGGTAGCTCCAAAAATGGTGAAACAAATTCTGTTAGAACCATGGAGACTTACCCTAATAAGATCTTCCACCATTAGCTATGTCAAAGCTCCTGAATTGGGCTCAAAATTTAGAGAAGCATTATACTTGTAGGAATTTTAAAGACTACATTGTGCAATGACATGTCTCCAAATTTGACTCGAATCATCCTTAGAGAGTCTAGTATCCACTGTAAAATTCTCAAAGCCAATTAAGGATTCTAAATAGCAGTAGCTATGAATAGAAGTTTAATTCTTATAAATCCTTAATACTTATACATGTATTTTATTACATTTCATAATAGTAACCGAAGTTGAGGACGCACCGGAGCCCTTGGACGTCCTCCCACCTGAAGCTGACTTTCCGTTTAACTTGCAACCAGGCAAGCCCCGGTTTGCACTTAAGTACCTTTTATAAAGCTTTTTATTTGTATCATTTATGTCTAGGGTGAATGTTTGCATTAGAGTTAGGGTGATTGAAACCCCACTTGCATAGCCTCTTTAAATCCTATAAAGGGTTGGGTAGTTTACAAACTCGACGAGTAGAGACTGCCATGCTAATGTTTAGGATCTCGGTAGAAGTCGAGTGGTTGGAAGCTACTCGCGAGATAGTACTTATTACACGGAATAAAAAGAGGTAGAAAATGGCTTAAGTTATGAAAATGAGACCCAGCAGGGAGGATAGGAAGCAGTGAGCAGAGGTCTCACGTGCGTAGCCCTGTTGGTGTCGGTAGAGGACCGTCCGTGTGCGGCCCTGCTGGACCAGTATCGAACAGTACCGGATGCATACTGGCATATGGGAACCAGGAAACCGATGTAATTGGTTAACCTGGGTGTCGAGGCTTACCCAACCCTAAATAGGAGAGGGTTGAGGGTAGCAAGGTGTAAATCTGCCGGTGGGCACAGTCACGCTCCACGCGGGGACCTCCTACCCGTTACGGATGGACCGGTTCGGCATTTAGGTTGCCTTTGAAAGGTTGTCGCATACAACAGAGTAGGAAGTGGTGGGGAATCACGCTTCTGAAAGTGGGTGTATGTTACGTGTTATCCAGGTGTGTCTTGATTGCAATCACCGTCCCTTGCGGTTATTTGAGTACCCGCTTGTTCACTGCGCTGTGACGTAGTAAGAAGTGAAATAAGCCAAATGAAAATGCTGTATGGATCTAAATGTCTTGAATACCTTGATTGCTGTAGTTATAGAGCTAATTAAGTTTATATTCCACTTTGGGCATCACCACATCGGAGGAAAGCGTTTCTTGTTTGATTGTGGACTTCCGATGTGAGGGCTGCCTAA
This sequence comes from Neostapfia colusana, assembly GCA_030760725.1. Lineage (NCBI taxonomy): Eukaryota > Viridiplantae > Streptophyta > Magnoliopsida > Poales > Poaceae > Neostapfia > Neostapfia colusana. The sequence continues at coordinate 32,827,121 of JASWHV010000007.1, forward strand.
GGCACATGAATCTGCTGCTATAAAACTGAAAGTAAGGACCAACTTATAGGCGTGTCTTTATTGCAAAATACTTTCCTATCTTACTTATCCTTGCATGTAGAGTTCCATGCCTAGGGTTGACGGTTAAGACTTGCAGAGCCTTCGTGCTCACGGTTGCAATATCTGAGCTGTGTGCAGGTGAGAGTTATGAGGAAGGTTCCGAGGACGAGGCGATGCCCCCGTCGGGGTACACGGCCGAGCTGGAGCCCTGCATGCCTCCGTGATTCTCCGGTTCCATGCTGCCAGTGTGTAGCGTCCCCGGACTGGACGGCTGCACTTTTGCTTAGTTAGGATTTGAGAGCAACTATGTATATAACTTTCGCTGTTAATTAGGTTTTGTAAAAGACTTCCGCTGTTTTATAACAAATTAAAGTTTGTATGTTGTTCTTTATTCTTTTCGCGTGTGCTGTTAGGTGCCGCATCGCACGGCACCACCCTATGCGATCTTGGAGTGGGTGAACCACAGGGTGGTCCCCACAGTCGTGGTATCAGAGCCGCATTGGGAATAGCACGCTCGAAAAGAGCTTATTTTGAAAACTTAGAAGTAGTCGAGTGAGGATTAGTCATTAAGCCCACATAAGGTCTATGATAGTACTAGTTATGATGGTGGAAAGCTAACTTATATGTTATACATTCTGTAACGACGCTCCGACGTCAGGTAAGAGGTAAGGTACGCCACTGTAGGCGGATCAATTATGGTAACTCGCCATACGAGTAATAGTATGGAAGGCTATACCGTGGCTTGGCACGGTAGTGAATATGAGTCTCTGAACCTCTTAATGGTTCCGAGAGCATATGAAAACGCTGATCTCCAGCGTGCTTTAGGCAAAAGTGAGAATACCCCATCGTGTGGTAAGCAACACGATAGTATGCAACTCTTGAACGTTCAATGTTCAAAGGGCCATACACAGCGCTTGCCATCGGCGTGCCTCAACGGTCATGAGGCAGTAGGTGGTATCCGTTGGGTTGATAAAATTCCCAACCGTGACGACCCGTTCGCGCTCTACTCGGGTTCCCCGTCGTGTGGTGTGAAAACACGACCATGTACCTTGAGACGTGACTTGACTCAGGGACGATCCGTATGACAATGATACGGACCGTATGTTTTTACTATGATATGGAACTGCCTGAAATGCTAAAACCTTTGTGTGCACCATTATTGTGTGTTTTCTGCAGGTACATTAACCACGTTAGTACATGACGTGTAGAAACCGTTTGTGAGTGACGACTTTAGTTCCACCATTTGACACGTATATGCCGGAATACCGGTTTAGGATTTTTCTTTGGTGAGGAAACGTAGTACCGACTGCATAAAAGTTTATTTTCAAAGAAAAGAGTCAAAATGTAGTTTAGTATTTCATTTAGGGGTTAGTAAACTCCTATATTGAACTAAGAGTCAATTGGGAGTATAGGCTCAATTCCAAAAGCTTAGGAACAATCTCCCCTGTTTTTGGCAGAAAATTTTTCTGAATTTGAACAGGGCATAACTTAATATTGGTCGAACCAATGGAGGTGTGGGATACCATTCTGGAAAGGTTTTGAAGTCCTCTACAACTTTTCTGTAGAGCTCCAGAACAAAATATCCCTCCAAATGGATGAAAATCTCAGATGAGTAGGTACTGTCCAGAAACAGGGCAGACCAAAAGCTCTCTGGAATTTTCTGTATTTCGACCAAAACACTTAGTTTCACCGTTCGACGTCCAGTGGCTGTTGTAAAACCGCGAGTTGGAGTCGAAGAGTTGATGCATTTACATATCACTTCGAGTTAGTACATGTTTGGGTCCAGTACAATAGCGAGGAATTACGCATGCTAACACACTTAACATCCCGTGGTGACCCCGATGGTCGAAATGAACTTTTAACCCATAAAGTTCAATACTTTGGAACTCGATCGTATGACACGGTCCAGGGATGTATATGGTGCATAAAGTTTATACTTTATCCATATGTGTGATTGTTATGCGCATTGTTTATCCCATTCTCGCATTACTATTGTATAGACTGGATGAGTTAAACCAACATGTGCTGATCGTTTGAATGGTCTGAATGCAGAATGGTGCGGACACGTTCAACACAAGAGGAGGGAGGTCCGAGTCAAGTTCGTGGTGATGAGTCTCCACCTCCGGAGCAGACCACGACGCAGCAGCAACCACCTCCTCCACCGCCAGAACTTCCAAGGAATCTTGCGGAGGTTCTCGCCGCAGTGCTCGGCTCACGCGATGAGCAAACCGAGTTACTGCGGATGTTGGTGCAGCAGAATGCGTCCCATCAGGGAGGACGCCAAGACAATGGGCAACGCCAGCCCCAACAAAGCTCGTATTCAGAATTCATGGCGACCCATCCACCGGTCTTCACGGAGGCCGAAGAACCTTTGGAGGCGGACAGCTTTATCCGCACTCTGGAGGCAAAGTTCGGGCTGCTACGATGCACCGAACATCAGAAGGCGCTGTACGCAGCGCAACAGCTTCAAGGAGAAGCCGGTACCTGGTGGGCGAACTACACCGCCTCCTTACCGGCTGGCCATTCCGTCACATGGACGGAGTTCCGGGAGGCGTTCCGCGCCTATCACATACCTCCCGGTGTGATGGAAATGAAGCTCCAGGAGTTCCTGGCGCTACGACAAGGCGAGAGGAGTGCTCATGAGTACTCCAGGTTATTCAACCGGCTGACGCAGTATACGCCAGGATTTGTGGGGACGGAAGACAACAAGCGTAATGCGTTCTTCCGGGGCCTGAATTCCAAGATGAAGGTCCATCTCGCCCAGAGCAATCGCGGCACATTCAACAATCTAGTTAATGCCGCGATTCTACAAGAAAATGCTCAGCGCGAGCGCGGTTCTGACAAGAGGAAACGCAGCACGCTAATGAGCAGCAGTGGTGGGACACCACAGAAGTACCGCGTGGTGTATCGCTCACCATCCGGTCAGAGATGGCAGCCACCGGCGCGACCGCCTCAGTCTCGCGGTCGGCAATATAATGCGCCGGGCTTTCGACCGACGTATCCACCTCAGCAACAGCAGCAGCAAAGTATGGTTCTGCGTGCACCTCAGTTTCAACAGCGTGCACCGGGATTCCGTCCTCAAGTCGGTGGGACCCCGACACCTTACACGTGCTATACGTGTGGCCGTGTCGCGCACATTTCGAGGGACTGCCCCGAGCCGCGACAGGGCAGGGGTGCAGCACCATATCAGGGTGCTAATCAGCCCCACAATCAGCCCAAGAAACCTGCACCAAACCCTGGCAACGTCCATCATTTAGCCATCGAAGACGTACCGGAAGGCGAACCCGTCCTCGCGGGTACGTTCTCCTATTTAGATCATCCCGTAGTCATATTTTTTGACTCCGGTGCCACCCATAATTTCATAAGTCCGTCTTATGTTATTAAATATCAATTGCCTATCATTCCCACAAATAATTCATATTTGATATGTTCTCCGGGTGGGAAAATAACAGCTGATAGGATGGTCTATAGAGCACCATTACAGTTGGGTGGAAATCTATATCCGACTTCTCTAATCATATTAGAGAGTCAAAAACTTGATGCCATTTTAGGAATGTCATGGCTACATCGCCATGGTGCTGTTCTTGACATCATTCCACGTGTGGTTCGTTTAAACTCTCCACTTCATGAACCACATGTTCTTATTCTTGACCGTTTGGTTCAAGAAACCCCAGCCACATATAACACGGAAGCCACGAAACTTGAGGATATTCGTGTGGTCCGTGAATACCCGGATGTCTTTCCGGATGATCTTCCGGGCATGCCACCCGAAAGAGATGTCGAGTTCAAGATTGAACTCGTACCTGGGATGACACCAATCTCACGGAGACCATATAAGATGGCTCCGAATGAGCTGGCTGAACTAAAGGAGCAGCTCAACGATTTGATGAAGAAGGGTTTCATTTGACCGAGTTCCTCACCATGGGGATGCTCGGCGCTGTTTGTGAAGAAGAAGGATGAAACCTTGAGGTTGTGTGTGGACTACCGACCTCTCAACGCCGTCACCATCAAGAATAAATATCCACTGCCCCGCATCGATATTCTCTTCGATCAACTTGTGGGTGCGAGTGTATTTTTCAAGATGGATCTTCACTCCGGATATCATCAAATCAAGGTCCGAGCGGAAGATATTCCGAAGACGGCCTTCTCGACGAGATATGGGTTGTATGAATACCTCGTCATGTCCTTTGGTCTCACCAACGCCCCGGCACACTTCATGTATCTCATGAACTCAGTGTTCATGCCGGAGTTGGACAAGTTTGTGGTGGTGTTCATAGACGACATCTTGGTCTACTCCAAGTCTGAAGAGGAACATGCCAAGCACTTGCATATCGTACTTCAACGATTGCGAGACCATAAGCTTTATGCCAAGTTCAGCAAGTGCGAGTTTTGGATCAGCCAAGTGACTTTCCTTGGTCACATTATTTCTGCAGAAGGCATTGCAGTTGATCCAAGCAAAATCGAACAAGTGCTGAAATGGAAGTCCCCCACATCAGTCCACGAAGTCAGGGGTTTCCTCGGGTTAGCAGGATATTATCGGAGATTCATACCAAATTTCTCCAAGCTTGCTAAGCCGATGACTGAACTGTTGAAGAAGGGGATCAAATATGTTTGGAACTCAGCTTGTGAAGAAGCTTTCCAAGCATTAGTGAAGCATCTTACAACAGCCCCGGTGTTAGCTCAACCGGATACAACCAAGCCCTTCGACGTATATTGTGATGCGTCTGGCATCGGGCTTGGCTGTGTATTGATGCAAGGAGGCAGAGTGGTCGCCTATGGCTCACGTCAACTCCGTAACCATGAGCAGCACTATCCGACTCATGATCTTGAGCTCGCTGCTGTGGTGTTGGCATTGAAAATGTGGAGGCACTACTTACTTGGAAACTTAGTGCACCTCTACACCGACCACAAGAGTCTAAAGTATATATTCACTCAAAAGGAGTTGAATATGCGGCAACGGAGATGGCTAGAACTGATCAAAGACTATGAGATCGAGATTCATTACCATCCCGGAAAGGCAAACGTGGTTGCCGATGCTTTAAGCCGCAAATCTCATGTCAACAATCTGTCCATCGCCCCACCTGAAGAGGAGGAGCCAAGTCTGTACTTGACTCCATATGGGGCATTATATAATCTTGCTCTCATCCCAACCATAAGAGAGGAGATTATGGAAGCTCAAAAGAGAGACATGGGAATGTCGCACATTCGGAGAAGGATGGAGAATGGCGAAATGAAATGCTTCCGAAGAGATGAACACGACATGCTATGGTTTAAAGACCGTATAGTGGTACCCCGTGACATGAAGCTTCGGAAGAAAATCTTGGACGAAGCTCATTTGTCCAAGTATTCTATTCATCCGGGCAGCAACAAGATATACCAGGATCTGAAAACCAGATTTTGGTGGACACGGATGAAAAGAGAAATCGCGAAATACGTATCCGAATGTGATACGTGTCGGTGTGTGAAGGCCGACCATATGCGTAAAGCCGGACAGCTGCAACCATTGAACATTCCGGCGTGGAAGTGGGAGGATATCAGCATGGACTTCATAGTCGGATTACCTCTCACGTGTCACAAACATGACTCGATTTGGGTGATAGTCGATCGACTAACCAAGTCAGCTCATTTCATTCCCGTACATACAAAGTACGTGGCCAAGCAATATGCGGAGCTGTACATTGCAAAGATCTTATGTCTGCACGGTGTTCCCCGCTCCATCATTTCAGATCGCGGTGTGCTGTTCGTCTCTCGGTTTTGGGAACAGCTGCACGCATCATTGGGGACCAAACTGATCCGAAGCTCCGCGTATCACCCGCAAACAGATGGTCAAACTGAACGGGTGAATCAAGTGCTTGAAGATATGCTACGCGCTTGTGCCATCCACCACGGCAAGAATTGGGACGATCATTTGCCGTTGGTGGAGTTTTCTTACAACAATGGCTATCAAGCTAGCATCAAGATGGCGCCGTATGAAGCTCTCTATGGCCGGAAATGCCGCACACCTCTCAACTGGTGCGAGTCCGGCGAGCGAGTCATCTACGGCATTGAACTTGTGAACGAAGCTGAAGAACGAGTGCGAGTAATACAAGCCAATCTCAAGGCTGCTCAATCTCGTCAGAAGAGCTATGCGGATAAGAGACGCCACCCTCTCCACTTCGACATCGGGGACCATGTTTATGTCCGTGTGTCTCCGATGAAGGGAGTTCACCGTTTCCGAGTGAAGGGTAAACTTGCGCCGCGGTTCATTGGTCCGTTCACCGTCATTGAAAGATGCAGACCCGTGGCCTATCGCTTAGATTTACCGGCGTCGCTCGCAGGCATTCACAACATCTTCCACATCTCTCAGCTGAGAAAGTGCCTCAAGCCCTCGGCTGAAGTCCGCACAGAAGACATAGAAGTTCTTCAACCGGACCTCACGTACACGGAGTATCCAATCCGGATTATCAATGAAAAGACTCGTGCCACAAGAAACCGGACCTTATGGTTCTACAAGGTCTTGTGGAGTAACCATACCGCTGATGAGGTGACATGGGAAAGCGAGGATTATCTACGCACGTATTATCCGGACTTGCTATCATCATATACCCGGTAAAGTTTTCCCCACTTTGCTTTTCCTTTGGAATCTCGGGACGAGATTTTTTTTTAAGGGGGGAGGGATGTAAAATCCCCAAAAGTGGTAGCAAGAAAAATTCAGCTCATATACACTTATGAAAAATGACGGGAATTAAAACTTTGAATTATAATAAGTGTGAGTTCAAAGTGAGGGTTTAGACTTCCCAAAATTTCCAAACATGGAGATCTAAATTCATAACTTGGATCTTTATAGTCCAAATATTCAACCTTCCAAATTTCAGCTCATTTGGAGGAGTTTTAATATTTGTTTGGGATTAAAAGGAGAAGCCCTCTAATCTGAATTTCAAATTCAGTTTCAAATTCCAATTCCCTCAATTTGAAAATTTGGTTTCACAAATGTGTTCTCCACCTTTGAATGAGAAGCCATGCCAAAATTTGGAAATTTTGGAGCTGGTTTGCCATACTTTTGAGGCAATATAAAGTGGAGAATTCAAACTCTTTTTCAAATTCAAATGATCAATCCACATCCAATTTTCACACCCGAATTCAAACTATTTGAATTCAGCAAATTCAAACTATGACTTGGGGTTGAAGTCAAGTCTTTACTGTTGAGTTGCTGGTGGGAAAATATCAGAAAAAGTTGATCAAACAAAGAGGGGAGGTGGGGCCCATTTGTCAGCCACCCACTGGGGTTGCCGCCTCAGCCGACGGCGGTTGAACAGCGGGAGCGCGCCAGCTCCCGGTTGAACCCGCGCCCGAGGGAGAGCCCGCGCCACCTCCTGCTGCCTCGGTGGCTCGGTTGGATCACGGCAAAGGGTGCGCCGGAGCTGTTTTTCCTTCTTCCCCTGCTGTAACTCGCGCCTCCGCCGTTTCTTCCGTCCAGAACACCACCGCCGTTCCTTCCGATCCCACCACAGCCCTCCGAGATCGGCTGCTCGAGCGCTCCACAGCAAAGAGCATCGCCAGGCAGTGCTCTAGCTCTCCAGCACTTCTCCTTCCCTGCCCCGAACGTGATTGCTCCGGATATTGACAGAATAGCCACGATCCTCGGGTGAACGCGAACGACACGAAGGTGGTCGCCGTGGACAGCGCGCTACGGCCGGTGTCACCGCCCCTTCCTTACACAAGAAAGGTGCGTTCACATGTCCTGATCGTGTAGCCGGAAACCGTTTAGCGATTGCTAGAACCGGCGGCGAGAATTTCACCGTTTCCCCAAACTGTACACCGACGGATAGAGCCGGGTCTAACCAAAAATTCGTTGTGCTCGGGGTAGCTCCGCGGTAGATGAGCTTAGAGTAGCTCCAGCACATGCTTGCGCATATCCCCGAAGTCCTAGCGGCTCAAACGATCAAGTAGAGATGCCAGGTATCGAGTTTTTGTCACCGCCGGAGTTTTGCGGGCTCGGGTCGCCGGTGAGGTCCCATCTCCAGTGGGTTTCAGGGAGAGCGAGCTATGGGTCGAGGATGTCCATGGGATACTGGTGCTTTTAGAGCCAACCCTAGCCTGAAAGATCCACTGTTGAGGGAGAGCGAGGTTGCGGAAGTAAGGTTCAACATGGTCGCCGGTGCAAGCACCGTTCCGGCCGTTGTCATCGGTTTCCCACCCCACCATCGTGTTCAGCACGGTGTAGAACTCACAGGCGGCGAGTTTGACGAAGTTTGGACCACGGGAACCCCGTCCCGGTGAGCCTCGCCGGCGTGCGCCGCCGCGGGAGGCGCGGGCAGCGCGAGGAAGACGAAGGAGGGCCGGTCCCACCGGTCAGCCTCCGGGTGCGCGCGAGGATCGGTTTGTGGCGCCGGATCTGGTGCGGCTGCGCGGGAATAACCCCGTAGCCCCCGGTGTTGCAAAAATCTGACTGGCCCGAATCAAAACAGTGGGCCCAGCCCAATTATTTGAAGTTTCCATTAGAGAAATAATTCCAGAAATTAGCTGAACTTTACAAGGCCATAACTTTGTGTAGAAAACTCCAAAAAGAGTGAGACCAATTTTGTTGGATTCCTCAGGAGGAGTACTTCACAGAGAAACCAAATTTTGGCTAGGAAAATGCCCAGGAATTTCTGTAGAATTGTTTTTAGTAAACCCTTTAGGGATTTATTACAGGAGCAATTCTTTATGAAATATTCCAAAAATTGGGCAGCAAATCCTCTTCACAGATACTGATCTCCAGTAAAAATTTGGGCTTCAGTGGAGTTCATTTGCTAGTCTAAACTACCTTCCCAAGTTCAGCCTTTATTTGGAAATTCAAATTTAAACAGAAGCTTTTTCAGAACTCCTGTTTAAGTTCAAAAATTCATATCTCTCTGATGGTAGCTCCAAAAATGGTGAAACAAATTCTGTTAGAACCATGGAGACTTATCCTAATAAGATCTTCCACCATTAGCTATGTCAAAGCTCCTGAATTGGGCTCAAAATTTAGAGAAGCATTATACTTGTAGGAATTTTAAAGACTACATTGTGCAATGACATGTCTCCAAATTTGACTCCAATCATCCTTAGAGAGTCTAGTATCCACTGTAAAATTCCCAAAGCCAATTAAGGATTCTAAATAGCAGTAGCTATGAATAGAAGTTTAATTCTTATAAATCCTTAATACCTATACATGTATTTTATTACATTTCATAATAGTAACCGAAGTTGAGGACGCACCGGAGCCCTTGGACGTCCTCCCACCTGAAGCTGACTTTCCGTTTAACTTGCAACCAGGCAAGCCCCGGTTTGCACTTAAGTACCTTTTATAAAGCTTTTTATTTGTATCATTTATGTCTAGGGTGAATGTTTGCATTAGAGTTAGGGTGATTGAAACCCCACTTGCATAGCCTCTTTAAATCCTATAAAGGGTTGGGTACTTTACAAACTCGACGAGTAGAAACTGCCATGCTAATGTTTAGGATCTCGGTAGAAGTCGAGTGGTTGGAAGCTACTCGCGAGATAGTACTTATTACACGGAATAAAAAGAGGTAGAAAATGGCTTAAGTTATGAAAATGAGACCCAGCAGGGAGGATAGGAAGCAGTGAGCAGAGGTCTCACGTGCGTAGCCCTGTTGGTGTCGGTTGAGGACCGTCCGTGTGCGGCCCTGCTGGACCAGTATCGAACAGTACCGGATGCATACTGGCATATGGGAACCAGGAAACCGATGTAATTGGTTAACCTGGGTGTCGAGGCTTACCCAACCCTAAATAGGAGTGGGTTGAGGGTAGCAAGGTGTAAATCTGCCGGTGGGCACAGTCACGCTCCACGCGGGGACCTCCTACCCATTACGGATGGACCGGTTCTGCATTTGGGTTGCCTTTGAAAGGTTGTCGCATACAACAGAGTAGGAAGTGGTGGGGAATCACGCTTCTGAAAGTGGGTGTATGTGACGTGTTATCCGGGTGTGTCTTGATTGCAATCACCGTCCCTTGCGGTTATTTGAGTACCCGCTTGTTCACTGCGCTGTGACGTAGTAAGAAGTGAAATAAGCCAACTGAAAATGCTGTATGGATCTAAATGTCTTGAATACCTTGATTGCTGTAGTTATAGAGCTAATTAAGTTTATATTCCACTTTGGGCATCACCACATCGGAGGAAAGCGTTTCTTGTTTGATTGTGGACTTCCGATGTGAGGGCTGCCTAAGGCACATGAATCTGCTGCTATAAAACTGAAAGTAAGGACCAACTTATAGGCGTGTCTTTATTGCAAAATACTTTCCTATCTTACTTATCCTTGCACGTAGAGTTCCATGCCTAGGGTTGACGGTTAAGACTTGCTGAGCCTTCGTGCTCACGGTTGCAATATCTGAGCTGTGTGCAGGTGAGAGTTATGAGGAAGGTTCCGAGGACGAGGCGATGCCCCCGTCGGGGTACACGGCCGAGCTGGAGCCCTGCATGCCGCCGTGATTCTCCGGTTCCATGCTGCCAGTGTGTAGCGTCCCCGGGCTGGACGGCTGCACTTTTGCTTAGTTAGGATTTGAGAGCAACTATGTATATAACTTCCGCTGTTAATTAGGTTTTGTAAAAGACTTCCGCTGTTTTATAACAAATTAAAGTTTGTATGTTGTTCTTTATTCTTTTTGCGTGTGCTGTTAGGTGCCGCATCGCACGGCACCACCCTATGCGATCTTGGAGTGGGTGAACCACAGGGTGGTCTCCACACTTGTACCGAATCCTACACTATCTTAGCATTGCATTAGCTAACGGGGTTTTCAATCCTAATCCCAACCCATGGTTTTCTTGGCTATGCATTTGGGTTTTCAACCAAGACTCTAATGCAGGAATTAATGGTACTCAAGTAAGTTCTCAAAACAATAAAAATTTGTAAAAGGTTAATGCAAACCGGAGCTTGCCTTGCTTCTCTTGGTCGTAGGCTAGCTGCTCTTCCGGAGTAACGAAGTATAAGACTTCGGGTTCCTCCTCGACCTTAGTGACTACATGACTTTGAAATTTTTACTGTGGTTGGGTTACAACCTAAACAGAGACTTGGCCAAGTTTTATTTGCAGCAAAGCTCATTTGAGCTCTCCACAAATAATTATGTACTTGACCTTAATTGGAGCTTTTAGGGTGTTCTAGGGATTTTCATGGAGCAAGCTATGACTTATGAAAACTAGATTTTAAGAGGGTTCTAATGGAGTTGGTCTCACTTAATTTGAAGGTTCCTAGCTAAAGATATGAGCTAAACAATTTCAGAGAAATTCTGAAAATGTTTCTGGACATTTTCTATTTTCTCTGGAACAGTTTCATTAATCACACCATTAGGTGGATTGACTGAGCTCAAATGAATCTGAAATTTTTATTGTAGTTCAGAGATATTTTGGTGAACATCCCAGCAAAGTTTCAGAATTTTTCCTCCAAAGGATTCTCCAGTTAAAATTCTAAACAGTTTAAACTTTGAAGAATTAATTCTGGAGAAATAAGGATTTTCCTGAAGTGAAACTTGATTTGCTGGAATACTCAGAGAATTGAATTCAAAAAAAATTTGGTTCACTCGATTAGGAGTTTCCTAGCCAAATTATGAGGATTTGAAGTTTGAACGTAATCTGAAAATTGGGGAAATGTTTAAATGTGCCGGTGGGTCCACGGTACACGTGTTGGGCGCTGAAGCGATGGCACACTGGGGTTCACGGGGTTTTTGCGCGCCAGCACACAGGATCCAAGCTGCAGACTGATCCCGGATTTAAAATCTGAGCCGCTGACACGTGGGCCACCCGGCTTCGTCTCCTCTCGACTCCCGCATTCGGCCGCCGCGATGCCTCGCCGGAGAGCTCGCCGGCAGCCTCTGTGGTGCTCCAAACTTTATGATTCTGGCCGCCCCTGCCTAAGTCCACTCGGGGAACACGGTTCAGGGCTCAGTTCATCATGAAAATGGCCAGCACACGGTCAAAGACGAGCGGCAGCTTCGGAAGAACTTCGGCCATGTCGGCCGACCTCCCTAGCACCCCAACCGACCGAGCAAACATCCGGAAAGCATCAGTGGTCCCTCAGGAACCTCGGCATGAGCTCGAAGCAGCTCGGGGGAGGTCCGAAGTAGGCTCCCACCGTGCGCCCGATGCTTCCCGCAGGATCCACCGTCGGCAAGCTTCGAAATACACCGGGTAAGAGGGGTTCTCAGGCTAAGGGTTGTGAAGGCAACTTGTGTGCTACCAAGTCTAGTCTGTGTAGGAACGGATTGAGACTCTCTACACCTTCCTAGAGCGTGAATTTGACAGAACCGCCGGTCTGTACTGAGAAAGGGGAAAACTGGACATTCACCGCCGGCGTTCAAGCCCTCAGGCTGTGGCTCGGGGGTGAGCAGCACCGGTCCCTAACGTGTCCAGGGACGCCTTAGTTCGGGCGTGACAACCTCCCGGTTGGGCTGTCCACGGGAGCCCGAAGTGCGGCGGATGTAGGTCACTGAACAGAACTCTCGGTATAGCCGAGATCACCCGAGTTCAGCCGATTTCTAGCGATGGGGAAGGAGAAGGGAAGTCCCTAGTACCTTGTTGTAGCTTTGGAGGGAGCCGGGAGGCTGTGATCGTGACTCCCCGATCGGTTCCGAGCAGCGGAGGGCAGAGCGTCAGCGGCGCGTTCTTGTGAGAGGAAAAACAGCGAGGGGGCTTCGGCCGAGGCGTGGAGCGCCTTAAGAAGGGCTCAGAACCTACCTGCGCCCGCGCGTGGCCAAGCTGCTGGTGGCGCGGCGGCCTCCCCTCGGTGGCGCCCTCGGAGGGAGCTCGGGGACCCGAGTACCGAAGTCTCAGTCGGTTGACTCTCTTCAGTGGCTGACATGTGGATCCCACTCCATTTTTAACCTCTGAACTTAACTCTATATTACTGTTGTAAACAGTAAGCCCTACAATGCCCATGGTGATTTGAATTATTCACCCCTGAGCCATTTGAATTGGTTAGAATTCAAATTAGGTTTGGTTTGACTAAGTTTCAGCAATATTCAGTTTGAAATTCAAATAAAGTTTGAATTTGCTAAACTTAGCTCATGTCAAGATCAACTTCAAATGGAGTGAAAATTGGTGTGTGAGCTCACAAAAATGTGCTGAGTAAGAATATGCCTCCCACTTTTGAATTCATGGGATAAAAACAGTTTGGATTTGAATTTGAGTTCAAACCACCCTCTTTCTAGCTGTACCCAAAAGGACCTAAAAAAGGTTTGGAATTTGGGTGAGCATGTTGATGGTGGTTACTTGCTCTTCAAATGTGTTCATCAACTTTCTTCAAATGGGGTGTGTGTGTGGTGATGAACACTTTGAGTAAGTGTCAAAAACTGAGGCCTTTACATTCCTCCCCCCTTAAAAGAATCTCGTCCCGAGATTATAAGGTGAAAATGAGAGAGAGGACGGTGGAAAATTACCGGATATGCGACGTGAAAAAGTCGGGGTAGTTAGTGCGAATAAATCCTTCGCTCTCCCATGTCGCTTCGTCCATGGAGTGATTACTCCACAGAACTTTGTAAAACCACAACGTACGGTTCCGTGTGGTACGGGCCTTTTCATCAATAACCTGAACCGGTTCCTCCTGATAGGTGAGATATCCTCCAGCTGAACGGTAGTTGATAGCTTGAGACACTTCCTCAGCTGGGAAACATGAAAGACGTCGTGCACACCGGAGAGTGCTTCTGGTAGTTTCAGCCGGTATGCTACTGATCCACATCTTTCGGTAATCTGAAATGGACCGATGAATCGGGGTGCCAACTTCCCTCTAACCCCGAATCTGTTCACGCCCTTCATTGGAGACACACATAAGTATACATGATCCCCGACTTCGAATTGTAATGGGCGTCTTCTCCGGTCCCTATACTGTTTCTGTCGGGATTGGGCGGCTTCTAGGTTCGCTTGAATCAGCCGAACCTTTTCCTCCGCGTTGTTGACAAGATCAATCCCGAAGGTAACCCTCTCGCCAGATTCACACCAATTCAGTGGTGTGCGGCATTTCCTCCCGTATAGCGCCTCGTAAGGCGCCATCTTGATGCTGGCTTGGTATCCATTGTTGTACGAGAACTCGGCTAACGGCAAGTGATCATCCCAATTCTTGCCGTGGTTGATAGCGCAAGCTCGTAGCATGTCCTCTAGAATCTGATTTACCCGCTCGGTTTGCCCATCCGTCTGCGGGTGGTATGCTGAACTACGGATCAGCTTCGTCCCCAATGCAGCGTGTAGCTGCTCCCAAAAACGGGACACAAATAAAGTGCCCCGGTCCGATATGATGGTACGGGGTACGCCGTACAAGCATAGGATCCGTGAGATATACAGTTCAGCATACTTCTTGGCGTTGTACTTGGTGTTGACCGGGATGAAATGGGCAACTTTGGTGAGCCGGTCGACGATCACCCACACAGAACCATGCTTCTGAAAGGTGGTGGGTAAACCGACGATGAAGTCCATGCTCACATCCTCCCATTTCCAGGCAGGAACGCCTAGTGGTTGCAGCAGTCCCGATTTCCGCATATGATCTGCCTTCACCCTGCGACATGTATCACACTCGGACACTTTGCGATCTCCCGCTTCATTCGTGTCCACCAAAACTTGCTTCTGAGTTCTTGATACATTTTGTTGCTGCCGGGGTGAATAGAAAATTTTGACAAGTGAGCCTCATCAAAAATTTTCTTCCGTAACTCCGGGTTACGGGGTACGACGATCCGGTCCTTGAACCATAGGACGTCGTCTCCATCTTTCCGGAAACATTTAAGCTCCCCACTGTCTATACGTATCCGCAAATGTGAAATACCCTGTCATGTTTCTGAGCTGCCGCTATCTCTTAACGGATGGTGGGGATCAAAGCTAAGTTGTAGAGAGCTCCATGTGGAATCACATGCAGTGGTGGTTCGCTCTCTTCCAACGGTGTGATGGTCAGATTGTTGACGTGTGACTTGCGACTCAGCGCATCCGCCACTACGTTTGCTTTGCCGGGGTGATAATGGATCTCTATTTCGTAATCCTTTATCAACTCTAACCATCTTCGCTGTCTCATGTTCAGCTCCTTCTGAGTGAATATGTACTTGAGGCTTTTGTGGTCGGTGTATAAATGTGCGAGGTTACCAAGTAGGTAGTGCCTCCACATTAGTGCCAGTACCACGGCAGCGAGCTCCAAGTCGTGAGTTGGATAATTCTGCTCATGGTTTCTAAGCTGCCGCGACCCATACGTGACCACTCTTCGGTCTTGCATCAGCACACATCCGAGCCAATGCCTGATGCATCGCAGTACACATCGAATGGTTTTGTTGTGTCTGGCTGCGCCAAAACCGGTGCTGATGTTAGGTGCTTGACTAAAGCCTTGAATGCTTCTTCACACACTGGACTCCAAACATATTTGGTAGCCTTCTTCAGCAGCTCCGTCATAGGCTTGGCAATCTTCGAGAAGTTCGGAATGAACCTCCGATAATATCCCGCAAGTTCGAGGAAACTCCGTACCTCATGAACAGTTCTTGGGGACTTCCAATTCAGCACTTGTGTGATCTTACTCGGGTCTACAGCGATACCCTCCCCTGAGATGATATGCCCGAGAAAAGGCACTTGCGATATCCAGAACTCGCATTTTCTGAATTTCGCGTATAGCTTATGATCCCGCAGCCGTTGCAAGACTATACGCAGATGCTTCTTGTGATCTTCCTCCGACTTGGAATATACCAGGATGTCGTCGATGAAGACCATGACAAACTTGTCCAGCTCCGGCATGAATACCGAGTTCATTAGATACATGAAGTGAGCTGGAGCGTTGGTGAGGCCGAAGGACATGACCAGGTACTCACAAAGTCCGTACCTCGTCGAGAAAGCCGTCTTCGGAATATCCTCAGCCCGTATCTTAATCTGATGGTACCCGGATCTTAAGTCCATCTTGGAAAAGATCTTTGCTTCGACCAACTGATCAAACAACATGTCGATCCGTGGCAATGGGTACTTGTTCTTGATGGTTACGGCGTTTAATGGACGATAGCCCATGCAAAGCCGCAACGTCTCATCCTTCTTCTTCACAAATAATGCCGAACAGCCCCATGGCGAGGAGCTCGGCCTAATAAAACCCTTTTCCAGCAGGTCTGTTAGCTGGGTCTTCAGTTCAGCCAACTCCTTGGGCGCCATCTTGTACGGCCTTCGGGATATTGGTATGGTTCCCGGTGCAAGTTCAATCTTGAACTCCACCTCTCTATCGGGCGGCATCCCCGGTAAATCATCCGGGAACACGTCAGGGAACTCTAAGACCACTGGAATATCTTCCAATCTGATAGCTGTGGATTGATAGACACTTGGAAGTTTTATTTCTGGACTGTCCAGAAATAAAGAGTGAGATCCTTGCACTTCTGAGTTCAAGTGCACGATTCGAAGGACGGTGTCTAAAATAGCACCGTGGCAGGTTAACCGCGACATCCCTAAGATGACATCGACCTTTTGACCCTCTAAAATTATGAGAGACGTAGGGTACACTCTACCCGCTAAGCATAATGGTGCTTTTGGAAACCATTACGCTTGCTGAAATCTTCCCAACCGGTGAACAAATCAAATATGGACTATCGGTGGGTAGTATTGGCAAGCTGTGTTTAGCAATGAAAGCTTGGATAATAAAATTGTGCGTGGCCCCTGAATCAAACAATACTATTGCAGGATGCTGGTGGAGTTGGAACATACCCGCAAGGATTGGCTCAGCCTCTGGCACGTCCTCTATGGCAAGCTGGTGGACGGTGCCGGGCCTAGGGTTTGCCCGCCGCGCATTAGTAGGGTTGCGGGGCTGATTCCTCCCCGGAAGTTGTGGTGCAACTCCGCTGCCTTGTCTCTCCGGACAACTGCTGGCGAAGTGTCCTGGACGACCACATTTATAGCATGTGGCCGCTGCTTGTCCAGTGCTTGGAGGACGAAAGCCCGGCATGCGCTGCTGAGGTGCATACGCACGCGGCATCGCCCGCTACTGTTGTTGCTGCAGAGGTAGTGCTGGCAGCGCCGGCCTGAACGGCGGTGGGGAATAGGGCCGACTGCAGAATGGCATCGACCTCTGTGGTGGCTGCTAGCGTGGACCTGATGGTGTGTGATTCACCATTCGAAATTTCTGAGAAGGACCGCCTCCTTCTCCGCTGCTTTGTGGCGCGCTTCGCTTTCTTTCCGCCGCCGCTAACTCCTTGCCAGAGTCCTCCTGAACAATCGCAACATCAATTATGTCGTTGAGGCTGCCGTGATTGAACATCGCCAATTTGTCCTTCAGGAGCGGATTAAGCCCCTGGTAGAAGTGGTCCCGCCGCTTCTTGTTAGTATCAGCGTGATACGACGCGTAGAGCGCGAGGTCGTTGAACGCCCTGGAGTATTCCAGCGCGTTCCGGCTCCCTTGCTGCAGGTGTAGAAACTCCTGCGTCTTCCTCTTCATGAGACCCTGCGGTATATGATAGGCCCTGAAGGCCGTCCGGAACTCCGCCCAGGTCATAACTCGGTCAGTGGGCTGTGAAGCACAGCAGTTCACCCACCATGCGCTCGCGGATCCTTGGAGCTGTTGGACTGTGAACTGAGTCTTGCGCTGCTCACTCACTTGGAGCAGCCCGAACTTCATTTCCATCGTGCGGAGCCAGTTGTCCGCATCGAGGGGTTCATCCGCCCTTGAGAATACCGGGGGATGAGTTGCCAGAAAATCGGAGTAGGAGCTTTGTTGACGCTCCTCACGATCATGACGCCTCTCTGGTCGAGACGTATTTGCGATAAGGGTCTTCAGCAACTCCGTGTGCTGCTGATGAGAGCCCGCCATTGCTGCTACAATATCCGCCAAAGTAACCGTTGGAGGTGGCGGTTGTTGCTGTGGCTGCTGCTGCTGTTGCTGTCCCGAGGAATCCTCAGGAGGCTGTTGGGAGGTTTCTCCCCCTTGACTAGAACCCCCAACGTCCGGGTTCGCACGAGTACAAGTCATTCTGAAATTTAAAACAGCAGCGATCAACACATGTCATACTTAAAAATTCCATATGAAACAGTAGGTATTTGAAGTGACGCATGAATAATTTGCACAACATTCACATATATTGATAAAGCATAAACTTTATACAAGATACATTATTCTCGGGTCTCCGAGAAGTCGTGCGCATGTCGTCACTACCTATACATATGCTACTGCCTACTCGACATGTCAAGGGTTACAAAAGTTTGGGTTACACCACGCTGGTTGCCCTACTTGGCAACGGTAACCCCTTACTCGGAGTAGAACTCGACCTCCTGCGGGTCGTCCTCCTCCAGTACCTCTGCTGGTGGCTCCGGATCTACAACCTCCTCTCCCATCTCGGGTTCTCCCATTGCTGGAAGACCCAAGACAACCGGTATGCCTAAAACCGGAGGTACGAGGTCCTACAACACGTGCACCTCGTCCATAGCCTGGTTGTAGTCCTCTTCCCAGCCTTGCCCCTCCTCAATAGCGTCGTCCCGCTCTTGAGTAAGGACTTCATTCTGCTGGGTCAGTGCCTGCACCTGTTGTTGCAACGCCGCGATGTCAACACGGCTTTTCTTCCTTGCCTTCTTCAGACGATGCAACTGATTATGTTGTTCGTTCAGTCGCTTAATCGTCAGAAGGAGCACATTGCGGAGTGCGCTGTGAGCACTCTCGAAATGGTCTCCACGGCTGGTGCTTTCCTTGAGCTTTGTGGCGAGACACTCCGTATGAACAGCTTGGCTGTCCATCACGGCCTTTCCCGCCCTCATCTGGAGGCTGAGGTTCGCCTCCGTGGGGTTGTACCTTGGGCAACCTGGATCGGTTACCTCCCGGTACGTCCCTTCCCACACATGACTAGCCCGTCCCTCCACCGGAATGAGCGTGTATGGAGTGCCCTCCATAGCTCTCACGTGTAGTTGGCAAAAACGCGACATGGTGTCGCGGGCTGCCACTTGCCACATCCCCTCCGGTTGTCTACCTCTCACCGTAACGGTGAACGGCGCACAACCGGGTGGCGTAGGTCCTGCAGGAACTTCGACATGGATTGTCTACGCCCTGTTCCCCTCCTCGCCTTCCTCCTTGGTGAGGTACTGCGGCATCTCGCTGTACCTGAAATATTGAAGCATTTGCCTCAATGCTTCCGGATAGCCGCTGCGGTGAGAACAGTGGGACACCACCCACCCGTTCTCCAACTGTTTATCCGCTGTCATCTGTAAAAACATATTTGATAAATATCAAATATTTATTTGAACAGTAAACTATTGAGTTGTAACATAAAACATGTCATTGAACTCATAAAACTTGGAAACATAGTTCAAACTTAAAGAAATTTGACTGTTGATCTGCTGTCCCATATGACAGCCCTGACCAGTTTCCATTTCAACCTGATTTAGGCCATGCTAAAGCAAAACCAATTCTGGAGCTCAACATCAAAGTTAAAGCTAACTTCAATATATTTCCATAAAGTATTTTCTTGGCCTATGATCTGTCCTGGTTCAAAAGTTATAGATGTCAAAGTTAACAGAATTTCTGGAGAAAATTGGACGGCACCTCCCTGCTTGAGGTACTGATTTGATCCAAGAATCCCAGTTAATTATACTCCTAATCTAACAAAATTTTCCGTTACAAAGTTGTAAACCATCTCATAAGCTTTCCAGAACTACCTCATGTTCTATTTTTGGATTTTTATGCAGGAAGTTATGCTCAATTTACAGAGAGTTACAGAGAGTATTTGCTCTGCCCTGTTTTCTGGACAGTTTCAACTCTACTGTATTTTTAGATTGGTTAGAGGATGAAACACCTCTGGACTTCAATAGAAAAGTTGTAAAGCTCTTCCAAGGCTTTCCATAAATGTATCATATGACCCCACCCTCGAAATAACTCAACCTCCAATCTCTGATTAACTTCAGCCTTATTTCAGTTGAAAACAGGGGACTCTGTCCTTAGTATCCTATAAGTTGAAAACTTGTTAACTTGAATATCCTGATTAAGGGAAGGAGTTACATCAAAGTTTTAGTGCTCCGGATTAAAACTTTCAAGTTTTACAATGAAGTTGTTCATTTAGTGGAGTGTGACGTCGATGCGTCACTAGAGCATGTCGGTACTACGTCCTCACAAAGAAAAACCTATACCGGACTTAGCCGGCTTCGTTAGTTCAGTGGCACTAAGCGTCTCTCGCACACGGATGCTACACGTCTACCGTTTCATGGTTAGACTACCTGCAGATAACTCACACAATCATCAGACTCGGCTGCACACCGAGCCCGGTATCCATACAGTTCGTACACCCGGCCGTCATCACTCGCCCTGATGTTCTCAAGCCAAACACGCCTTGAGCTACGTGTTCACGTTACTGACCACGTGACAGGGTCTCCCAAATTGCACCATGCACGCCAGGGACAGACGTTGCTCGAATACCCCAAACAACATGAAGAGTCGTAGAGGATATTAAAGCGGGTCGGGTTACCTGCCACCCGTGGGGCTCCACCCTTCAGCTTGTGCGCACTGGTGAACAGCACTTACGTGCACCCCCCAAGACATAAACGTCCCGAGATGCACAATTTTCCGACATAATCAAATAGGTTAGTATTCCACTTTCTATACACTAATAACATCCTTATATGGGCTACTAACTCGTTCCTCACTGGATTTTTTTGAAAAAGATGACCTTTTTAGTGCGTTAAACCTCAAGCGAGCTCTGATACCAACGCTGACACGACCCCACGGTCTTGTCGAGCCAGGATCATGCTGACGGGTGCTGCGTTGCACAGCACCGGATAACACACATCAAAGGCAAAAAGCGGAAGCAAAGTTTTATTACATAAACAAGTTTATAAACATTTTTACAACAAAATATGTTCAGTCTACAATCACGGGCGTAGACTACGCATCACGTTCACGTTCAGCCCGTGAACGTGTCCTTGCTAGCACGCACGCACACTAACACGGCGGCGTGCACGACTCCCACTCGACGGGGTTCCCCTCCTGGGGTTCCGTCTCCTCCTCGGGAGTCCCTTCCTCATAGAACCCTGCAAAACCTTCAAACACAAGCAGTGAGCACGAAGGCTCAACAAGACTGACCCGTCTCTCCTAAACATGAAACTTCTACATGAGGGGTAATAGGTACGTGAGGTGAAATAAGTTGCAAAGGACTCACCTAATTAGTGGAACCTTACTTTCAAGTTTTAGCAGCAGGTTGTGGAGAACCTTACGCTAAGGCACATGAGAGAGCCGCAATCAAACAAGAAACGCATTTCTCTCATGTACTTTGCCCAAAGTTGAAAAGAACTTTAGTTAGCTCCAAACTACAACAAATCATTAACAATCAAAGTCCATCTTTCAATCAGCAATATTTTAACATGTAACTAGCCTGTTCTTTCTATGTCAGGGTACAATGAACAAGTGGTACTCACTGACCGCGAGGGACGGTGATTATAATCGATTTACACCTGCAGGGTTACCCGAATAACCCGTCACGTACGTCCGTACTCGATGTTACCTACAGCAACCATCACGGACGTCGTACGCAACCACCTTTCGCCCGTCAGCCAAATATTGAACCGGTCCCATCGTCCCGAGCAAGAGGTCTCTGCACGCGCATCTCAGTGCCGCCAGCCGATTTACACCTCAAGCTCTCAACCTACCCTCTGAACGACGGGCAATGCCTCAATACCCAGCTACCCGAGTTACATCGGTTTCCCGGTTCCCATATAGCCGGTAGGTCTTCGGTTCTGTTCTAGCTTGTTCAACAGGCCCGCACACAGCTCGGTCCTCAATCGACACAAGCGGAGCTATAGCACCCAGGCCCCAAAGTCCTGCTACCCTTACTCTCCGCTCGGTCTCATTTTTCTTGCCATGTGTATCATGTGCTATCTCTACCCGAGTCGAGTGCCTCTAGCCTATGCTCGCGAGTAGTTCCAACTACTCGACTTGTCCCCCCTCCTACACTATCTTAGCATTGCATTAGCTAACAGGGTTTTCAATCCTAATCCCAACCCATGGTTTTCTTGACTATGCATTTGGGTTTTCAACCAAGACTCTAATGCAGGAATTAATGGTACTCAAGTAAGTTCTCAAAACAATAAAAAATTGTAAAAGGTTAATGCAAATCGGAGCTTGCCTTGCTGCTCTTGGTCGTAGGCTAGCTGCTCTTCCGGAGTAACGAAGTCTAAGACTTCGGGTTCCTCCTCGACCTTAGCGACTACATGAGATAATAAGTACATGTATTAATTTAAATGCATTTGAATTAAATTTAAACTTTTGAAGTTTATAAGTCTTACTAGACAGACCCAATGACTCTGAAATTTTTACTGTGGTTGGGTTACAACCTAAACAGAGACTTGGCGAAGTTTTATTTGCAGCAAAGCTCATTTGAGCTCTCCACAAATAATTATGTACTTGACCTTAATTGGAGCTTTTAGGGTGTTCTAGGGATTTTCATGGAGCAAGCTATGACTTTCTGAAAACTAGATTTTCAGAGGGTTCTAATGGAGTTGGTCTCACTTAATTTGAAGGTTCTAGCTAAAGATATGAGCTAAACAATTTCAGAGAAATTCTGAAAATGTTTCTGGACATTTTCTATTTTCTCTGGAACAGTTTCATTAATCACACCATTAGGTAGATCGACTGAGCTCAAATGAATCTAAAATTTTTATGGTAGTTCAGATATATTTTGTTGAACATCCCAGCAAAATTTCAGAATTTTTCCTCCAAAGGATTCTCCAGTTAAAATTCTAAACAGTTTAAACTTTGAAGAATTAATTCTGGAGAAATAAGGATTTTCCTGAAGTGAAACTTGATTTGCTGGAAATTACTCAGAGAGCTGAATCCAACATAATTTGGTTCACTCGATTTGGAGTTTCCTAGCCAAAGTTATGAGGATTTGAAGCTTGAATGAAATCTGAAAATCGGGGAAATGTTTAAATCTGCCGGTGGATCCACGGTACACGTGTCAGGCGCTGAAGCGATGGCACACCGGGGTTCACGGGGTTTTTGCGTGCCAGCACACCGGATCCAAGCCACAGACTGGTCCCGGATTTAAAATCTGAGCCGCTGACACGTGGGCCACCCGGCTTCGTCTTCCTCCCGACTCCCGCGTTCGGCCGCCGCGATGCCTCGCCGGAGAGCTCGCCGACAGCCTCTGTGGTGCTCCAAACTTCATGATTCTGGCCGCCCCTGCCTAAGTCCACTCGGGGAACACGGTTCTGGGCTCAGTTCGTCATGAAAATGGCCGGCACACGGTCGGCGACGAGTGGCAGCTTCGGAAGAACTTCGACCATGTCGGCCGACCTCCCTAGCACCCCAACCGACCGAGCAAACATCCGGAAAGCATCAGTAGTCCCTCAGGAACCTCGGCATGGGCTCGAAGAAGCTCGGGGGAGGTCCGAAGTAGGCTCCCACCGTGCGCCCGATGCTTCCCGCAGGATCCGCCGTCGGCAAGCTTCGAAATACGCCGGGTACAGGGGTTCTCAGGCTAAGGGTTGTGAAGGAAACTTGTGCGCTACCAAGTATAGTCCGTGTAAGAACGGATTGAGACTCTCTACACCTTCCTAGAGCGTGAATTTGACAGAACCGCACCCGAAGGTCGGTCTGTACCGAGAAAGGGGAAAACTGGAAATTTACCGCCGACGTTCATGCCCTCGGGCTTTGGCTCGGGGGTGAGCAGCACCGGTCTCTAACGCGTCCATGGACGCCTTAGTTCGGGCGTGACAACCTCCCGGTTGGGCTGTCCACAGGAGCCCGAAGTGCGTGGATGTAGGTCACTGAACAGAACTCTCGGTATAGCCGAGATCACCCGAGTTCAGCCGATTTCTAGCGACGGGGAAGGAGAAGGGAAGTCCCTAGTACCTTGTCGTAGCTTTGGATGGAGCGGGGAGGCTGTGATCGTGACTCCCGGATCGGTTCCGAACAGCGGAGGGCAGAGCGTCGGCGCCGCGTTCTTGTGAGAGGAAAAACAGCGAGGGGGCTTCGGCTGAGGCGTGGAGCGCTTTAAGAAGGGCTCAGAACCGACCTGCGCCCGCGCGTGGCAAAGCTGCTGGTGGCTCGGCGGCCTCCCCTCGGCGGCGCCCTCGGAGGGAGCTCGGGGACCCGAGTACTGAAGTCTCAGTCGGTTGACTCTCTTTAGTGGCTGACATGTGGGTCCCACTCCATTTTTAACCTCTGAACTTAACTCTATATTACTGTTGTAAACAGTAAGCCCTACAATTACGGATGAAAACGGATTGGATATTTTCCGATCCGTCCGCAACCATTTTCGAAGATATCCGATCCATATCCATTTTGATCAGATTTTTTTCAGATACGGATATGGATTCGGATATTTTAAATCGGATATCGGATCGGATATGGTTTTCGTCAGAATCCGTCCATTTTGTCGGATATCCATATTGGGTCGGATATATCCAAACAATATCCGAGATATATCCGACCCAACAAATTCAATTGGGCCCGCAGCCAGCCACAGCCCGCAAGCTAGAGGCCAGAGCCACCTTCCCTACAGCCCGAGCCCGATCGGAGTCCTCCTCCACCTCCAGTCTTGCCCCCGACCTAGGGTTTACCAGTTTGCCATTGCCACAGGCCACAACGCCGTCATCGGCCAAGCGCCCCAGCCTCCATCCCCGACCTCCGCGGCTCCGCCCCGGTTGTCGCCGGCTCGCCGGCGCCACCCCTGACGCCCCGGCCCGGTCCACCGCCGCTCGACCTCCGCCGCCGACTCCCGATTCCCGAGCCATCACCGCCCAGTCGCGGTGCCGCCCCGACGCGCCGCCGGCCGCCGGTCCCGAGTCCCCGACGCCCAACAGGCCCCCGAGCGGCCGAGCCCCCAAAGGCCCCGACACCCAACACCCCAGAGCCCCCGACGGCCTCCGAGTCCGAGCTCCCGACGGCCGCCGCCCCCGAACCATGTATAAATTTGATGTGGATGTACTTTGAATTAAATGTATGAACTATGAATTATATGTTACTTGTGAATTATTTTTCTGAAATAAATATCCGAATTCCGTCCAATATCTATATTTTTCTGATCCGGTGAATCCGTTTCTGATACATCCGACATATCCGATACCATATCCGTTTCCGATAACATCCGATCCAATCCGTTTCAAAATTTTTTAATATGGATATGGATATGAAAAAGAATTTTATCCGTCCATATCCGTCCGTTTTCATCCCTACCTACAATGCCCATGGTGATTTGAATTATTCACCCCTAAGCCATTTGAATTGGTTAGAATTCAAATTAGGTTTGGTTTGACTAAATTTCAGCACATATTCAGTTTGAAATTCAAATAAAGTTTGAATTTGCTAAACTTAGCTCATGTCAAGATCAACTCAAATGGAGTGAAAATTGGTGTGTGAGCTCACAAAAATGTGCTGAGTAAGAATATGCCTCCCACTTTTGAATTCATAGGATAAAAACAGTTTGAATTTGAATTTGAGTTCAAACCACCCTCTTTCTAGCTATACCCAAAAGGACCTAAAAAAGGTTTTGAATTTGGGTGAAACTTGGCATGGACATTCCTAGCAAGGTGTAGGAGCTTTTCAAATGTCCATCCCCTATATGATGCATGTGGGAAATGCCACTTTTGCATTTTGTGAGTTTATCCTCTAGTGAGCATGTTGATGGTGGTTACTTGCTCTTCAAATGTGTTCATCAACTTTCTTCAAATGAGGTGTGTGTGTGGTGATGAACACTTTGAGTAAGTGTCAAAAACTGAGGCCTTTACAGGACCCTAACTTCAACCCGGAGGACTTCAAGTAGGGTCGCATCCACACCTAAGGTGTTACAGTGGAACCATGTACGAGGAAGAGCTAGTCGTCCATGTGCTAATGTCATTAGTTATCATTATGTTAGTTTTTATGATTGTTGTACTAAAGTGTATGCCATTGTAACAAAGCTCTGTATGGTTGTGGTTCCACTTGTGTTGTAATATTATGTACCGAACTATGTTTCTGGCATAATATTACATGTTTATTTCCGATCATATGGGTCGAGACGCTTCAAGTGGTATCAGAGTCATACTTGGTTGTAGGATGCGGACCCTAGTACTTAGGTGACCGTAGGAGACCATAGAATAGTTGGCTTGTAGGAAACCTGGACCGTAGAGCCTTGGTGATAGGTTTTGCTCTCATCTAATCCTTGTTCCATGTTCTAAGCCAGATGGCTGACGACCGTATTACAACCTTCTGCATCAACGAAGATGACTTCCCCAAGGTGCTCTATGCTGCCATGGCGTGACTCGGTATTCTAGACCGCTCGGAGTACGTGGGTCATGAGTTCATGGAGCATGGCATTGAAAGCTCTGAGGTCACAGTGCACATCGGTTCCAATGAGAGGTTCCTGGATATGAAGCCATGGAACGTATCCGCCAATAGATGTCGCATGAAAGAAACGTGCCAATTGGTGGCCCGCAAAGCTCTGAAGTACCTCTGCCACATGTTTGACTGGCATTTGGGTTACACACCTGTCAGTACCCTCAATACCGGGTACCCCGCGCACAGGGTGAAACCGCCTAAGGACCTCGCCCCCTCCGCAGGGGCAAGCTCCGAAGGAGCCACGTGCCCGGCAGGGCCGAAGCTCTCCTCTCCTCAGAGGATAGCTCCGGGCCTGCCACGTGGCCCAGAAGGCCGGACCTCGCCCCTTGCGTCGGGGCGAGCTACGAAGGCTCCACATGTACAGCGGGGCTGGACCTCCCCTCTCCTCAGAGGTGAGCTCCGGTCCCTCCACGTGGCTAGCAGAGCCGGACCTCCCCCCTCCGCGGGGGTGAGCTCTGAAGGCTCCACTTGTCCAGCGGGGCCGGAGCTCCCCTCTCCTCAGAGGTGAGCTCCAGGCCCGCCACGTGGCCAGCAGAGCAGTGCTGCCCGCCCGGCCCGGTAGGTAGCGGGAGTAAAGGCGTGCCATGCCTTTACTGTACAAAGCATTCAAGACCCGCGTCTTTCCAAGATGAAGAGACGCGGCGCATGCCTGTCAGGAGGCACTGTGACCAGTCACAGTCAAGATAGGCGCACAGTGTCAGAAGCTGCAGACCATTGAAGGCAGCGACAAGACATGGACAAGATGTGCCCTGCCACCCTTGCCATCACCAACGGCTACCTCTGGCCTACGGCATGGGCAGGGCGGCAGGACGAAGACCTCGAAGCCAGCGCCAAGACATAGTAGCTGGTAGGAAATCAGCCCGGGGCCACCTGTCGGGCCCCGGGGCCCACCTTGTAAGCCTCCTGAGCCTTGGACTATAAAAGGCTCGGGTAGGGAACATTACAAAGGGAGTTCGGCACTTTTGCCTAGCTCCCTATAGGTCATCCACATACTCAAGGAAACCAAGTGCTCCGAGCACTTTCGTGGACGTAGGGTTTTACGCTCCGGCGGCCCGAACCACGTAACAATCCCTATGTCAACCACCTTCTCCTTCGTCCACTCCGGTGAGACCCTCGCGAGAGGACTAGCCCCTCCCAAAAAGAACCTCCGCGGGCTGCCCAGAGCAGGCCCGGGGGAAGTGTCGACCGCAGACGATTCGACATTTGACGTTCCAAGTAGGGGGCTTTTCCCTCTTACGACGAGTCTACACCGACGAAGATGACCAAGCCTCCTTCAGCAGCAAGCTCTTCGCGTCGACGCTCCCGGCGAACTCCATCAACCTCAAGAGTTGCCGCGGCGCAGATTGCCACTCAAGCAAGTGCACTAGCCACCACAGAAGCGCTCCTGAACAGTCCACCTGCTGAAGACGCTCCCCAGGGGGCCACCCAGAAGTGGATCCGCGATGTCAACTACCTCGTCGCTACTGCCGGCAACCCTCTGCTGCGGCGGGGACGACGCCCGGGTCAACCAGCTGTGTCGCTGTCGCGCACACCAACGGTTGACGGGCAGGCGGCAGACTCCCACTCTACCAGGCTCCCGACAGCGGACCTGAGGATAGAGCTGGAGCGACGCCGCTCGGAAGAAGACGCTCGCGTCACCATCGAGCAACAACGACAAAGGTGCTGCATCCAAGAGGCCGGCTACAGCATGCCGACTGCCTCAACTCAGCCTGGGCCGCAGACGTTCGCCACGCAACCTCTGCCCCAGGCGTACGCCATGCAGCATATGCAACAACCATATGTCCTGCAGTCGGCGCCCCCGGTATATGGTCCACCAATGTCCATGCCGGGGTACACCGTGCCAGCAGCCGTCCAAAGGTTCGTGGCACCAAGAACTGCAGCAGCGGGGACGGGATGTGTGGCCCTGGCGCCACACCTCCGCTTCACAGTGTGGCCACGCAAGTTCCGGCCACACCTGCCGGAGAAGTATGATGGAAGCATCAACCCGGCAGAGTTCCTGCAGATCTACTCTACTGCCATCCTAGCAGCAGGAGGGGATGAAGCGGTCATGGCCAACTACTTCCCCGTCACCTTGACCGGCCCAGCGAGGTCATGGTTCATGAACCTGCCCCAGGGTTCAATAACTTCTTGAGCGGAGCTATGCAGACAGTTCACGGCGAACTTCAGCTGCTCCTACACGCACCCCGGCAAGGATCTGGACCTCCATGCTGTGCAGCAACAACTGGCAGAATCTCTGCGCTCCTTCATCCAGCGGTTCTCCCAAGTACGCAACACCATCCCCCACATCCTAGATGCATCAGTGGTGGTTGCATTCCGACAGGGTGTGAGGGACTAGAATATGCTCGAGAAGTTGGCCACCAGAGAGGTGCAAGACATCTCAGAGCTCTTCACCCTGGCAGACAAGTGTGCCAGAGCAGAAGAAGGGCGTCACTGGCACGCACAGCCAGCCTCCGAAGCCGGAAGACAGCCTGAAGATGGCGGAGTTCAAGCTGTACTCCCGACCACGTCAAACAGTCAAGAGCCAAGCACTGACTGACTTCGTGGTCAGGTGGTCGCCACCAACAAGCATCCCAAGGGGGGGCCGAAGGTGGAGAACTGGAGCCCCGAGCACCGGCCTTCACCGGGCCTCACTGGACGTTCTACCTCGACGACGTGCTGCTCCTCATGCCAACGGGGGAGCGGTTTGGGTACCTTGGACCTGTGCCATGTACCGCGTGTCGATGACACCGTCGCCAAGAACATGTCAACGAAGGTCTCCACTGGATCCCTGGAGCCCCAAGGAGTCTTTGAAGGGACGTTGCTGCGACCTCACAGCCCGGAGTGCCGACCGGGCGAAGGGGGCGATACCAGCACCTCGAAGCTGGCGGTCCCGGCGGCCATGCAGCCATGGTGCCAGCCAAAGGATCGTATGCGCCATGGGGACTCCGTGCTACCCAGCGCCCAAGATCCAGAAGCTCAAGTAGTCCCGATGCATGGACCACGGAGGTCCGGGACTCCTTGAAAGACATCCTTCCTGATGAACGTGCACTCGCTGAATGGATTGTGCGGATGGCTAAGTGCTACGCGCTGGTATCTCTACTGGCGTGGCACCACGGCATCCTATTGCGGTGCATAACCCAGGAGGAAGGCTATGACCAGCTCGCAGTAATCCACGGAGGCGAGTGCTGGGAACGCTCATCATCCTGCACGCTGGTCGGATAAGCCATCCGGCATGGCCCCTACAGACCGAGAGCCACCTGGACGCTGTCAAGCCGGTTAGGAGATGCAAGGCATGACAGGTCCATGTCGAGCAGACCACACACAACCGGTGCAGACGCTGCACCCAGAACCGCCAGGGGATACCGACTCCTCTACGTCGAGGGCCAGCCGGACATCCCAGGGCCAGGTCACGGGAATTACCCTTCTACATGGTATGCGGGGCCGAAGCCATGCTCCCCCCTGAGATCGCCATGGGGGTACCCCCTTGTACGAGCGTACGACGAAGCCATGCATGACCCGCCATGCGTGAGAACATCTACCTCGTCGTCGAGGCAGGATGGCAAGCAATGCTCCGGATCACACAGAACCGGCGGGAGCCCTAGTGTTACCACCACCGGTCCATGCATGGGAGCACGAGGCAGGCGCTCCGGCCCTACCTCTTTAAGTCCTACCACACTTACTCAGGTGTTCATTTAAATTATGCATTAATTTATGTGATCACCTCCCTGAGCTCTAGATAGTGTATGCCCTCCGTACACTCGGCTCTCCTTTCCTGCTCTCATGACTAGTCAACATTTGCTATCCTGCCGAGTGCGGTCGCGCTTGGGGTACCTGCCGATGGCCCGGGGGCCTCTCGGACCTCCCTCAGTTAGGGCACTGTGAGGCCAGTTGGTCTCGTCCAAGAAAAGACCTACGCCAGAGCGGGAGGTCCAGGAGCCTTGCTTTGCCCGGTCCAGCACCCAAAGCATGTGCACTCTGCCTCCTCAGCACTACGGTCTGAGTACTAGGGGCCGGACGGTTACACCCTGACTACGGCGGGAGCTATACCTCCGGGACCAAAGGCACTGGATTGACCGAGCCCCGTACACCGGCCCGGGACTGTAAGCCAAATAAGACTAAGAGGCAGGGAAAGGAGGACCTCTCAACAGTGTCGGACCTTGTCTCCCTCTCCTCAGAGGCGAGCTCCGAAGCCGGACCTCACGCCCTCCGCTAGCCTGAGGTCCGATGCCGGCCCTCGCCCTCTCCCTAGAGGCGAGCCCTGATGCCGGACCTCGCCCTCTCCCCAGAGGCGAGCCCCGATGCCGGACCTCACCCTCTCCTCAGAGGCTGAGCTCTGATGATCACCTCACTCCCTCCGCTGGCCTAAGCTCCGATGCAAGCCCTCGCCCTCTCCTCAGAGGCGAGCCCCGATGCCGGACCTCACCCTCTCCTCAGAGGCTGAGCTCCAATGACCTCCGGACCTCACGCCCTCCGCTGGCCTGAGCTCCGATGTCGGCCCTCGCCCTCTCCTCAGAGGCGAGCCCCGATGCCGGACCTCACCCTCTCCTCAGAGGCTGAGCTCTGATGATCACCTCACGCCCTCCGCTGGCCTGAGCTCCGATGCCATCCCTCGCCCTCTCCTCAGAGGCGAGTCTCGATGCCGTACCTCACCCTCTCCTCAGAGGCTGAGCTCCGATGACCTCCGGACCTCACGCCCTCCGCTGGCCTGAGCTCCGATGCCGGCCCTCGCCCTATCCTCAGAGGCGAGCCCCGATGCCGGACCTCACCCTCTCCTCAGAGGCGAGCCCCGATGCCGGAAGTCCACAATCAACAAGAAATATTTATCCCGATGTTGCTAGCCTAAGGTGGAACAGAAATTTAGTTTGCTCTATATCTAATTCAGTCAAGGTTCCAATACAATGATTCATCTACAACAGCAAGTTAAGAGACTTAGTTCCTCTTCTTACTACGTCACGGCGCAGTGGGCAAGTATGCTCAATCCTCTTCCGTGAGCGACGGTGATTCGAATCAATAACAACCCGGAATACACGACACATACACCCGCCTCAAAAGACTCTCTCAAGAGCTCTTTCTTACGTTGTATGCAGCAACCTTTCACACGACACCCCGACATAGAAAAACGCTTCGCGCCGAGCAGGATGGTCCTCTACGCGGACACGTCGAAGTTGCCCGCTAAAGGATTTACACCTCCCGCCTTCTCAACGCCATTCCCACGCGAAGGATGAGTTTCTATATCACGGTCCATCGAGTTACATCGGTTTCATGGGTCCCATACCCCACTATATATCCGGTACAGCTCAATCTTGTCCAGCAGGGCTGCATACATACGGTCCTTAACCTACACGGACGGGGCTACAACCAACCTCCACATTTGCCTTACCATCCCGGTCCAGGCAAAATGTGGTCTCAAGCATTGTCACACCCATCACAGGTCGAGACCAACCTTGAGCGCTCCATCCTACAGAAACATCCCCATCCCCATCTCATTTTCATGAGGGTGCTCATATCATCAACCTCTCGCGAGTAACTCCATTACTCGACCTTTCTCGCGAGTAGATTTTTACTACTAGACTTCTACCAAGCTAGCTACAACATTAGCCTAGCATCTACAACGAGGCAAAGCCTACACTAAAGCTTCTAATCAGGGATGTAATAGCCATGCAAGTGGGTTTCAATCATCCTAGACATAATGCACAATATCAAGTCTAATAAACATGATGTGA
The DNA here is from genome assembly GCA_030760725.1 of Neostapfia colusana. Classification (NCBI taxonomy): domain Eukaryota; kingdom Viridiplantae; phylum Streptophyta; class Magnoliopsida; order Poales; family Poaceae; genus Neostapfia; species Neostapfia colusana. The sequence continues at coordinate 32,859,096 of JASWHV010000007.1, forward strand.
AGTAAAGCAAAATTTAAAACGGTAACGATATGCAAACCGGGACTTGCCTTGCTAAACGGTTTTGTTAGAAGCTAGGAGTTAGTCTTCCTCCGGAGAATCTGCCAAACTCGTCAAGAGATGGAGATCCTCGCTGCAGAGTCGAGTCGTCGTCGAACGTCGACGTCACGTGCTATTAAGATGATTTATGTACATGTATTCAAAAGCAATTTAGAAAATGATTCAAAACTGTTGTACCAGTTAACTCACACCTAAAAGAGATAAACAACAGCAAGGTTTCTGTTGTTTGATATAAACCTTAGAGAAGACGAATGCTAGGTGACAAGTGATACTAGTAATCACCATGTGATTAAGTCCATTATATGGACACTTAAACCTAAAAGATGGTAGCTCAAGTTCCAGAGGTCCAATGAAGCTGAACATTTAGCCACATCTTCTGTGGAAGGTATTTAGGCAGTGTGCAAAAATTGAGCTCATGAAATGGCTTCATGTGAGCACAACAAATCCTTATGTGGTTTTCACTAATCTGCCTTTACCCCCTAGATAATAAGCTTTCCTATGCTGCAAAGTAGAATTTTTATGAAGTACAAAATGTCCTGAGTCCATAGGAATTGGTTTTACCATTTTTGGAGTTTCCAACATGGAGATATGGATTTTACAAAGAATGGGGAAAAGCTGTAATTGTCTCTGTTCATTTTCCCATTTCTCAGAGACATAAGGAATGAACACATCATTTGACCAAGCAAATAAGGTCCAATGCCTCTGAAACTTTTACTGGAGTTCAAGGAATTCTGGAAGAATGTCCTGTCCAAATTTGGGAATTTTCCAATAAACAGAACTCCTGTAAAAATTCATACAAGATTTCCCTTAAATGAATTAATGAGCCAAATCCAGAGATTTTCATAAACATTGGGCTGCACCCTTGGATAGTACTCTTTGAGTGGAATCTAAAAAAATTTGTTTCACAATTTTTGGACACTCCTACACAAAGTAATGGCTCTCCAAAGTTTGAACTAAATTAGGAAAATCTGGAAAATGTTTAAATGCCGACAGTGGGTCCCACTAGTCATCTCTAACCTTCAGTCTCGCGCCAAACAGGGAAGTGGCGGCTCCCTCCGGCGAGGTCGCCGGAAAGGCACTTCCAAGCCACCTCTGGACCCCCTGCTGGCCGCCCCCCCCCCCATTTTCCCCCACGCTGAACACGTTGGTGAGGTCTCCGGCGGCTGAAACTCGTCGGAAAACAGAGCGCACCGGCAACAGCAAACCCTAGGGCTCCGGCGAGGTCGTGCAAGGTGAATTCTCCACCAAATGGTCGGTTCTTGGGCTCTAAAGCACCAGGGGATCATGTAGAATACCGACATGAGGTATAAACAAGCCGGGGAACGCTCCAAGCAAACCTATCGGCACCGTGCACCCGATATGGTCCTGCGGTATACCCTCGAAAAGAACTCGGATTCCTCCATCTATGCTCAATTTCTTGGTCTAAAATCGATGGAGGGGGTGTGCTAGTCAGTTAACATCCTGTGTGTGAAGTTTGAAACACAACAAGCGCGATTTTAGGACGAATTTTGCAATTCCTTACCTCAAGGTCAGTTTCTGCCGCCCGGAAGAAAATCTTGAAATTCTCCCTCTGTGATCAATGGCTAGGGCTGAGCTTCGGAGGTGATCAACTAGACTTGTTGGTGCACCAATGCGGTGGCTTTCTTGGGCGTGATCACTCCTGGTTTGGGCTGGTCACGGCGACCAGTTCGGTTCCTTCAGTTTGAACTCGGGAGCAGCAGCAATCAAGCCGTTTCTAGGCGCAAGCAAGCACGGAACAACGGAGGAAAGGTGCTAGCCGTCTAGAGCATGAGTGTGCGATGATCTTTGCTGTGGAAGGCGCGAGCAACCGAGCTCCGGTGCTTGCTGTGCTGTCGGGAGAAAACCGAGCGGCCGATGGTTTCGTCTCGGTTGCAAAAGCACGGGAGCGAGGCAGCACGGGGAGGAAGCAAAGTAGGCCTGTTGCACTCGCTGTGGGGAAGATCAGACCGAGCACAAACGAGGGAAGCAGGAGCTGGCGCTGAAAAAACTTCGCCGGACGTCGGTGGCGCGCATGCGTGCGGCTGAGCGAAAAAACAGAAAACTTGGAGTTTAAGTCTACTGACAAGTGGGCCCATTTCTCCCCTCTTATTCCCAATTCCGTTTAAAATAGAAAACGAGCTCCGAATTTGATCAAACTTGGAGGATAGGTCAAAAGAATTACGAGGAACACGAATCTGGAATCAGATTTCAAAATTGATTTTGTTTGGTTAAAAATTCAAATTCAATTTTGAATTTGAACGTGCCCTCATTTAATCCTCGGAATAAATAGTATATGAAACCTAAAATTCTCTAAATTTGAAATTTAGGCTCTTGAATACATGAGAAATATATCTATGATCTCACATATAGGCATTTGGACAATCTGAATAGGAATCCTTTCAAAAGATTCAAAATGATGTTTAAATTTCCTCCACTCTCCTCATAGAAAGGGTGCACTTGAGTTAGAGTTTTTTGGAGTGTAATTCTTTCCCCTAGGTTAACATGTGTTGAGCATGAGCTAGAGAAAATTTTTAACTCCCTCACATGTCCATATTTGTGTTCATCATTTCATGTGACACAACTATACCCCTTTTATCGCCTTAACTTTGTTTCATAAGTTAAAATCAAGCTTTACAAAAGTTAGGGCTGTTACAGAAGGCCCCACCTCGGGCTCATTACCTCCCCCGAGATGGGCCCCGGGGTCACTGTCGATACCCTCAATACCGGGTACCTGGCGCACAGGGTGAAACCGCCTAAGTACCTCGCCCCCTCCGCAGGGACGAGCTCCGAAGGCGCCATGTGCCCGGCAGGGCTGGAGCTCCCCTCTCCTCAGAGGATAGCTCCGGGCCTGCCACGTGGCCTAGAAGGCCGGACCTTGCCCCTCCGCCGGGGCGAGCTCCGAAGGAGCCACGTGTCCAGTAGGGCCGGAGCTCCTTCGGAGGATAGCTCCGGGCCTGCCACGTGGCCCAGAAGGCCGGACCTCACCCCCTCCGCAGGGGCGATCTCCGAAGGAGCCACATGTCCAGGAGGGCCGGAGCTCCCCTCCCCTCGGAGGGTAGCTCCGGGCCTGCCACGTGGCCCAGGATGCCGGACCTCGCCCTCTCCGCAAGGGCGAGCTCCGAAGGCTCCACGTGTCCAGCGGGGCCGGACCTCCCCTCTCCTCAGAGGTGAGCTTCGGGCCCGCCATGTGGCCAGCAGAGCCGGAACTCCCCCATCCACGGGGGTGAGCTTTGAAGGCTCCACGTGTCCAGCGGGGCTGGAGCTCCCCTCTCCTCAGAGGTGAGCTCCGGGCCCGCCACGTGGCCAGCAGAGCAGCGCTGCCCGCCCGGCGCGGTAGGCAGCGGGAGTAAAGGCGCACCATGCCTTTACCGTACAAAGCATTCAAGACCCGCGCCTTCCCAAGATGAAGAGGCGCGGCACACGCCTATCAGGAGGCACTGTGACCAGTCACAGTCAAGACAGGCGCACAGTGTCAGAAGCTGCAGACCATTGAAGGCAGCGAAAAGACATGGACAAGACGTGCCCTGCCACCCCTGCCATCACCAACGGCTACCTCTGGCCTACGGCATGGGCAGGGCGGCAGGACGAAGACCTCGAAGCCAGCGCCAAGACATAGTAGCTGGTAGGAAATCAGCCCGGGGCCACCTGTCGGGCCCCGGGGCCCACCTTGTAAGCCTCCCGAGCCTTGGACTATAAAAGGCTCGGGTAGGGAACATTACAAAGGGAGTTCGGCACTTTTGCCTAGCTCCCTATAGGTCATCCACATACTCAAGGAAACCAAGTGCTCCGAGCACTTTCGTGGACGTAGGGTTTTACGCTCCGGCGGCCCGAACCACGTAAAAATCCCTATGTCAACCACCTTCTCCTTCGTCCACTCCGGCGAGACCCTCGCGAGAGGACTAGCCCCTACGAAAAAGAACCTCTGCGGGCTGCCCAGAGCAGGCCCGGGGGAAGTGTCGACCGTAGACGCTTCGACAACACCCATGAAGTACTTCCCACCACTGGATCGTAGTCGTCCTGCGTGAATGGCAAGGATTCGCAGCTTGGAAGGCCTCGGGTCGACCGAGATGACCCCACCATTTTCGCCATGTCCGGTTATTTATTGAGCCTTGACGATCTGTGTGACCAGCCAAACCAGCACGTGAAGACTCTCGTCCAACGTGCTGATACATTGGAGACCCGCTGGTGAAAAGTTAAGCTAGCACTAGCGCAGGTTGAAGCCCGGGTTGCCAGTGCTGAAAGTCGTGTCGCCTTGGCTGAGGAGAACCTTAGGGAGCAGGCCGATCACCACAACCAGCTGCTTAGGGGTGTCTACCTCGTAGACCGAGCCAAGCGGAAGGATCATCAGGCAGGTGCAACGACGGAGCCACTTATCCTAGAAGGAACTCCAGCATATCACCTATCCAACCCCCGAAGGAGGATTAGTGAGCCTGTGCCACCTACCCCTCCGACCTCACCTCGCGGGACCAACGAAGATACTGAAGATCAGGATGTAGGACCCAGTAGCTAGGCTGAGGTCCCGGCTGACCCATAAGGGAACGGACCTAGGGACGACATGCCCTATGTATCTGTACCCGCTTGCTTGAATGAATGAATGCTTGATTTGTTGCTTGCAATGTTTGATGTTTGTGTGAATTGTGTGGTATAAAAATAAATGTGTATTTACATACACATAATAAGATAGTAAAAATAACAATAATAAAAGACAGTAAGTATAACTAATTTAGATGCACCTTACTACACCATAGTGATAATAATAAGATGAAAAATCTAAACCCACCGATTGCCTTGTAACAGATGCCTCGCCACTCGAGCCGAGACACGAATAGACACGAGGCGGACCAAGGACTACGAGGGATTATGCCTGCACTTCATGAGCATGTGACAGTGGATAGTGCACCTGTTCGGCCACATTCCCAAGCACCTACCTATGACCTGACTGCCATTTTGGACCGCCAGACTCGACTCCTCGAGATACTGGCGAACACACTTGTTGCTCCGAACAACAATGGCCTAAACAACCATCAGCTCTGCATAACAATCACCAAGTCGCAGACTTCAACAGGATGAACCCACCCAAGTTTTCTGGATCTGAGGACCCTATTGAGGCAGATGACTGGCTAAGAGAGATTGAGATGAAACTCGAGGTTGTGCATCCAAATGAGCAAGATAAGATTCTGCTTGCAGTCCAACAACTAAGAGGATATGCTTTGGCCTAGTGGCACAACAATAGAGAGATGCGTGCACATGCCAGGACCATGATATGGGATGAGTTTGTGAAGTTGTTTAGAGAGCAACACATCCCAAGTGGCATTTTGAAGTTAAAGAGGAAAGAATTTATGAACCTTAAACAGAAGGGTCTAACCATGATGGAGTATCAGCACAAGTTCACCGAGTTATCCCGCTATGACCCCCACGCTGTGGATACAGAAGAGAAAAAGCAAGAAGCCTTTCTGTGTGTCTTAAACGCCGAGATCAGGAAATTCTATCACTACAAAAAAGAACATAGAGGATGAGCTACGGGAGAAGAAAAGGAAATTTGAAGACAAAAAGATGTTCTAGCAGGCAAAACTTCAGAGGACTAATCAACCTGTTTATTCAGTATAGAGGACCCAACAACTGACCTACTTTGCGCAGAAGACCCAGCAACCTATTTACTCTGGGCAGATGGCTCATAGTGGTCTATCCTACAAAGAACCAACCACCACCTTCAAGCAACTGGTACAGCTTGCTAAATCACATGTCTCATTCCGTCCTCAGTGGTCTGGAGTCAATCAGACTGGTAGCTAGAGGATCTGCTTCTGCTACCGTGAGCCTGGGCACATCGCTGTTAATTGTCCTGACAAGATTAAGCCAACCCCATCTGTCGTCTCCACCTCAGTTAACGGACCAAGGCAACCATCCGGAGGTAGCCGTGGAGCGCCTTCAAGGACTCATCAATTCTTTGGAAAGGCCACAATAAACCACGTCTACGCTGAAGAGGCAGATGCAGCACCAGGAGTTCTACTTGGTGAGTTCTTGGTTCAATAAGTTTTGGCATCAATACTATTTGACTCTAGTGCATCGCATTCTTTTATATCATCACACTTCGTAGATACACATGATATACCTACGGTAGCCCTTAAGAGGCCCTTAATGAATTGATCACCGGGAGGGTTATATACCTTGCAGCCTAGGAGTTAACAACATCCGTTTAAAGCTAAGTGGGGTAGAGTTTTTGATTAATCTAATAGTGATTGGCTCCCATGGGATAGATGTGATCCTCGATATGGATTAGTTAGCCAAGTACAATGGGAGCATAGCTTGTGCACAGAGGATTGTGACAACGACAAACCACGAAGGGAAGACTGTCACATGTCATGTCTAGTCCAGCCTGTCTAAGCCAGTAGTAAATCACTTGAAGGAGGAAACACCCCAGGAAGTGCCAGTGATTAAGGATTATGTTGATGTGTTCCGTGAGGAGTTGTCGGGCATGCCGCCAGAAAGAGAACTGGAGTTCTCCATTGATCTAGTTCCCGGAACTGCCCCAATAGCTAAGAGGCCTCATAGGATGGCAGCGCCAGAACTAGCTGAGTAAAAGAAACAGTTAGATGAGTTGCAAGAAAAAGGGTACATAAGGCCTAGTGCATCACCATGGGGCGCGCCAGTCCTCTTCATAGAGATGAAGGATGGAAGTAAGGGACTCTGTGTAGATTACCGAGCTCTTAATGCGGTGACCATTAAGAACAAGTACCCTCTACCACAGATAGATGATCAATTCGACCAGGTAAAGATAGTCAAGTTTTTCTCAAAGATCAACTTGAGGTCTGGATATCATCAAGTGAGGATTAAGCCCGAAGTTATACCTAAGACAACGTTTGTGACTCGCTACGGTCACTTCGAGCTCACAATGATGTCTTTTCGATTAACCAATGCCCCTGCCTACTTCATGAACATGATGAACTGGGTGTTCATGCAAGAGTTAGACAAGTTTGTCGTTGTCTTCATTGACGACAGTCTAGTCTATTCACAAAGTAAAGGAGAGCACGCGCAACACCTGCGTGTTGTTCTAGACCGGCAGAGAAGCCATCAACTTTATGCCAAGCTCAGCAAATATGGGTTTTGGTTACAGAAAGTTTGTTTCCTTGGACATGTGCTGACAGGCGAGGGAGTTGTAGTTGATCTAGAAGGTCAAAGCAGTATCATCTTGGAAGCAACCAACTTTGGTCTCGGGGATTCGTAGTTTTCTGGGTATGGCTGGTTATTATCGGAGGTTCATCGAAGGATTTTCCAAGCTAGCTCGACCAATGACGGAACTACTAAAAAGGGATAAGAAGTTTGTGTGGACTGAAGCATGTGAGCAAAGTTTTCATGAGTTGAAAGAAAGACTAACCACGACCTCAGTATTAGTCTTACCGGATACTCACAAGAGCTTCATTATTTAATGTGACGCTTCTCGGCACGGCCTAGGATGTGTGTTAATGCAAGAAGGATGAGTGATGTCCTATGCCTCTCGTCAGTTAAGGCCGCACGAGCAGAACTACCCAACCCATGACTTGGAGTTGGCTACGGTAGTGCATGCTCTTAAGATTTGGAGACACTATCTGATCGGTAACAAGTGTGAGATCTACACAGACCACAAGGGCCTCAAGTATATCTTTACCCAGTATGATCTGGACCTAAGACAGAAGATGGTTGGAACTAATTAAGAATTATGATGTGGAGATCCACTACCACCTAAGTAAAGCAAATATTGTGGCAGATGCTCTCAGCAGGAAAGCATACTATCATCACTTGGTGACTCAAGTACCGCAACTGTGCGAGGAGATGATGAAGTTGAACCTAAGTGTTGTACCTCACTCCTACAACTACAACCTTAGCGTCCACCCTGTCCTGGATGACCAGATCAAGAAGGCTCAACAGGAGGATGAAAAGTTAAAGAAGATCAAGGAACAAACCGAGGAAGGCAAGGCACTAGACTTTAGAGTTGATAGAGATGGAATATTGTGTGGTTCAAGAAACGGTTGTGTGTGCCTTCACAAGGTCACTATCAGAATACGATCATGGATGAAGCTAATAACTCTACCTACTCTATCCACCCTAGAGCCATAAAGATGTACGTGGATGTTAAGCAAAAGTATTGGTGGATTGGCATGAAGGGTGACATAGCCAAATTCGTGGCTTATTGTGATGTGTGTAGAAGGGTCAGAGCTGAGCATCGAAAGTCGAGTATCGTATTGCATCCCTTACCGAATCCCGTTTGGAAATGGGATGAGGTAGGTATGGATTTCATCATTGGCCTGCCAAGGACCAAGAATTGTAATGACTCCGTGTGAGTAGTGGTCGACCGTCTGATTAAAGTTGCACACACTATTCCTGTATGCACTACCTACAATGGAAGTAAGCAGGCCAAGTTGTACATAGACCGTATTGTGAAATTACATGGATTACTCTCAAGGATAGTCTCAGATCAAGTTACTCAGTTTACGTTAAGGTTTTGGAGGAGTCTTCAAAAGGCACTTGCCACCAAGTTGGACTTGAGTTCAGCATATCACCCTCAGACTGATGATCAGACAGAAAAGATTAACCAAATCTTGGAATACATGTTGAGCGTCGTTGTTCTCACCTATGGCAAGGATTGGGAAGACAGTTTACCGTATGTTGAGTTCTTATGCAACAACAGTTATCACGTCAGCATCAAAATGTCACCGTATGAAGCCCTCTACAGAAGGAAGTGTCGAACCCCGCTCATGTGGTCAGAAGTTGGGGACCGCATTGTGGAGCAACAGGAATTTATCTTAGAAGCAAAGGACAAGGTTGCAGAGATTGGAGCGAATCTCAAGGCCGCCCAATCATGTTAGAAAAGCTACACAGATAAGAGGAGGCATGAACTCAGTTTCCAAGCTGGAGATCATGTGCACCTTAAAGTGTCTCTTATCCGTGGCACGCGCAGATTCCAAGTATGTGGAAAGTTGGCACCACGGTACATCGGTCCTTTTCCAGTCCAAAAAAGGGAAGGATCAGTGGCATATGAGATTCATCTACCTAGAGAGATGTCAGGCGTGCACAACGTGTTCCACGTGTCACAGCTAAGAAAATGCCTACGGGTTCCCGAGGAACAAGTGGCACAAGAAACCCTAGACCTGCAAGATGATCTGCACTACAAGAAGGTGCCAGTGAAGATCTTGGAAACCGTCACCCGAAGGACATGGAGAAACACCATCACGCTTTGTGGGGTCTAATGGAGCACACACTCGGAGGCCGAAGCTACTTGGGAATGAGAAGATGCTTTATGGGCAGAGTTCCCCCATCTCTTTGAAGACCAATTTGATTTCGAGAATGAGATTCATCCTAAGTGGGGTAGGTTTGTAACGCTCCATTTTTCATAAGCTAATAAATCATAGTTATAGAATTAACAACCAGGTATATTACGCACACTCTTGGCTGATTTCAGACATGCCTTCCATCGAAACTTATGCAACCACCGCTCACATACCTCTTACTCCTTCAACCTTATCCATTCCACTAGAAGCTTCCGAAACCACCTCTCACATACCTCTTCCTCCTCCAACCTTATACATTCCACGAGAAGCTTCCAGAACCACCCCTCACATACTTCTTTCTCCTCCATACTTATCCGCTCCACGAGAAGCTTCCGAAACCACCCCTCACATACCTCTTCCTTCTCCATCCTTATCCATTCCACGAGAAGCTTCCAGAACAACCCCTCACATACCTCTTCCTCCTCCATCCTTATCCATTCCTCGAGAAGCTTCCGGAACCACCCCTCACATACCCCTTTCTCCTCCATACTTAACCACTCCCCGAGAAGCTACCGTAACCACCACTCACATACCTTTTTCCCCTCCATCCTTATCCACTCTACGAGAAGCTTCCGAAACCACCCCTCACATACCTCTTACTCCTCCATCATTATCCATTCCACGAGAATCTCCTGGAACATGCATTAATCATACCTGACCTACCTCTCCTTCCTCCATCCCTATCCCTTCCCCATCATCTTTAAAAGAGGCTCAGGAGCTCACCTCATCCCACCCCATTGAGCACCGGCATTCGCGGCTTTCCCCAACATCAATCTCCGACGAGGAACCCTCCCTTCCGAGCCCCGCCAAGCTACGGCCAAGGTGAGCACCCTAACATCAACTCTTCTTTCCGAGTCATTCCCGCCCCCCCTACTCGGGTTTGGTCGCGACCACCCCGCGGCATGGCTGCCCTTCTATGAAGTTATCCTACTTTCTATATCCCCTACCAAAATCTATAGCTTAATCGAGTGAGCCATAGCGTCGCTGTTCGATTTCTTACACTCTGGCCAACCTCTCCCCATTTACTCTCGCTGATTTGAACCCAACCCCAAGCAACCACTTGACGGCATTAGACCAGATCTCACCCGCACATAAAGACCACTTAATTTGATTCTTCTTCTAAAAATATCTAATATCATAATATAGTTAATGCAAGCAAGTTTGAATAATGTATATTTACTTTGTTTGTATGTTTGCTCGTGCGTGATGTAGAACCAGTGCAGGAAGAGAACCCAGAAGAGCCAAGTGACCAAGATCACAACGCTGTAGATGGTAGTAAAGGCAAGTTCCATCAACCCCTTTTTGATCATATGCTCCTATTTGAGGTTCATCCATTGTGGCCAGTAGATTAGGTCTTTTCATTGTTGAGCATGAGTTATTCGAGGAATAGAGTATAACCATGCTAGTTTTCCTTTTTGCGGCATATTGATATGATGAGATTATGTGTGATGATGTTGCCTTGTGTATGATACATGGTTGGGGAGAGCATGAGTTGAGACCAAGGCAGAAGGGTTAGTGTTGGTGTAAGGGCTACCGTGGTGGTAGACTTATAGCAAGTACTATCAGGATGGTAGGATCGTGGTTTGAGCATGGAGGCTGCCCTGGTGAGAGGACCGAGTTGTTTTGACATCTCACCTAACTTCCTTCAGTATGACCACATGACCCCGTATGGGTGGGGCTTAGCCTAACCCCGGTGGCTAGCCCGATAGTCGTCCACGCTGGAGAGAGAGATATGCATTTATGAGTGAAAACTGAGATCATGATATTGAGATGAGTCATGACACTGGGTTGGGGACGATTGGTCCGGGTGATGTTTCGACTGGGTGTCGGTTATGACGGGTTGTCTTTGATGGTCTGTGTGTGTGGGTACAACGTACAACCTCTGCATAGTGTAGAATCCGTTTGGACGGTCGTGTCCTCGGTATAGGACAGGTTATGGTGTGGTCCTAACAACTTGAAGCCCCCTGTTGTGAGAATGAGGTGAGAGATGTCTTTGGATGTGTTATTTGGTTGCATTAGTGGTAGTAGGGTGCATCGCTCTTTATGTTATGCATTGCATCTATATTTGTTTCATTCCCCTCCCGAAGGGTGAGGTGGAGATTGGTGAGTACTTCTTGTACTCAACTGTTGTTGATATCTTCATAGGACCCTGACTTCAACCTGGAGGACTTCGAGTAGGGTCCCATCTGCACCCAAGGTGTTACAGTGCAACCGTGTACTAGGAGGAGCTAGCCGTCCATGCGCTTATGTCATTAGTTATCATTATGTTAGTTTTTATGATTGTTGTACTAAAGTGTATGCCGTTATAACAAAGCTCTATATAGTTGTGGTTCCACTTGTGTTGTAATATTATGTATCGAACTATGTTCTGGCATTATATTACATGTTTAGTTCCTATCGTATGGGTCAGGACGCTTCAGAGGTTAGTGACAAGGCATTTGGGCAACCACACATAAGGATTTTGGCTCTTCCGGAGTGGCCCAACATATTTAGCATAGACATAACCAAATTTCCTTTTCATAAGCACATAAGATGCATACATGATCAAGTTGGCATTTTTAGCATTTTTAGCATCTTTATCAAATTTGACTATTTCAAGAGAAGTAGATGCATGATGTTCATTCTTGGCTTGATACGATCCTTCCTTGACAAAAGCCAAGACCATCTTTGATCAATGGATACATTGTGATCAAGTATGCACTACGTGCATACTTGATATTCTCCTTGTCAAAATTCCACCCTTAGGTGTACTCTTGCTCTTTGCCATGTTAAGCTCATTTTTCAAGACAAGTACAAGATTGGCACATTTGCATGTTTTAGTGTTCTACTCCTCATTAGACAAGTTTGAGCTTGTTGGGGCGGAAGAGGAAACACTTGACTTGAGAATTGGGAAATGTGCCTCAAGATTTTTGTGAGCTTTGTTCAAACTCAATAGTTTATCTTGGAGCACAACATTCGAACTCTTGAGACTTGAAGAAGTCTCCTTGCATTTTGCAAGTTCAAGTGCCTTGTTCTTCTTCTTCTCAAGCTTGAGGAGCTTCTCAAGGTCAAGATTCTTTTGCCTCTCCTTTATAAGCAAATCATATTGTTCCTCAAGAAGTTCCTCCTTGTCTAAGATTTTATCGAAGAGCTTTTTCATTTTAATTATAGCACTTTTGCTCAAACCTTCAAACATGTACTCATTCCCACCGGCACTATCAAATTATTCATCTTTAATGGAATGCAAGGAGAGTTTAGATTTAACCTTTCACTTTCCCTCCTTTGCCATGAGGCATGTGTGGCTTTAGCTCTTCCACTCTCCCTTGTTTGGCAAGAGAGTCTTCTTCATCGTTGGCTTCTTGATGGTGACGGTTGCCACTTCCGTCTCATCATCGGAGGAGGACTCATCGTTGGAGTCCCACTCCTTGCAAACATGAGCGTGCCCATGTGCCTTCTTGTTCTTGAACATCTTCCTCTCTTGACGCTTCTCATCCTTGTTCTTCTTCTTGTTCTCTTCTTCCTTTTCGTATGGGCAATTCAAAATGAAGTGCCCATACTCGCCACAATTGTAGCAAGCTCTCTTGGTTCTTGACTTGCTCTTGTCCTTGCCATTGCTCTCATAGTTTGACCCTCTTCTTTTCTTCACCAGTCTCTTGAATCTCTTGATGAAGAAGGCCAATTCCTCATTGTCCATGTTGGTGCTTTCTTCTTCACTTTCTTCATCGTTGCTTGAAATCTGCACCTCTTTGCCTTTGGACTTGGGTGAGGCTTTGAGAGAAACACCCTTCTTCTTGGATGATGTGACCTTGGCAAGGTCGTTAACGTGGTGTACTTCCATCTCCATCATCTCGTGGTTGATGATCTTGCCAAGCACCTCATCTGGAGTCATTTTGTGGAAGTTTGGACTCTCATGGATGAGGATGCAAAGTGTCACATTGCGGGGCATGAAAGATCTTATCATAATTTTGACCACTTCATGGTCATACCACTTCTTGCATCCATACGCCCGACTCCTATTGATGAGGGTCTTGAGTCGGTTGTACATCTCTTGAGGGGTCTCGCCGTCTTCCATGGCAAATCTTCCAAGCTCCCCCTCGATCATCTCAATCTTCGCTTCCCGCACGGACCGGTTGCCTTCATGTGCAATATTGAGCGTATCCCAAATTTCCTTGGCTTGCTCCAACCCGTCCACCTTGTTGAACTCTTCTTGGCTCAAGGACGAGTTGAGCACGGCCGCCGCTTGAGCATTGCGGTGGATTAGTTGTCCTTGCTCCGGGGTAAGCTCTTCATCATCCATTGGGATATCTACACTTGTACAAACAACATGCCAAAGTGTAGGATGAGAGAAATGAGATGCAACTTCATGTTATGCTTCCACATGGTATAGTTAGTGCCATCAAAATGTGGAGGTTTGCCCAAAGGAATAGAAAGTAGTTGGAATGAGAGTTCAAGCGCTCATAGTTAAAAGGATATCACGTGTAGTACTCTTTAGGATTCTTGAGCTTCTTCTCCTTATCAAGCCTTCTCCTCCTCCTTGCTTCGTCTCTTGCCCTTTGAAGAAGGTCCGCAAGGCTCTTCACTTCTTCATCTTCATCCTCGGTCTCGATGTCAAAGGGAGGAGGCTTTGGCTTGTCCTTGGAGGTGTTACCGGTCTTGTTGGGCGAAGACATGGATCTTTGCTCGCCGTTGGCGCTGTTCTCGCCAGTGTCTGTGGTGTTGAGGATCTGCAACTCCTTCTTTCCGTTTTCCCCCATCTAATCTCCAACCGGTTAAGCTTTTTGAGTGTTAGACTTTGATACCAATTGAAAGTTGCCTAGAGGGGGTGAATAGGCGAAACACCTGAAATTTGACTTAATAAAACCTAATCAGCAAGCAGAGTGTGGACTAGTCTGTCCAGGGGGCAGACTAGTCTGGTCACAGGGAAGTAGAACACAAAAGTGAGATTTTTAGTAGTTTTTCAACGATCTACTTAATAGACTATGAAGTATAACAACCTAGCAATCTAGTGGTGAAGTTACACGAAGAGTAAATGACTAGATCTTGGTGGATTGCAAGATTGGGGTGAAAAACACAAACAACCCTAAAGTGATCTAATGAAGAACAAAGGACAAATTGAGAGCACATGACACAAGATTTATCCCGTGGTTCAGCTTCACGAAGAAGCCTACATCCACGTTGAGGAGTCCACAAAGGACCGAGTTGCTGTCAACCCTATCCTCACCAAGCCACCACAAAGGTCGGCTTGTTCTTCCACTAAATAACGGGGAGATCACAAAGATTCATGGGGCAACTCACAATCTGAGGCTCCCACAAAGTTACAGCCCAAAGAGATCACGAATGAACACCCACATCAACTCAAAACAATGATTCAAACTGAGAGAATCAACCAAGAGCTCAAGTCAAAGCACACCCTTCTCTCTTCCCTCCCCAAATCTCACAAACCCTCAAGATTCGCTCTTAGGGCTCAAAGAATTGAATAGAAAGGGCTAGGAGGGATCTCAAAAGGCTATGGCGGCGCAAGGGTTCGAGAGTTATCCTTAGATGCCCTGAGGATCCCCTTTTATAGGGATCCCGGCAATTAGCTATTGCCACCAGAAAAAGTGTGGCCTAGTCCGGCCTTAGACCCCGGACTAGTCTGTCCTATGGGGACCAATGATGTCACCCTTGACCAACCACAAAGCCCCCGGCCACCTTTTGAATTCAAATGGTCACAACACCATGGACTAGTCCGTCCAGAAACAAACTAGTCTGATCTCACATAGAATCTTTTGTTCCGGTTGAGAACGGACAAGTATCGTCCACCGGACTAGTCCGGCCTCAAAGGGTGGACAAGTCCGGCCATCCAGGACTTAGTGCCAGCAGCCACCTCCAAGTCCCAAACGAACTAGTCTGACCCACAACGGACTAGTCCGAACTCACACATAACCTTTTGTTCTAGTCAGAACGGACTAGTCTAATTGGGCGGACTAGTCCGGCCCCCCAGGGACGACTAGTCCAGTCCTTTAGGACTTAGTCCCAGAAGGACTCAGACACACTCACCACGGACTAGTCCTTTGCCAGACGGACAAGTCCGAACTCACACAGAACCTTTTGGTGTGCCTAGCATCGGATCAGTCCGATGTGGCCGGACTAGTCCGACCTTCCATCTCGAACAAGTCCGACCCTGTCCTTGGGGATGCCTCAACTAATCTCTCCATCTGACCTAACTTGGACTAAGAGCTCTTAGATGATTCTCAACACTTTGACAAAATGAACACACTCATACTAAAAGGCTAAACACGACGCAAAGAAATTTAAACTCTAAATTCTACTCTTCGAGTTTTTCCGCCTTTTTCTCCCCTTTTTCCTTTTTGAGTATATCCAACTCCGTCCATTATTTAATCACCTGTACTTACACTTGTAATGCTCATTAGTCCCTTAAGTGTTGTCATTAATCATCAAAACCCACAGGGATTTAGCCTAGATGCACTTTCAGAATCACCATGTGACTAATCTTGTGGAGCGGATAGATGCTCCGGAGGCTTGGCTGCCTCCCGTTGAAGGACAAGAAGGCCATGCTTATGGTATGGATGAACATAATAATCAGCCCTGGTTTCCGCATAACCGTCGAGGTATGGGAGGTAATAATCGTTATAATAACAATTTTCATCGTCCTCTGGATGATCCATTTGCTAAAGTTAAATTTACTATACCCTCATTTTCTAGTGCTTATGACACCGAGGCTTATCTTGATTGGGAGATGACGGTAGAGCAAAATTTTAATTCTCACCTTGTTCCTGAACAACATAGAGTTCACCAAGCTACTAGCAAGTTTAATGATTTTTCTATCATATGATGGAATGAACTTGTTAAAATTAGGACGGATCCACAAACATGGGGCAGATTAAAGGAAGCTACGCGTGTTAGATTTGTTCCTCCTTCCTTTCAGCGGGACATTCGCAAAAAATTGCAGCGCTTAGACCAAGAAAACATATCCATAGAGGAGTACTATCAAGAGTTACAATGGGGTATGTTGCCCTGTGAGGTAGTAGAGGACATGGATGATAAAATAGATAGGTTCTATGGGGGCTTGAGGCATGAAATTCAGGACATCGTCGACTATAAAGAATATGATACTGTTAACAGATTGTTTTAGCATGCTATGTTGAAAAAAAAAGAATGCAGGGTCGCCAACAGCAGCAACCATGTACGAGGAACACCTTCACGCCACGACCGATGGCTATACCATCCAAAACAGCACCATCTTTGAGCTTTCGTGCAGCCACTATACCATCCAATGGTGTCCCACGCTCTACATCTTCTGCTCCACTGTGTCTCGCAACGGAGGGCAGCAAGTCGACACCATCCAAGAATCTGAACATCCACGAGTTGCACTTCCGACATTAGGTGTCATCGTTGCCAAGGACTTGGTCGTGTGATGAAAGATTGCCCTAGCAAACGAGCATACATAACACGCGATGATGGTGCGTACGATAGTACTTCGGATGTTGAAGATGAATACTCTCTTGCCACTAACATTGCAAGGCCAAGTGATGAACAATACAACACCGACGAAGAGGTCCTTGGTACAGCAGCGACAAAGAACTACAGAAGCATAATTGTGCAGCGTGCTTTGAGCTTAAAAGTTGAGGCGGATGACAAGCTACAACAATAATCTCTTTCACATGTTCCTCGTCGTCAAGGAGTGCCGTGTACACACCATCATTGATGGAGGCAGCTGCAATAATTTGGTGAACACGGACGTGGTCAAGAAACTTGGGTTGACAACAAGAGCACAGTCCCATCCATACCACATTCAATGGTTCAATAACAACGGTAAGGTTCGGGTAACACAAACAGCAAGAGTGCACTTTTCTATTGGTTCCTACCATTATTTTGCTGACTTTGATGTCATACCTATGGATGCTTGTTCTCATTTGTTGGTACATCCTTGGGAATTTGATACGGATGCTATTCACCATGGTAGAACTAATACATATACTCTCATGCACAAAGGAAAGAAAACTACATTGCTCCTTATGACTCCTACTAAAATAGTACATTATGAGAAAATAAAACACGTAATGATATGGCAACAAAGTCACTAAATTCTGAAAAACAGCAAGTAGTTAAATTAAAATAAACTACCTTGATTGCATCTAAATCTGATCTTGTTGATTTATTTGAGGGTAACAGGATGTGCTATGCCTTAGTATGCAAAAAGGCCATGTTTTCACTTCATGATGTGTCTATGGCATTGCCCCTGCTATTTCTAACTTTTTGCAGAAGTTTGAGGATGTGTTTCCCTCTGAGATACCTCCTGAGTGTCACACCCGGTTTCTCCGAAGATCAACCGAGTGAATGCCACATGTATGCCAGGATCATTCTCTTATACATGTGATGACAAATAGTGAAGCATCATTTATTACAAGCGAGGTGTCGAATATAAATAAGTCTTACATAGCATACGTCTCGATGGACGATAATAAGTTCAGAACATGTAAATAAAACAGCAGCGGAATATAAATCTTGTGGGCTCCGTCACAGGCGTTGCTCGGGGGACTCCGTGAACCTAGAATCCTTCCTCGGGACCAAAGTCTTGGTCATTAAACACCACATCATTCTCTTGACCTGAGCAGCAATATAAACCAACAGAAAAGCAAGTTTGAGTACCGTTGGTACTCAGCAAGTGTGGGAAAGTTATGTCATGCATGGCTAGAGCAAGGAGAGGTTGACTCATGGTTAAAGCACTACGCAATTAACACCTATCACCTTAGCTTATTAAGCACCTACATTACTACACAGGTGGAATGGTCCCAATCTCCCAACCCATCATCAAAATCAAGTAACCATAACATCATATCCAATGTCAAGCTCCCTGCTTAACATCCTCAACTTCCAAATTCATCATCCTCTAATCATGAATAAGTCCAAGCCGCTCTTGACCGTGAGCACGGCTGTCATGACAGTTTTGACTCTACAGAGTTTGCACCACTGTACCCACATGTAGTGATTTCATCCCCCGTTGTCGGGTGGACTAAAAGAACCACCATTATGCCAGTGGCCGCGAACCACATTCACACTTCCCAGGTGTGTAGCCAGGAGATCACTACGTGGCCTTTACAAAGGGATTCCCGACAAGTGTGGGCCCACTGAGGTTTCACCCCTAACAGCATACAAGAGGCTCCAACCCCGCTGCAGTGGCCCCCTCTTGAGCCTTGCGGTTCATATGGTAGTCCAGCTGACACCTACTCCCCGCACCATTCAACACATCCATACTACGCCGGGGATACACCTAATTAATTGGCCAAGCTGCCCCATCTCAGCATGTGGTTGGCACGGTAAAGCTAGGTTACATGCTCCATGAACCGGTCCTTAGGATCCAGGCAAGTACTAAACACAAACCCGAGTCTCGTGCACCCAGCACCAACCAAATCATCCAACTTGCCTCGATCCCTACCTCTACATAACTCATAATATCTCATTCAAGAGTAAGGTAAATAAATTGATGATCTCATATCCCAATTATCCTATTCTAAGCATGGCTAAGTATAAGCATATAAATAAATGATATGGTAAAATAAATCCCAACCCAAGCTACAAGGAAACAAGGTAATGCAATTCTAGGGAAACTTCCTAGCATGGGTTTCATATTTCAATTGACAATGCAAATAATTCTATCTACACATCCTAGTATAGGATCAAAGTGGTCAAGGACACTTGCCTTCTTCCTGCTGCTCTAGGAATGGAAAGTCTTAGTCTTGGAAGGTGAGAACTTGCTCTGGGGCAGGTTCTACTCATGCCAATACACATAGCAAAAGAAAGCAACAATCCATAAGCCATAGTTCACACTTCACTCATGCAAACCATACATACATACATATGAAAGTTATTCACATTTCTAAGTGTTGTGGTTACCCTAGATGTGTTGATTTTAGGCCTACATGCACTTTCAAACATATATATATTATTTCTAACTTTTGTATTCAGATTTCTATTTGCACACTATATATGAAGTTCCAATTTGAACAAATCCTTTATATTTGATTAATACACTTCTTAGCCACAAGGTTTGCATAAAAGGCAATTCCCTACTCCAAATAGGTTTTCAGATCTTCTACAAAATCCTAAATTGAAACTTTTGGATTTGGAGATCTCATTTATCATTTTCTAATTATGCATACTTATTTTCCTATATTTTCAGATTTATTTTCTGTGCCTAAAAGTGAACTTTATTATGAAAAATAGCAAGACACATCATCTAAACAGAATAGGTTCTGATCTAAAATGTTCAATAATATATTTTTGAACTTCCTCTCTGATGTGGAACAAATTAAATTTATTTTACTAGTTTTTAGAATTATTTCCTAGCCTAAAATGTGTCTCTAGGGAAAATAAAAATGTGCAACACTTAGGCAGATTTCATTTCAGCCTAAAATCTATTTTTAACTCATTCTAAAGTTTTCCAAGGGCTAGGAGAGTTTAAATTTGAATTTGCACATGTGTTTGCCTTACCTTTTAAATTTAAATCCTAGTCACATATTCAAATCTCTGAATTTAATATCATATAGGGTCAAAAAGGGAAATCCACCCTACTGCAGGGTTTAATTTGCTATTTCCTAAATTTCCAGGGGTCTAACTACACATAACAGGGGGGTTTTCCTAATTTTTATTAAGTCCAGGGGCTAAAACTGATTTTTAAATAAATTTACATGAATTTTCTGAAAGTCCAGGGGCTAGATCAGAAGTTTCCGGGGCTAGCTCGTGTTTTCCGAGATCCCCAGGGGGTAGCGCGTAAGAATCCCAGCCTTTATAATGCGGGGTCGATGTGGACCGTCCGATTTAAAACAGACTGCTGAGATTATAACGTGAAGCGGTACGGGTTAGATCTAATAGGAACCGCACGACTTAAAATGGACGGGCCTCAGGGGGCCACGTCGCCCTGGCCGTGCGCGGGCGGCGCTGCCCGGCGGCGCGCGGCGGCGGGGGGCGGCGATCTCACTGGAGATCTTCGGGTTTTCGTCTATACTACCTAAAACTTGGATTTCTTGGCATAGAACGGTAGAGGGGAGGTCGGGGATCTCACCTCGGGGTTTTTCTTGAGCTCAGAGGCCCTGGAAGGTGGTCGGCGGCGAGGTCCAAGATGAAATGCGGCGGTGCTCGCCGGAGCTGCGTCCAGAGCGCAAAACACTGGATTTTCTTCGCCTGCGTGACTCCCCAGGAGACGGTGGAACATGATCAGCGCGTTAGATCAGAAAGTCCGAGCAAGGATCGAAGGAAAACGGTGATAAAAGTTTCGGTTCTCACCGGAGAGAAAGGTGGAGCGGCGGTGGGGAATTCGGCGAGTTTCCTTGCATGAATTGCACGAGGAGAGGCGGCGGAGGATCGGTTTGGTTAAGTAGCAGCGTCTGGGGCCGAAGATCGGGCTGGGGGCACGGATTTCCGGAGGTTGGTTTGGATTCGGGTGCGAGAGAGGGCGGTCGGTTGGGGCGCGGGGGAGGAGAGGGATGACATGCGGGCTCCGCGTGTCAGTGAGAGGGAGAGAGGGGGCGCGGGTTTGGGCTGGCGCGGGGGGGGTGGGGGTCTTGGGCCGGCTGGCGGGTTTCGGCCCACTGGCCGGTTCCGGGTTTTCTTTTTCTTTTTCCTTTTCTTTTTCTGTTTTGATTTGAATTTGAATTTCAGTTTGAATTTGAATTTCTGCACCACATGCAATACGTCCAAAAAATTTTAAATTCCCCTCTTTGGCAGGTTTTGGGGTGTTACAGCTCTACCCCCCTTAAAAGAATTGGTGGTTCTAGGAAAACAATTCCGGAAACTGTGCCTTAAGTTCGTCTTCTCGCTCCCATGTGGCTTCCTCTTCCGAGTGATGCTTCCACTGCACCTTGCACATCCGGATTCTTTTATTTCTTGTGAGGCGTTCCATTGTCTCCAAAATCTTGACCGGTTGCTCGGCATAAGACAGATCCTCTCGTACGTCAACCTCATTCATGGGTAACATCTCTTCAGGCGTCCTTGGACATTTCTTGAGCTGTGACACATGGAATACATCGTTCACATCCGATAGGTGAGCCGGTAGTTCTAGTTGATATGCCACTTCGCCTTTCCTCTCCAGGATCTGAAAGGGTCCGATGTATCGAGGTGATAACTTTCCTTTCACCTTGAACCGACGAAGTCCTCGAATAGGGGACACCTTGAGATAGACATAGTCCCCCACGTTGAAAACAAGCTCTCTTCTCCGTACATCGGCATAGCTCTTTTGTCGGGTCTGTGCTATCCTCAAGTTGTTGCGAATTTCCCTCACTTTCGCATCGGCTTCTTGTAGTACTTTGGGCCCAAACACTTTACTTTCCCTGTTTGGTTCCAAAATAGTGGAGTTCTGCACTTCCTCCCATACAACGCCTCAAATGGTGACATCTTCATACTAGCCTGATAGCTGTTGTTGTAGGAGAACTCCGCATACGGTAAGTTCTTATCCCAACTCCTATTGTTCTTGAGCGCGCACGCTCTCAGCATATCCTCAAGGATCTGATTGGTTCTTTCCGTCTGCCCGTCAGTCTGGGGGTGATAGGCAGAACTAAAATTTAGATGAGTTCCCATGGTTTCATGTAACTTCTGCCAGAACCTTGAGGTGAACTGTGTCCCTCGATCTGACACTATCTTCTTTGGCACTCCATGAAAACATACGATTCTTGACATGTACAATTCTGCCAACTTGGATCCGCTGTAGCTTTCTTTCACGGGGATGAAATGAGCTACCTTGGTTAGCCTGTCAATGATCACCCATATCGAATCATATCCCGATTGGGTCCTGGGTAGTCCCACTATGAAGTCCATACCTATTTCTTCCCATTTCCATTCAGGCACTTTGAGTGGTTGCAATAGTCCCGCGGGTCGTTGATGTTCTGCTTTCACCAACTGACATGTGTCACATAGGGCAACATGTTCCGCGACATCTCGCTTCATGCCATACCACCAATATCTGCTCTTGAGGTCATGATACATCTTCGTACTTCCAGGATGAATGGAATAGTCGGAATCATGAGCCTCCTTCAAAATCAATTCACGGATCTCCTTTACCTCAGGCACACAGATTCTTTTCCCATGCCACACCGTACCTTGTTCATCCTCTCTGAACCCAGTGGCTTTATTATCGTTGATGAGTTCTCTAATTTCTTGTATCTTCTCATCATTCTTCTGACCGTTGCGTATGTCTTGATCTAATGTGCAGTCCACTTCCATGGTGATGGCCTCACCACTATTCACCAGACATAAATTGAGTTTTGCAATCTCTTCCTTCAATTCTGTAGGCATGTCCGTCGAACTCAACATGTTGACCTGCACTTTCCGGCTTAAAGCATCCGCTACGACGTTCGCTTTCCTAGGATGATAGTTGATGCCCACATCAAAGTCGTTGATTAGCTCTAACCATCTCCTTTGTCTGAGGTTGATGTCTGGCTGTGTGAAAATGTACTTTAAGATCTTATGATCCGTATATATCTCTGTCCTCTTCCCCATCAAGTAATGCCGCCAAATCTTCAACGCGTGTACTACCGCAGCTAGCTCTAGGTCATGTGTAGGATAGTTTTTCTCGTGTTTTCGGAGCTGCCGGGACGCATACGCCACGACATGCCCCTCTTGCATGAGAACACATCCCAACCCGTGTCCAGAGGCATCGCAGTACACCCAAAAGTTCTTCTGCATATCTGGCATAACTAGCACTGGGGCTGTTGTCAATCTATTCTTCAGTTCTTGAAAACTTGTCTCACACTGCGGTGTCCATGTGAATGTGGTTCCCTTCTCTAACAATTTGGTGAGGGGTCTCTAAATCTTGGAGAAACCCTCAATAAACCATCGATAATACCCAGCCAATCCTAAGAAGCTTCGAACTTCCCCGACATTTTCAGGGGTCTTCCACTTCTGTACATCCTCGATCTTGGCGGGATCTACCGAGATTCCTCCCTCCGAGATTATATGTCCTAAGAAGGGAACTCTCTTCAACCAAAATTCATACTTGCTCAGCTTGGCATATAGTTGGTGTTCTCTCAGCTTTTGCAGCACCAACCTTAAATGTCCCTCATGTTCTTCTTCATCTTTGGAGAAGACAAGAATGTCATCAATGAAAACCACCACAAATTTGTCCAGATATTCCATGAATACCTTGTTCATGAGATACATGAAGTATGCCGGGGCATTAGTTAGCCCAAAAGGCATGATGGTGTATTCATACAGCCCGTACCGAGATACGAAAGCTGTCTTTGGAATGTCGGTTTGTCTTATCTTAAGTTGGTGGTATCCCGACCTGAGATCAGTTTTTGAAAACACACAAGCTCCCCTCAACTGATCAAATAAGTCTTCAATGCGGGGTAATGGGTACTTGTTCTTGATGGTTACTTCATTCAAAGCATGGTAGTCTACGCATAACCTTTGGGTTCCGTCCTTCTTGGGCACAAATATCACCGGAGCTCCCCATGGTGAGGAACTAGGACGAATATACCCCTTCTCCGTCAATTCCCTTATATGCTCCTTGAGCTCTTCCAGCTGTTTGGAGTCCATCCGATAAGGCCTCTTGTATATTGGAGCTGTTCCAGCCACTAGCTCAATCGTGAATTCCACTTCACGATCGGGAGGCATACCTGGCAACTCCTCCAGAAAAAACATCTGGATATTCCTTGATAATCCTTATCTCTCCCACTTCCACCTCAACTTTATTGAGTTTAATGTCCCTCCTAGGCTCTTGCACGGCTATGAACTTCACTTTCGTGCCGCTAGTGTGAGTTAGTTCCACCGTTCTGGTCAAACAGTGGATGATACCTTTATGTTTGGTCAACCAATCCATACCCAAAATAATATCTATCCCTTGTGAATCTATCACTATGAGGTTTGCAGTGAATACTACCCCGTTAATGTCTAGATTCACCTTGGGACACACTTGTCTTGTCCTTATTTCTCCCCCTGGAAAGTTCACTGCTAGCATATGGTTCATTTGTGTTGTTGCTAGATCATGCTTCTTAACAAACCCTTGAGCAATAAACGAGTGGGTAGCACCAGAATCGAACAACAGGGTTGCAATGTGTAAATTGGCAGGAAACTTACCAATCACCACGTCAGGTGCCTCTTGCGCTTCCTCCATGGTCATGTGGTTCACCCGTCCTCGCATCACATTCTG
Source organism: Neostapfia colusana (assembly GCA_030760725.1). NCBI lineage: Eukaryota > Viridiplantae > Streptophyta > Magnoliopsida > Poales > Poaceae > Neostapfia > Neostapfia colusana. Next base: position 32,883,579 of record JASWHV010000007.1, read on the forward strand.
CTGTTGTGGCTGCATGGGCTTCTTCTTTGGGCACTTATGGGCGTAGTGCCCCACTTCACCACAGTTGAAGCATTGCACCTCAATCTTAGGTGCCTGGCTTTGTTGTCTTGGGGTTGGCTCGATGGTCCTTGTCCTGCTGGTCGAGCTTGATATGTGGGGCGAGGCTGCTGCACAAACTGACGTTGCGGCTGTGCTGGTGCTGACGGGGGCCTGAAATTCGGGTTGTACCCTCTGGGTGCTGAGTAGGGTACCACAGCACGGCTCGTCTGCCCTGTGGGTTGCTGCATCAGACGTGGGCGTGTGTTGCTACCTGAGGCTTGGTGTGACCATCCAGCCTTCCTCTTGTTTTCATTCTCCAAGGCCTTCAGCTTCCTCTCCACGACAAATGCTCTGTCTACCATCTTTTGGAAGCTTTCATACTCGTTGGAGGACATTGCACACTGCATTTCCATAGTAAGTCCTTCCACAAAATAGTCCTGTTTTTGCTCATCAGTTTCGATGTCCCGTGGTGCATACCGGGATAGTTGGGTGAACTTAGTGAGGTATTCCCTCACAGTCATGTTCCCTTGCTGCAATCCCAAGAACTCCTTTCTCTTGTTTTTGAGTTCACCCCTTGGTATGTAATGGTTGCGGAAACTGCGCTTGAACTCTTCCCAAGTGATGTTCTCGGGGTCATGATGGGCTGCCACGTAAGCGGTCCACCAATCAGCAGCAGGTCCATGCAATTGGTGAGTGGCAAACAACACCCTCTCATACCCTTGGCATTGTATGATCCTCATCTTGTTGTCAATGGTCTTTAGCCAGTCATCTGCCTCCAGAGGTTCAGCAGCACTTGCAAACTTTAGAGGTTGAGTCCCCAAAAACTCACTCAACCTTGGTTGGCATGGTGCAGCTTGTGGGGGTGGAGCTTGGTGCAAGTTGGTCACCACTTGGGTTAGGCTCTGGATGAGCTGATTCTGATTTTCAAGCATCTCGTGGATAGGATCAGCTCCTTCACGGCGACCACCCCTGTCTTGTCCTCTAGAAAGATGAGGGTTGTCGGCCTCATCGTTGTTGTTGGCGGGGTTGGCACCATGACCCTTTCCTCTTCCAGCCATCTATCATGATCAACCAAATGTTTACTTAAAGCATTACATATTAACTTCCCAAATTGCTTGTTTAAACTTAAACTTTTGAGGCCTTAATATATATTAACATTTTCTGTGTGTTTCACGTAGATTTTTGGGAGTCACTTCTCACGCGAAAATAAATGCACTCTTAATTCATAGGGGTTCACACATCAAAGCAAAGCAACCTAAATACGAGGTTATGGACAAATGCCCATGGCTTCCACAACTCACGTCACACACCAAACATTAACACACAAATAACTAAGGTATTGACTCGACTACTCGATAACCTGCTGAAATAAGGGAAAGAACTCTAAACGACTCGTATCACTAAGCTGGCTCTTCGGGGTCTTCCTCATTATTGCGGCTGCCCTCTGATTCCGCTTTGGGTGGAGAAGTGCGGCGACGCCTGCTCGCCCGGCGGTCAGGGAGTCATAAGTCCATGTGTCATTCACGGTGACACACAGTTTATTCCCATCTCCTTTTTCTCTCGCCCTCAAGCTGGCTCGAAGCAACGCCTCAGTCCCCTTCAGGGTGTCACGAACATCCTGAAGCTCCTGCTGACACTCCTGCAGTCGAGTGCTGAGCATAGCAGCATCCTCCAAGCACAGGTCCATGTGCTCATGGGAAGTCCCCTGCTGCACTGGCGGGTACTTGTACTCCGCGGTGCCACTCTCACGCTGGAGGACATACATGTACTCATTCCTGTACAGGTGGCGACGGTTGATGTAACTCTGGCAGGTGATGGCCTCCCAGGTGGCATCCTTCTCAGCATCGACCTGTGTCGCCCAACAAGCTGGAGAGCGGTGGATCTTGAGCAGCTGATTTTCATGGATAATCCTCATTTCTGAACTCCATTCTTCCTGCTTCTCACGGATGGTCTAGGTGGAGCTGTAGTGTATGATTAGCTTGCCCGTATCGCCGGCGGCGTGGAGCATACGCCGAAGACGGCGCAACAAGCCTCATACTGCCAATCCGTAGGAGTCGTACGTCACCGGACGGTTCTCCTCTCTCAAGGCAAGGGCAACTACCGGAACTCTCCCTTCGGTGGACTTGCGGGCGGTGCGGATCATGCGAACCATCTAAAACATAAAGCATTTAAAATTAAGTTAGATAAGATTTAAATAAAAATCATATTTTAAATAAAAGTTGGGTCAAGGTGAATAAAGTGACCCAATAACACTTTTCAACCCACACCTTTGTAAAATAGTTTTTAAGAAAATAGGGTCCTTAAATACGTCCATTTCTACCTAGGTCCACGTTCCTACGGGCAACCTTGGCTCTGATACCACTTCTGTCACACCCGGTTTCTCTGAAGATCAACCGAGTGAATGCCACATGTATGCTAGGATCATTCTCTCATACATGTGATGACAAATAGTGAAGCATCATTTATTACAAGCCAGGTGTCGAATATAAATAAGTCTTACATAGCATACGTCTCGATGGACGATAATGAGTTCAGAACATGTAAATAAAACAGCAGCGGAATATAAATCTTGTGGGCTCCATCACAGGCGTTGCCCGGGGGACTCCGTGAACCTAGAATCCTTCCTCGGGACCAAAGTCTTGGTCATTAAACACCACATCATTCTCTTGACCTGAGCAGCAATATAAACCAACAGAAAAGCAAGTTTGAGTACCGTTGGTACTCAGCAAGTGTGAGAAAGTTATGTCATGCATGGCTAGAGCAAGGAGAGGTTGACTCATGGTTAAAGCACTACGCAATTAACACCTATCACCTTAGCTTATTAAGCACCTACATTACTACACAGGTGGAATGGTCCCAATCTCCCAACCCATCATCAAAATCAAGTAACCATAACATCATATCCAATGTCAAGCTCCCCGCTTAACATCCTCAACTTCCAAATTCATCATCCTCTAATCATGAATAAGTCTAAGCCGCTCTTGACCGTGAGCACGGCTGTCATGACAGTTTTGACTCTGTAGAGTTTGCACCACTGTACCCACATGTAGTGATTTCATCCTCCGTTGCCGGGTGGACTAAAAGAACCTCCATTATGCCAGTGGCCGCGAACCACATTCACACTTCCCAGGTGTGTAGCCAGAAGATCACTACATGGCCTTTACAAAGGGATTCCCGACGAGCGTGGGCCCACTGAGGTTTCACCCCTAACAGCATACAAGAGGCTCCAACCCCGCTGCAGTGGCCCCCTCTTGAGCCTTGCGGTTCATATGGTAGTCCAGCTGACACCTACTCCCCGCACCATCAAACACACCCATACTACGCTGGGGATACACCTAATTAATTGGCCAAGCTGCTCCATCTCAGCATGTGGTTGGCACGGTAAAGCTAGGTTACATGCTCCATGAACCGGTCCTTAGGATCCAGGCAAGTACTAAACACAAACCCGAGTCTCGTGCACCCAGCACCAACCAAATCATCCAACTTGCCTCGATCCCTACCTCTACATAACTCATAATATCTCATTCAAGAGTAAGGTAAATAAATTGATGATCTCATATCCCAATTATCCCATTCTAAGCATGGCTAAGCATAAGCATATAAATAAATGATATGATAAAATAAATCCCAACCCAAGCTACAAGGAAACAAGGTAATGCAATTCTAGGGAAACTTCCTATCATGGGTTTCATATTTCAATTGACAATGCAAATAATTCTATCTACACATCCTAGTATAGGATCAAAGTGGTCAAGGACACCTGCCTTCTTCCTGCTGCTCTGGGAATGGAAAGTCTTGGTCTTGGAAGGGGAGAACTTGCTCTGGGGCAGGTTCTACTCATGCCAATACACATAGCAAAAGAAAACAACAATCCATAAGCCATAGTTCACACTTTCACTCATGCAAACCATACATACATACATATGAAAGTCATTCACATTTCTAAGTGTTGTGGTTACCCTAGATATGTTGATTTTAGGCCTACATGCACTTTCAAACATATATATATTATTTCTAACTTTTGTATTCAGATTTCTATTTACACACTATATATGAAGTTCCAATTTGAACAAATCCTTTATATTTGATTAAGACACTTCTTAGCCACAAAGTTTGCATGAAAGGCAATTCCCTACTCCAAATAGGTTTTCAGATCTTCTACAAAATCCTAAATTGAAGCTTTTGGATTTGGAGATCTCATTTATCATTTTCTAATTATGCATACTTATTTTCCTATATTTTTAGATTTATTTTCTGTGCCTAAAAGTGAACTTTATTATGAAAAATAGTAAGACACATCATCTAAACAGAATAGGTTCTGATCTAAAATGTTCAATAATATATTTTTGAACTTCCTCTCTGATGTGGAACAAATTAAATTTATTTTACCAGTTTTAGAAATTATTTCCTAGCCTAAAATGCGTCTCTAGGGAAAATAAAAATGAGCAACACTTAGGCAGATTTCATTTCAGCCTAAAATCTATTTTTAACTCATTCTAAAGTTTTCCAAGGGCTAGGAGAGTTTAAATTTGAATTTGCACATGTGTTTGCCTTACCTTTTAAATTTAAATCCTAGTCACATATTCAAATTTCTGAATTTAATATCATATAGGGTCAAAAAGGTAAATCCACCCTACTGCAGGGTTTAATTTGCTATTTCCTAAATTTCCAGGGGTCTAACTACACATAACAGAGGGGTTTTCCTAAGTTTTATTAAGTCCAGGGGCTAAAACTGATTTTTAAATGAATTTACATGAATTTTCTGAAAGTCCACGGGCTAGATCAGAAGTTTCCGGGGCTAGCTCGTGTTTTCCGAGATTCCCAGGGGGTAGCGTGTAAGAATCCCAGCCTTTATAACGTGGGGTCGACGTGGACCGTCCGGTTTAAAACAGACGGCTGAGATTATAACGTGAAGCGGTACGGCTTAGATCTAATAGGAACCGCACGATTTAAAATGGATGGGCCTCAGGGGGCCACGTTGCCCTGGCCGTGCGCGGGCGGGCGCTGCCCGGCAGCGCGCGGCGGCGGGCGGCGGCGATCTCGCCGGAGATCTTCGGGTTTTCGTCTATACTACCTAAAACTTGGATTTCTTGGCATAGAACGGTAGAGGGAAGGTCGGGGATCTCACCTCGGGGTTTTTCTTGAGCTCGGAGGCCCTCGAAGGTGGTCGGCGGCGAGGTCCGAGATGAAACACGGCGGTGCTCGCCGGAGCTGCGTCCAGAGCGCAAAACACCGGGTTTTCTTCACCTGCGTGACTCCCCGGAGGCGGTGGAACATGATCAGCGCGTTAGATCAGGAAGTCCGAGCAAGGATCGAAGGGAAACGGTGATAACAGTTTTGGTTCTCACCGGAGAGAAAGGTGGAGCGGCGCTGGGGAATTCGGCGAGTTTCCTTGCGTGAATTGCACGAGGAGAGGCAGCGGAGGATCGGTTTGGTTAACTAGCAGCGTCCGGGGCCGAAGATCAGGCTGGGGGCGCGGGTTTCCGGAGGTTGGTTTGGATTCGGGTGCGAGCGAGGGCGGTCGGTTGGGGCGCGCGGGAGGAGAGGGATGACACGCGGGCCCCGCGTGTCATTGAGAGGGAGAGAGGGGGCGCGGGTTTGGGCTGGCACGGGGGGGGGGGGGGGGGGGGGGTCTTGGGCCGGCTGGCGGGTTTCGGCCCACTGGCCGGTTCCGGGTTTTCTTTTTCTTTTTCCTTTTCTTTTTTTTATTTGAATTTGAATTTCAGTTTGAATTTGAATTTCTGCACCACATGCAATACGTCCAAAAAATTTTAAATTCCCCTCTTTAGCAGGTTTTGGGGTGTTACACTGAGTTACCACCTATGAGGGGAATTGAACATAAGATCGACTTGATTCCAGGGGCAAGTTTGTCAAATCGTGCGGCGTACAAGCGAATCCTGAGGAGACTAAGGAAATTCAGCAATAAGTTGAAGATCTCTTGGACCGTGGGTACATTCGTGAAAGCCTTATCCTTGTCTTATTCCTGTTCATTTGGTTTCTAAGAAAGATGGTAGCTACGCATGTGTGTTGATTGTAGAGCAATGAATAACATCACCATTCGATATCGTTATCCTATTTCTCGTTTAGATGACATGCTTGATGAATTGAGTGGTGCTATTACTTTCACAAAAAATGACTTGCATAGTGGGTACCACCAAATTAGAATGGTACTAGGAGATGAATGGAAGATTGCATTTAAAACTAAGTTTGGACTTTATGAGTGGTTAGTCATGCCTGTTTGTTTAACTAGCACCTAGCACTTTTATGTAATTAATGAACGAGGTTTTACGTGCTTTCATTGGAAAATTTGTGGTGGTTTACTTTGATGATATCCTCACTTACAGCAAGTCATACGATGAACATCTTGATCATTTACGTGCTGTTTTTATTGTCTTGAGAGATGCACATTTGTTTCATAACCTCAAAAAGTGCATCTTTTGCACGAATCGAGACATGTTCTTTGGATATGTTGTTTCATTCAATGGAATTGAAGTGGGTGGGGCAAAAATTGTGGCAATCACTAGCTGGCCAATTCCAACGAACGTCACGCAGGTACGTAGTTTTCTTGGTCTTACATGTTTTTATCGCCGCTTTGTGTGGGATTTCAGCACCATTGCAGTGCCTATCCATGAGTTGACAAAGAAAGAAGTGCTGTTTTGATGGGGGCAGCAGCAAAAAGCATTTGATATTCTCAATCAAAACTTACACAAGCACCATTGCTTCAACTTCCTGATTTTGACAAGACGTTTGAGCTGGAATGTGACACAAGCGACATTGGTATTGGAGGAGTTTTCATACAAGGAGGTAAACCTGTTGCATTGTTTTGTGAAAAATTGAGTGGTCCTTCTCTGAATTATTCTACTTATGTTAAGGAACTGCAAGCTCTAGTGTGAGTTTTACAAACTTGGCAACATTACCTTTGCTCTAAGGAGTTTGTTATACATTTCAATCATGAATCTTTGAGATATATTAAGTGTCAAACCAATCTGAATAAACGACATGTCAAATGAATTGAGTTCATAGAGTCATTTCCATACATCATCAAGCATAAAAAAGGGAAGGAAAATGTCATTGTAGATGCATTATCTAGATGATATTACCATGATGTCCCATATTGATCATAAAATCTTTGTTTTGGAAACAATAAAAGGGTTATATGCTAATATGCATTTGAAAATTGTAGAGAAGGGAGAACATGAAATAAGTATGTCGAGGGCCTTCTTTATCGTGCTAACAGGTTATGTGTTCCAGCTAGCTCCGTTCGTCTATGCTTTTGCAGGAAGCACATGGAGGAGGTCTGATGGGACATTTAAGAGTGAAAAAATTGAGGATGTGCTGGCCACACACTTCTTTTGGCCAAAGATGAGGCGTGACGTTGAGCGCTACGTGTCAAGATGTACTACGTGCAATAAAGCTAAGTCTTGACTTAACCCACATTGTCTTTATATGCCTCTTCCTTTCCATAGTGTACATTGGTAGGATATTTTTATGGATTTTGTTTTGGGATTGCCTAGGACTAAGAGGGAAAGAGATAGTATTTTTCGGTTGTCGGTCGTTTCTCTAAAATGACATATTTTATACCATGTCATAAGAATAATAATGCCACACATATTGCTGATTTAATTATGACATAAATTGTTCGTTTACATGGTGTGCCAAATACTATTGTTTTGGATCGTGATGCAAAAATTTTGAGTCATTTTGATGAACTTTGCGATATAAATTGGAAACAAAATTTCTGTTTTCCACTACATGTAACCCACAAACCGATGGACAAACCAAGATAGTTAATCGTACTTTATCCATTATGTTGCGGGCTGTTTTGAAAACAAATTTAAAGTTGTGGGAGGAGTGTTTACCACACATAGAATTTGCTTACAACAGGTCTATTCACTCTACTACAAGGTTAAGTCCATTCTAAATAGTGTATGGTTTCAATCCCCATGCTCCTATTGATCTATTTTTTTTGGCCTCCTTCTAAAACTATAAATTTAAGATGCATAAGACTACGAAGAACAATATTGAAAGGATGAATGAGAAGTATAGAATTGCTGGTAGTAAAGGTAGAAAGGAAGTAAAACTTGAACCGGAGAGTTGGTGTGGGTACATTTGAGAAAAGAACGATTCACTGACTTGAGAAACTCTAAACTCATGCCACGAGCTGCTGGTCCTTTTAAGATTGTTGAAAAGATTAATGACAATGTATATAAGCTTGAGTTGCCACCCAATTTTAGGGTTAATCCCATATTTAACATTTCAGATTTGTGACCATACTTGAGAGAGGAAGATAAGCTTGAGTCAAGGACGACTCCGATTCAAGAGGGGGCATGATGAGAACATCACAATATTGTATACTCACATCACTTCTATTGATATAGAAGGACCAATCACAAAAGCAAAAGCACGATTACTAAATCATCAGGTGAACTCGTTTCTAAATTCCTATCCATGTGAAATTGAGGATAGGTAGTTATTTAATAATTTAATAGTGATTAGGAATCATGGAGAGGATCAACAAATAATAAGAGGAGGTTTTAGAAACGTAGAGAACCAGCAGGGACGTCCACAAGATGCTAGTAGCAGACTCCAACTCGAACTTAAGTCCTACTCGGAATACAGGAGCAGTCCACTTTCAAACGGACGCATAGGATGCATACGGACTCTATTTTTGATGTTCTACATATGCACAGAGAGCTAAGAAGATAAAATTTCCAATGGATCCGGTTACATATCAAAATTCCTATAGAATCATTGGGAATCGTTGAAACAATATCGAGTTTAGAGTATGTCTGATGTTGCGCCACTATATTGGGCCTTCGGGCCTTGTTATCTCGTCTGAGTCCATTAGGTACGTGTCCAAGGGTCTTTTGGCTGAACACTAGACCTAGGTGCCAGCCATGTTTGATGGGTTTTGCTTAGATTAATCTGTTCTGAAGAGTTTCACCGTTCTACGGTTTGCGAGACCCCGATTTCATGATTTTGGATTGCATGTTGGTCATTCTTGCTTGTGTTCTTGGTTGCACCTGCAGGGATTAGCCTTTTGGCGAGGTCAAGCGTGTGAAGCATGGTTGATAACCAACGGAGCAGTGGTGTAGTGATTGCATAGGTTGTTCGGGTTCTGCTCGAGTGCCTCGGATCATCAACGTCGAGAACTCCACTTCAACCGACCTACTTTTTGGAAGATTGGGCCTGCTCTTCCTCATCAAACTACACACTTAATTTACGAAAAGTGTTAAAATGTGTTTGGTGGTGTGAGTTAGGAAGTGGGATGGGTGTCGTCTTTAGCAACTAGTGTTAAGTGAAGTGGGGTGGCATGGTTTAGGCGGATGTGGTGAATAAGTAGCGATGTGCTTTTGGTACTCGACCTGTCCTGGACTGGATGGAGCCGCCTCACCAATATCAGGACCGATTCATTTAAGCTCAACATAGTGGTTTCATACAACCACAGAACATGTATGGACGGGACTCACTCTACCTTCTTGGTGACTTCCACATGAGCCATCTGATGGCAGTAAGGCACGATGGACTAGAAGAAGACACAAGTAGTCATGACCTGTGATCCGGCTAGGAGAGTAACTGTCCGAAATAGCCCCTGGGTACGTCCCGAGATGTGATTGTTAGGTTACTTGGGAAAGATGAGACGAGCGTTATGTCACTCCCTTGTAAGGAGTACATGGCCTATGGGTAAAATGTATAACCTCTGTAGAGTGCTAATCTATTTGGATAGCCGTTGTCACGGTCAATAACACACTATGTCTTGGGCTCCTATTGATTAGTCTTAGTATATCTCGTAGATGTGTGGCAGTGATTATCGTGTGTTGGATATTATGGCAGTGTGCCAGAGTTAGTAGGTCCATGGGGTCTGAACACTCGAATAAAGCTTCAAAAACTGGCAGGATGGAGTTCAACTCCTCTAGGTCCAACCAAATAAAATAATGATTCAACTATATATATTTCTTATTGCAAATCTTTTTTAAAATAGAACCATGCATAAAATGCTTTTTGGCAAAACTATGTCGTATGACTTCTCCTTGTTAATGCAATCATGCATGAAACATCTTCCATGAGTAGTGTTAGGGCTTGCTGAGTACCTTTGGTACTTATTGTTTCACATGTGGTTAATCAGAAGATGTTGTAGCTTGTGAGGATGGCGATTAGGTCTAGTCCAATGCCCAAGTCTGTCTGGTGAGCATGGTGGTGTGTCGCTCCGCTGTTTTCAAGTCTTTTACTCTTTTAGTGATCATCCCTTGGCCACATTGAATGTAACATAGAACATGGTTGTAAAACTTATATGGGTTTTTAATAAATACTTGATGTATGAAACTTATTCTTTTATGTTGTATGTACCAACTACTGATATATGTACTGGTACGAGAAGCATAAGTGGACTTCGGTGAAATGGGGTACTTATAAAATAATTCGAACGTCTCGCGCGTCGAGTGAAAGAACCCCAAATTTTATCTGATTAAAAGTTAGCATTCCCGAATGTTCTTTATTTCTTGAATTAAGAATATGTGATGAAAAATCTCTACCTTAATTCATCTGCCGAATTTTTGTGGCACATACCGAATTTTATCTCTTCCCCTTGCAGGTATGGATCCGTAATGTCGAACTAGGAAGCCTCGTATACCTGGTAGAAGAAATCTGTGATGATTCTGGAGAAGACCCAACTTGTAGCAGGTCTCTGTCAAACACGCCTCCAAATTTCTGCAGTCTAAACTAGTATTGATGCCTCATGCCTGCAAATCCCTGTGGCTTTAACTTGTCATATTGATGCCTCTACTTACATAGTTCTTTTCGCTCTTTAGGTCTGTGAAGGAAAACAGTGTGCGTGACCATATACAGTATCTTGGTATCAGCATGCACGCCGTCATCGGGATCACACACGACAAAACACTGCGGTACAAGATGGACTCTGCTCGTAACACAGTGCACAGTGAATAAACTCAAGACGGCATGAATTCTCTTGCTTCGCTCATCCTCTTTGCGATGGTGGATGAATCCAAAAGGGGGAATGGGAGGAAAGCCTGTGGATATTGAGTTTATATATATATATATATATATATATATATATATATATATATATATATATATATATATCAGTCTTTGCTAAGGTTATCAATTTATTTGACACTCTAAGTCAAATAAATAAAAACATGTCTTTTTATTCGACGTTGTAATTGTATAGAAAAGTATTTCATCTTTGCCCCAATCTAATTTGAAAGAAAAAAATAACTCCTCCTGCCCTGCCCGTCCACCTCGGTATGCCTGTCCCTGCATGCCCGATTCGTCGGCGCGGACGCTTTCTCGTCACCAGCGTCAGTGGACGCCTTCTCCTCCCACCATCCCGACTTCTACCGGCGGCGCCGCCAAGTCACGACGACTCTAGAGCTCATCAATGCACGCGGCCGGTTCCGGCTGTACGCATGTGGCTACGGCACCTTCTCCCTGCGCGGCGCCTCCACCGTCCTCAACTTCTCGATCGATTGCGTCTAGGACTCGCTCCGCGCTCTCGTGCTCCTCCGCCGCTGGTAAGTTCCCTGTCCTCGCGCTCATGACACGCCACTCCCTGCAGAACCGATCCCAAACAAAGAAAATCAGCCTCATGCACGGTCCTAGGCCGCTGCGCTGCGGATTTTTTGCCTCAGCAACCTCCCAACATCAGTGGCATTGTGAAGCTGGGGGACCTGGGCGCCGATTACTTGGATGAGCTCCTTTGGTCACCCACCAAGAGGTGATTGCGAGCATGGCCGCGAACGGTGATGTCTGCTGCTGCGGCACTCCGGAGTTAGACCCCGCTGGGGCGGCACAGGGTTGGGGAAGGCGGCTTAGGCGGGAGGGCTGCGAGGAGGTCGTGCTGCTGCAGCATTTTGGATGGAAGAAGAGCAAGCAGGGTATTTGTGTACCTGCACTGCACTAGAACATATGAGGTGGAGGAAGAAGGTTGACTTGTTGGAAGTATTTATAGTCAAAACTGACAATGATGGCTTGTACGCGTGAAGCCTGGTTGATTTTTAGTAATGTGCATAAGCTTGCCATAAATATATTTCGGATATATACAATAATTCATTTATCCTACTACATATATCTGATATGTATGTTAGTATATATACTTTGTCATATATTTGATCATATATATATGGCAGTACGTAATAATAAACATGGCATGTGATTTTCTTTTCAACCGGCACTAGCTAAGTCCAATCATTCCTATAAATATGAGTTACAGGATATGGCCGTACTCTCTCCAACAGTTCGACAAAAATCCTTTTTACTTCAGTTTTACATTTTATCCTAGTACCAGTAGATCTTTGACGATTCCTATTGAAAATCGTTTGTATGGCCTCCGCGTTAGCGAGGATTCTTTAGTCGTTTGCTTGAAAATCATCCATGTGCTCACCTGACGAACGCGAAGGCGCCGCTAGCCTGCCCGGCAGCACGTTCTCGTTGTGTTGGCCGGATCAGGCGCCAACACAATTTTGGCGACTCTATTGGGGACGACGCGTCTGTTTACGGCTGAGCTGTTCGTATTGCCCCTTTTCCGTTAACATGGGATCTGGCCGTGAGGCCGATCGAGCGTGTTTTAGCTTTCGATCTCCATTCCCCTTGTTACCAACAGATCAGGCTTAAGGCCGATCGTCAAGAAAAAGAGTCAACCATTTTGCGGCAGCTCACCTGCAACTTAATCTAAAGATTGCTTTGATCTTTCCATAAATAGTGATTGTATTCAAAAGAAAGGAGGAGTAAAATATTCGGCCCAGATATTTTAATCAAGAATTTGCATTTTGTCTTACCATGTACGGCTGATCACCAATAGCCAGATTTAGAGACTTTTTTGTGTTTTCTTTCCTTTGAAAAAACGGCCAGAATATATTTAATCAAGCATCGTGCGGGAGGTCATCAGCAGAGATTTACGTCTTTGTTTTCTTGGACTCCGCACAGCTTGTTTGCTTTGCTGCTAGCCAGCTGCGGTGTCCTACACATCCACGGCAAGAGAAGGCAAGCAAATACGCATACAAGCACGGTCAAGAGTCTGGTTAATCTACACATCTCCGAAGGATCAACTACAAGCACCACATAAATCAAGGTGACACCATCTCTGCCGCGGTAGTAGATCATGTGGGAGGTAGACGCGGACAACATCATCATGCCAGAGTCTATGGAGCTGCCGGAGGATGCTCAGCAGGAGATTGAGCGTGGTATTGAGGAGTACCGCCGGCTAGCACTTGCCGGATGGATGAAGACGCGCCAAGGCGTCGTCAAGGAACTCCCAGCTTCCACTCTTCCATCTTCTTCTGAGGTGAGAGCAAACGAAACCAAAATTCCAATGTCTCCCGAAGATTACGCACATATGATAGATACATCTGTTAGAGCATCTGTTGCAAATAAAGTGTCTGCTATGGTAGAACAAATTATAGATGCTCGTTTGAAACACATGAATATTGGCACGACAGCCAGCTGCGACACAAAGCAGTTGGTTTATTCAAACGTTCCGGTACAACAAAAAATTAACGTCGATGCCGTGTCGTCTAGCGCATGTGATAGTTTTAGTACCATACCGAATGATCTTGATATTTCTAAATTTTTTCATACACCAGTCAGTGTTATGCATAATAATTTTACATACGGTCGGAATTATCTGGGTTTAGCTAGCAATACACCACTCGTGGCTGGGTCTGTAGGGGCGAGCACACAAGCACATGGTTTAGTCCACTTGGTTAATGGACCGTCTAATTTTCAGTAACCATATTACACTACCACTGCATATAGCCAACCGCCGATCTATCCACAAGGATCAGGCATCCATCCTTGGTTAACACCTAACACGTGGTCAAGTAATGTTGTGCCAAATATGCTAGGCAGTTCTGGCTCTCAGTTTAAACCGCAACCCGCCATTGTCCCTCCTCGGCCTCAGGCCAAGTCGAGCTTTAATGGCGTGCGTGAACAAGTGGCCGCTGTGCTTAAAGAAAAATTCGACATCGAGCCGAAAGGCCATGTCGGAACATATAAGAAACCGTACCCGGATTTTTATGACTCTCTGTCTTTTCCTCATGGGTTTAGAATACCTGAATTTATCAAATTTAGTGGGGAAGATAATAAAACCACTTATGAACATGTGGGTCAATTTTTGGCACAATGCAGAATATGTGATGCTAGTAATGATGTTCTTAAATTACGTTTATTTTCCTTGTCATTTCTGGTACTGCATTCACTTGGTTTACGTTGCTTCCACCTAGCTCAATATATTTTTGGCCTCAAATAGAATAAAAGTTTCACGAGCATTTTTATACTGGAGATACAGAATTGTGTTGTCTCAGTTAGCATCGGTTAGACGGCGAAGTAATGAATGTGTCTGAGTATATAAGGAGATTTAGAGAAACAAAAACTAAATGTTTTAGCTTGGCACTTGTTGAAAAGTATCTTATTGAGTTAGCGGTTGTTGGGTTGTCTTCGCACATGAGGGAGGTATTGAATGGGCATGATTTCACTGATCTAAACCAGGTGCTTCAAAAGGCTCTGGCTCAAGAAAACCGAGTGCAGAACACTAGAACCTTTCGTAAACTTGAGAGAGCGAAAAGTGATAATCCTAGTGTTAATTTTGTAGAATGTGATTCCGATTCTTCAGATGAGGAACCGGCTGACATTTGTGTGGCCGAGTGGTCTTGGACTTCCAAGAAGTCATTCGTATGTCCTGCATTAAAAACATCATATAAGAAGGGCCGATCAGAGGATATACAATTTACTTTTGATATTACTAAATGTGAAAAGATTTTTGGTTTATTGTTGCAGGAAAAATAGATTAGATTGCCTCATGGACATGTTATCCCTTCTACTAATGAGCTAAAAAAGTGTGCTTACTATAAATGGCATCATTCATATTCGCATGCTACTAATGACTATAACGTGTTTCAGCGGCAGGTGCAGATGGCTATTAATGAAGGTCAGCTGAAGCTTGCAGATTCACAGACCATGAGGGTGGATAATGATCCTTTCCCGATCAACATGATGATTTGGGAGATCGTAAAGTTTTGGTTCGACCAGCTCAGGCCGAGGCAGCTGCTGACAAGCAAGTTGTTACAGCCGATGATTTAAGTGCTGAGCAAACATCACAATTCAGCGGGACACCTCCACCGGCTTATAACGAGAGGCCTAGGACATTCAAGCCAAAAAAATCCTCAACTTGATGAGTGGAAAACTGATAAGGAAAAATAAGGGAGTCGTTTTGCTAAACGGGCAAGAAGGCCGAAGCCAACATTTGACATGCTTTTGGCTAAGTACGAGAAAAGGGTCGCTCAGGTGGAGCAGGCCCGATCATCTAATGGCAACACGTCTCAAACTTCGACTGTTGGCCAAAGAAAGAAGGACCAGCTGAGAGATCTTGCTATACAAAGACCTGCATCAGTACACGTCGCGCCAGGCACGACGCCGTATCCAATGCCAGCAGCCTTGTTCGGCCCTCCGATGGTCGGGCCATGGCCTATGTACCAGCCCATTCCTCATCCGTATCCTGCATGGGGAGGATATGGGATGTGGATTCCACCATTGTCTGCTTCTGTTGATTATTCATGTCTAGAGTGGGTGGCTCCACAAATGTCGTCTTATTTTGCTAAGCCGTCTGTATTTGATCGGCTGTCATGGGAGAATAAAAGTTTGAATCATAAACTTGACCGATCAGCACACGTGATGGAGGAGAGGACAGAAAATAATAGAGGATCGACAATCACAATTGGTAGCATTAATGTGTCTTGTGCTTCTGAAGTAAAGCAGCCGGGAGGAGTACAACCAGTCGGGAACATGCAGGCCAGCAAGTTGGCCATTGGTGCTGGATGTCATGATGGCACAGGGTTACCAGTTCGTGACTCACACCAGCGTGTACTCAGTATACCTATAAATAAGTTAGATGCTGGAATGAGCAAGACAATGCAGCATGGTAATTCTAGAGTTACAAATGAATCAGACGTTGTGTGCACCAGAAAAGAATGGTGACCTGTTGTTAAACCAAGAAGCGACACAATTGTTTGAAATAACAAACTAGAGCAGCAAGGTAAGGCCGAACTTGTTGGTAGCTCGGCTAACATTCACGATGTGAACACCTCAGGAGGCAAAATAGCAACTTACAGTTCCACGGAGAAAAGCCGAGCTGTTGGGTTTGATGCTCTGAGGAGGAGGCGGGATAATCTGAAAAATAAAGGAATAGAGATGCCTTCCTCTTCATCAAAGCCCTCTGCTCAGTGGTGTCCAAGTGGTTTATCTCGCTCTCAAAAGAGGAGGCTGCAGAGGCTCAAACTTCAAAAGGAGAGGGAAGAACATGCTGAGAAACTTCGTGATGAAAATTTTAATGCACTAAGGCCGCCTCTTGTCCCTTGTCAAGAACAGAGAGAGGCGTCAGACGAACACATCAGTGATGATATAGATATTTTGAGTGATGACTCCCTGCTTATCAAAGATGGTTCACCTCCTCCACAGTCTATGGATGTTAATATGGTGTTTGTTTTGCCTAGTGAATTTTGTGCCCTGGAAGGGGAAGTTGCTCAACTTGCACTAGGGCAGAAAGACACTATGTTTAAAAAATTGCCAGAATCAGTCCACATCAAACCGTTGTATGTCAAAGGACATATTGATGGAGACCGATTTCCAGGATGTTGGCAGATGGTGGTACTGTTGTTAACCTTATGCCTTATATTCTTTTTAAAAAATTAGGAAAAGAAGACAGTGAGCTTATGAAGATTAACCTTACTCTTAATGGAATTGGCGGCAAGCCGATGGAGGCTAAGGGGGGTATCTCCATGGAGTTGACGACCGGAAACAAGATCATACCTACAGCTTTCTTCGTGGCAGAAGTGGAAGGTAACTATAGTTTACTACTAGGTAGAGATTGGATTCATGCTAATCACTACATCCCGTCTACTTGGTATCAATGTTTAGTATAGTGGGTTGGTGATGATATAGAAGTTATCTCCGCGGATACATCAGCATACATTGCCTTGGTCGATGTTAAAGCTGATTGGCAGCACGAGAGAGTACAATGCATCTATGGAATAGATCTTTTGGAATATGATTTCTTAGCATTACTAGAGAAGGATTTGTTCATGTGTCTGTACAGCCAACTGATGCAGTCAGGCTAAGTTCTATTATTTTATTTAATGAGTAATGCTGATTTGAACTTAGAGTGGCTTCGACAGCAGGCGCAACAATACAAATCAAATACCAGTGACATTGTCGTAGCCATTTAAGAGTTTGATAGTTTAGATAAGCTTGGGCAAGGGTTCTTGTCGGCTGATCCTCTAAAGAAAGTAGACATTGGTAACGGTTCTGTTCCACGGCCGACGTTTGTGAATAAAAATATGTCTATTGAGCATAAAAAAAAAATGATTGACCTCTTGCGTGAGTATATTGATTGTTTTGCTTGGGAATATCATGAGATGTCTGGTTTAAGCCGAGAGCTATTCGAGCATCGGCTCCCTATTAAACATGGTTTTAGACCTTTCAAACAACCACCACGTCGATTTAATCATAATATTTATGGCCGGATTAAAGAAGAGATTAGTCGAATGCTAAAAGCCAGATTTATTAGGCCATGTCGGTATGCTGAATGGGTCTCAAATATTGTGCTAGTAGAGAAGAAAAGAAGTGGAAAACTCCGGGTTTGCATTGACTTTCGAAATTTAAACAAAGCCAAATCTAAAGATGAGTGTCCCATGCGAATAGCTGATATGCTAATTAATGAAGCTTTCGGGCATCGAGTAATTAGCTTTCTGGAGGAGAATACATCCAAAACGGCCTTCCTGTGCCCCGGTTTTGTTGGTCTTTTTGAGTGGGTGGTCATGACCTTCGGTTTGAAAAATGTTGGGTAACATATCAACGGGCTATGAACTTAATTTTTCATGACCTGCTTGGAATTATTCTGGAAGTTTACATCGACGACATAGTAGTTAAATCAGGCAACATGGAGCATCATTTGGCCGATTTACGCTTGTCTTTCGAAAGAATGTGTCCTTATGGATTGAAAATGAATCCACTTAAATGTGCCTTCGGTGTGTCTTTCGGTAAATTTTTTACTTTCATTATCCATGAAAATGGAATTGAGGTAGACCCCACTAAAGTAGAGAAAATTGTGAAGCTGTAGGCGCCGCAGTGTAAGAATGACGTGCAGAAATTATTGGAAAAGATCAATTATCTTAGACGGTTTATTGCTAATGTGGTCGGCAAAGTCTCTGCTTTTACTCCGATACTTCGGCTGGAAAATGAAGCTAAATTTGCTTGGGGGGCAGAGCAACAACGAGCATTTGATGAAATAAAAAGATATTTGTCTACACCTGTTCTTAGAGCGCCAAAAACCAAGATACAATTTTGGCTCTATATTGTGGCAGAACAATCCGTTATAGGCGCTGTTTTAACTCAAGAAGAAAACAACAAGGAATATGTTATAGCATATTTGAGCCGTCGCTTACTGGATGCAGAGACTAGATACTTGTTTATTGAAAAAATTATGTCCGTCTCTCTTCTATGCTTACACCAAGTTACGACGCCTCTTGGTTGGTACGTGTCTTGTGGCTTGTCAGACTAACATTGTAAAATATATGCTTCACAAGCAGATTCTGAGTGGTAGGATCGGAAAATCGGCGTATGCACTTACTGAATATGACTTAGTTTATAAGCCTCTAAAGTGCTTGAAAGGCCGAGTTGTAGCAAATTTCATTGTCGATCATAGTATTGACTCTGAGTCAGAAGTAATCGGCTACACCGGGATTTGTCGTAGAAGCTTTATTTTGATGGCTCCGTCTGTAAGAACGGTCATGGTGCTGGACTTGTGTTAATTTTCCCAAGTGGTGCAATGTTCGATGCTTCAGCACGTTTAGAATATCTCTGCACTAATAATCAGGCTGAGTATGAGGCTTTATTACTTGGTTTACAACTTTTAGATTTGATGGGCGTGAAGCATGTAGAAGCCTTCGGTGACTCACTGTTAGTGGTTCAGCAGGTTGCTAGAAATTTTCAATGTTTAGATAGGCTGTTAAATAGCTATCTTGATAGGTGTCTGGATATTGTCGTTGTTTTTTACGATTTTTCTATTAAGCACATATCTAGAGAAGAAAATCACAGAGCAAATGATTTAGCGCAGCAGGCATCCGGTTATCATATTAGTAAAGATGTTTTATTCATATTGGAAAAGCCGATATCCAGTTGTGCTGTGCTAAATAATGTAGAACACCCGAGGGGCAAATCGATGGTGGCTGACCTTTCCAACACGGTTGATGAGCTTATGAGTAACCGCTGTTGTTACTAGTAATGAAAACATTGCCGATTCAACTGATTGGAGGGTCCCATTGATAGATTACCTGAGAGATTCTAAACAATCAGTTCCTAGAAAATTAGACGATAAGCATGCAATATGTTCTGGTGGATGATCATCTGTACCACCGAACCATAGATGGAGTGTTACTCAAATGTCTTGGTTCGGATGAAGCATGCATTGCGATGGGCGAGGTCCACGAGGGCATATGTGGCACGCACCAGTCAGCCCATAAGATGAAATGGATGCTCAAGAGATTTAGCTTCTATTGGCCGACTATGCTAGAGGATTGTTTCAGATATTAAAAGGGATGTGAAGCGTGCCAGAAATTTGGTGATATAAAATCAGTTCCTGCGGCTTCTTTGCATCCTATTATTAAACCATGGCCATTTAGAGGTTGGGGTTTAGACTTTATCCTCAAAGGGTCACCATTTTATCCTTGTTGCCACTGATTATTCTACTAAATGGTCTGAAGCAGTGCCCCTCAAGAATATGACACATGTGGAAGTTATTAATTTTATTCTTGAGTCATTCATCGGCTTGGCATAGTGCAAACTTTGACTACAGATTAGGGTGCGTCATTTATTTCTCACCAGGTATGTGAGTTTGTGGAGTCTTATAAGATTAAATTGCTTAATTCTTCACTGTACTAAGCTCAGGCTAATGGTCAGGCCGAGTCTAGTAATAAAATTTTAATTAAACTCATTAAGAAAAAGATTGAGCAGCATCCAAGCCTATGGCACGAAGTGCTATCCGAGGCATTGTGGACTCATCGAATATCTAAGCATGGCGCTACCAAGGTGACATCGAATGAGTTGCTCTACGGACATGAGGTCGTTTTACCTGTAGAGGTAAATCTGGACGCAATTCGATTAGCCGAACAAAATAATTTGTCGGCTCAGGATTATTACAATTTGATGATTGATCAGATCAATGATGTGATCAATGTACGCATGAAAGCGTTGGGCGAGATGGAAAAGGAGAAACTGAGAGTGAGTCGTGCTTACAACAAACAAGTGAAGGTCAAATCATTTCAGGTTGGAGATTTAGTTTGAAAAACAATTCTGCCCATCGGTTTGAAAAAGTAATAGATTTGGTAAGTGGTCACTGAGCTGGGAGGGGCCTTATAGAGTTTCTAAGATTGTGTCAGGTAATTCATACATGGTGCAAAATTTGCAAGGCGAGAATTTGCCTCGAGCACTGAATGGGAAGTATTTGAAAAAATATTTTCCAAGCATTTGGCAAGATGCTTGAGGTGAATGCACATGGCCGATGCTTACCATCCTCCTAAGATTTTTATGCTATCCTCAGCATCTAGTGGTCACTATCTCAAGCACATGTTTAAGTGCTTTTGGCAAGCTAACTTAGCCAGAAGGCAGGGGGCATGTGCTTATTGTCAAAACTTACATGATGGTTTGGTACGCTCAAACCTGGTTGATTTTTAGTAATATGCACTGGCTGTGGCTTGCCATAAATATACTTCGGATATGTACCATAATTTATTTATCCTACTACATATATCTTACTGTGTGGTAGTACATATACCTTATAATATATTCAATCGTATATATATGGCAATACGTAATAAACGCAACAAGTGATTTTCTTTCCAACCGGCTCTAGCTAAGCCCAGTCATCCCTATAAATATGAGTTACAAGGATACGGCCGCACTCTCCAACAGTTCGACAAAAATCCTTTTTATTTCAGTTTTACATTTTATCTTAGTACGAGTAGACCTTTGGCGATTTCTATTGTAAATTGTTCGTACGGCCTCCGCGTTAGCGAGAATTCTTTGATGGTTTGCTTGAAAATCACCCGTGTGCTCACATGACCAGCGCGAAGGCGCCGCTACCCTGTCCAGCGGCATCTTCTCGTTGTGTTTGCCGGATCAGGCGCCAACAGGAAGCACCTGAACAGTAACAACACACACTGGAAGGAATACAGCCGAGTACGATTTGAACCTGAACATGACCAGAAATTTGGACCTGAACATGAGCTACACGCATCTGATTTGAAGCAATGATTTGAACTTGAACATGACCAGAAATTTGAACCTGAACGTGAACTACACGCATATGATTTGAACCTGAACCTTAACATCTGAAAAAAGCAGAGCAAGGGAGAGAGGAGGGGCACCGAGCGAGAGCGAAGTGAGCACCTCGAATGAAGCAGCACCGTCTCCAGTCATCGTGGTGGTGGCTTGCCGCGTTGCGGCAAGGGACGACGGACCGACGTTCACGTGTAGGTCAGAGTGCATCGGAGACAAAGCACCGCAGGGAAGGCGGTAGCAGCATGGAAGCCGGCAGCACTCAGATCTCGTTGGAGAAGACAACAACAGGCGGGATCTTAGCGGGGACGGTGGCGACGCCTGGAATCGTGGCAGGGATGATGGTGGCGCTCGGAATCTCGGTGGAGACGACGATGGCAACTCGGCGACAGTGACAGGAACTCAGCGAGGTGCGGAGGTGGAGCTGGAGCAGCGGCGGCGGGCATTATTCGGCATGCGGCGGCCGCGGGGACGGCCGCATCCTGAGCTTGTAGGAGGGCAAATTCGTCATTTTTTTGTAGATTTATTAATTTGATCAAACGTGTCTGAAACATCAAGTACTTTGAACCGGGGGAGTATAACCTGTATATATCTCATGTTTATTTAGCACAGAATCTATCATATGCGATGATTTACTGTTTTGTATTATTTTATTACAACTATTTTGTATTAAAATATCTAATACCTATTTAATAGCTACTAATCATAATTAGCATGGTTGACAGAACTTGACGTAATCATTTTGCCTTTTTTCTCAAATAGAATGGTACAACGTCTTGAGATAATATTTCTAGGATTTGTACCACTCAATCGTGGACGAGTTCATTTACTTCAAGTAACCAAACTGAAGGACATAGTTAGATTCCGTACCATTCCATCCAGGACCAAAAAATTGAATATTTTCTACTAAAAATTAGTTTTGTAATGTACTTTAATATTCCTTACATGGCCAATCTGGACATTTTATATTTGCTAAATCTAAGGTTTCTGGGACACGGGTCCATGAGCAACAAATAATTTTGGCACGAGTAACTTGTTAGAAACTAGTTTCTAACAAAACTTAGAAGGAAAGAGCAATTATGTCCAAAATTGTGCAAATTGATATTCAATGTCCACTCTTATTTGGGACAGGAAGAAATATGTATCGAAGCATTTATCTTATTCACATAATTTAAAGATGATGTGGCAAGACAGCATATCATCCGTTGCTTCACCAGTCCACCTCAAGGTCCCGATGATATAAATCCATCCGTCATACGGGTGGATGTTTGGTTCAGAACGATGTATTAAGAAAACTTAGCACATATAACACCGGCCATAGCTCCTTCCCAAGATTTGCGACATAAATAGAAAATTGAAACCTCAAAAAAAGGGAACAAAAACATGAAAAAAAAAACATCAGATGCAAGGAGGGGCACGACAGTTTGCTGACAGAACATAAAGGATGTGTTCTGACAACTCAACAGACATGTCACAAGACAGATGTACCAAACACATGTGAACTGCTATAAACCCAGGTACAAACCCGTCAGGAAAAGAACATCACATCCCTCGACCTTCCTTCCGAACTTCGACTTTGACATAAGCTCTACACTCAGCAATAGTGCAGCCACTGACACCCATCATGCAACAGGAACAGAAATACCCACTGGATGAGATCATTTTGCCTTTGCCGTCCACATTTTCAGCCAAATGTTACCCTTCGCCGTGATGATGAAGGTGCAGTCACATGATGATCACATTCACGAGGAACGGACGCCAGAAATGTGTGCCATGATAGTTGTTTAGCGATACTTGTATGGAAAAGAAACTACAAAGCAGTTATGATAGCCAGGAATGAAAAAAACAAAAAACAAAGAAGTATTCACATATACCACGGGACAAGATGGGACCAATGCTGTGGTCCAAAACCGTCCTGTTGGATGCTGGCAAGCAACTCATCTTTGTTCAGAATGATGAATGGATTGAACATTCTGCTTCAGAGTTTCTTTCATAGTTTCAAAGATAACACCAGAATTTGGTCATTCTCTCTCTCTTGAATTCTCCCATGTTTTGGCCTCTGCAACAGCATGCTGCCTATCAGAAGTTGACTCCCTCTTCCTTCCGTGAGCAGGACTACCCACTTGCAAACCTTCCACATCATCAAAACCAGATCTACGACCAGAACCACTGCCAGAGTTTGTCCTGCTAACGTCAGCATCATATTTTGATGTTGTGGTGGCTTCCCTTCTCCTCAAATCAGGGGAATGATGATTCGGTGAGCGGAGACGACGTTGGTCACTGTTACAGCCACCTCGGCTGGCCCTTGGAGTAGAAGAGTTACTCCGACTATGTTGAACAGGCACATTTGGATCGTATGTTTGAGAAGCCAGGTATGAAAGAGCAGTTACCACATCTCCTATAAAGGGACGAGTAGCAGCTTGCTCTTGCAAACACATTGCAGCAACTGCTAAAGCCTGATACAGACCCCTCATGGGAAAGCGACCATGAAGTAATGGATCAGCCATTTTCGGAAATTTTCTGCGGTCCTTGAATAGAGGACGAGCCTGCAAAAAACATCCACCATAAATCAGGTATCCATGATAATAATATGAGAACATACATCAAGATCAGTGTTTATCTAAGACTAACCGCAAATAAAATGGGAAATGTATCCAAGATACTCCAAAGACTGAGAATTACACAAGGGCACTCATCAGTTTGACACAATCCAATTTATACTTGAGTAGGATAGAAACAATATTTTAGCATGCTGAAATCTAGTAATGCATCATATTGGTCAAACTGCTTACAGCAACTAAAAACTAATTTTCCGAAGGAAATACTGACAGTATATCAAACTAACAAAGAAGCCCAAAATGATATAATGTGTTAGGTTTCGGAAGACGGCATAAAGAAAAGTAAGAAGAAAAATATGATGTCATACGAAAAAGATAAGAATAGCAACAGTGGATGATAGCAAGAGAGATGGGTGCAAAAGAACCACAAAGGAAATTCCCATGCCCCACTCTTTAACAGTACCTCAAAAGAACTAAGTAATATGACATGGAAAAAGATGAGTAAGCATGGTTTCCTATAACCTCATTGATTGAGCATTTGTTATGCTGGGTAGATGGGCTGCCCCTGCAATGATCCATTCTCTAATTGTGTCCTAGAACTAATTTTCCAGGGTAGAAAAACAGTCAGCCCCATCCTTATTTTTGTTGTAAAGATGTTGCTGTATGTTTTAACAAGATAAACTACAACAACAAAGCCTTTGTTCCAAGAACGTTGGGAGTAGGCTTTAAGAAGATATACTATTTTGGTAATTATGTTTCGAGTTGTCACTAGGAATCTCAAAGGTATGTGAGCTTATCAACGATTAAAGGCAGATAGTTGATCATATGAAGAAATTGAGTAGAGAAAGAACGTACCCATGCAACTAGGTTTTGCTCGCCATGAGGTTTAGTGTTGTCAATTGCTTTGCGGCCGGTAATCAGTTCAAGGAATACAACACCAAAACTATAGACATCAGATTTAACCGTAAGTTGCCCTGTCATTGCATACTCTGGGGCACAGTAACCGTATGTTCCCATAACACGTGTTGAAACATGAGTCTTATCACCAACAGGTCCGAGCTTTGCAAGGCCAAAGTCTGATAGCTTTGGATGATACCCTTCACCGAGTAGAATGTTTGACGACTTAAAATCCCGGTAAATAACAGGAGGACTTGCCTTGTCATGCAAGTATTCTAAACCCTTGGCGGCACCAGCAGCTATCTTCATTCGTGTATTCCAGTCAAGAGGTTCCCTATCAGGAGGGATATCTAACATAAAACAAATGTGTATAATTAAGCCACTTTTAATATAAATTTGACAAATATGAATAAGCCAATAAATGCTTTCTTAAAAAAGAAGAGTAAGAGTTACTAGACAAAACACAATTTATCACTAAAAGGAAGATTTCTTCTAGTCTTGAATTGTGATCTGAAAAAACTCCATAACTGAAAAGTCCAAAGTACTGAATGTGCATAAGTCACATGATGCATGCCCATCGACCACCAAGCAACACATCTAAATGTACAAAGGTGTGAATGTGTGAATGCTGAGGACTCCAACAATTGACGCTAATATGCATGTCCATTAGATTTCACATAAAAGTTTCACCAACTGATTCTATTTTATAAGATTTTCCCCTCTTCATAAAAACAACACTTTTTATCACATTATATCGCTATTGTATTATGAATTTTGCATTAGCACCGGAATAGGTACACAAAGGAGGTTTCTAAGGATGGGTAGTGAAGCTTGAAGGAGAACAAAATGGTAATTAAGGCAGCTCGTGTCGTCGTCCACAGCAAAGTTACCTGAATATCAGCATCTTGTCTTTCCATTATATCACAATTGAAAAAACATGGAGATTCACTTTATAACTCTCTGCTAATTGGCAAAGCACTTTGTGTCATGTGAAGCTATGTTTCCCACCCTGCAACAAATTTTTCCCATTTCTCCCCACATAAGGATAAACCAAAGAGACGCAAGCTCATGAGAGAAAACCCTTTGCTCCTGAAATCAAGGTAACTTTCAGGCCCACCTCACGGTGAAACATGGCCCTGGAACCCACTACTACCAGACAGTCCTTTGGTTTTTACTATGGTTCAAGTTATCCGCAAAAATAAAACCAATCAAAAGAGCGGGTGCACAACCAACAGGTACAACCATGGAAAAAAACAATGAAAGATAATTATCAGTATTGGGACCCTCCTAGGTCCTATAACAAAATTCATGACGAATATTAGGGATGAGCGCGATAACCGCAAAACCAGATTGAACCGCACCGAACCGAACCAAAATACGCGGTTAATCGAATTTTTTGGTTACATGCGGTTATCATTTTTGTGTATTTCGGTTAACTGAATAAAATTCGGTTATCACATCGTATTAACTGAATAACCGATTTAACCAAAATTATAACCCGCACTATCCTATAACCCATAAAAATAAAGGTCAATAATACTAATTTTTATCCTCATCAAAATCTTTCTCATATCAAAACCCAATCTTAATAATCTACGCCCATCATTAGCACATATATGTCATTTTTGTATATTTATTACTATTTTTCTATGTGTTTAGTATTATTATTGTCCAATAAATTATATTACACATTACAATGCGGTTAACTGCAAAATTGAACCGAATTAACCGCAACTGAATTGCACGGTTATGACTTTTTTTGGATCAAATGCGGTTATTAATTCTTCATAACAAAAAATTCTCTTAACTGAATTAACCGGACCGAATTAACCGGATTAATCGAACGCCCATCCCTAACGAATATTGCAGTAACATGCAACGCTGCAATGTTACCATTGCGAGGCATGACATGTTGCACCATGCATTAGAATCTGTGGGGTCAGCATTCTACTGTAACTCGCTAGTCTGATCACTAGAACTATGGCAGTTGTTTGTCATATGCTGAATTGTTAGTTGTGATAGAAATAGCAATGGGTCGGGTTCAGATCTGGTGGGGCAAAAATCCACACACGACGAGGGTGGCCAACAACAACAATAATAACTAAGCCTTTATCCCAAGCATGTTGGGGTCGGCTAGACATGAAACCCAATATCAATAAAATAAAAGAGAGGAAGAGATATAAGAACAAGAAAAAAAAAAGAAAAAAAAAAGAGAAAAAAAAAAGATAAAAGAGGAAAAGAGAAAAAGAAAAGAAACAAGACTAAGATTCTAGCACATGAATTGCTACTTTCCATGCGGTCCTATCATGAGCTAAGTCTCTGGATACATTCCAATCTCTCAAATCTCGTTTTACCACCTCCTCCCAGGTCAACCTTGGTCGTCCTCTACCCCTACTAATATTTTCTCTACCTCTTAAAATCTCACTGTTAACCGATGCTTCTGGAGACCTCCACTGGATATGTCCAAACCACCTAAGTCGATGTTGGACTAACTTCTCTTTAATCGGCGCCACCCCTACCCTGTCACGAATCGCCTCATTCCTTATTCGGTCTCATGTGCCCGCACATCCATCGTAGCATGCGCATCTCTGCGACACTCATTTGTTGGACATGTTGTCGTTTAGTTGGCCAACATTCTTCCTCATAAAACATCGCGGGTCTGATCACCGTCCTATAGAACTTCCCTTTTAGCTTTTGCTGGATCTTCCTATCACATAGGATTCCAGAGGCTTGTCGCCATTTCATCCACCCTACCTTGATCCTATGGCAAACATCCTCATCAATATCGCCATTGCTTTGTAACATTGATCCTAAGTATCGGAAAGAGTCTCTTCTAGGTACTATTTGTCCTTTTAGACTAACATTTTCCTCTTCACGAGCAACACCACTAAAGTCACACCTCATATACTCGGTCTTGCTCCTACTAAACCCCTTGGACTCTAAGGTTTGTCTCTATAACTCTAATTTCTTATCAACACCATCCATAGTTTCATCTACCAGCATTACATCATCGGCAAAGAGCATGCACCAAGGGATATCCCCTTGTATATCCTTCGACACTTCATCCATCACCAAGGAAAAGATGTATGGGCTCAAAGCTGATTCTTGATATAGTCCTACCGTGATAGGAAATGCATCAGTTTCACTATCACTTACGCGCACACTTGTCCTAACATTATTGTACATATCCTTGATAAGGGTAATGTACTTTGTTGGCACTTTATGTTTCTCTAGTGCCCACCACATGACTGACCTTGGTATCTTGTCGTACGCCTTCTCCAAGTCAATGAACACCATATGCAAGTCCTTCTTCTGCTCCCTATATCTCTCCATAAGGTGACGAAGCAAGAAAATCGCCTCCATTGTAAACCTCCCATGCATAAAACCAAACTGATTTTTAGTGACATTAGTCACTTTCCTCGGGCGGTGTTCAATCACTCTCTCCCAAAGCTTCATAGTATGACTCATAAGCTTAATCCCTCGATAATTAGTACAACTTTGAATATCTCCTTTATTTTTGAAGATAGGTACTAATATATTTTTCCTCCATTCTTCAGTCATCTTGTTTGACTGAAAAATGTGGTTGAATAGCTTTGTGAGACATACTATTGCCACGTCCCCAAGACATCTCCACACCTTAATAGGGACATCATCAGGGCCGAGAGCCTTTCCTCCTTTCATCCTTTTTAAGGCCTCCTTAACCTCAAACTCGTGTATCCTCCGCACGAACCGCCTGTTGGAGTCATCAAAGAAGTCATCCAACACAACCATAGTGCTCTCATTCCCATCATTGAATAGCCTATTAAAGTAATACCGCCATCTATTATTAATCTCTTCATCCTTCACTAGAATGTGGTCAGTCTCATCTTTGATGCATTTAACTTGATTGAAATCTCTCATCTTTCTCTCGCGGATTTTTGCTATTTTGTATATGTCCTTTTCACCTTCTTTTGTCTCATATAACTCATCATAGGTCTGTCCTCTTGCCTTACTCACAGCCCGCTTTGCATCTTTCTTGGCCTCTTTGTACTTAAGCATGTTGCTTGCGCTTCTATCATTATGCCAACTCTTGAAACACTCTTTCTTCTCCTTAATGGCATTTTGTACATACTCATTCCACCACCAAGTGTCTTTATCTACAAGTTTCCTTCCTTTTATCACATCGAACACCTCACTAGCTACCTTCCTAATGCAAGTTGTCATCTTCACCCACATACTATCTGCATCTCTATTTTCTGCCCAAGGTCCTTCTGTGATCACCCTATTTTTAAAGGATTCTTGTGATTCTCCTTTCAACTTTCACCACTTTGTTCTTGTGATTTTGACACCTTTGTCCCGCAAAGAACATGTATGGAAGCGAAAGTCAACTACCACAAGCTTATATTGTGTCACAACACACTCCCCGGGGATCACATTACAATCTAGAAACTCCCGTCTATCCCTTCTCCTAGTGAGGACAAAGTCAATCTGGCTAGAGTGTTAGGCACTACTAAAGATCACTAGGTGAGATTGCCTCTTCCTAAAGAGGGTGTTAGCTACCAACAGATCATAGGCTACGGCAAAGTCTAGGGTGTCCTTACCCTCTTGATTTCTATCACCGCATCCAAAGCCTCCATGTACTCTCTCAAATCCTAGGTTAGTTGCACCCACATGACCATTGAGATCTCCTCCTATGAGGAGTTTCTCGGTTATCGGTACACTACTAACCATATCCTCCAAGTCCTCCCAAAATTGCCTCTTAGCACTCATGTTGAGCCCAACTTGTGGGGCATAAGCACTAATGACGTTCAAGACAATGTCCCCAATTACTATCTTGATTAAGATGATCCTATCCACTCGTCTTCGAACATCCACTACTCCATCCTTAAGACTCTTATCTATTAGAACACCTACGGCATTCCTAGTCCCAGCCGATCCAGAATACCAAAGCTTGAAACCGGTATTCTCGACTTCTCTCGCCTTTTGACCCGTCCATCTAGTCTCTTGTACACAAAGGATATTTATTCGTCTCCTAATTGCAACATCTACTAACTCACGTAGCTTCCCCGTCAAGGATCCTACATTCCAACTACCCACCCGAAATCTATGTTCCTCGGCTAGCTTCCTTACGCTTTGCACCCGTCGAGTAAGATGCAAAGACCCTTGCTCACTTATCACTACATCTGGGCGATGATGTAGCGCGCCACTAAGGTGGTAGCGATCCGGCCCTTGCTCATTTAACACCATATCCGGGTTCCGATATGGCGCGCCACTAAGGCGGTGGCGATCCGGCCCTTGCCCACTTAACACCATACCCGGGTTCCGATATGGCGCGTCGCTAAGAGGGTTACGCCCCAACGAATTTCTATTGGGTTTCATTTCCATGAGAATGGCTAAGTGTAGTTGTTGGCTCGCCAAGCCTATCACAACCTCTCCTCCTTTACCCGAGCTTGGGACGGGTGAAAATTAAGATTTGCTCTTGCATCCATCAGGTTTCAGGCGCAGCGATGGACCTCGCCCCACACTGCCCTCACAAAAGGAGTCGCGCCTTAGAGCCTTTCCCTCTTTGCTGCTGCCAGCTGCCACTCACCTCGTCAAACCGCCACTGCCCTCCTAGCTAGGCGTGGGCGTTTGGTCTACCCAATCTTTCGGTTTGGGTATTTTGATGTGTTTTTAATTTCGGTACTTTAGAATCACTACGCGAAATCGAAATGTTGTAAAAATATTGAGTATCTGAAGATCCTGGGTATTTAAATTTTAATTCAATCTTCGGTCTTAACCGAAATACTCGGATTGTACATTGTACCCATCTCAGGTTCTCAGTATTAGAGGGCTAATTGAGGACTATATTAGATGATAATGGTGATGAGGGTACAGGCTTCATTATATAGAGGGATTAGGTGAGGGGAAAAGACTAAACTACCCCTAACCCTAATCCCTCACTAATGACTACTACCCATGTATTACCCACACAATTACAGAGTCTAACACCCCCCCCCCCCCCGCAGTCAAAACATCTAGCCACTGCAGATGTTGAGACTGGACTGAAACTCGGAGAACAGCGACGAAAGGAGGCACTTCGTGAAGATGTCGGCGAGCTGCTTCGTCGTCGGGACATGGTATACCCGAACCTCGCCACGTGCAACCCGCTCTCGAACAAAATGGAGGTCGATCTTCACATGCTTCGTGCGCTGACGCTGGACCGGGTTGGTGGAGAGGTACACGACGTTGACGTTGTCGCAGTAGATTAGAGTGCTCCTGGCGACGGGAGTGTGGAGCTCCTGAAGCAGCTGCTGAAGCCAGGAAGCCTCAGCCACGCCGTTAGCCACGGCGCGATACTTCGTCTCAGCACTCGAACGCGACACCACGGGTTGTCGCTTCGAGGACCAGGAGACGAGATTACCGCCCAGGAAGACGGCGTAACCAGAGGTAGACCGGGGAGTGTCCAGGTAGCCTGTCCAGTCAGCGTCGGTGTACACGACCAGCTCGGAGGCCGCGTCACGTCAAAGGAGGAGGCCGTAATCGAGGATGCCACGTAGGTACCGAAGAATCCGCTTCACAGCGGTGAGGTGCGGCTCCGTCGGGTCATGCATGTGGAGGCACACCTGCTGAACCGCATAGGAGATATCCGGCCTGTTGAAGGTGAAGTACTGAAGAGCACCTGTAAGACTCATGTAAGCAGTGGGGTCAGTGACAGGTGTCCCGTCAGTAGCGGAGAGCTTCGCCTGAATATCCACTGGAGTGGAGCACGGCTTGCACTCAGCCATGCCCGCTCGCTGGAGGATATGCAGGCAGTACTGTCGCTGGTGAAGGAACAAGATGCCTGGTCGGTCCTCGACCACAATACCCAGGAAGTGGAGGTGGTCCAGGTCCTTCATAGCGAACTCCTGTTGTAAAGCAGAAATAGTGCGCCGAAGAAGAGCCGGACTGGACGTTGTGAGTACAATATCATCGACGTACAATAGAAGGTAAGCAGTGTCACTGCCATGTCGATAGACAAACAGCGAAGTGTCCGACTTAGCTTCGACGAACCCTTGTGAGACCAAGAAGGAGGCGAACCGGCTATAACATGCTCTCGGAGCCTGCTTCAGACCGTACAGTGATTTGTTCAGCTTACAGACCATGTCTGGGTGAGTTGAATCAACAAATCCTGTCGGTTGACTACAGTACACCGTCTCGGTTAGTGTACAATGGAGGAAGGCAATCTTGACGTCCAACTGGTGGACTGTTGTGGACTCCTTTGTGGGCCGCCAGTACCACAGGCGTGCCCACAAAGGGTCCACCAGCAGGGCGCCAGCCACTGCTGTTTAGATAAGAACAGTTTGTTACATCTGTTCTAGAAGAATAAATCTGTTAGGATTTTGTGGAGTTTGTTACTCCTGTATGCTGGGTGCCGGCCAGCTATAAAACCAGGCCTAGTCTGTACTAGGAGGATTATCCAGAATAGAAGCAGTTTCCCTGTGGGGCGGCTGTTCACCCTGGCTGGATCCTCTGCCAGCGCAGGGGGTTCTTCCCAGCAGCAGCCGCACAGGGCTCCCTACCCTCTGCGTTCAATTCCCTCATCTCAGATCCATCTACACTCACCCCTCCACTCTTCCCGACGCAAGAAACACAACAATTTGGTATCAGATTCACTTGGGGCATCGACCATGTCTGGCCCCGAGACTGATCCTGAGACCTTGTCCTTGGCCTGCCTGGACTCCAAGATCAGCACCATCTCCACCACGCTAGGCGATGTCAACAACACGATGACTCGCATCTTGGCCCAGCTGTCCACCATGAACTCCAGGCTGGATATGCATGATCAACGCCTCGCCAAGTTGGAGAAGACCCCTGAGACGATGGGATCTGCGCAGGAGGATCAGGGCCCTACTGGTACCTTCCCTCAAGGACCAGGAGCCGGCGGTCGTGGTCCCTGGAACCATGACCGTACTGAGGATTCCCCCTCTCGCCGCCATAAAATCAGTTTCCCTAAATATGATGGGGAGACCGATCCGCTACCTTGGATTAATAAGTGTGAGGCTTATTTCCGAGGTATGCGGACAATGGCAGAGGAAAAAGTCTGGCTCGCATCTCTCCATCTGGACGGTGCCGCTGCTGAGTGGTACTACGCATTGGAACGGGATTGCGGCATTATTTCCTGGGCCAGGTTCGCAGAATTTGTGAACATGCGCTTCGGACCACCGCTGCGTTCCAACGACTTGGCGGAGTTAAAGGAGCTGCGTCGCAACGGGACCGTTGAGGAATATCAGCGCCAATTTTTGGTGCTGCTCTGCCGCTGCGAGGACCTGTCTATGCGCCAACAGGTCAATATGTTCACCGCAGGCCTCGGCGAACCGTTTCGGACTGATGTGGAACTACAGTTCCCTTCCAATCTGCAGACAGCAATGAGCCTCGCACGGGCTTATGAGCGTCGTCTGGCAGTAACCGCTCCTGCTACTACAGCCTTGGCTGGCCGCCCTCCTGCTCCTGCGCAGCCTCCTACTGCTGCGCCCCTGGTCAGCCGCCCGTCTGCTCCTGTGCAAGCCCCTGCTGCTGCTTCCTTGGCGGTTGGGCGCAGCCCTGTTCAGGCGCAGAAATCTGCACCTTCCAGACAGCGGTTCAGGCGTCTGTCCACTGAAGAAATGTCAGCCAAGCGGGCCAATGGTGAATGCTACTACTGCACGGAGAAGTACACCATTAACCACAAGTGTGCCAACAAGGGGGTTTATCTCTTGGAACTTGATGATGGTGATAGTGAGGATGCTGCGATGGCTGAGTTGGGCATTTCCCTCCATGCCCTCACCGGGATCAACGTCGCCAACACGATGAAGCTTGCTGTCCAGATTCAAGGACAGCAATTTGTGGCTTTGGTGGACACAGGCTCCACCCACACCTTCATCAGAGAGCCTCTTATCCAGGAGCTCTGCTTGATGATGCACCCTCGACCGGGTGTGGGGGTCAAGGTCGCCAATGTGAGAAGCTCTCTTGTACTGGACTATGCCCCCATGTTCCTTTGTCAATTGCAGGAGAGGCCTTCACCATCAACTGTTATGCTCTTCCTCTCGACGGCTTCGACATTGTGTTGGGGGTTCAATGGTTGCGGTCCCTTGGACCCATCCTCTGGAACTTCGACGACCTCAGCATGAAGATATGGCGCCATGGCCAGGAGGTGTGTTGGAGGGGTCTCACTACCAGCAACCCCTTGTGCGCCTCCTTGGGCAGCCCTGACCACCTCATGGGCGCCCTCCTAGACTCCTTCCAGGACCTCTTTGAGGAGCCACATGGCTTGCCCCCACCTCGGCGCCAAGATCACCGCATCAGGTTGTTGCCCGGAACAGCCCCCGTCGCCGTCCGACCGTACCGCTACCCACAACTCCTCAAGGACGAGATTGAGAAGCAGTGCGCAGATATGCTGCGCCAAGGCATCATCCGCGAGTGTACGTCGGCCTTCTCGTCTCCAGTGTTGTTGGTCAAAAAGACCGATGGCACGTGGCGCTGCTGCATCGACTACCGCGAGCTCAATTCGAAGACGGTCAAGGACAAATTTCCTATTTCGGTGGTTGATGAGTTGCTGGATGAACTACGGGGCGCGAGGTTCTTCACCACGCTCGACCTCCGCAGTGGCTACCACCAGGTGCGCATGCACCCGGATGATATCGACAAGACTGCGTTCCGCACTCACCGTGGCCACTACGAGTTCCTGGTGATGCCGTTTGGCCTCACTAACGCTCCTTCGACCTTTCAGTCTTTGATGAATGAAGTGTTGCACTCCTTCATCCGCAAATGTGTCTTGGTCTTCTTCGATGACATCTTGATATATAGCAGGTCCTGTTCAGAACACTTACAACATGTAAAGCAAGTGTTTCAGGTCCTACGTACACACCAGTTGGCCCTGAAGAAATCGAAGTGCTTCTTCGGTGAGAAGTCGGTGTCCTACCTTGGACACATCATCTCCTCCAGTGGCGTGGCCATGGACCCTGCCAAGGTGGCCGCAGTGGAGAGTTGGCCACCGCCCCGCTCGCTGCGGGCACTTCGGGGCTTCCTTGGGCTCACGGGCTACTACCGCAAGTTCATTGCGGGATATGGCGCCGTGGCTGCCCCTCTCACTGCCTTGCTCAAGAGAGAGTCCTTTCGGTGGACTCAAGATGCGAAGGACGCCTTCAACCTGCTGAAACAGGCATTGATTTCTGCACCCCTGCTCCAAATGCCCGACTTCGACAAGCCATTTATTGTTGACTGCGATGCCTCCGGCTTTGGATTTGGTGCTGTTCTGCACCAAGGCGATGGTGCAGTCGCTTATTTCAGCCGTGCAGTGGCTCTTCATCACCAGAAACTGCCGGCCTATGAGCGGGAATTGATTGGACTTGTCAAGGCAGTGCGGCATTGGCGTCCCTACCTCTGTGGCCGGCATTTTACGATCCGAACAGACCATTACAGTCTCAAATTTCTTCTGGACCAGCGGCTGTCCACTATTCCTCAACATACTTGGGTAAGCAAATTATTTGTGTATGACTTGACGGTGGAATACAGGCCTGGCAGATTAAATGGAACCGTCGACGCACTGTCCAGAAGAGAGGAACACACTCTAGAGGTCCACAGCATCACAGCTCCGACATTTCAGCTCTTTGATACTCTGAGAGCGGAGGCGGCTGCGGATCCTCAGGTGGCTGAAGTAAAGGCGCAGATTGAAGCAGGAACAACCAATGGAAATTGGACACATGTGGATGGGTTGCTGCTGCACCAGGGTAAACTATTTATTCCGGACACTTCTTCTGTTTGGCCGCTGCTGCTAGCAGACGCCCATGAAGCAGGACATGAAGGTGTTCAGAAGACCCTCCATCGCTGGCGAGCCTCCTTCTACAGCCCGTTGGCCCTCCGCTGTGTTCGGGAGTTTGTTCGTGGGTGTGAAGTATGCCAGCGCAATAAATCTGAACACTTGCATCCAGCAGGCCTGCTACAGCCCTTGCCGGTTCCCTCTGCAGTTTGGAGCGACATTTCTATAGATTTTGTGGAGGGCTTTCCAAAAGTTGGGGGAAAGTCAGTGGTATTAACTGTGGTGGACAGATTCTCAAAACTTGCCCACTTCATTGCCTTGGGCCACCCATATACTGCTGCAACAGTGGCCAAGGCATTCTTTGAAGGCATTGTACGTCTCCATGGTTTTCCCTGCTCTATTGTCAGTGACCGTGACACAGTTTTTACCAGCCTGTTCTGGTCTGAACTGTTCTCACTGACAGGGGTAAAACTTCACATGAGCTCTGCCTTCCATCCACAGTCAGACGGACAATCTGAAGTGGTGAATCGCGTTCTGACTATGTATCTACGGTGTCTGGCTGGAGACAGACCGAAATCCTGGTTACAGTGGCTTCCTTGGGCAGAATTCTGCTACAATTCGTCCTACCAGACGGCTGTTAAATGCTCTCCCTTTAAAGTGGTTTACGGTAGGAACCCTCCTACAATTTTATCCTATCAGCTAGGGGCTTCTAAAGTGGCTGCGGTGGATAAGCAATTGCAGAACAGAGGTGAATTTCTCTCTGAAATCAAGAACAGGCTGATCCAGGCGCAGGTCACCATGAAGAATTATCAAGACAAGAAGAGAAGGGAGGTAGAATTTCAGATTGGTGATTGGGTGTGGCTCCGGCTCCAGCAGAAAATAGCAGCTGGAGTGAAACCTGCAGCAAACTCCAAGTTGGGTCCCAAATTTTTTGGCCCCTACCAGGTGTTGCAGCGCATTGGGCAAGTCTCTTATAAGCTTCTGCTACCTCCCAGAGCTCGTATCCATGATGTTTTTCATGCTTCAGTGCTGAAGAAATTTGAAGGCGCTACTCCAGCACAAGTTGTTCCTCTTCCACCTCTGCTCCATGGGAAAGTAGTCCCTACACCGGAGCATATCATCAAAGCAAGACTCAACAGAGGCGTTTGGGAGCTTTTGGTCAAGTGGCTGGGACGTTCTGATGCGGATACTACATGGGAGCAGCTGGAAGATTTTAAGTGTCAATTTCCTGATGTAACGCTCGAGGACGAGCTGTTTGTCGGGAAAGGGGGTAATGTTGTGGACTCCTTTGTGGGCCGCCAGTACCACAGGCGTGCCCACAAAGGGTCCACCAGCAGGGCGCCAGCCACTGCTGTTTAGATAAGAACAGTTTGTTACATCTGTTCTAGAAGAATAAATCTGTTAGGATTGTTAGGATTTTGTAGAGTTTATTACTCCTGTACGCTGGGTGCCGGCCAGCTATAAAACCAGGCCTAGTCTGTACTAGGAGGATTATCCAGAATAGAAGCAGTTTCCCTGTGGGGCGGCTGTTCACCCTGGCTGGATCCTCTGCCAGCGCAGGGGGTTCTTCCCAGCAGCAGACGCACAGGGCTCCCTACCCTCTGCGTTCAATTCCCTCATCTCAGATCCATCTACACTCACCCCTCCACTCTTCCCGACGCAAGAAACACAACATGGACGGGCCAAGAACGCGAGAGAGCCAGCGACAGAACGGTACGAACTGTCGCCGGCTTCACCACCGGGCTGAAAGTCTCGTCGTAGTCGACTCCAGGGCGCTGAGTGAAGCCCCGAAGTACCCACCGAACCTTGTACCTCTCCAAGGTATCGTCTGCCTTCTTCTTATG
Source organism: Neostapfia colusana (assembly GCA_030760725.1). Classification (NCBI taxonomy): domain Eukaryota; kingdom Viridiplantae; phylum Streptophyta; class Magnoliopsida; order Poales; family Poaceae; genus Neostapfia; species Neostapfia colusana. The sequence continues at coordinate 32,920,994 of JASWHV010000007.1, forward strand.
TGTGAACACCCACTTGCCCGTGACAACATTGCCACGACTGGGGCGGGGAACCAGGTGCCAGGTCCAGTTGGCAAGCAGGGCATCATACTCTTCCTCCATAGCACGGCGCCAGTGAGGGTCGGCAAAGGCGCTACGCACGGAAGTAGGTATGGGTGAGATCGAAGAAGAGTCGGTCGGTGGAGATGTCGTCGACGAGAAGGCAGCTCCAGCGAAGCGCTCAACCGGCCGAGACTCCCAGACGCACGTCGAGTCACCATCGGGTGGATGTGACCAGGATCCCTATGGAGAAGAAGAGGGTTGTACACCGAGCTCTCGAGTACAACAACCTTCTCTCGTCATGGGTAGACGAGAGTGGGTCTCGAGGCCGCGCGTGGCGCAGCTGGAGCAGGGGCCCCATCCCGCGCTCGTCGCTGGTAGACAAGTGCGGGGTTGGCGAAGCGAGAAGTCGTCGTCGGTGCGGCACCTGGTGCGTCTGGTGACGTCGGGCTCGCTGCAGGTGACGTCGGGGAAGCCGATGTCGCGCGTGGCGCAGCTGGTGACTTAGGGGTCACCCGAGGCGCAGCAGGTGACGGCGGAAACGTCGATGCCGCGCGTGGCGCAGCTGATGACGTCGGGGCCTCCCGAGGTACAGCAGGTGACGTCAGGGAAGCCGAGGCCACGCGTGGCGCAGCTGGTGACGCAGGGGTCACCCGAGGCGCAGCGGGTGACGTCAGAGGCGTCGGTGTCGCACGTGGTGCAGCAGGTGACGCCGGGGGCACCTGAGGCGTAGCGTGTGTCAAACCTGCAGAAGAAAGAGGCCAAGGCAGCTGGGGAGCAGTCTCGGGGTTAGTGGGAAAAAGGGAATCCAGCTCTGTGGTGGAACAGGAAAAGGTGGTGGAGAAAGGAAAGGAGAACTCGTCGTCTTCGATGTGCCGAGAGATCAAAAGGCGATGAGTAGTGAGATCTAAGCACCGGTACCCCTTATGATCAAGGGAATATCCGAGAAAAATACACCGTGTCGAGCGGGGCACAAGCTTATGTGGGGCAGTGGTAGAAAGATTAGGGTAGCAAGCGCACCCGAAAACTCGAAAGTGATTGTAAAGAGGATCGGTGCCATATAGAGCAAGGTAGGGGGTGGAGGCACGAATCGTCTTGGTAGGAAGGCGATTAATCAAAAGTGTGGCAGTATGGAGAGCCACCACCCAGTATCGGGCTGGAACAGATGCATAGAACATTAGGGAGCGCATGACGTCATTGGTGGTGCGAATCATACGCTCTGCCTTGATGTTTTGAGGAGAGGTATACGGACAAGACATGTGTAGTTCTACCCCATGTGCGGAGAGAAAGTTACGAAACCAGAGTTATAGAACTCGCGTCCGTTATCACACTGGACAGCTCGGATGGTGCGCCCAAACTGAGTGGAAATCCAAACGAAGAAGTGAGAAAGAGTGACGAAAGTCTCAGACTTCAATCGTAATGGAAAAGTCCAGGAAAAGTGAGAAAAATCATCAATGATCACCAAGTAATAATTAAAGCCCGATACACTGGTAATGGGTGATGTCCACAAATCACAATGTATAAGATCAAAAACGTGCTCAACATGAGTCACAAAAGTGGGAAAAGGAAGCAGAACATGATGACCAAGCTGACAAGCATGACATAGGGAGTCATGTGTGCCCCTAGAACACGAGATAACAGAACTACTGGACAACTTCGACATAGCATCTGCACCAGGATAGCCAAGCCGGCGATGCCAAATGGTGGATGAAGCTGTTGTAGTCAAAGCAAAAGGCGGTGATGTAGCGGATGCAGGAAGTCGAAGTGTGTATAGGGGCCCCGAGCTATCACATCAAAAAAGAGGTCGCCGGGTAGAAAGATCCTTCACAGACAAACCAAAAGGATCAAACTCAATGGAAACATTGTTGTCAGTGGTAAAACGACGGACAGGAAAGCAAGTTTGAAATGATATCCGAAGCGACAAGAATGGTTTTAAGCTGGAAAGAACCCGGGAGACCGGAATTACCTACTGAGGTGACCGGAAGAACAGACTCATTCCCAACAACGATAGATGAAGGAAAAGAGGGATTGGGAGGGTGGGTGGAAGAGAGTATACCAGCATTTGGAATGGTATGGTATGACGCTCCAGAGTCAACTACCCAGTCAGCACCTGGTGGAGTAAGGTACATGGTGCTGAAAGAAGAGGCCAGCGACTGTCGATCCCACGTCGAGGGTGGCTCCTGGAGAGGTGCCAACGGCTCCGAGTGCCCGACAGGATAGTCGATGCCTCCGTAGGTCGAGGCTGACTGTCCGCCAGAAGGGTAGCCAGGCCCACTGTATGCCTGAGTCGGCGGCCCACCAGCACTGTAGGCTGGTCCACCGTAGCCCGGTGTGGCTACGAACGCCGGCTGGGGGCGTGGTGGTCGTGGTGGCCGAGAAGCCAGAGACAGCCCAGGCCACATGTAGATCTGGTCAGTCCACGGGTTGTAGGGTGTGGGCCAGGGTGCACCTCCCCGGCCGGTACCACTACTACCACCAGTAGCCGAAGTAGTGGATGAAGGAGTGACGCCTGCACTGCTACCTCCACCACGGCCGTTGTGTTTTCCTCGGCGGCGACGATTTCCACCTCCAGTATTGGCAGGAGTGCCTGGGATGGAAGGTGGTCGTGACGGTGATCCACCAGCAGCTGGTGAGGGTGGACGAGGGGACTGCCCAGAGCCATAAAAGATTGTGGCAGACCCAGAGCTAGTAGAGCCTCCTGCGGTGATCTCCTCAAGCTCAAGGTCAGACCATACCTTCTCGAAGGTAAGGAGTGGCTCCAGACGAAGTAGCCACGTCCGTAGGTGACAGTAGCGCTCATTCAGGCCCTGAAGGACCTGAAGAACATGAGCGCTATCGGTGACCGGCTCGCCAAGGTCACGTAGAGCATCCGCCATGCCCTTCATCTCCTGGCAGTAGGTGGAGACAGAGCGGTCACACTGGACGGTGTTCTGGAACCGAGAGCTGATATGGAGGGCTCAAGTCGTGCGGTTCCCTAGAAACCGCTGCTCAAGGACCAACCAGGCCCGTCGAGCAGTGCCGCCACCACGCTGCCTGACGATGTCCTGTAGCTCCTCCGACAGGGAGCCAAGGATCCAGGATAGGACCAAGCTGTCCATGCTGATCCAGGAGACCTCCACTGAAGAATCGTCCTGAAGGACGTGGTCGTCGAGGCAGTAACGCCTCAGCGTGAGGAGCACCAGGTCACGCCACCGGGCATATGAAGTGGACTCGGAGCTGAGAACAACCGACACGAGCGTCCGGATGTTCTGAATCCCGGTGGCCTGCGTATGAAGAGCAGCCACAAGTGAAGCCGGGTACGTACCAGCATCCGGGGGAGGCTCGTGGGCAGCACTCATCGGTCGGTGAGCACTCTCCTCGAGCTGGTGAGATAGAGCGGCCACGGAGGCACGCTCCTGCTCTAGGGCAAAAGCGAGTGCCCGCTCGCGCTCGCGAAAGGCAGCCAAAGTTGCGGCGATGTCGGAGGTGCCCGTTGTGTCGGTGCCGTAGACGGAGGCAATAACCGCGCTGTCAGCAGCAGCGCCAGTAACTGGAAACGGGAGCACCGTTGGAACGGTGGTCATGGTGCTCCCATCATCGTCGAGACCGGTAGACGTGGCGGCTGGATCGTGAGGCCCGGATGTAGTACCTGCCATGAACACAACTGCAGCGGCAGGTTTGCCGGTGATACCTACGAGAGGTTCGTCGACGGTTGGTCCGGTCTTCAGAGATGCAGCGGTGGCGACAACTACCGGCGTGGGGTGGGAGGCGTAGGCCGATCTGGTGTTGGGTACAGCCCAGGGAGGTGACGAGATGGCGACAGGCCATGGTGGCAGCGCAGCAGCGCGTGCAGAGGAGGAGGAGCCAGCAGGAGCGAAGGCAGCGAGGTAAAGCGCGGCCCGGGCGCGGCCCGGGCGCGGCGGCGGCTGCACCAGCGGACGCGGCAGTCCAGGGCGCGGCAGCGGCAGTACCAGCGGGCGCGGCAGCCCAGGGCGCGGCGGCGTGGGCGTGGGGCGCGGAGCCGACGGCGTAGGCTGCAGATCCTGCGGCGGCCGTCGCGGATCCAGTGGCGGCGGCTCCGGCGGGCGGCGCGCCAGCGAGGGCGGCGGCGGCTCCGGCGGGCGACGTGCCGGCGAGGGCGGCTGCGGCTCCGGCGGGCGGCGCGCTGGCGAGAGCAGCGGCGGCTCCGGCGGGCGAGCGCTGGCTAGGGCGGCGGCAGCGCGAGCCCAGGCTGGCGGCAGCTGGGCCATTAGGGTTAGGGTTGAGCCCTAATCCTAACCAATTATAGCTAATGATACCATATTAGAGGGCTAATTGAGGACTGTATTAGATGATAATGATGATGATGGTACAGGGTCCATTATATAGAGGGATTAGATGAGGAGAAAAGGCTAAACTACCCCTAACCCTAATCCCTCACTAATGACTAAACTACCCCTGTATTACCCACACAATTACAGAGTCTAACACTCCGCACAAGTCCAATACCATTTATCAATTTAATCTCATGAACAAATAAATTATAAGTTTATTAAATGACAAATCACAAATAAATGGTTCAATGTCACTACTTTACATATCACAACTTACAAATAAGATATCAAAATTTTAATTTTTCATAGTTCGTACAACATGATAGAAATGTATCCAGAGACTTAGCTCATAATAGCACTGCATGGAAAGTAGCAATTCATGTGCTAGAATCTTAGTCTTTTTTTTCTTTTTTTTCTTGTACTCTTATATCTCTTCCTCTCTTTTACTTCATTTTAAATATATATATATATATATGAACTGTTGGGTTTCATGTCTAACCTACCCCAACATGTTTGGGATAAAAGCTTGGTTGTTGTTGTGCATAGTTCGTACAACATAATTTAACATAGAAATAGAGTCATCAATCTTGTGTTTATCTTTCTCTTTGTCATTATGTTCTTTATTTAATTATGAAACAAAAACAAAGGGGAAATAGAAAAAAATAAGATTCATGTTTGCGATAGCAAAATATACAAAGTAAAGCTATTAAATAATAAGCAAGAGAAATTGGATATTTGGGTACCCGAGGGTGGTACACAAACTCGAAATTATATATCGGTTATTTAGATTCATTATCCGAACAGGTACTCAATACGCGGTATGTCGGTTTTTTGTTCCGGTCTTGGTTTTTTTGGTTTTGGTTTTTTGGTCCCGGTTTTTATTCCTAGCCCTACTCCTAGACCACAACCTCAGCTCCTACACCTCGTGCCTCGGCGCCGGCCTCCACATCTGCCACACATTGGAGCCACCCTCAAACCCACCCATTGATGACGATGAGTGGGGCCATGACTCTGTCTCTTGGAACACTAGCCCCATTGTCGTCGATTAGTGGGGCAAGTTGCGAGAAGGGGGCGTGAGGTCGAGCTTCCTACGGTTGGGACTTGCCTAGTGCCAGAATCGACAACGAGTGGGGAGGGAGGAGCAACCACGGACCTGTTTGGAGCCTTCCTTGAGCGTCGGTTATGGGGATGAGGATCTGGGAGCAGCGATTGGCAATGGCATGCTAGCGGCATGAGGCCAGAGAGCATGGGTGGCACACTAGTGGATAGCGCCTGGCAGCGTCAAAATGAGGATAGGGTTAGCCTATTAGGGTACTAGGTTGTTTTCAAGGAAAGTGTGGGAGGGAAGTGCTCGGTGGGCTGGCCTGAAATGAAACTGAAAGTGGTACTAGGTTGTTTTCGAGGACCCGACAGGCACCCGCGGGTGTAAAACAAAACCCGCACTCGACCCAATGCATCATGGGCAGCGTTTTTAAGGTGTCGCCTAGGCGTCCAGTCGGTGGCGCGCGGACGCCAGGGCGGCTCGCCTCGCCTGGTCGGGCGGCGCCGCCGCCTCCGCCCGCCGCCAGCGACCCTTCCGCCCGTAGCCACCTCGCCTGCGCCCCCTCCGCCCGCAGCCACCTCGCCTGGCGCCCCCTCCGTCTGCTGCCACCTCGCCCGGCGCCGCCATAGGTGCCGCCGCCGCCGTTGTCCAGCCCTAGCGCCGCCGCCTCACAGTCACAGTGCCGCCGCCGGGAGTGGAGAAAAGAGGGAGAGAGGGTGAGGAGAAAACTAGGGTAGGGTTTATTTATATACCCCAGTGAAAATGAGGACCGTCGGATACAATAGTTGGGCCGTGAGGCCCACCCGCCCGCCCTGCCTCCTCCGCCCGCCCGCCAGTCTGTCGCCTCCGCCCGCCCTGCCGCCGCCCGCCCTGCCTCCTCCGCCTCCTAGCCGGCCTCCCGCCTCCTCCACCGCCTAGCCGGCCTCCCGCCTCCTCCACCGCCTAGCTGGTCACCCGCCTCCTCTGCTGCTGCCGCCGCCGCCACACCCGCCGTCGCTGCCCACCTCGGGCGCCTGGCTGGCCGCCTAGGCGCCTAGGCGGGCGCCTGGGCGTCCAGGCGCCCCGCCGGCGCCTAGGCGTCCAGGCGGCCATTCACAAGCCTGATCATGGGTCAGACACGGATCAAGTCAAACTCACAAGCACAAAATCACACTCATGGCTGCACCCATCAGGTGCAAAACCCGATAGGGCCCCGAATCCGCGGGTGGGATTGCCATCCCTAGTGATCACGACTAGTTTTAAGGAAAAAGAGGGCTATATTATCAACAACAAACAAAACATGACTTCTAAAAATTGAAATGACATTGAAGGACTATGTGTTAAGATTAACGTGAAGCACCTCCACAAGAAGGACCAAGATGGTCATGATCAATAAAGAAAAAGTGGATTATACTATATCAACTAGAAATATAACATAGCTTATAAAGACTAAAACAAAACATGACTCGCAAAGTTAAAATATCAGTGAATTATGATAACATGTTTGATAAACATGAAATCTGAAATAGCACCTTCATGAGAAGGCCAAGATATGCTAGCCCCCATAAATACAACAAGATTTCATTTATCATACAAATGATTTTTCAACCAATGATAAACAAGATTTCATTTTTATTGCACAAATGATATTTAATCAATGATAAGCTCCATCTAAACCAGCCCAACAATTGATTGTATTGCCAGATCAGCGATAGCAGAATAACAACATAAGGAGGCAGCAACATGCTGATAAAAGTATTCAGATAGTGCTTCCTGCATAGTTTCTAACCTTTCTTTTGCACAAAACATATGTTGCGTCCATAGTAAAAATGTTGATATTCGCATTAGGAACAATGTGATTCGTGATAGGGTAGGGGTGACACTAATTGAAGAAAAGAATTTTAAGAGGTAGAGAAAATATTAGGAGGGTTAGAGGACGATCCAGGTTGACTTGAGAGGAGGCAGTAAAACGAGACTTGAGAGATTGGAATTTCTAGAGACTTAGCTCATGATAGGACTGCATGGAAAGTAGCAATTCATGTGCTAGAACCTTAGCGGTTTTTTTGCTCTTATATCTCTTCCTCCCTTTTACTTCATTTAAAAGAATAAAAATAAAATTGTTAGATTTCATGTCTAGCCTACCCCAACGTGCTTGGGTAAGGCTTTGTTGTTGTTGTTGTTGTTGTTGATAGTAAAAATGCTGGTATTCGCAGTATGGTACAAGTACAACTCCTTGAACATGTGGGACTATAAGTATGTTCCAGTACATGTATTAATAATTTTAGCAAACTTACCATGCAAATGATCCTCAAGTGATCCCAATGGCATAAACTCATATACAAGAAGGCGTTGGTCTCCATCAGCACAGTATCCAATTAGGTTGACAAGATTGTCATGATGCAATAGACTAAGCATTAGAACCTCGACCAGAAATTCCCTGTTTCCTTGAAGGCCATTGCGATCAAGTTGCTTTACTGCAACAGCCTGTGAAGCAGTGTAGTTGCATTAGTCAAGGATTTATATATCATAAAAAGGTAAATTCCACCCACAGATAACCTTATTGGTGTTTCATCAGCAACATAATTAATTTTCTATATATGGGAGGATTACTATAAAACACCAACACGGCAACACATAAAAGCACTTAACAGAGTCACTAACCTGCTTATTCTCCAAACGTCCTTTATAAACACGGCCAAAACCTCCTTCGCCCACTAAGCAATCTTGTCTGAAGTTCTTAGTGGCAGCAGCAAGCTCACGAAATGTGAAAGTGTGTGCTGCAATATGTTGATTGTTCCCCTCCCTCAGGATGGCTGCATCCTTCTTAGAGTTTGATCCACCCTGTGGTCTTGATTTATCTAAAGCCAAAATTTAATTTATAGTTAGATATGATCCAAAATAAAGAATACATTATAAACAAGGTGAACTACCCCCAAGACACAAATATTATAGTATATATAAAAAATTTGATTTCGTACAACTAGAAAGGTAGATGCTAGAACACATATAGAGTAATCACATTCCTTAATAATATTTAACACATATAACTGAAGATATAGTTGTATTTATTATGCAACTAATCAAATATAGCAACTCTAGTATGTATATCATTTCCTAATAATCTACAGTAACATGATAAGAACCCACCAAACAAACAGTGTAAATATTTTGTTTCCATCTGATGAGCGTGTGAGTTCTGACAACAAGCCTATCAAAGCTAGGTATGAGTGTCCTCCTGGGTCCTGACATCGTTTTTAGTTTAGTTACATAGTACATATTCAAAAGGTAAAAATAAGCTGCGAATGCAAACTTAAATTGTGTTCCATAATCAACATTAAACAAAGTGTTTACACTACCGATCCGTCAAATAACATTTACAAAGCAACTGTCATGGTCCTATCTGGTATATAAACTCTCTAAACAGGCTAAGCTAGCACCAAAGCATCCATCAAATAGCCGAATATGAATAGATTCCACAAATATCACTTGCCATTTGCTAAACAAAATACATGAGACGGTCTCCAGCTCTAGCCACAGCTGAATTGAATACACTGCACGGCAGAAGGGTTGCCGATAATACGCCAGTTTTGCTCACTAGCTAGTGCGCTCAACCCAAATCTCAGTCTTTCTTGCATCACCCGCCCACATCATAGGAAAGTACTAGGCATTTCCCACAACAAACCAACCTAAGATCCAGACTTTCCCCAGGAACCGCACCTGATCCGTCCCGCGCCACGCGACGATCCGACGAGGTGTCCTTGCGAGAGCTGCCCTTTTTGGCCGCCCCCTCGCCGCCCGACCCAAAGCACGGCAGGCAACCCATCCAAGAATCGGCCTTGGGAGGGGGGAATGAACTAAGAAACGGCGGCGGAGGCCGACCCACCACACCGAACGGGGATTTCTCCCCGATCTGGGGGCGGACGCCCTCCCAAAATCCGCTCTTTGGAATATGTGGACGAATTTGGATGGGATTTGGGAGCGGCGGGCCGACGAATTTGAGAAGAGGGGGCGGGGGTGAAAGGAGCCCAAGGAGAGAGAAAGATGTCCGGGTGGAGGGCAAAAGTCAGCTCGGGCCACTGCGGGGAGAGAGGAGGATCTTCGGGGAATCAGTCCTGAGTAGGATGATTTGTCTTGATTGATTTTTTTTAATGCACCCATAAATTTGAATTTTTTAGTGGATCAAGAAAAATGTTGTTTCAAAAAAAGACTTGCCTCTAATGTTATTTCAAAGTACTTTAGTTTTAAAAATAAGAAAAATTACTATATATATTATATAACAGCGCTAATTCAAACCCAGGGAGGGACTTAAGTCCAACCCACCGGAGTCAACCCAAGCAAGCACCGGGCACACGCGCATGCATGCATTTGTCCAGGTACCCACATCTTAATAGCAGCTGTTAATTGCATGCTCAGCTCTTAACTACAGCTGTTAATTGCATGCATGCTCCGCTCTTAATTACAGCTTAATTGCATGCATGCTCCGCTCTTAATTACAGCTTAATTGCGTGCATGCTCAGCTGTTAATTACTATTTTAGCTGGCACACCTGGACGGCAAGCTCCAATTCATTAGCCAATATTTACAAGTGGGTACTTCTTTCTAATCATAGACCCAAGTACATTTGGGATTCTCTTGGCCGTATTTTTACATTCAAATTGATAATCACTCTATTGCTTGTTGCGACTAGCCATTGACGCATACGTCCTGCTCACTACAACAATACGACTCACTTACGACGGCCAATGTCATCGTAAGTAAGGTCTAAACTATCGTAATTAGCTTAATTACAATGGTTTTACGCCTAATTACGATGTTTTGTAGCCGTCGTTAGGATTTGGTCGTAAGTTATATTACTTACGACGGTCACCGTCCTAAGTTACTCAACTTACGACGGCGGCACATAGCCTTCGTATGTAAGCGTTTGGGCCACGTGGTTGTGGCGGACCAGAATCCGCTCATCCAGGATCGCAGAGGGTGATGCCGCACGATGCGATACCCGACAGCACACATCATAAGAACACATTATATTACATGGGAAAACCAACTGAACTATACAAACAGGTAGAAACTTCAGTTACAAACTATTGTTTATATTACACAGCGGAAGTCTAAATTATACGACTCACGCCCGCCTATCTAGCAAAAGTCGGCTGCCCCGCCCTAGGGCAACCCACACTAGCTGCACTCCTCAGCTCAGCGCGGCGGATACGACTCCCACTCAGCCGTGGTCCCCGACGGAGGGTAACCCTCGTCGGTGGACTCGTAACCCGAGTCCGTGGGTGGCTCCTCACCTGAAAAACACTTAAGCAGCAATCATGAGCACGATGGCTCAACAAGACTTAACCGACTCACTTAGGCATGAAACTCTACATGTAGTGTACAATGAACATGGGACGGTAAGATTTTAGCAAACGGACATGTCTACAAGTTCATTCTTAGTTCATCTTTTAGCCACAAGTTAACAATTCATGACTATAAAATTTAATGAGCAATATTTGGTGGCACACATGTAACCATGCAATTATATCATAACAGCAATATTGAATCATCACATTTCATACATTAGCCTACGTCACGACTCAGTGAAGAAGCGGTACTCATCACTTCGAGAGATGGCGAATCAACTCGATATACACCTGTAGGGATACCCAAAGAGCACATCACGTACGCCTACCCGTGGAGCTGCACAGCACGCTCACTCGACATCGTACGGGACAACCTTTCACCCAACAACCCAAACGTCGAACCGGTCGCACTGAAACGAGCAGGAGGTTCCCTAAACGGAGCATCTCTCTATGCTCGTTAGCAGATTTTCACCTTGCTGCCCTCAGCCTACACCTATAAATCGGTGCATTATGCCTCGACGCCCGGAGGTTTAGGTTACATCGGTTTATCGGGGCCCATATATCCGATATGCCTTCGGTACGTTCAATACTTGTTCAGCAGGGCCGCACACGGATCGGTCCTCAATCAAAACGGACAGGGCTGCGCACACAAGACTTCCTCTTGTTGCGCCCTAGCCCCTGCCTAGTCTGATTTTCATTTCTAAAGTGGTCTCACATCACTCGAACCAATCCGGTGTGCCCCAAGCCTCACTTGCGAGTAGATTCCAACCACTCGACTTGTACCGAAGTCCTATGAATCATTAAGCATAGCCTGTCTACTCGAGATTTTAGACACTATCCTCACTCTTATGAAAAAATTCTGGTCATTCAAGTAAGGTTCCATTCATCCTATACCTAATGCACACCCATATTTCATACTAAGTGTTCATAAAGCAAACTTGAAATATAGTTTAATGCAAACCGGGGCTTGCCTTGTTGCTGCTGGTCAGGGGTTAGGTCTTCGTCCGGAAGGAGGAAGTCGAGCACTCCGGAGTTTCCTCGCCTTCAGCGACTACACGATAACGAGACACTACATGTCAATTCAAATGCAATGTGTAAAATTGAATACATAATTACTATAACTCTAGCTAACCCTCCTCTTTGGTTCTGAATTTTTTATGGTGACTTGGTAGGGTCCTAAACAGGGTCTTGACCAAGTTCCATTTGAAACAAAGTTCATTTGAGCCTTATACAAATAAAAGCTTATTTGGTCAATATTTGAGCCTTTAAGTAATTCCAGGGGTTTTCATGGCTCCAACCATTACTTTCTGGAAACTAGAATTTAAGATGGTTCTAATGGAATTGGTTTCATGTAATTTGAAGAATCCTAGAGGAAGTTATGCCCTAAACAAGATTTGAGAAATTTGAAAAATGTTTGTGTACATTTTTCTATTTTCTCAGGGCAGTTTACTTAGTCACCCCATTAGGGGGACTAAATGAACTTGGATGAGTTTGAAAAAATTTTTGCGACTCAAGGATTTTCCAATGACCCTCTTAGCCAAATTTCAGCATTTTTCATAAAGTAATTCTCCAGATAAAATTCCCAACAGTTTAAATTTAGGGAATTAATTCTGGAAAACTGTTAGGTTTCATGAGCTGAAATTGGTATTGCTGGAAAGTACTCAGAATTCTGAGTTTAGCAAAATTTGGTTCACTGGATTTGGAGCTTCCTACACCAAGTTATGAATTTCTTAAGTTTGAGCTGAAACTGGAATTGTTTTGCTATTGGAAAAGAACCTAGGCCCACACTTTAAATCCGAGCGAGTGAAAACCGAGAACACACGGGCCACAGGGTTACCCTGCATGCAGCCACACGGGATCCCGAGCCATATCCACTCCGGTTTTAAACTTCACTCACTGACCAGTGGGCCAGCCCCACCCTTCTTCTTCCTCCGAACCCTGCTTCCCGCGCGCGCTTACCTCGCCGGACCGAGGCGGCGCCTCGCCGGGTGAGCGTTCCCGGCCGGAGGTTCGCCGCCTGGGGGTTTATGGGGTCGGGAAACTTGGTTGTGGGATCGGTTCGGGCGCTAGAGGACCGGAACTGTGCCGGCGGCATGCCGCGGCCTCCGGGGATGTTCGGCATCGTTGCCTGGTGGTTCTAGCCAGCCAACAACCCAGCCAATCCATTCTAAAGCACCAGTGGGTGCTGGGGAGGCACGTCAAGTAAAGACCGACTCATGGCAACACCTCCAGAGGGGTTCTCACCGCGCGCCCGATCCCTGCCGCACGGTTGAGCTTGGGACGACATGAAATACCCCGCATCGCGTCAGTTTTCTAGCTAGGGTTGTGAAGGGAAATCGACCGCTAGCCAGTCTAGTTCATGTGTGCATGGTTTGGCGACCTAGACACAAGAATCTCGATTGAATTTTGAGGATTTCTCACCCGGGGTCACCTTGCACGGGCCAAGAGGGAATCGCCAAATTCCTGCTCGACTGATCACGGCTTGAGTTGAGGTTCGGCGAGGGGCGGCAGGGGACTCCGACGTTCCTCTGAGTGTCCTAGCTCGGGCGTGAAAGCCCCGCGGTTGCGCTGTCACCGTGAGCCGAGTTACGGCCGTTTCTTCGGTGGTGGCTAAGAACCACTGAGCTAGGGTTGGGAGGGCCGAACTCGCACGTTTATGCGCCGAGGAGGTAGGGGACGAGCGACCGGTGTGGTTTTGCTGCTCGGAAGGCGCTATGCACAGTGATTTGCTGTTTCTTGATCGAGTGCAAGCGGCGGCGTGTACTCGGTCGTTTCTCGGGCGATAGGCTACGGCGCCTCGGTTTGGCAGTGTTGGTGCGTGGTGATCTGGTCGGAAGCAGCTGGCCAGCGCGAGGGAGGAAGCAGGAGGTGGCAGGGCGAGGTGGTCGGGCGCCGGTGCTGGCCGCAGCTGGCGCGGGTTCTCGGCCGAAGGAGAAAAGATTGCTGAGGAAGCTTCAGTCTTAAGGCTGCTGACAAGTGGGCCTCCCGTCTAATTTCCTTTTTTAATTTTTTCTCATTTCTGTTTGTGCCAAAATATCCCCAGCTACTCACAATTGAATGTGAGGCTTAATCACCATGTCTTGGTTTGAATTTGAGTTCTCAAATTTGAACTTTGTTTGGCTGAATTTGCTTCACATTTAAATTGAAATTCAAATTCAGTTTTTGAATTATTGCAAATTTAGCTACCAACAAGATGAAGTCCAATGGGGATGAAAATTGTTGTACTAACTCAAAAAAATATGTTGAGTTTTAATATGAAGCTAACTTTTGAATCCAAGTGCTGAAAGTGGCTGAAATTTGAATTTACATTGAAATTGACCTCTTTTTGAATTGTCTCCAAAAGTGCAAGTTAGGGCTCAACCTCTCATGTTCATGTGTAGAAATCCAACTTTGTGAAGGTTAGGGCTTTCCCTTCTAATCACTCTTTTGATGGAGGTTACTTGCTCTTCACAATTCTTCACAAGATACCCACAACAAAAATTGTGGTGTTGTGAGGTGATGAAAAGTTTTTGCAAGTCCCTTTTCTTGGGCTTTTACATCCATCCCCCCTTAAAAGAATCTCGTCTCGAGATTACACAAGAAGAGACAGCAATGTAAGAGGAACTCACCTGTGCTGATATGCCATGAACTCCGGGTAATTTGAGCGAAGGAATTCCTCGCTCTCCCACGTCGCTTCTTCGGCGGTGTGGTTGCTCCAGAGTATCTTGTAGAACCACAACGTTCGGCTACGCGTGGTCCGGGCTTTCTCATCAAGAATTGCCACCGGATATTCATCATATGTCAAATCCGGTTGCAACTCGCCGATGTCTTCGGTAGGAACAGCAGCTGTATGCTTTAGACATTTTCTCAGTTGTGAAACATGGAAAACGTCATGGACACCAGTAGAGATGCCGGTAGCTCCATCCTATACACCGCTGGTCCACACTTCTCGGTGACAGCATAGGGTCCAATGAAATGGGGAGCGAGTTTCCCCTTCACCCCGAACCGGTGCACGCCCTTCATCGGAGACACACGGAGGTATACGTGTTCTTCGACGTCAAAGTGCAGCGGTCTACGCCTCTTAACAGCGTAGCTTTTCTGCCGGAATTGAGTGGCCTTCAAGTTGGCTTGAATCATCCAAACGCGCTCTTCGGAGTCGTTCACCACATCAACCTCGAATGTGACTCTTTCACCGGTCTCGCACCAGTTTAATGGGGTGCGACATTTGCGACCGTAGAGAGCTTCGTAGGGTGCCATCTTAATACTCGTGTGATACCCATTGTTGTACGAGAATTCCGCCAACGGTAGGTGATTATCCCAGTTCCTACCGTGGTGGATGGCACACGCTCTCAACATGTCTTCTAGTACTTGATTCACCCTCTCTGTTTGGCCATCTGTCTAAGGGTGATAGGCAGAGCTCCTAATCAGCTTGGTACCCAATGCAGCGTGTAACTGCTCCCAAAAGCGAGATACAAATAATGCACCTCGATCGGAGACGATGGTCTTGGGTACACCATATAAGCATAGAATCTTCGCTATGTACAGCTCCGCTTATTTGCCGGCATTGTAATGTGTATGCATCGGGATGAAGTGAGCCGTCTTGGTTAACCGGTCAACGATTACCCAAAGGAATCATGCTTGTTGGACGTCAGAGGTAATCCCACAATGAAATCCATGCTCACATCTTCCCATTTCCATGCCGGAATTTTCAGGGGTTGCAGCAGCCCTGATTTCTTCATATGATCACCTTTCACTCGTCTAAACGTATCACACTCAGATACATACTGCGCTACCTCCCGCTTCATCCGCGTCCACCAAAATTTCTTTTTCAAATCTTGGTACATTTTGTTGCTACCTGGATGAATGGAGTATTTAGACAAGTGAGCTTCATCGAGGATCTTTTTTCTCAGCTCCCCTCATCATCTTTCCGGAAACACTTGATCTCCCCATTGTCTATCCGTCTCCGAAGATGTGCCATGCTCTTATCAATCTTCTGAGCTGCAATGATGTCCTCCCTAATAGTAGGGATGAGGGCAAGGTTGTACGGCGATCCATAAGGAACCAAATATAAACTCGGCTCTTCCTCCTCCATCGGGGTAATGGTGAGGTTATGAACATGTGACTTTCGACTCAGCGTGTCGGCAACCACATTTGCCTTGCAGGGGTGGTAATGGATCTCAATCTCATAGTCTTTGATTAGTTCTAACCACCTCCTTTGCCTCATATTCAGCTCCTTCTGGGTGAAGATGTACTTCAAGCTCTTGTGGTCGATGTAGAGATGCACCAAGTTCCCCAGGAGATAGTGCCTCCACATTTTCAGCGCCAAAACCACTACAGCAAGCTCAAGATCATGAGTCGGATAGTGCTGCTCATGGTTCCGAAGTTGGCGTGAGCCATAGGCGACCTCATGTCCTTCCTGCATCAACACGCAGCCGAGTCCAATACCGGACGCGTCACAATACACGTCGAAGGTCTTGGTTGTATCCGGTTGAGCTAAGACCGGGGCTGTTGTGAGATGCTTCACGAATGCTTGGAACACTCCTTCACACGCCGTGTTCCAAACATATTTCGTTCCCTTCTTCAGCAATTCTATCATCGGCTTAGCGAGCTTGGAGAAGCTTGGAATGAATCTCCGATAGTATCCCGCTAACCCTAGGAAGCTTCTGACCTCATGAACTGAAGTGGGAGCTTTCCATTTCAGCACTTGCTCTATTTTGCTTGGGTCAACCGTCCGCGGAGATGATATGTCCCAAGAATGGCACTTGGCTGATCCAAAACTCACATTTGCTGAACTTGGCGTAGAGCTTGTGGTCTCGCAATCGTTGAAGAACGATCCTCAAGTGTTCGGCATGTTCGACTTCTGTCTTGGAGTAAACCAAGATATCATTGATGAACACCACCACGAACTTGTCCAGCTCCGGCATGAACACCGAGTTCATGAGATACATGAAATGGGCTGGAGCATTCGTGAGACCAAAAGACATGACGAGATATTCATATAATCCATATCTCGTCGAGAAAGCCGTCTTCGGGATATCCTTCGTCCGGATCTTTATCTGATGATATCTAGAGCGAAGGTCCATCTTGGAGAACACCCTTGCACCCACAAGTTGATCGAACAATATGTCGATGCGGGGCAATGGGTACTTATTCTTGATTGTGACGGCGTTGAGTGGCCGGTAGTCCACACACAGCCTTAAGGTTTTATCCTTCTTCTTTACGAACAACGCCGAGAATCCCCAAGGCAAGGAACTCGGCCTAATGAAACCCTTGCTCAACAGATCATTGAGTTGTTCTTTCAGTTCAGCCAGCTCATTCAGAGCCATTTTATATGGTCTCCGTGATATGGGCGTAGTCCCGAGTGCAAGCTCAATCTTGAACTCGACATCCCGCTCAGGTGGCATGCCCGGAAGATCATCCGGAAACACGTCGGGGTACTCCCGGACTATGGGGATGTCCTCTAACTTGAGAGCTTCAGTATTATTGCTCGCTGAAACCTCCTGGACTGGATTATCTAATGTGAGGGACTACGGACGGTGTAGTGGGAAGTTGAGGTGAACCGTCCGTGTCAAAGTTTCCAGGACAGCGCCATGGTAGCTTAGCCATGACATTCCTAAGATTGCATCAATCTTCTGCCCCTCAAGAATAATCATAGTGGTGGGATATATCTTGCCACCTAAGCACAGTGGTGCTTTCGGAACCATCATAGTTGCTGAAATCTTTCCTCCCGGTGAGCAAATCATATAAGAACACTCGGTTGGAAAGGTTTCCAGTTGATGCTTAACCACATATGATGCACTTATAAAGTTGTGGGTTGCACCAGAATCAAATAATATGATGATGGCTTGATCGTTGAGAGTGAACGTACCCGCCAGCACGTTGTCTCCCTCTGGGGCGTCCTCATTGTTGAGGTTGCGAACGCCCGCAGTCCTCTGACCAACCTTCTTGACCGGAGGTCGGCCTCGAGCACCGCCCTGGAACTGGGCTTGCCCGCTGCTCTGCTGCCCCTGGGGACAATCCTTCGCGAAATGGCTCGCCTGGCCACACGTGAAGCAAGTGAAGCGGCGGCGGTCCTCCGCTGATCGCGGAAGGAAACCCGGGGCGCGTTGTGGCGGTGGGAACGCCCGGGGTACCGTCTGCTGCTGCTGCTGCTGCTGTTGTGTTCTCGGTGGTGGCATCGGCGGTCGGAACAGAGGTGACTAGAAAGAACGTCCCCCGAACCGCTAAGTTCGCGCCGGTGGATGGCACTGCTGCCCGGATGGTGTCGGATACACCATACGATACTTCTGAGGAGCGTCACCCCCACTGCTGGATGGAGCGTTGCGCTTCCGCTGCTCAGCTGCCAACTCCCGCTGAGCGTCCTCTTGCATAATTGCGGCATTGACGAGGTCATTGAAGGTGCCGCGATTCCATTGAACGAGATGCGTCTTCATTTCGGGGTGTAACCCCCGATAAAAATGCTCCCGCTTCTTCTCCTCAGTGGAGATGTAGTCTGACGCATGTTGCGCCAGATGGTTGAAGGCACGGGAGTAGTCATGGGCACTCCTCCCGCCCTGCTTCAGTTCCAAAAATTCTTGGAACTTCCTCTTCATTATCCCGGGAGGGATATGATAGGTGCGGAACGCCTCCCGGAATTCTTCCCACTCCACGGCATTGCCAGTCGGACGTGAGGTGACATAGTTCGCCCACCACGCACCAGCGGCGCCGTGAAGCTGCTGCACCGTGAACAGAGTCTTCTGCCGCTCCGTACATTGGAGCAGCTCGAACTTGGACTCGATTGTCCGCAGCCAGTTGTCGGCCTCCAGTGGTACTTCTGCTTCAGTGAACACTGGAGGGTGCATACTCATGAAGTCCGAGTACGTCACCTCACAGGGCTCACGAGGCCCCTCTCTTGACGTCCGCCCCACTTGGGATGTATTCTGCACAATCGTGCGGAGCAGGTCGGTCTGCTCCTCATGATTCCCCACCAGTGCCGCTATCACACCCGCTAGGGTAAGCGGAGGCGGCGGTGGTGGTTGTTGCTGCGGGGTGCTGTCATAGGCAGGTGGCTGGGAGTCATCGCCTCCATGCTGGCTAGAGCCACCGATCTCATGCGTGGTCCGAGTGCGAACCATCTGCAACCATACGACAATAAACATCAGTCCCGCAACATATTTCATGCAGTCCAATAAAATAGGCGTAAAACATAATGACAGTAAAACATGCGATACATCTCGTACGTAGATAATATAATAACTTTGCACAAGCTACACCATTACCAGACTAAACACAAGCTAGTTAAATCCAAATTGACGGACTTCCTCTTTGGAAGTTCATCACAACTAGGTTTGGTCGCTACGAGACGTTAATATCGCTTTGTCATCACGTACACTACCCTTTTATCTTTAATACGACACAAACATGGTCTCTAGCAAAAGAAACTTGAGTAAGACATATACTCAACTCTTTCACTAGTTTAAGACATTATCTCATGAGTATGTTCTACCCCATTGGACGTAATTAAACACCCTAGGGCACAACCATCTCTCAAATAAGTTCAACTGTCATTCCCCTGTCAGAATGACCAGTTTCTACATATCCAAGATTTTGATCTAGTTCTGGGAATTCTCATGACTCAAGTTGAATACCAAAGTTAAAGTTAACTTCAGTATATTTCCAACAAGTATTCATTTGCCCCCAGATCAGCTCTGGTTAAAAAGTTATGGTAATTCAAAGTCAACAGAATTTCTAGAAGGATTTCAACAGCACCCCCCTTGGAAGTTGCTGTTTTCAACCCTGGTTTCCACTGAATTCCGTACTGAAAATACAGAAACTTTGAATCACAAAGATGTCACACATCTCCTTCCCTTTCTAAAGATGGATGATATGAAAATTTTGGACTTTTCTACTGTATGTTATGCTTGAAAAAACAGAACAGTCCAGAGAGTGTTTTGAATCTGTCCTGGTTCTGGACAGTTTACATTCCTCTGGGATTTAAGCCATCTTAAGATGTGATTCAGCTCTGGAAGTCTACAACAAAGTTGTAGAGTGCTTAAACACCTTCCCAGAACTATATACCACATCTCCATTGACTAAATTATCTGTGAGTTATGCCCTGTCAAAGTTCAGCAAACTTGCTGCCCAAAACAGAGCACTCTGTTTTTCAATCCCATTGACTATCCTGCTCAACTATCAAATTCTTCTACCCAACCAGGGTCCTAAATGTTGAAACTTAGTGATTTTAGTTCCTGGTTATCATTATCTTTCATGCACATGCCTATCATATGTCGGTACTACGTTCCTCACAAAAGAAAACCCTAACCGGATTATACCGGTATATACGTCTCAGTTGTGGCACTAAACGATCTCTCGCATACGTTTCCTACACGGATACATACGTGGTTAGTACCTGCATAAGACCACACAATAATGATGCACTCAATGGTTGTTTCCATTTCAGGCAGGACCATATATTTAAAGTAAATACAAACACCCGTATCATTGTCATACGGCCGTCCTTGAGTTAAGTCACGTCTCAAGGTACGTGATCATGTTTCAACACCACACGACGGGGAACCCGAGTATGTCATGAACGGGTCTTCACGGTTGGGAATGTTATCAACCCAACAAATACCACCTACTGCCCTGCAGGGCACGCTGATGGCAAGCGTTGTGTATGTCCTCCTGGACTACTTCCAGACGAGCACACTCTCGCATTATTGACCACGCGATGGGGTCTCCACTTACTTGCCTAATGCACGCTAGGGATCAGCGTTTCATATGAACTCAGGAACATGAAGAGTCCAAGAGTTTCATATTGACGTCTCACACCAAGCTATGAGACCAATCCCTGAACCACGTTCCTCGTCTGGGGAGCTAACCAAAATTGAACCGCTTTCGGTGGCGTTCCTTACCATTCTTACCAGAGCGTAGGTGCGTCATTACAAAAATTGAAATTCGGAATTATAACACATATGTTAGTCTTGCCACTTTTAATATAGTCCTTACTTGGGCAAACTACCGAATCCTCACCATAAACCTAAGTCTTCCCTGTAATACAGTCCTTAAGTACTGTGCTATCCCCAATGCGGCTCTGATACCAGGTTGTGGCGGACCGTAATCCGCTCATCCAGGATCGCAGAGGGTGATGCCGCACGATACGACACCCGACAGCACACATCATAATAACACACTATATTACATAGGAAAACCAACTGAACTGTACAAACAGGTACAAACTTCAGTTACAAACTATTGTTTATATTACACAGCGGAAGTCTAAATTATACAACTCACGCCCGCCTATCTAGCAAAAGTCGGCTGCCCTGCCCTAGGGCAACCCACACTAGCTGCACTCCTCAGCTCAGCGTGGCGGGTACGGCTCCCACTCAGCCGTGGTCCCCGACGGAGGGTAACCCTCGCCGGTGGACTCGTAACCCGAGTCCGTGGGTGGCTCCTCACCTGAAAAACACTTAAGCAGCCACCATGAGCACGATGGCTCAACAAGACTTAACCGACTCACCTAGGCATGAAACTCTACATGTAGTGTACAATGAACATGGGACGGTAAGATTTCAGCAAACGGACACACCTACAAGTTCATCCTTAGTTCATCTTTTAGCCACAAGTTAACAGTTCATGACTATGAAATTTAGTGAGCAATATTTGGTGGCACACATGTAACCATGCAATTATATCATAACAGCAATATTGAATCATCACCTTTCATACATTAGCCTACGTCACGACTCAGTGAACAAGCGGTACTCGTCACCGCGAGGGACGGCGAATCGACTCGATATACACCTGCAGGGATACCCAAAGAGCACGTCACGTACGCCCACCCGTGGAGCTGCACAGCACGCTCACTCGATGTCGTACAGGACAACCTTTCACCCAACAGCCCAAACGTCGAACCGGTCGCACCGAAACGAGCAGGAGGTTCGCTAAACGGAGCATCTCTCTATGCCCGTTAGCAGATTTGTACCTTGCTGCCCTCAGCCTACACCTATAAATCGGTGTGTTATGCCTCGACGCCCGGAGGTTTAGGTTACATCGGTTTATCAGGGCCCATATATCCGATATGCCTTCGATACGTTCAATACTTGTTCAGAAGGGCCGCATACGGATCGATCCTCAATCGACATGGACAGGGTTGTGCACACAAGACTTCCTCTTGTTGCGCCCTAGCCCCTGCCTAGTCTCATTTTCATTTCTAAAGTGGTCTCACATCACTCGAACCAATCCCGTGTGCCCCAAGCCTAACTCGCGAGTAGATTCCAACCACTCGACTTGTACCGAAGTCCTATGAATCATTAAGCATATACTATCTGCTCGAGGTTTTAGACACTACCCTCACTCTTATGGAAAAAATTCTTGTCATGCAAGTGGGGTTCCATTCATCCTATACCTAATGCACACCCATACTTCATACTAAGTGTTCATAAAGCAAAACTTGAAAAATAGTTTAATGCAAACCGGGGCTTGCCTTGTTGCTGCTGGTCAGGGGTTAAGTCTTCGTCCGGAAGGAGGAAGTCGAGCACTTCCGGAGTCTCCTCGCCTTCAGCGACTACACGATAACGAGACACTACATGTCAATTCAAATGCAATGTGTAAAATTGAATACATAATTACTATAACTCTAGCTAACCCTCCCCTTTGGTTCTGAAATTTTTATGGTGGCTTGGTAGGGTTCTAACCATTGTCTTGACCAAGTTTCATTTGAGCCTTGTACAAATAAAAGCCTATAAGGTCAATATTTGAGCCTTTAAGTAATTTCAGGGGTTTTCATGGCTCCAACCATTACTTTCTGGAAACTAGAATTTAATATGGTTCTAAAATTGGTTTCATGTAATTTGAAGAATCCTAGAGGAATTTATGCCCTAAACAAGATTTGAGAAATCTGGAAAATGTTTCTGAATATTTTTCTATTTTTCAGGGCAGTTTACTTAATCACCCCATTAGGGGGACTAAATGAACTTGGATGAGTCTGAAAATTTTACTTTGACTCAAGGATTTTTCAATGACCCTCTCAGCCAAATTTCAACATTTTTCATAAAGTAATTCTCCAGATAAAATTCCCAACAGTTTAAACTTTAGGGAATTAATTCTAGAAAACTATTAGGTTTCATTAGCTGAAATTGGTATTGCTGGAAAGTACTCAGAATTCTGAGTTCAAAAATTTTTGGTTCACTTGATTTTGAGCTTCCTACACCAAGTTATGAATTTCTTAAGTTTGAGCTGGAACTGGAATTGTTTTGCTATTGGAAAAGAACCTAGGCCCACACTTTAAATCCCAGCTAGTGAAAACCGAGAACACACGGGCCACAGGGTTACCCCGCGTGCAGCCACACGGGATCCCGAGCCATATCCGCTCCGGTTTTAAACTTCACTCACTGACCAGTGGGCCAGCCCCATCGTTCTTCTTCCTCCGAACCCTCCTTCCCCCGCGTGCGCTTACCTCGCCGGACCGAGGCGGCGCCTCGCCGGCTGAGTGTTCCCGGCCGGAGGCTCGCCGCCTGGGGGTTTATGGGGTCGGGAAACTTGGTTGTGGGCTCGGTTGGGGCGCTAGAGGACCGGAACTGTGCTGGCGGCGTGTGGCGGCCTCGGGGGATGTTCAGCATCGTTGCCCGATGGTTCTAGCCTGCCAATAACCCAGCCAATCAGTTCTAAATCACCAGTGGGTGCTAGGGAGGCACGGCAAGTAAAGACCGGCTCATGGCAACACCTCCAGAGGGGTTCTCACCGCGCGTCCGATCCCTGCCGCACGGTTGAGCTTGGGACAACATGAAATACCCCGCACTGCGTCAGTTTTCTAGCTAGGGTTGTGAAGGGAAACCGACCGCTAGCCAGTCTAGTTCATGTGTGCACGGTTTGGCGGCCTAGAAACAAGAAGCTCGATTGAATTTTGAGGATTTCTCACCTGTGGTCACCTTGCACGGGCCGAGAGGGAATCGCCAAATTCCTGCTCGACTGATCACGGCTTGAGTTGAGGTTCGGCGAGGAGCAGCAGGGGGCTCTGACGCTCCTCTGAGTGTCCTAGCTCGGGCGTGAAAGCCCCGCGGTTGCGCTGTCACCGTGAGCCGAGCTACGGCCGTTTCTTCGGTGGTGGCTAAGAATCGCTGAGCTAGGGTTGGGAGGGCCGAACTCGCACGTTTATGCGCCGAGGAGGTAGGGGACAAGCGACCGGTGTGGTTTTGCTGCTCGGAAGGCGCTGTGCACAGTGGTTTGCCGGTTTCTTGATCGAGTGCAAGCGGCGGCGTGTACTCGGTCGTTTCTCGGGTGATAGGCTACGACGCCTCGGTTTGGCAGTGTTGGTGCGTGGTGATCGGGTCGGAAGCAGCTGGCCAGCGTGAGGGAGGAAGCAGGAGGTGGCAGGGCGAGGTGGTCGGGCGCCGGTGCTGGCCACAGCTGGTGCGGGTTCTCGGCCGAAGGAGAAAAGATCGCTGAGGAAGCTTCAGCCTTAAGGCTGTGGACAAGTGGGCCTCCCCTCTAATTTCCTTTTTTATTTTTTCTCATTTCTGTTTGTGCCAAAATAACCCCAACTACTCACAATTGAATGTGAGGCTTAGTCACCAAGTCTTGGTTTGAATTTGAGTTCTCAAATTTGAACTTTGTTTGGCTGAATTTGCTTCACATTTGAACTGAAATTCAAATTCACTTTTTGAATTATTGCAAATTTAGCTACGGACAAGATGAAGTCCAATGGGGATGAAAATTGGTGTACTAACTCAGAAAAATATGCTGAGTTTGAATATGAAGCTAACTTTTGAATCCAAGTGTTGAAAGTGGCTCAAATTTGAATTTACATTCAAATTGGCCTCTTTTTGAATTGTCTCAAAAAGTGCCTCAAAAAGTGTTGGATTTACATGAAACTTGGCTTTAACCTTCCCAAGACTTTTTAAGTTCTAGGGGTGAGCTCAACCTCTCATGTTCATGTGTAGAAATCCTACTTTGTGAAAGTTAGGGCTTTCCCCTCTAATCACTTTTTGATGGAGGTTACTTGCTCTTCACAATTCTTCACAAGATACCCACAACAAAAACTGTGGTGTTGTGAGGTGATGAAAAGTTTTTGCAAGTCCCTTTTCTTGGGCTTTTACAGTGGTGGGCTGGGCCTTACAACTTACGACGACCTGAACACCGCTGTCGTAAGTAATCATGTTACTTATGATGGCCACGGCCTAGGCCGTCATAAGTTACTTGGGGTTACTTATGATGGTCACAGCAGTCGTTGTAAGTTATTTGTGCTTACTTACGAAGCCTATATACAGGTCGTCGTAAGTTATGGTTTTAATTTAAAAAAATGGAAACTAGCTGCCCTGGCATAGTTGTGAGCCGAGACAAATCACACAATTATATAACACAGAGAAACAAAACAATACACAATCGACGGTTCATTCATAAAGTCTAAAGAAATCTAAAAACACCTAACAGCTACACACTCCCCTCACGACTACCTTTGGAGCTGTGAACATTGTCTTCGCGCATCCCTCCCAGTGCCGGTAGCTGCGGAGATGGACTCTACGCCTCCTTCGGTGAACCCTGCAAAATAAATAAAAGTTAGACATGTCTCTCTCTCTCTCTTCCTATTCCTCTCTTTCCCTCTCTCTCCCTCTTACCACCCCCCTCTTTCTCTCATTCTCGTTGTCCCTCGCCCCATCTGCCTCTCCCTTCACTCTCTCTCTCTCCCTCATTCTCTATCTCTTTCACTCTCCAGTACTCCTCTTTTACTCTCTCTCTCTCTCTCGCTCTCGTTGTTCCTCGGCCCATCCGCCTCTCCCTTCTCTTTCTCCCCCTCATTCTCTCTCTCGCTCTCCCCATCTCCCTCTCCCTTCTCTCTCTCTATTTCACTCTCTCTACTCCTCTTTCACTCTCTCCCATCAAAGGGCTTGGCTTGATCTGATGCGCCTTGCACGAATAGCCAGCAGTTTTTCCATCTCGCAAACTGCTCTTGTCAATCTGCATTATGTAAAATAAAAAATAGACATTCCAACCAGCTGCAATTTAACCAGCAATAATTTGTCACATTGTAATTAAACATTCCAACCAGCTGCATTAAAATGAAAAGTAGACATTCCTCAAGATTTCCTTCTTTCCCAATACTGCTCCAATCAAATAATCAGACACATAACATTGTCACAAATAACCTTAATAAACAAAGTACAGCTATCACACAAATAGGGGCAAGATGGTTGACGTGCGGATGACCGTAAGTAGGCCAAATCAACATGATACAACATGGACTCTGCAATAGAATGAAAGACGGAGTCAGATAAAAGATTATCATATGATTAGATATAGCAAGTTAGAGATACAATCCAATAATAACTCACAAAAGTATAACCGGCTCGGGACTTTATTCTAAAACCTTCCACCTCCTATAAAAAACTAAGGGGGGAACCGATATAAGACATCTCTAATCCTCTCATAGTCGTAGATCCTAAAAAGATTTTCCCATACATCCTCTACTAAATCTATAGATCCTCATACACATAGACAACCATCATTGTAATCCTTATATTGGAAAGAAACTAACTGAGAAGGAGTAAGTTATTACCTCACCACGAGGGTCTGAAACTGTGTATTCTTTATATCCTTGTTACTGCTGAAAGCGCCTTCCTGCAGGTACTCTCTGAATTCTCTACGATACTGTCTATAAATTTTGGCCATCACACATTTTTAGCAAATTTTGGCACAAATTCAGTTTCTGGCATGTGAGTTTAGGAGTTAAGTTTGGATAACACATTTCTATAAAATATAGATATAGGGCACCTCGAAAGCGTAGCCTGTGTGGCTAGTACCTGAGCATGCTCTCACGAGAAGAAGCCTCCAACAAAAACCATGTGGTGCCCTAAAAAACTAAAAAGCATGTGCATGTATGTACTCTCTCCTGTCTTTTCTCGTAGCATATCATCAGACTCTGTTTTGAGAACATAGGGGATCCCTTCCAAATTAGATCACTTTTACCATCTTATCAATAATTTACAACCAGATTAATCATGTGTTCAACCAATAAAATATTGCTTCATGGTTATCCCTTATACGTCCATGATGTTGCCCTATTTATTAAACCAAGGGAGATGGAGCTGTAGTTTTTCTGTATAATTCTTGATATTTTTGGACAAGCTTCAGGGCTACAAATTAAGCTAGATAAAATTTGCATTATTGCAATACGTTGTAGGGAAATACTATAGTTGTCAGTGCTAATCCTCAGTGGTGGTTTCCTTGAACACAGGTTGTATGGGTGAAAGATCGGCGGCCCTGAGCAAACTCGCCTAACCGGACGATTGGAAGATGGCGCCGTGCTGGCAAACAAGGATTGGAGATAAGACTCAAAGCTCTATGTGTCTTTATTCCTCAAATATATTTGCTATTTATACACCGGCTCATAGGCCCTTTGGAGATAGCCTCTGACTCAATTACAACTCCTAGACTTATTGGAGATAATCTATAACTCTTAAAGACCAAGTACTCAGACTCCTCTAATTTAATCCTAAAACTAACTGATTCGGACTCCTCTGATTTAATTCTAAAACAGGCTCACTCAATCTAGAATAACTCTAAACTGCGCTCACTACACGAATGCAGCAAACTTACGACGGGCAGAAACTGTCGTACAAAAGGGAAAACCGTCGTAAATAACTAACTTACGATGGTTTTCAGTTATTTATGACAGTTTCTGGCTGTTTCTAGTTATTGGTCGTAAATAACATTATTTACAACGGTCACCATCATAAATAACAACCTTACAATAGTCGTTCCCAGTCGTCGTAAATAAAAGCCTGTCGTCCATGGCCGCACCACGTGGCGGGCTAGGCGCCTTAATTACAACGGCCTGGACCCTGGTCATCATAAGTTAAGTAGGTTAACTTACGACGGTTGGGACCACGGTCATCGTAAGTTAGTTAGGTTAACTTACGACGACCCTGTATAGCGGGCCGTCGTAAATAAGGTTTTTAATTTTTTTTGAAAAAACAGAATTAGGATAACCTGACACGATGGCCAGCTCACAGAACAGTTTATATACACATCCAAAATATAAAACATCCAACATTACACAAAAAAATACCCGCTCACTAAACACTACCCCTTCCACTCGCCGATCCACTCGCTCCTCCACTCTCTATGAAGCCGAAGAATCCATCTCCACGACCTCCTCCCGGTGCCGCTAGTTGTGGCGGTGGAGTTTGAGCCTCCATTGCCAATCTCTATAATTCAAATAAATAGATAAAGTGAGTTTGAGCTTAGACGACTCTCTTGTCCCTACTCTCACTCCCTCTCCCCCCCGCCCGCACTCTCACTTTCTACCTCGCCCTCTCCCTCCCCCACTCTCTATGACTCCCTCTCTCTCATCCCCCCTCTCTCTACCACTCCGTCTCTCTCTCCCTCCCTCTTTACTTTTTCACTCTCACTCTCTCTCACCCTCTCCCTCCCCCTCTCTACCACTATCTCTTACTCTAACTCCCTCTCTCTCCCTCCCCCACACTCTCACTTTCTCCCTAGCCTTCTCCATCCCCCTCTCTCTACGCATCCCTCTCTCTCTCTCACCCCCTCTCTTTACCACTCCGTCTCTCTCTCCCTCCATCTTTCCCTTTTCACTCTCACTCTCTCTCCCTCTCCCTCCCCCTCTCTACCACAATCTCTTATTCTCACTCCTTCCCTCCCCCCCTCTCACTCTCTCCCCTCAACTACACTAAGTTTTCTTAGATTAGAAAATAGCAAATAAAAACACATTACCTGGATATCTGAATGTCCATGTGGTGGGGGTACTTGTGGCGGGGCCAACTCTAACAACTGCCACATCGAGATCGGGATCTGTTGCCCACTCTGTCGAGATAAGACATGTAATTGCAAAATATTAAAATAAATAAACTAATGCAATGATATGAATTTAAATTAATTTGTATTCCACTACTTACCTCCATCGCTGCCTGCATCTGAGCAATGTAGTTTGCCATTTAGGCGGCCTGCTGCTCCTGTGCAGCCCGGGCTAGATCCCTCTCCCTCTAGAGCTCCTCCCTCTCTCTTCGGATCTCGTCTCCCTCCCTAAGGAGCTCCTGTATTTGGCTCTACGAGGGACGACGACTTGTATGCCCAATGGAGGAACCCTCGGTCGATGGAGTGACGATCGAAGGTCGCGTGACCCTCGAGTTGACAACTCCATCGAAAATGACAAACCTACAAAGGAATAAAAGAATAATAATTAGAAGAAGCAAATTTTTAAATAAATAAAGAAAATGACCAACTAGCCGTTCATGTGACTTTCCACCTCCGCTAGCATAAACGGCTTGAGGGTCGATTGGCGGTTTTCCCAATTGTACCCTTCATCGTGTATCCTCACGACCTCTCGTCCATACTTTCCCTGAAAGGAGTAAAATTGCGTATTAGTAACAACAAATTAGTAACAATTGAATTAATAAGTTTTTATAACTTACTAGTCGATCGGCTGCAACCTGACCGCACTCCCCAGGCTCGGATGGGTCCTTATGACCCCGCTTCCAGAGTTGAGTGTCGGTTGGTACCTGACCGGTCTCGCGCTCCTATAGATATATGTTAGTATGCTAATTATATTATGAAGACATACAAAGAAGATTTATTATTCTTACTACGCGTTTAGCCAAACATACATGGCCATCGGGGCCATAGGAGTGCTTTGAGTCTAATTCTCTGCATCCACGAGCCCTCCTGGACTTAGCGATGAAAGCATCGCTACCCCACATCTGGCAGAGAGCTCGGTATGCTTCGGGCCGACCCTCTAGCCAGGAAATACTGACCAGCACATATTTATTATGTCATTACCAGTTACGTAACTAAGTATTGAAATAATTGAACACAAACAACTTACCTCTTCGTACTGTTCCTCTGTAAAGTAAGTCTGAGGCCCTCCTAAACGGCCCAACTAGTACTCCTGGTGCCGCTTAAGGTACTCATTCACGGCTTGAATACGACCGTATGATAACGCTTGTGTTACAAGCTTCCGTGCGTTCCTGTTGAACACGGCTCTATCATGGTCCAACATGTTGTGGCTCGTGTTCTCTAAATGGTACCTCAGCCATAAGAAAACAAATATTGAATAGATATGCATTAACAATTGAACCAAGATGAAGAATAATAATTTACAAAAATTTATTAAGCAAACTTACCATAAAATCCGCCCACACAACCCCTTAAAGATTGTTGTGCGCCTCATGAGAGACACGAGCGTAGTCGTCCCACGACATCGCAGGGACCCTATCGATCACACCGGGATAGTGCAGACGCACTAAAGACCAAATGCAACCGGACACCTATCTGTGGTGCCCCTGACCCGTGAACTAGTAGTCGTACCAGAAGCTGCAAGGATTTAGTGAACTTATTAATGTACTCACAAACAAAAAGAATCTGAAAGTTGAATATTATGTGATAGTTTGATTACATGTCGGACTGGGCGAATAGTGACCCGCTCTGTAGGAACTGGAGAAGGGGACACAAAGTTTGTCCTCCTCATCTGTCGCCTCTGCTCTGGGACCACGTATGGTGACCCGGAAGCCTGCTCACCACTGGAGCCCAAATTCTCCATGCTAGGCGGCTCCACGCTAGGCGCCTCTAGGCAACCCCGAAGGCTGTGGCGGCTCCCTAGCCTGTGACTTTGACTTAGATGAATCCGAGTTAGACTGCAAAATAGAAGGATCGATAAGAATAATTAATTGCTAAGTGATATATAAGATAACATAATTTCTAATGAAAATGTACCTCCGTGCACTGTAAGGCCAAAGGTTTGCTCGCTAGGTTCGGGACGGGTCTCAATAGATGAGAGCGTATGCTCTCACTTGACGAACTACCCCTAAAAAGAGTGTCCTGTGCTTCCCTCAGGAAGCCCCTAGTCCCCTTCCCTTTTCCCTTCTCTAACGACATCATGTTGTCAGGAGTAATTGATAAATATGCTAAGAGAATATACAAAGTTATGATAATTTAGTGAAATAAGTTACTTGGAGTCAGTTTCAGAATTCATCGACATCACGAACCCTACTCCTTAAACCAGACCATCGATCTTGTTTCGTAATTTATTTCCGTTTTCATTTGCCCATATTAGAAGTATCTACATCGTCAGCGTTGCCAACCAAGTGATCAAGTTCGACACCAGACTCGACGGAAAACGAGTTTGGCAACTCTTGTTTTTGATAAACCTCGTCAACGTCATTGATATCATGGTAGTCATCATCTCTTGTAGTATATAACCGCTCACGAGGATTCACCTTATGTACCACCCACCAAGCATTATGCTTTTGACACGGATAAGGTAAATAATACACTTGCTCCACTTAGTGTGCAAGGACAAATGTATCGTAGCCTCGTAGTCGTTCATTGTCTTTGACTTCCACCATGCCAAATTCTTTGTCGTGTTCCACGATCGTTGTCAAACCAATCACAATCAAAGAACATGACTTGAAGTTTCTTATTTCCAGCAAAACTAAATTCAAAAATTTTGTTAATGATCCCATAGTAATTAGTTTCACGGCCTTGAGAGTCGATTGACCTCGTAGGAACTCCAATATTACATGTTGTTGCGAGAGGATGAAGAGCTTCAAATTCAGTTGTACGAAATTGAAACCCGTTGACGTCATATCGGCCATAGCTTCTAACTTTAATCAGTCCATAGGACAGTTGTCGCAAGTCTTCATGGACGTCGGGCTCTTTCACGCACTATCCAAATTACGAAGTTATATGAATACTTTACAATACTTAAAAGTTATAAGAATACTTTATAAATACTCATAAGTTAACGAGAAAACGTTACATATTCTCGAAAAAAGGAACGAAAATTAGGTCATCCATTATTCCGTCCCGTCGCATTGTTTTTACTTTTTCGCTCGTAGGTTGATGCCTATGTGTCCAATTTTGCTTGTGGAACTCACTGCACGGAAACGACTTTCATTAATATACATGTTGCATAATATGCCGATAAGCATCAATTTTAGGACAAAAACTTACTCGAAATATTTGTCCATCCCATCTATATTAGCATACATGTAGAGGAAAGCGGTCGTTCTTTCATCTGCGGTACAATTGTAGCTCCTACTACCACCAATAGTAGTGCCCTTCGTTGTAAAAATAGAGACATCGGTGCAAGGTTGATGTTCATCCATATTGTATCGTATCGCCGAAGTATTTACATTTTGTTGCCCTACAAAGTAAACACTTGAAAAGTATCCCACTTCCTTAAGGGTAAAAGCTTCAACGATGCACCCTTCCACCCTTGCTAGGTTGCCAACCATTGGCTTCAGATATCTAAGTGCTCTTTCAATTTGATACATCAATCTATATTGCACAGGACCGCCCACTTTAGCCTCAAATGGAAGACGGATAAGGAGATGTTGCATTGGATTGAAGAAACGTGGAGGAAAATTTTTTCCATCTTACATAATAGTACATGTATGTCCTTCTCCAACTTACTCATCATTTCTATCGTGATTTCTTTAGCACATAGATGTCTATAGAAGTTGCTAGCTCGGCTAGCACCTTCCACACCACATCATCAAAATAGCCGCGAAACATAGCAGGTAGGAGTCTTTCCATAATTATGTGATAATCATGACTTTTCAATCCAGTGAGCTTTCCAGTCTTCACATTCACGGCTCGTTTCAGACTAACTGCGTAACCGTCTGGGAATTTCAAACTTTTTAACAATTTCATGACTTCTTTCTTTTCTTTAGATCGAAGACAGAAAGAAGCACGTGGCTTA
Source organism: Neostapfia colusana (assembly GCA_030760725.1). Classification (NCBI taxonomy): domain Eukaryota; kingdom Viridiplantae; phylum Streptophyta; class Magnoliopsida; order Poales; family Poaceae; genus Neostapfia; species Neostapfia colusana. The sequence goes on from JASWHV010000007.1 coordinate 32,953,366, forward strand.
CCATCGTTTTCCTTGAGCTCAAGAGTTAGACGGTTACAAAGCTCTGCCAGATCATTTCGGGCCTTTATACTATCTTTCGTTTTGCCCATTATATCTATGCATGTGCTTATTATACATTCGTCCATATTACACTTCTGATGCATAACATCAATGTTGTGTATTAAAATCAAGGACTTCACATACAGGAGCTCCCAAATTCCACATATATGAGTCCAATTGCGTTCCTCTCCGTAACCTACAAAATATCCAGGACGACTTTCATGCGCCACCAGTTTGATCAACATATTAGAAATTTCTGACCCATTTTGACGTTTTGGTGGTACTTTTGTTACAACTGTATCCTTTCTGAAGACATTCTTCTGATGTCGAAACACGTGATTTCGAGACAACCAACGTCTATGACAATCGAAGTAGCATATCTTTCTTCCATGAGCAAATCGAAAGCAATCTGTGTCCGTAACATATATCAAGCACGTGAAATGACCATTATTGCTCCATCCAGAAAACATACCGTATGCTGGAAAATCATGGACAAACCATAAGTAAGCACCCTGCAGGTTGAATTTCTGCTTATTGTAACAGTCGTAAGCTTTGACTCCTGTCCATAAAGTTTTCAGTTCTTCAATCAACGGTTTTAACATCACCTTGAGACGTGGCCTATGATGATCCGGTCCAGGTATGATGAGGCAAAGAAACATGAATTCATACTTCATACAAAGAGATGGTGGAAGGTTGTATGGAATAAAAAATGGGACAATACGAGTATGGCGTGGCGTTTGTACTAAACAGCGAGAAGCCATATGTCGCTAAACCCATGTGAACATTTCTCGCATCACTAGAAAAGTCTGCATCGAAGCGGTCCAGCACCTTCCGTGCCTCACCATCGGACGGATGCGTCATGACTCCATTGTTCTGACATACACCTTCTTTGTGTCATCTCATGTGTTTGTCTGTTCTTTTTGAAATAAACAACCGCTTCAATCGAGGTTTTAGTGGTAAGTAACGAAGTTGCTTATGTGCGACTTTTATCATCACATTATCACTATCATCGTTAATAACTTCGACAAACCTCGATTTACCATATTTTAAGCACTTGTTCTCTTTCGCATGCTCTTTCCAAAAAAAACATACAATTGTCTAGACACACATCAATCTTCTCATATTTCATACCGAGACCAGACAACAATTTCTTCGACTGATACATATCTTTAGGCACTTTGTGGGGTTGTGGAAAGATATCACCAATCAATTTGATTAGGTCGTTGTAACAATTGTTGGAAAAGAGTTACTTGGACTTAATTGCCATAAGTTTGGAGATGAACGTAAGGAGTGTCACTTCTATGTGTTCATGAAACGGCTCTTTTGAAGCTTTAAGAAGTTTGAAGAACGCTTCTATCTCCGTTGTTGGAGGATCCTCCGTAGCCTCTGTTTCAATAGCTTGTAGCATCTCATCCATCCGATCAACCCCGTGTTGTCATCATCCTCTTGCACTTCTTATACGGTTTTCAAAGTTGTCTCGCCGTGAAAACTCCACACCTCATAATGTGACATGTAATCGTTTCGACACAAGTGTATCGAAAGAGTCATTTTATCAAGACACTTTGTGTTTCGGCATTTTGTACATGGGCATCGCACCTTATCGATCGTCGACAACGAAAAAGATCGATCCATAAAAGCATCTGTCTTTGCAAACCAATCATCTGAGTGACCAGCATTCTTGTTCCAACCAGTGTCCATCCAACTACGATCTTCACCCATGTTTAAGGCTACAAATGAAATACAGGGAAAATATTATTAATTTATACTTCACTATATCTCACGACCATACTTCTATTGGGATGGATAGGTGCTAAACCCACTTGAGAGTGACCGAGAGGAACGTGCTTCTGACGAGATGCCAGGTTTGAATCCAGACGCAATTTTGGCAGCATAACCTGCGGTTCTCCGACTGCACGCCCGATAATGGTGCAGCATAGAACATCAGGGTTACGCTCTCGAAATCTCGTCTAGATTCAGACCCGCGTATCATCATAGGAACACTCCCTCGGTCACTCCCAGACTGTCCAAAAAGGGATAATTCTGATCCTACCCGGCTCACATGCATAACGCATGTGAGACGGGCCGGTTCAAAATGGGTGATATATATTAAAGATTTACGTTACTCATTCACTTTTTAGTAATTTACAAGAGAGAGAGAGATAGGAAAGAAGAAAGAGAGAGAGAGAAGGAGAAAAATAGGGGTGACCATCAACGTACCGGTCTGCGTCCATGCCAAGGTTTTTAAGTCGACTAATTGACCCTAGTCGCCTTAGTCGTCTAAGTTTTCTTTAGCCCTGATCGGCCGACTAGTTTTCTAGTCGCCCTGATCGCGTCGTTATCCCTGATCGACCGTCGGCGACCGATATGGACGACTAATCGCGACTTAGCGTCCCAGCGGGGGGGGGGGGGGGGGGCGAAGAGCGCGGTGCCAACGGGTGTTTGGCGTCCTCACCAGTCTTGTTCACCTCCGTGCTTGCCTCGAGGTCGTTATACTAATTACTGTTCTAAATAACATATTATGCATGCTCTCATAACAATTTTTAACTAAATAATAATATTAAATAAATAATGAACACACTAAATAATAAACAAAGACAATTTACAACTACATAATCAAATAAATAAACTAATTCATTAACTAAGTAATTTAACTAACCACTTAACTATACAACTAACTAATTAAACAAATAAACAACCACCAAGATTATTCAACTAAACTAAATAATGAACTAACTTAATAATAAACTAAAGAAATAATAAACTAACCTAATAATAAACTAAATAAATACTAAACTAACTTAATTGTAAACTAAACTATAATTAAGTAACTAAATTAAGCAAACATTAACTTATTAACTAAACTAATTAGTAAAGTAACTAGATTAGTTAACAAATGAACTAATTAACTAATTATACAACTAATACAAAATTATATTACACTTACCTCGAAGTGGCGGCAAGAGCAGGGCCGAGCGGCGGTGGTGGAACGCCAGGGTGGCTTGGCACGAGCCGGGGGAGGCCGAGAGGCGGCGCCCGGGGGCGGCGCGCGGGCAGCGGCGACGGGGGAGGCCAAGAGGTGGCGCCCACGAGCAGCAGCGGCAGGGGAGGCCGGGCGGTGGCGGGCGCGTGCGCGCGTGGCGGCTCTCGGGCGGCGGTGGCCGGGGCGGGGGAGGCCAGGCGACGCGCGTGCGGCTGCATTGTTCGGCGCGGGTGCGGTGGTGGCGGTGGGTCGGCGTGAGTGTGAATGCCCGTGCCAACCCCGGCCTAGGCGGCTATAAACCCGTTACTTACGACTGTCAGGGCCTTAGCCGTCGTAAATAACAAGTTACTTACGATGGCCAGTTTAATTACGACGGCACTAGGGTTGGCCGTCGTAAGTTGAGACTAACTTACGACGGCTGTGACCTGGCCGTAGTAAGTTAGTCTCAACTTACGACGGCTAAATCCGGCCGTCGTAAATACTGTTATTTACGACGGCTAACCCTAAGACCGTCGTAAATTATTTTAGCTGTCGTAAATGGTGCTTTTTCTTGTAGTGGCTTCTATTAGGAGCACGTCTCTTATACTGAATAAACCACATGACATCTCTTATTTCCTCAGGAAAAAGATCGTTCTCGAGCTTAAAGGAGGGATACTTTTCCTTGAATTCTTGTACATTCTCCCAAGATGCTTCTGATGATGGTTTGTCCTTCCCATTGTATCAAAACTTGCCATACTCCTCTGTTTAATCTTTATTTCAGAACTGCGGAAGGGTTTGGAATGACACGCCCATTTTGTATAAGTGGTAATGCAGGTGGATTTGTTGGATGAGTCCCTATAAAAGGTTTTAGCAGCTCCACATGAAAAACTGGATGCAGATTAGCTATACCTAGCAGTTTTAGTTTATAAGCCACTTGCCCGATACATTCTAAAATTTGGCGTGGGCCAAAAAATCTTGCAGAAAGCTCCCTTTTGGTTTGACAGATAACTTGTGTGTGGGTCACTGGGTCTTTGATGAAGACATAGCCATACCCACTGTCCCACTGCAAATTCCAATGGTCTATGTTTATCATCATAGTAACATTTATCATACTGCTGAGATTGTAACTGTCTTTTCTTAACTTCTATCAAAATTATCCCGGTCTCCCAGAGTCTGCTCAACAGCTGGTATTCGAGCACTTTCTTTTTCATATGATCTTAGGGTTGGGGGATCATGGCCATAGACTACTTTAAAGTGTGTAGCCTGTAAGGCAGTATGATATGAAGTATTATAACAATATTCAGCTCATGGAAGCCGCTGAACCCATTGTCTAGGTTTATCCCCTATCATACACCGTAGATACATGCCTATAATTTTATTTACTACTTCATATTGTCCATTAGTTTATGGATGAAAAGTTGTGCTATATAGTAAATGTACTCCAGACATCTGAAACAATTCTCTCCAAAATTTACTAGTGAAAACTGGATCTCTGTCTGAAACTATGGTGGTAGGAAATCCATGAAGTCGAACAATATCTGTAAAAAATGCTCTATCAACCGTTTCAGCCGTATATGGATGAGCCAAGGGGATAAAATGTGCATATTTAGAAAATTTGTCCACTACTGTTAATATGACTGATTTCCCAGAAACTTTAGGCAATCCTTCAATAAAGTCCATTGCCACATCCTGCCATACTTGCTCCCGTAGGGGTAAAGACTGTAGTAATCCAGCAGGACTTTGAGTAGGAATTTTATTTTGTTGGCAAGTGATGTAAGAACGGACATAATCCTCCACCATTTTTCTGACCCCTGTCCATGTAAAATTTTGTCTAACTCGGTGTAGAGTTTTCTCTATACCCTCATGTTGTGATCATGTGTTGCCAACAGAATTTCTGGAATAAAAGGGGAAGTGGGAACTAAATGAATACACTTTTTATGTAAGATGAGACTATCTCTACTTATCCAATCTTCTCCCACATCACCAGTTGTTATCTTATGAGATAATTGTACTAGGTATGGATGTTCTTCTGTTTCATTGCATATTATGTCCAATAATTCAAATTCGGGCCCTGAAATCACTGGTAACTGAGTTGTATCAGTTTCTATTCTTGATAAGGCATCTGCCACCTTGTTCAATTTGCCTGGTCTGAATTCTACCATGAAATCAAAACCAAAAGTTTAGTTACCCATTGATGCTACGGTATAGTTGATAATCGCTGGTCGTCAAGTAGATCTTTCAAACTGAAATGGTCTGTTAGGATTAAGAAATCTCTTCCCCATAGATAAGGTCTCCAATGACGCACTGCACATACTAAACCAATTAGTTCTCTTTCATATACTGCTAGTTTAGTATGCCTAGGCGGTATGGGTTTGCTAAAAAATGCTATTGGACCATTTCCTTGATGTAAAACTGCTCCAAACCCTGTCCCAGATGAATCACATTCAACAATGAATTTATTAGAAAAATGAAGCAGAGGTGCTGACGTCAATGCCTTTTTAAGAGTATCAAATGTTGTAGAAGCCTTTGTTGTCCAATGAAATCCCTTCTTGGACAATAATTTGGTCAGTGGTGCTTCAATGGCCCCATAATTTCTTATGAATTTTTCCTATAGTAACCTGCTAATCCTAGAAATCCTCTCAAGGCTCTTTTTTTTAGGTCCAGACCAATTCAAAACTGCTTCACTTTTCCTTGATCCATAGCATCCCCTTGCTCAGAAATTACATGTCCTAAGTATGCTACCTTCCTTTTCTACAAAAGCACACTTAGATCTTTTGAGAAATAATTGGTGTTGTCTCAATAGAGTAAAGACTAGGTGCACATGCCCACTACAGGAATATGAACAATTAACGATGGCTGGAAACCGTCGTTAATAAATGGTAAACCATCGTGAATAACTTATTCACGACGGGGAAACCTTATTTATTACGGTTTTCAGCCGTTACTGATAAATAGTCGTAAATAAGGTTGTTAACAACGGCGCCCGTCGTAAATATGATTATTTACGACGGCTAAAAAATCATGTCGCGAATAAGTTCCCTCGACTACCACGTGGCTGGGGGGGGATTTATTCACGATGGACCGTTGTGAGTAGAAACATTATTTACGATGGCTGACACGATCCGTCGTAAATACTAGTGGTTTTGTCGTAAATACTAGTAGCTTATTTACGATGGCCAGCACCAGGAAACCTTCGCAAATAAGTTTGGTATTTTTTTAAATTAGAAAATACTGCCGTGGCTTCGAGGCCAGCCCTAGCTCGGTGGCCAGCTCACACAGGCAGCCAACAATAACAACAACAATATGTAGTAAAATTTTATAAACATTTACACTAGCTAGACACACACCACACTACACACTACCACGTGCCCTACCTCCAGAACCCTGGAACTCGTCCTCCAACCTTCGTCCTCCCTATAGGTGCGGCGATAGCATGTGAGCCTCGGTCGCGGAGCCCTGTTATGTATAAGTGTAGTTAGATAAGTTATAAGTTTTAAAATGCATATTTACCTAAGTGAGCTTATTATAACCTAGAATTGATCAAGTTAAACTAGTTTTGGCTATGTTTGACTAAGTTTGCTGATATTCTAATAAATTTAGCTAAATTTCATCAAATATGGTTATGTTTGTACCTCTGCTCCTGTAAACGGGGTTTGTGGCTCCTGTGGGGGCTGCCACTGTGGAAGGACGACCGGCTGCACTGCCACCATAGCCTGTGAATAGAAAATATTGTCATACAACCATCAGTGATATGTTATAAATATTAATTAAAATGACCATTACATATCTGTATTGCCGTTTGCATCTGTAGCATGAACGATGCTTGATACTCGTCCCGAGCCCTGCTTGCCGTGGCTTGACGCTCCCTTTCTTGCTGGAGCTGCTCCCTTTCTAGTCGGAGCTCCTCCTATGTCCTGCGGAGCTCGTCCCGAACACTCTGGATCTCCAGGGAGCTAGGCTGTCTCAATTCTGCCTGCGGTGATGAAGATCCACTCGAGGTAGGTCGTGCCTCCCTCTAGTCGACAACTCCATCGAAGATGGTGAACCTACGAAAGAAGAAAGATTATTAAATTTCCGAATCTCAAATTCATTAACATTAAATAATAAAAAAGAGAACTTACCGTCCGTGAGGTTTCCCGCCTCCGGTTGCATATGCGGCTTCCGGGATAATTGGCGCGCTCTGCCAATCGAAGTCTTCACCGTGAAGCCGCTCCGCCTCCTCCCCATACCTTGCCTAAAGAGACGGAAAGATAATATCATCAAAACTATTTAAGAAAACTCAATACAAATACAAAACAACTCACCAGTACGTCCGACGTTGCCTGAGAACACAGCTGGTCGGGCTATGACGGGTCACTTCCCTTGTGACCCCTCTTCCAGACCTGAATCGGAGTGGGCTCCTGACTGCTCTCGCGCTTCTATGCATATGTGTTAGTTTAATGAATAATTTTAACATATTTCAAAAGAATAGTAATCACACTTACCATGCGCTTTAGCCAGACGTAAGTAGCCATCGGCACCAAACATGTGCTTCCTATCCGTCCCTCTGCTCTGTTGACAGGTCCTAGAAACTTCCTGGAACCCCTGACTCGCCCACAGAGCACATAGGGCACGGTAGTCCTCCGGACGGCCGTCTAATCACGCTACACCGACCTGCATTCATTTATTATTAGGTTATAGACTATTTGCCTATTATGCTTCTTACACATTTTAAAATAAATATTTTACAATTTACCTCTGCACACTGCTCCACCGTCAAGTACCTGGAAGCCACGTTTCTGAATGCCCCTCGCCCTCTTCTGGATGCAGCTTCATGTACGCTCTCGTCGCTTGAATTCTTGCGTTTGATAGCGACTGCGTAACGAGCTTCTGAGCGTTCTTCTAGAACACGGCTCAGGCGTACTGCACCTCGGCCTCATCCTCCAAACGGTACCGTGCCTAAAAAACATGTTTATACATCATTGGTATTAACCATATTATAGACTTGTATTACAGAAATATATAATTCATGCTTACCATGAAGTCGGACCACACAACCTCCTGGTGGTTGCCGTGAGCAACGTGTTGGGCTGTGGCGTAATCGTCCCATGACGTGGCGGCGACACCGTTCACTACACCAGGGTAGTTCAAACGGATAAGTCGTCCGAGGACACTATTCACCTACTTGTGACGTACTTGACACGTGAAAGAGTCATCTTACCAAGACCTGATAAAAAAATGATAAATCAATATATCTAGAACGCTAAAAATAATCTAAATTGAAGAGTTAGAGATTTATTTATTTATTGCCAATCGGACGAATAACTATCCGGTCATCTGGGTTTGCAGGAGCCAGAGGAGGAGCCACATAGTGACTCCTCCTAGTCGACGCCTCTGAGGTGGCTCGACGTGAGGTGACCCGGAGGAGTGGTCACCGGAAGAGTCCACAGGCGGGTCCACAGGCTGGCTACCCGACCCCGAAGGGTGGTCAACCTGTGCTGGCTGCAGAGGACCTCTCGTATCTGAGTCCTCGGACCTAGAGTACTTCTGGATAATTTAAAAGAACTGTAATGCAGATGAATGAAGTAATTATTGACATTATAAGATACATGAAATGTTATTTACCTCGTCTGACCGCTATAAGGCGACTGTTGCGCCGCTCAGCTCTGGTAGCTGACTCATCGAAGCAGCCCATCTAGCTGAAAGTCCGCTAGACGTACTGCCCTGAAAGACGTCAGCTGCCCTATGCAAGAAACCTCTAGCTAGACTCCTCGCCTTTCCCTTTCCTCTACCACTGCTCGGCGATATCCTATTGAATGAAAAAATTTTAATGAATGTAAAGGAAAATATATAAGACAAAAGAAGAGATATAAAATGTTACTTAAAAATATATAAGACGTTACTCAAAATCTGTTTCAAAATTCATCAGTATCACGACCATGAAATCTACTCCTTAATCTAGACAACTGATCTTCTGTCGTGATTGTTTTTCGTTTTCGTTTTCGCATTTCACGAGTCTCTAAATCTTGAGTATCTCCAACTAACTCATCGAGACCTAGACCAGGTTTAATGATAAAAGAGTCCGACAACTCTTGTTCTTGGTAAACCTCATCAATCTCAACATTTAACAAACTATCTTGGTACCCAGCATTATCTGGTGTATATAACTCCTCACGAGGATTCACCTTATGTACAACCCACCAAGCATGTAGATTTTTACATGGATAATATAAATAATATACCTGTTAGACTTGATATGCAAGGACGAAGGTGTCATGGCCTCGTAGCCGTTGGTTGTGTTTGACTTCTATCATGCCAAATTGGATATATCGAGTTCGGTTATTGTTGTCAAACACTTCGCCGTCAAAGAAGACTACTTTAAGCTCCTTATTCCCAGCAAAACTGAATTCAAGGATATTTTTAATGATCCCATAATAATTAGTTTCCCATTTTTCGGTGTCAACAACCGTAGTCACAACACCGGTATTACAAGTTACCGCAAGTGGATGAAGAGCTTCAAATTCAGTTGAACGGAATCGAAAACCATTGATGTCGTATCGACCATAGCTTCTAACTTTAATGGATCCATAGGACACCTGATGCAAATCCTCATGGACACCGACATCTTTTTTGCACTGTCCAAAATATAGACGTTAGAAGACTATATCGACCAATACTTGTAGGTCATATTAGAATAAAGATAAGAAAACATTACATGATCTCTAAACCAAGATTGAAAGTTAGGCCCTCCATTTAGTCCATAATGTCGCATCGTTTCTACTTGCTTGCTCGTAGGTTGATGCTTAGATTTCCAATTTTGGCGATCAAACCCACTACATACATAATAAAAAATAACAATTACAATATATGTGTGGAAAATTTGTACCAATTAGCGTACATATAGAGCAAAGCAGCCGTCTTTTCTTCTGTTTCGGCGTCGTAGATCATGCTACTACCAACGGTAGCGCCTCTCGTTTGAAATATGGAGAGGTCACTACAAGGGTGTGCTTCATCGACATTGTATCATAAAGTAGGAGCATTAACATTGTGTTCTTCTGCAAAGTAAACACTTGAGAAGTAGCCTATCTCCTGAAATGTAAATGCTTTGGCGATGCATCCTTTAACCCTTGCTTTATTGCGAACCATTGGTTTAAGATATCTGAGTACTCTTTTAATGTGGTACATCCACCTGTACTGAACAGGGCCGCCCATTTAGCCTCATATGGAAGATGGATTAGGAGGTGTTGCATTGGGTTGAAGAACACTCGAGGGAAAACTTTTCCCATCTTACATACCCAAACTGGTATCTCACTTTCCAACTTCAACATCATCTCCTTTGTGATTTCTTTAGCACAAAGCTGTCTACAAAAATAGCTCAGGTCGGCTAACACCTTCCACACTGCATCGTCAAGGTAACCCCGAAACATAACCGGCAAAAGTCTTTCAATAATTATGTAATAATCATTATTAGTAAATTTTTATATCTTGTCCCGGCCACTACAACTAGGCAGATAGGTCCTAACCCACCTAAGAGTGACCGAGGTAACGTGTTTATGACGAGACATAGTGTCCGAATCTGGACAAAGTTTCGACAGCATAACCTCACTATTCTCCAACTGCACGCCCAAAAATGATGCAGTAGAGAACATTAGAGTTATGCTGTCAAAATCACATTCAGATCCAGATCCCGTACCTAACTCGTCAAAAGCACGTCCTTGGTCACTCTCAGGCTGTCCAAAAAGGGACAATTCTGAACCTGCACGCCTCACATGCCTATCGCATGTGAGACATACAGATTCAAAACGGATAATAAATTTCTATAGGTTATATTACTCATTTTTATTTTTCAGTCATTTACAAGATAGGAAAGAACTTGAAAGAGGGGGTAAGTTGGTCAGAGTTGAAAGTTCAAAGGGGCGACGCGTCACCGTTGAAAGTTACAAGTCATTGTCGCCGTTCACCTTTGTGCTCGTCTCGACACATAAGTTGCGACTAAAACCATATGGGTCGTGCCGGGTCGGGGCTGGATTGGGTCGTGCCGGGTTGGGCCAGATTAGGCCTTGCCAGGTCGGGCCGGGTTGAACCGTGCCGGGTCTTGGCGCGATTGGGCCGTGCCGGTCCATACCGGATTGGGCCTTGTCGGGTCGGGCTGGATTGGGCCTTGCTGGGTCGGGCCAGGTTCGGTCATGCCGGGTCGGGCCGGATTGGGCCTTGCTAGGTCGGGCCGGGATGGATCGTGCCGGGTCGGACCGGCTCGAAACCTGTTAATATATGTATAAATAGTACACACTCATAATCAATCAATTAACTAATTATAATCTAATTGAGGAATTCAAAACAAAATAAACAATTAAATATTTGAACAATAGTAAGCTCGGAGGCAGGGCGGGCAAGGAGCCGGTGGGTGGGGCGGGCACGGGAGGGACCCGACGGGTGGGCTAGGCAGGGTAGGGACCCAGCGGGTAGGGAGCTAATTAATTAAAACTAATTAAAAAATAAGCTAATTAACTAAAACTAATTAAAAAACTCAACGGGCCGAGCCGGGGCGATGGTGGATCGGGGCGAGGTCGGGTCTGCGGTGGGGCGGTCGGGGCGGGGCGGTCGGGGTGGGAGGGCTGGCCGGGGCTGTGTCAGCAAAGGCGCGCGGGGAGGCCGGGGTGGGCGGTGGCAAAGGCTCGTGGGGAGGCCGGAGTGGATGGCGGCGCGCGGGTAGGCCGGGGTGGGCGGCCGCGCACAGCGAGGCCGGGGTGGGCGGCGGCGCCGGCGGAACCGATCGGGGACTGCGCGGGTGTGAATGCCCGCGCTGACCCCGGCCCGGGCGGATTGAATAAGCTAAACTAAACTAATTTAAAGTAATTAAACTAAACTAATTATAAAATCAACTAAAGTAATCAAAGCATACTTACAAACTAAGCTAATTATAAAATCAACTAAACTAATTATAAAATCAACTAAAGTAATTAAAGCATAATTACAAACTAAAATAATCATAAAATCAACTAAAGTAAACTTCAATAAGCTAATTAATTAAAACTAATTATAAAGTAAACTAAACTAAATAAGCTAATTAACTAAAAACTAATTAAAAAACCTCAGGTCGAGGCGAGGCGGCACCGGGTCGGGGCGGGGCCGGTGGCGGATGGCCGGCCGGGGCAGCCGGACGGGGCGACGCTGCTAGGCGGACGGGGAGGGGCGGCCGGGGCGGCGCTGGGGGGCGGACGGGCCGGGGCGCGGGGGGCCGGCACGACACGGCGGCGCGGCGGCGGCGGCGCTGTTGGGCGGTGGTGGCGGTGGTTCTGTTGGGCGGCGGCGGCGCTAGGGCGGCAGCGGTGGCGGAAGTGCTCGGGGTTGGAGCGGGCGTGAATGCCCGCACCGACCTCGGCACTGGCGGGTATATCACTACAGGAAATAGGTCAACATATGACGGTCAATTTAACATACGACGGTCCGAAGAGGACGTCGCATATAAGTTTATATACAACGGTACAACCGTCATTTGTGACATGGCTGTCGTAAATAGAACTAATATACGTCAACCAACCCTGCGTTGTCGTATTTTAGTCTAGCCGTCTTATATAGTCCCTATATACAGCCCGTCGGGCCCAACCCTAACTTGTTTCCTCACACGCCGCCGCCTCGCCTCAACCCCTCGCCGCTGTCCCGCGCCGCCGCCCCCACACCGCCAGCCTCCACGCCGGGCTCCCCGAGCCGCTGCCACGGCCGTCCGTCGCCCTCACCGACCGTCGCACTCGCCACAAGTAAATTTTTTAGCTATTTCAATTACTTGATAATTACGCTAATTAGTTGGTAGTTATGCTCATGTAGTTAAAATAGTAGTTCATAATTTTGCTAATTAGTTGTCCGTTGCAAATTACTTGTTATTATATATGCTTAGGTTTAGGTTAATAATGTTTAGGATTTATTGTTGTTATGTTAATCATGCTTAATAATGCTTAATCATGTTTATTGTTGTGATGTTAATCATGCTTAGTCATGTTACGTAGTGCTTAGGTTTAGGTTAATAAAGCATGGTCGTATATTCTTATGTTAAGAAATTTGTTATGTTTAGAAGATGCATAGATTTGTTTATGTTAAAACCGGTAGAACTCGATTAGAGCACGTCAATGCCCATTTAGCGTGTCGTGTTGTGAGTTGGTCGACTAACCCTAAAGCCGTCGTAAGTTAACGGTAGGCTCTGGCGGGGCATAACCAAGGTTCACAAGTCGCCTAATCGACCCTAGTCGCCTAGGGACCGATAAGATGGACTAGGACGATTAGTCATCGATTAGGGCGACTAATCGACCCTAATCTATTCCTAGTCGTTCTCAGGTCATCCTCTGTGTTCTCATGTCAATACCAAGTTGATACAGAGGGCAAGGAGCGCACAAGAGGCCAGAGGCGACAGACACAGGCGGGATGCGGCGGGATGCAGCGGCGGTGGGCTGTGGCGGGATGCGGCGGCGGCTAGAGACTGGACTCGGACGGCGGCGCAGGTAGGACTCGTGTGGCAGTGGCTGAGCAACCGGGACACGAACGGTGGCAGCTGAGCAACCGGGACTCGAATGGTTGCGGCTGAGTGGGTGCTTGGGCGGATTGGAGCCGATTTTGGCTAGGCCAGGCCATGGAAGTCCACTAGATCTACACAGAGGTCGTTTAGAGACGCTTTCGACACATACTTGACGGATGAGCAATACGCAGAGGTAAGTTGCATATTCTTTAAATTATTCATATTACTTTTGGTAAGTAACATCTAATGAACTGCGCATGTGTGCACGTTAGTGTCCCTTGGTTACAGGGACGAACTGAAGATTACCGAGCCCTTTGCAGGTATTGGGCTAGCGATGAGTTCATCGCTAAGTCCAAGAAGGCTCGAGATGCCAGAGGGAGCTCGGGGAAGCACAGTATGAGCGTACAGGGTTTCGTGCGGATGGCTAAACGGATGGTAAGTTTCTTGGTGGTTTTTTTATATTCATAATGTAGTATTGTTCGTACTAACATATATTCACAGGAAAAGGAGACTGCAGTCTATAGGAGAGGTCATGCTGACCCTTCTCTGCCGGAGCAGTGTAGTCAGTACGCAGCGGAGCGGCTGGTAAGTTTCATGACCTCTCAAATTAGTTGACACTATATATGTTGTTGAACTTACACAAATTCATTGGTTTTTCAGACTAGGTATGGACGAGAGGCTGTGAGGAAACACGGCGAAGGGTTCGATTGGGAAAACTCCCCCAACATCGACCGTCAAGCCGCATATGCAAGCGGAGGTGGAAAATCACACGGAAGGTGAGTTTATTTACTTTCATTGTTTCAATTCAAGATTATTTGATTTTACCTTGAATTGATTCGTTTTTTGTAGTCTTGACATATTCTCTGGAGTCATCGACTCTAGGGAGGCACGACCTGCGAGAGGCGGCTCCTTGCAGTCTTCGGCTACTGGCGCAAGCTCCTCCAGCCACCGTGTCACCGAGAGAGATCTCGAGGTGATGGCGCTTCAGGAGAGCTTGGCCTGGCAGGATGAGGCCTTGGCGAGGGAGCGAGAGAGAACAGGGTCGCCATGGCGTACCATGCGTCCTATATGGCACACATGCAAGCAGCAATGGAAGTAAGAAACATACAATTTTACTTTAATTACATTGTATTTCAATAAAATTTAAATTGTAATGTTTGAAATGACAGGCGCTAGCTCGACAGCAAGAGCAACAAATTCAGATACCGTTGTGGCAGCCACCTCCGTCCGTGCTGCAGCCGACGCCACCACAGGAGCAGTTTCCTGGAGTATAGGTACAAAAAGGAAGTTACATTAAGTTCAACTAAACAATTAAAAACGAAAACACCATTGTAAACTTATACATATGTCACCGTGTTTCGCAGGGATCAGAGACGGAGGCTCAGACTCCATCGCCGCAGCTACAGGCGCCAGGTTCGCCACATTAGGATGACTTATTCGCCTCCGGAGGTAGTGGAGGGGCTAGTAATGAGTAGCTTTGTGAATCTGTTTTTGATTGTGGATGTGACGATTTCGTGATTGTGGATGTACTATTGCACTTTGTGATTGTGGATGTGGATGTGATGTTCTCAATGTGAATCTGTTTTGTGATTGCCTGTGTAGCTGGCCATCGAGCCAGGTTAGCCATTTTCTGTTTTTTTTTAAATAGAAAAACTTATTTACGACGGCCTGTTGAATTATATACGACAGTGTTTATACATGGCCGTCATATATAAGTCTAAATAATATACGACAGCTAGGCCCAGACCGTCGTATATAAGAGCTTATATACGACGACGAGGGCCCAGAACCGTCGTAATAATGGGCCAGCCCACTGACCCTTTTATACGAAACAGGTTGTCGTAGATTAGAGATCGTCGTATATATAAACTTATATACGACGGGGAGCCGTCGTATGTAAGATTATATACGACAAGGTATATACGACGACCACAAATCATCGTATATAATCTCTTCCCATCGTATATAGATTTATATACGACATCTTTGGACTTATATACGATGGTTTCGACCGTATGCTGACGGGAATCCTGTAGTATATATCCTTTATTTACGACGGTAGCTGGCCCTGTCGTGAATAAGGAACTTATTCACGACGGTAAGCCTTGCCCGTTGTGAATAATGTGATTATTCACAACGGTCTAGGTCAACTGTCGTGAATAAGGTCAACTGTCGTGAATAAGGATATTATTTACGATGGCCGTTGTACACCATCGTGAATATTATTATTAACAACGGTACCGTCGTTAATAATTTTGACCGTTGTAAATTTGTCTTTTTCCTGTAGTGGCCTAAGATGATCAAACCAGGTTTTGCTACAAACTAAAATATCATCGTAAAAATATCAAAACAAACCGTCTAAGATATGGTTGGAGTATGAATTCATCAATGCTTGAAAGTTTGCCGATGCATTTGTTAATCTAAAGGGCATAACTAAAAATTCAAAGAGACATTCATGTGTGCAGAATGTAGTTTTCTCAATATACTCTTCACACATTCTAACTTGATGATACCCTGGTCTTAATTCCAACTTAGTGAAGAAGCAGCTATCCCTCAGTTCCTGCAGTAATTCTTCGACGACGGGGATTGGAAATTTATCTTTGACTGTCTTATCATTAAGTGCCCTGTAGTCAATACAAAGACGCCATGATCTATCTTGTTTACGAACAAGTAGAACCCGAGAGGAGTAATCAGATAAACTGCGATGGATGAATCCCATATTTAATAATTCTGCACATTGACGTTCAAGCTCATTTTTCTGTATCGGGTTGTAGCGGTATGGCCTAACCACGTGTTGTGCCTGGTTTCAGGTGAATATGATGGTCACAGTGGCGTTTAGGAGGTAGTCCACTGAGAGTATTGAATAAATCCTTAATTCCTCAAATAGTGTGTCCATTAGTACTTGGGCTGAACAGGCATATACAACCTTGCCTTGATCCCCAGACTCTTTAGACCTTCCCAAGTTACTTGATGATCATAGTGCCAAAAAGTTATTTTCATAGTGTCAAAATCCAATAAAATTGGTCCCATGGTTTTTAGCTATTGGCACCCAAAACCATATCATGATATCCAACAGAATAGCAAATAAGTCAGTCCAAAATTCTGTACTATTTATTTTTAACCTTACTTGTCGACAAACTCCTGAACTGTCCACCTGATCACCATTAGCCACGGACACAGTTAAGCCTTGGCATGAAATATGCTTCAGTCCTGCAGAGCGAGCATCATCCTTTGAAATAAAATTGTGTGTTGATCCAAAATTAACAAGGGCAGTAAAACGTTTCCCTCCAATGAGCACTGGTATTCTCATGGAATTCTAGCATTTTATTCCAGTGATGGCATACAGATATCAGAGATATTCCTAGTAATTCTTCCTCTTCATTGACTTCATATATAATATTTTCCTCATTGCCAGTGACAGCTAACTGGAATAGCCTAGTGCAGGTCTTCTTATGTTCAAATGAAAATTTTTCATCACAGTTGAAACAAAGACCTTTACTTCTGCGGTCAGCCAAATCTTCCCTACTTAATATTTTGAATGCACGGTTAGGAGCTGCAGGATATTGACCCTCAATTTTCTCTTTAAAAAATTGTGGCTGACGACCCTGACGGGGTCTGTTGTCATAAGTGAAAGTACTCTTCTCATATGCCCTTGTCAAGCTCATGGCTTCCTCCAAAGTTTTTGGATGGAGTAGCTCCACATCAGTCCTTACTGGTTGTCTTAATCCTGCTGTGAAGAGATTCATAGCATATGTGTCTGACATAGAATCACAGCGGCGTAGTAGTAACAGAAATTGTTCCTGGTAATCTGCTACTTTCCCTGTCTGACCCAGTTTGGCTAATTCTCCCACAAAATTTGATCTTAGAGGGGAGCCAAAACGCTGGTTAACATGAGAAAAAAATTCTGCCGATGTGGGTTCTCCATGATCTCTAGCAAGACGGTAATACCACAAGTCAGCTGCTCCCTCAAGATGTAGAGATGCATACCAGACTTTATCTTCTTCATGAATCTCTTGGCCACGAAAGAATTGGTGGCATATTAAGCCAAGGCAATGGGTCAGCCACACAATCATACAACGTTGAGAGAAGCGACGGCCTACTCTGCTTTCATCCTGGTTAAATCCACCGGTACCCCCATATGGTTCTTCAGGACCCCCAGGTTGGATTCAACGTCCTGATAAGCATCCAGACCCCTAATTCCCCTGATCATCCTTCTGGGAGGGGCTAGAGACTTGTTAGCCTCTGATAGGCTACTAGCTTGCTTTCCTGTGGTGTTCTTTGCCTCATCTTCAACTGCAGAGCTGCCAGCGTTTTCCAGTCTTGATATTGCAGTATTGTGAGCCGCCAACTGTTGTTTGATATCATGAAATTCTGAGCGGATGGCTGGGACGGCTTCCATCTGTGTAGCCTGAAGTTTCACCTATCTAGCGATTTCATGACCGTTGTTGAAAGCTTGGCGATCTGGTCGCTGAGGATGTCTATTGCCGAACTTGTATCGCCATTGGATCTTGGCAGGAATCTGATACCAAGTCGTCAGAGCTAATCCTCGGGTGGTTTCCTTGAACGCAGGTTGTACGGGTGAAAGGTTGGCGGCCTTGAGCAAACTCGTCTAATCGGACGCTTGGAATACTACGCCATGGTGCGCCAACAAACAAGGCTCGGAGATAAGACTCAAAACTCTTACCGTCTTTATTTCTCAGATTTTTTTGCTATTTATACACCGGCTCATAGGCCCTTTGGAGCTAGCCTCCGACTCAATTACAACTCCTAGGCTTTATTGGAGATAATCTATAACTCTTAAATACCAAGGACTCGGACTCCTCTGATTTAATTCTAAAACTAACTGACTCAAACTCCTCTGATTTAATTCTAAAACAGACTGACTCAATCTAGAATAACTCTAAAATGTTCTTTTATCATGAGTACTCCTCTTATACTGAATTCCCCACATGACAATGGTGCAGGTGAGCAACACCGACATATTGCCTTGTGCAATTGAGGCTTTTCCATGTACATATTTGGGTCTCCCCACTTCTAACACGAAATAGGCAAGACTGATTTGAGACCTTCGATCGATAATTGCGAATAAACTTCCACGTTGAAAAGCAACCCTTATAAATCGAGCCAGTTATACTACTTATTAACTGACGTTAACATCCCTGAATGGTGTGTAAAGCTAGTAAACAAGTTCAAAAGATGATTTCTTTAGAAGGGTAAGGAACGAGCTAATGAGGGCTATTGCTTGGTGGATTTGAAAAAAATACAAAGGCCAATTGATCTTGGCGGTATAGGTATACAAAATCTGGAGGTCATGGCTTGGACACTTTAATTGAGATGTCGATGGCTTAAGAAGAAGTGTATGGATCGACCATGGGTCAATCTAGAGCTTTCATGTTATGCCAATACTAAAGCTTTATCAGATATTCCATTGACATCTCATGTAGGCAATGGGTTCACTGCTTTGTTCTAGATATACCGATTGCCAAATGGGACCTTTATAGTTGACTTGGCTCCTCCAGTGGTTGCCGGTGTGTATGCACGGATCAAAAACAAGCAAATCGTGGCACAAGCTGTTGGTAAATCGGTGGTACGCTACTCTAACAATTCTACCGCATCACCCAAGGAACATGCAAGTATAGAGGTCATAGACCGTTACCACTAGACGCGCAGCGCAATAAAAGATCTAGTCGTAGATGAGCGTCGGTGTAGGGGAAGTAGACGACCACTTTCGTATCCTCCTCGTCCTCGTCACAACAGCGGGAAGACGATCACGTTACAATCTAGACACTCCCGTCTATCCCTTCTCCTAGTGAGGACAGTCAATCTGGCTAGAGTGTTAGGCACTACTAAAGATCACTAGGTGAGATTGCCTCTTCCTAAAGAGGGTGTTAGCTACCAACAGATCATAGGCTACGGCAAAGTCTAGGGTGTCCTTACCCTCTTGATTTCTATCACCGCATCCAAAGCCTCCATGTAGTCCCTCAAATAGGTTAGTTGCACCCACATAACCATTGATATCTCCTCCTATGAGGAGTTTCTCGGTTATTGGTACACTACTAACCATATCCTCCAAGTCCTCCCAAAATTGCCTCTTAGCACTCATGTTGAGCCCAACTTGTGGGGCATAAGCACTAATGACATTCAAGACAATGTCCCCAATTACTATATTGATTAAGATGATCCTATCCCCTCGTCTTCGAACATCCACTACTCCATCCTTAAGACTCTTATCTATTAGAACTTCTACGCCATTTCTAGTCCTAGCCGATCCAGAATACCAAAGCTTGAAACCGGTATTCTCGACTTCTCTCGCCTTTTGACCCGCTCATCTAGTCTCTTGTACACAAAGGATATTTACTCATCTCCTAATGGCAGCATCTACTAACTTGCATAGCTTCCCCGTCAAGGATCCTACATTCCAACTACCCACTAGAAATCTATGTTCCTCGGCTAGCTTCCTTACTCTTTGCACCCCTCGAGTAAGATGCAAAGACCCTTGCTCACTTATCACTACAGCCTGGCGATGATGTAGCGCACCACTAAGATGGTGGTGATCCGGCCCTTGCTCATTTAACACCATATTTGGGTTCCGATATGGCGCGCCACTAAGGCGATGGCGATCCAGCCCTTGCCCACTTAACACCATACTCGGGTTCCGATATGGCGCGTCGCTAAGAGGGTTACGCCCCAACGGATTTCTATTGGGTTTCATTTTCATGAGAATGACTAAGTGTAGTTGTTGGCTCGCCAAGACTATCACAACCCCTCTTCCTTTACCCGGGATTGGGACCGGCTAAATAAATAAATTTATTTACGACGTCCAAATCCGACCGACGTAAATTGAGGCTTACTTACGATGGCCTGGTGACGACCGTCATAAGTTAGCCTCAATTTACGACGGCTAACTCTAAAGCCGTCATAATTAAATATGACCGTCATAAATACCACCTTATTTACAACGGCCAGTGACCGACCGTCGTAAATAAGGGGTATATACCCGCCGGGCCGGGATCGACGCAGGCATGCCGCCTCTGCCCCTGCTCCCCTGGCCCGCGTGCCGCCGCCCCGACCTTTGCCGCCCCAGCACACCGCCGCACCGCCGCCACCTTGGCCTCCCCCGGCGCGCGCCGCCTCCTCCCCCTTGCGCCCCCGGCCCCATCATGCCCTCCCCGACCGGCCCAGCTCCCCCCCCCCCCGTGCTGTACCCGACCTCCCTGCGTCGCCAACGTCTTCATCCGCGCCGTCCTGACTTCCGCGCCACGCCACCTCCAAAAATACGTAATTTGTAAATTTAGTCTGTGAATTATTAGTGTCGTCGTAAATTATTTAGTTTAGGTTTAAATTATGTAGTTTATGTATTTAGTTTAGTTTAGTTGTAATTTGTTGTAAATTGAATTTAGTAGTTTGTTAATTATTTAGGTGACAATTGTCTTTAGTTTATTAATTAGTTTATTTTAGGTGATAAGTAGTTGTTACATTAGATAATATCTTATTTTGTTAGTTTAATCATTAACTATTTGCTTCATTTGATTATTTAGTTGAACATAAATATGTATATGTGTGTGTATATATATATATATATATATATATATATATATATATATATATATATATATATATATATATATATATACATATACATATACATACAAACAGACACACACACACACACCGTTGTGAGAGCATGTGTAAAATACATGCGTTATTCACGATGGCTCCGGACTGGGTTGCCGCGTCACCCTCTCCGTCGCGACGGCGGCAGGAGCTGGAATGCCCCGAGCCTCCAAGCTTCGAACACCCAAGGACGCGGAGAGACGTTTGACAAGAGTCGTCAGTCTGGGTTCGGCGCTCGATTGAGCTCCCTCCAATGCTCGATCGCCCATCTGTCGTGACCCGTCGCAGAAGGGTAAGGACCCCCCAACAACCCGTGTCCGGTGCCCGAGCCCCCAAAAGGCCAGCGGGCTTTGGCTTCGTCCTTCTCCCGCTGTTCTTGAGACCCCAGACATGCCGAAGGATTAGGTCACATGGATGCAGACTCGCGCGTTGACGGTCACCCCTACTCTTTCCCCCTTCCTCTCTCTCTCTCGTTCTTCCCCTCTACCTCTCTCTCTCTCTCTCTCTCTCTCTCTCTCTCTCGTAAATGACTCAAAAATGAATGAGTAAGGTAAACCTTTAGAATATGCATCACCTGTTTCGAACCGACCCGTCTCACATGTGTTACACATGTGAGCCGGGTAGGTTCAGAATTGCCTCTTTTTGGACATCCTAGGAGTGACCGAGTGGGCATGTTTATGACGAGACGTGGGTTTGAATCTGGATGAGATTTCGATAGCATAATCCTGATGTTCTCCGCTACACCATTATTAGACGTGCAGTTGGAGAACAACGGGGTTATGCTGCTAAAATTTCGTATGGATTCAGACTTTGCGTCTCATCAGAAGCACGTTCCTCTCGGTCACTCTTGGGTGGGTTTAGGACCTATACGTCCCAATAGAAGTAGGGTCGTGACAATAGTAAAGTATAAATTAACGACATTTTCCCTATCTTGAATTTGTAGCCTCAAACATGGTTGAAGACCATAGTTGGATGTATACTCATTGGAACAAGAAAGATGGTCACTCAGATGAATGGTTCACAAAGATAGATGCTTTTATAGATCGATATTTTTCGTTGTCGATGATCGACAAGGTGCGGTGCCCATGTACAAAATGCAAAAACACAAAGTGTATTGATAAAATGAATGTTTCGATACACTTGTGTCGAAATGGTTACATGCTACATTATGAGGTGTGGAGTTTTCACGACGAGACAACTTCTCAAGCCATACAAGAAGTGCAAGAGGATGATGACAACACGGGGGTTGATCGGATGGATGAGATGCTACAAGCTATTGAACCAGAGGCTACGGAGGATCCTCCAACAACGGAGGTAGAAGTATTCTTCAGGCTTCTCAAAGCTTCAGAAGAGCCGCTTCATGAACACACATAAGTGACTCTTTACTTTCATCATCAGACTTTTGGCAATTAAGTCTAAGTACTTATTTTCCAACAACTGTTACAACAACCTAATCAAATTGATCAGCGATATCCTTCCACAACCCCACCAAGTGTCTAAAGACATGTATCAGTCGAAGAAATTGTTGTCTGGTCTCGGTATGAAATATGAGAAGATTGATGTGTGTCCACACAACTATATGTTTTTTTGGAAAGAGCATGCGAAAGAGAACAAGTGATTAAAATGTGGTAAATCGAGGTTTGTCATACTTGTTAACGATGATGGCGATAATGTGATGACAGAAGTCGCACATAAGCAACTTAGATATATGAAGCCAATGGTTGGCAACCGGGCAATGGTGGAAGGGTGCATCGCCGAAACATTTACCCTTAAGGAAGTAGGATACTTTTCAAGTGTTTACTTTGCAGAGGAACACAATCTAAATACGTCAGCGATGCGATACAATATGGATGAACATTCATCTTGCAGCGATCGCTCTATTTTTTCAATGAGGGGCACTACTGTTGGTGGTAGCCGGAGCTACACTTGTACCTTAGATAAAAGAACGATTGCTTTCCTCTACATGTATGCTAATATAGATGGGATGGACAAATATTTCGAGTAAGTTTTTATCCTGACATTTATGCTTATCGACGTATTATGCAACATTTATATTCATGAATTTTTTTCGTCTAGTGAGTTCCAAAAGCAAAATTGGACACAGAAGCATCAACCTATGAGAAAACAAGTAGAAACAATGCGATGGGACGAAATAAATAGACGACCTAATTTTCTTCCCTGGTTACGAGTATTTATAAAGTATTCTTATAACTTATAAATATTATAAAGTATTCTTATAAACTTCATATTTTGGACATGCATGAAAGAGCCCGACGTCCATGAAGATTTATGATAACTATCCTATGGATTGGTTAAAGTTAGAAGTTACGACAGATATGACGTCAATTGGTTTTGATTTCGTACAACTCAATTTAAAACTCTTCATCCTCTCGTAGCAACATGTAATACCGGAGTTCTGACGAGGGCAATCGACTCTCAAGGATGTGAAACTAATTACTATGGGATCATTAACAAAATCTTTAAATTTACTTTTGCCGGGAATAAGGAACTTCAAGTCGTCTTCTTTGACTGTGATTGGTTTGACAACAATCATAGAACACGACAAAACGAATTTGGCATGGTGGAAGCCAAACACAATGAATGTCTACGTGGCTACAATACATTTGTTCTTGCACACCAAGTGGAGCAAGTGTATTATTTACCTTATCCATGCCAAATGCTTGGTGGGTGGTACATAAGGTAAATCCTCATGAGCGGTTATATACTCAAAGAGATGATGATTACCATGATATCAATGACGTTGATGAGGTTTATCAAGAATAACAGTTGCCAGACTCGTTTTTCATCGAGCCTGGTGTTGAACTCGATCACTTAGTTAGAGACGCTGACGATGTAGAGACTTCTGATATGCGTAAACGCAAAAGAAAACAAATTACAAAAACAAGATCGATGGTCTGGTTTAACCAGTAGGGTTCGTGATGTCGATGAATTCTGAAACTGACTCCAAGTAACTTTTTGTTCACTAAATTATAATAACTTTATATATTTCCTTAGCATATTAATCAATTAATTCTTACAATAGAATGTCGTCAGAGCAGGGGAAAGGGAAGGGGGTTAGGGTCTTCCTCAGGTAGGCACGGGACACCTTTTTAGGGGCAATTTGTTAGGTGGGAGCAGATGCTCTCAGTTGATGAGATACGTCCTAGACCTAGCGAGCAGACCTTTGGCATTAAAACGCACGGAGGTAAATTTCCATTGCGAATTACATTATCTTATATATCAGGTGCCAATTAATTGTTCTTATCAATTCTTCAATTTTTGCAGTCTGACTCAGAGTCATCTCAGTCGGAGTGAGAGGCTAGGGCGCCGCCACAATCTTCGGGGTCGCCTATAGCTGCTCCGGAGGCGCCTTTTCTAGAGCTATCTAGCGTCGAGCCTTCGATCTCTAGTGGTGACCAGCCTTCCGAGTCACTAGACGTGGCCATAGAGCAGAGGTGACGGACAAGGAGGACACATTTTGTGTCTCCTTCTACAGTAAATACAGAGCGGGTTACTATTCGCCCGGTCGAAGACACGTAAGTAAACTATCACATAGTATTCAACTTTTGAGTTATTTTATTTGTAGGTAGATTAATGAGTTCACTAAATTCTTGCAGCTCTTGGTACGACTGCTCGTTCACGAGTCAGGTGCACCATAGACTGGTGTCCGGTTGCATCAGGTGTTTAGTGCGTCCGCACTATCACGGTGTGATCGACGGGGTCCCTGCGACGTGGTGAGACGACTACGCTCGTGTCTCTCATGAGGCGCACAACAACCTTCAGGGGGCTGTATGGGCGGATTTTATGCTAAGTCTGCTTAATAAAATTTTGAAAATTAGTATTCTTCAACTTTCTTAAATTTTTAATGCATATCTCTTCAATATTTGTTTTCTTATAGCTGAGGTACCGTTTAGAGGACAAGAGCCAGAGCATGTTGGACCATCCTAGAGCCGTGTTCAACAGGAATATGCGGAAGCTTGTAATGCAAGCGTTGTCGTAAGCTCGTATTTAAGCCGTGAACGAGTACCTCAAGCGACATCAGGAGCACCAGTCGGGGCTGTTTAGGAGGGCTTCGGACACGTACTTGACGAAGGAGCAGTACGCGAAGGTAAGTTGTTTGTGTTCAATTATTTTAATACTTAGTTATATAAATGGTATGTCAATGATATAATAAATATAAGCAGGTCAGTATTTCCTGGCTAGAGGATCAGCCTGAAGCATACCGAGCTTGGGCCAGATGTGGGCCAACGATGCTTTCATCGCTAAGTCCAAGAGGACTCATGGATGTAGAGGTCCCGACGGGAAGCACTCCTATGGCCCCGACGTCCATGTGTGTTTGGCTAAACACATGGTAAGAGTAATAACCCTTTATTGTATGTCTTCGTAATATAATTAGCATACTAACACATATCTACAGGAGCGCGAGACCGGTTAGGTACCGACCGCCACTCAAGTCTGGAAGCAGGGTCATAAGGACTCGTCCCAGCTTAGGGAGTGTAGTTAGGTCACGGCCGATCGACTGGTAAGTTATCAAAACTCATCAATTCAATTGTTAGTAATACTATTGTTGTTACTAATATGTAATTTTACTGCTTTTAGGAAAAGTATGGGCGGGAGGCCGTGAGGATACACGGGGAAGGGTACGATTGAGAAAACGCGCCAATCGACCCTCAAGCCGTGTACTCTAGCGGAGGCGGGAAGGCACATGGACAGTTAGTTAGTCATTTTGTTTGTTTCTTTACAATCTTGCTCCTTTGATTATTATTCTTTTGTAGGTTTGCCGTATTCGATGGAGTTGTCGACTCGAGGGTAGTGCGACCTTCGATCGTCACTACATCGACCGAGGGTTCCTCCGTCAGCCAAACAAGTTGTCGTCTCTTCCAGAGCGAGATAGAGGAGCTTCATAGGGAGAGAGGCGAGATCCGGAGAGAGAGGAGCTCTAGAGGGAGAGGGAGATAGCCTGGGCCGCATAGGAGCAACAGGCCGCCTATATGGCAAACTGCATGGCTCAGATGCAGACGGCGATAGAGGTAAGTAATTTAATGTAATTAAATTTAAATTCAAATCATTCCATTAGTATCTATGTTTTAATATCTTGCAATTACATGCCTTACCTCGACAGAGTGAGCAGCAGATCCCGATCCCTACGTGGCAGCCGTCAGAGTTGGCCCTGCCACAGGTGCCCCTAGCACATGGACATTTAGATATCCATGTAATGTGTTTTTTTCGCTATTTTCTAATCTAAGAAAAACTTAGTGTGATAGAGGGGAGAGAGTGAGAGTGAGAGTGAGGGGGGAGAGGGTGGGAGTGAGAGTAAGAGGTAGTGGTAGAGAGCGGTGGAGGGAGATCGAGGGCGAGGGAGAAGTGAGAGTGCGGGGGAGGGAGAGGGAGAGAGAATGAGGGGGAGAGGGAGGGAGAGAGAGATAAAGTGGTAGAGAGAGGGGGGTGAGAGAGAGGGAGTGGTAGAGAGAGAGGGACTGAGAGGAGGAGGGATAAAAAATCAGTGAGTTGGAATCTCAAAACTCACTCTAACTATTTATTTGCATTGAAGGGTTCGGCAACGGAGGTTCAAACTCCACTGCCATAACTACCGGCATCGGGAGGTGGCCCCGGAGACGGATTCTTCGGCTCCGGAGCGAGTGGAAGGGGTAGTGTTTAGCCCCTCATCGCTTTATATTTTGGATGATTATTTGATGGAATATCTTATTATGTATATGAATATCTGTTCTGTGAGTTGGCCGTCGTGGCAGGGTAGCTGTTTTTTTAATATTAAAAACCTTATTTAAGACGGTCAGCTATACAGTACCGTCGTAAGTAAACCTACATAACTTACAACGGCCTGAGGTCCAAGCCTTCATAAGTAAACCAACTTAACTCACTACGGCTTGTAGTCCAAGCCGTGTGTCCAGCACCACGTGGCACGGGCCTGGGCGACGGCCATTATTTATGACGACTGAGAACGGCCATCGTAAATAACTTATTTATGAGGGTGACCGTCGTAATTGATATTATTTACGACCAATTAACGAAAATAGCCAGAAACCATCGTAAATAAGAAAAAAACTATCATAAATAAGTAATTTACGACGATTTTATGTTATTTACGATAGTTTCTGGCCGTTGTAAATTGATCGGTTTCCTGTAGTGGAGTAATCCTCCACTAATCATACCCTTCATATTTATAGACCTGCTAATAAGATTTTAGATCGCATGCCCATTAATACCCTAATTGCTTCCAACAGGCCTTAATCTGAATTGTTATGATTGTCTCTTGGCCATATCACCAACACAAGCTTTACTCAGTGAGGCCTCAATGAATGATATCCAGAATCTTTGGTAGGATTCGTTGAGTTTTTTCAGCTTGTGGATAGTCATAGTGAGATTGTGTTGATACAAGACGATAACCTCCATGTATGGAGATTTGATGCCATCGTATGCTACTTTTTAAAGTCACCTTACAGAATGTACTTTAATGGATATATGAATTTTGAAACCTGGTGAATACTTTAGAAATCTTGGACTCCAAGTTAATGCAAATTATTTCTATGGTTTGCCATTTGCGATCGTTGTTAGATGGAAAATCGTCTTGCTCAGTGAGGATTGGAGCATCCAGAGAGATGCTTGTTATGTGATCAAGTGGAGAAAACTATCCAACATCTACTCACTAATGTGTGTTTTCTGGACAAATATGGTTGTGTTATCACCCTTAGACTTAGGTCAAGCTGCCCTCGTTGTAATAATAGTTGCTTTATGGATTGGTGGACCAAGACAATGCAAAATGCAAGAAACAGATTAAGAAAGGAATAAACTCTCTTATCATTTTTACGGTTGATTCTATTATTCTGCTCGTCAGATAGAAACTATCCTTCGTTTTTATTCATTCTGTAATAACGCTCAGTCACGCATGCAGTACGTCCCTTAAAAATAGCTTGTATAAATAAATAATATTTGATATTATCGAATATCGCATTATTTCAACATCTCCAAATTGCTCAAAACATGGCTGACACTCCCACCCATATGGCTCTTTTTTATTGTATTTTTAGAGCCAATTACCGAACAGGTTATAACCCAATAGTTGTACAATCCTCCATATTGCTTTTGCATTATAACAATCATAAAACAAATATTTTATATTTTTATTACAATTACAAAACTATTTAACGCTTCCTTTCCAATGGTCAACAAGAAAGAGATTAAGAAACGAGTAAACTCTCTTACTATTTTTACGGCATGGCTGATATGGAAACACCGAAATGCATGTGTTTTTGATAGAGCGACAACATTGATGAAGTTCTACGACAGGTGAATGAGTATAA
This sequence comes from Neostapfia colusana, assembly GCA_030760725.1. Taxonomy (NCBI): domain Eukaryota; kingdom Viridiplantae; phylum Streptophyta; class Magnoliopsida; order Poales; family Poaceae; genus Neostapfia; species Neostapfia colusana. The sequence continues at coordinate 32,981,783 of JASWHV010000007.1, forward strand.
ATTGTAGTGCCTAACTAGATGACCATACATAACGAAACCTTCTCATACCGTCCAGCTCAAGAGTTTGTAGCGTTTTAACTCCAGCTAGGCACTACAATTTATACTCATTCACTTGTCGTATAACTTCATCAATGGTGTCGCTCTACCAAAAACACATGCATTTCGGTGTAAAAACTCCGTTCCGACATGATGGGTTAATGTAATGGGGCCATTTTCTTCTCTTTAATGCAACAATGCGTAGATCTCTTACGTACTCGAGAAAATAAAACAGCCTCATCTAGACTTGAACTCCATGGTTATAAATAGAAACATGTAAGTCCATCAATCATAGGTAAAAAGAGTCCATCCATAGTTGTAGGTGTGACTGGCTCAGGATTAAAAAAACATTTGCAATGTTGAACTAGTTTAATTAAATTGTTAGCTTAGGTTTTTCAAAACAAAGGCATTTCAAATTGTTAGCGTGATTAGCGTACGTTATGGCTCTCCACGAGTCATTTTGCGTATTCTCTCCAAAATACTACGCTCTCACAAATGTTGAATACACGACAGTCGCGTTTCAAATATGCAAGTTAGAAAATTTGAATACGCTGGCCGAATGAACTAACTTATAAAATGTTTTAATCAAGCCTTTACAGGAATGTTTTTTTAAAAAGCAAACGCTTTCCCTGTCTCTAACGGTTGGAATGCAGTTGAATGGGCTGCTCGTTGGTGGGCTGGCTGGGCCACTGATGGGCCGTGTGGTCTGGCGGCCCGGAGTCCTAGTCATAAGCGCCGGTGTCCATCCTCTCTGGTTTCTGGTGCGCGTCTTCCTTTTCGTGCGAGCCTCCGACGTACAGGACCTCGCCATGGCGTCGCGAATCCTGGCCCGATCCAAGGCTCTAGCCCTCGCCGCCGCCCTCTCCCGCGCCGGCGCCGAAGCCGCGCAGCCGCTCGTCGGAGCCCGCGCGCTGTCCTCCCTTCCTCGCGGCCCCGCCGCTTCGGGGCCCCCCCTCGGCCTCGGCCAGGTTCGTTCGTCTCGTCTCCCTGCGCGCCCTCTCCTGGCACGTCGCTGCTTCCTTACATATGGGACCGTGGGAGCGGGTACCTGTGATGCGATTCCTCCGCGCGAGATGGTTTGGCCTCGTTGTGATTTGATCGTCTGCCGTGTGTGATAGATGACCTGGCTCGTGGCGGCCTAATCTTGCCCTTGTGGTTCGGTTTGCATCTGTTGTGGTATCTCGTGTTTAGTACATCCGTGAGAGTTTATTTCCGTGAAATATGTAGCCTCCTCACTTAGTCGTGTAGCGATCTGTGAGCCTCATCGATGGACATGATGTAAGGGAAGAGCCTGGAAAAGAAATGCCGGATGTTAGGGCTATAATTTGCAGGTCTGGTATGCCCTCTTAATTGGCAACTGCTAGATGTTTAGTTGCAAAATTGGTTAATAAGCAACTACTGTATGTCAATAGGTGCACAGGCACTAATATAGTTCTGCAAAATCCTTCAGATCGCAGGTTTGTCTATTTAGATCGTATTGATCTTGGTTATTTGGTCTATAACACCAAACATGCACACTCTAGATGTTTACCATCAAGAGAATCTACCACCAGAAGTTCCCATTATAGATGAGTTGTGCTTTTGATACATTTTTCTTTCATTAGCTTTTGTTCCTTGAAAGTTTAACTAACCATTGACCTCACATGAGGTGTTATTGCTGCTTGGTTCCATTCGCTTTAATGGAGAACAATATCTAACAAATTCTTACAATGGGGGCTGCGATAAAATTAGGAAGAATGCTGACAATCTGTCTCTTAGAATGGCAGCTATATCATATTTTAACAAGAAGGTAAATCCCGGTTGATGTTTTGCAATTGTAGAGTTGTCCTCTCTTCGAGAACAACAACTCATCTATGTTTGAGTGTGATAAATAACTAATACAACAGTTTTCCTTATGCAGATATAGCCTGGAAACACCATTTATGCATGATGTATTGCATTTCCTTTGCTTTAGAAGAATGAAAGTCCATTCTGCTCTAACTTGTACCACTGGTATGTATGAGTGCATAGGTTCTGGGATACGAGCCAAGATTTCACTTCAGGGGAATACAAGTTTTACCTCGTTGGTTTTCTACTGTACAATCCAATGGATCTCCCACACAGAAATCACAGGTTTGTTATCCGCCAGGCTAGTGTTTTGTTTGTCACTTAGTCTGCCACCCTGGCTGTTCATGTTATTGATGATGTATGTAAATCTTGCAGATATCAGAGACATACAAGTCAGGTACTGCAGTCGAACAGTCTGATGCACAGAAATCAAGAGATGGAGCCACCCCTAAGGTGTTGGCATTCAGCCCACTGGAAGCAGCTATTGCGAAACCTAGAAGCAGTCCCTTAACAAGTGAGAGCTCTAAAGTTAGGCGATCAGAGATAGCAATCCAAGTTACATTTTACATGATCCCAGCTCTGCTTCTTTCATCAAAAAACTGCATAAGCAGCTCTCTGCTGGTCGGTGCGGTGTTCCATCAAGTATACATGTTCCACAAGGAGATCTTCCTGGACTATGTGCACCATGACATCACCAGAAAGTGGGCTTTGATATACTTCAAGATACTTCTGTTGGTCATGGCTAAGGACACTATCATATACTTCGATTTGGTCTAAGCTCACCTTAGGTTCTTGAAGGACCAGCAATGCGCTCATCTGTACACAAAGAATAATGATGTTGAACAGATTCAGGAGAACTGGCTCTTCAATTCGTTTCCTTGAACTCGCTTTGATTCTGTCTTTGTTACTGCCTCAGCATGTTTTCATTTTTAAGTTGCTAATGTGGAAGGGATTGATTAGTGACCAATCACCCTGATTACACAGCAGGCCAGGGCCAGTGCATTCTTGTTTGTAATAAGTGTAAATGCCAACCATGCAACTCTTATTTCCTATTTTGGCTGCTTAAGTCGTGGTTATTTAGTTTCCCATGCCTGGAGGTCCTGGGTTCAAATCAGCCTCCTTGCAAAATAAGCAAGGGGAAGGCTGCCTAGAAATCCCCTTCCCCAGACCCCACAAAGTGTGGGAGCTTTCAGCACTGGGTATGCCCTTTTTTTTTTTTTTGAGCTTGGACAGGTTGGATGTCAGAAAATACAAGAACTCACCACATCTGCCTCGCTCCATGAATGTGCTGATTGGAATCATTTGGTGCTGATACCAAAAATACAAATTGTGTCTTGCAGTTAAAGGAGCTGGCATTCAACACATCTTCAAACTGCTGTATCAACCATGGCCTCTAGTTAATGCTTCACCGTTGCTGGGTAACTTCTATAGCAGAACTGGAATTGTGGTTTGCCCTGCAGGCCACTGGGGCAGGGGCAGCCTGGACTCTCGAGCCCTAGTTGTGGTCTGAATGTGATAAAAAAGAAAGAAACTATGCATGTGTCATCGCATAGTGCATCCGTGTACAATTCAGCTGTGTGGCAGTTTACATGGGACGCCATCAGCTAATGCGCGCACATGCTGCATCCGACGGCCATCAGCGTCACGCATGAACATACATGAGTTCTGGCACAGCGCAGCGTAGACAGAAACGGGTACACATGAACGCATCTCTAGCTGTCCCTGCATGACCCTGGGCGACCACCACAGCTGAGGCCGTCACCACTGCTGTGAATTTGTGACCTGTAGGCAGGGCCTCTGATTATAGATATGTATGCATATATAGATATATGATATATACGTGGCTACTTTTATTTGTAAAGTATCTATACATACATTATTAGTTTGAGACATCTAATAATACATATTAAATACTTGAGCAAAATCATATTACGATAGAAAGACAACAACAGTATCAAAATAAAACATGTATGTTAGCTAGTCGAATGTACGATTACATCAAATAAGACTCAATTTCTAATGATTTCATTAACAATAATGCTTCAGTTCTTCATAAAAAGTTTTTTGGAGCATTTCTTGACACAACAACACTGTCTTTTTTCTTTGAAAAGACTGGGCACCTGGTGTTTCATTATAAGGAGGAAGAATAATTGGTGTTATGTACAAGAGGTACACAAAATATGCCTAGACTACACCCTCATCTCCCTACTATGACGACAAGAAATGATCTAACAATCTATTTCGGGCGACGACCGTAGTGATCATTGACGTCAAGTGCTTGCAGCCGGCGTCGTACACAACTGAAGCTCGTTCTTCAGAGCGTTGACGATTTCATCTACCATGCGCTCAACTCTCTGAAAAAATTGTGCGTTCCTTCCATTCCATATTCCCAAACTGTCGCAAAATCACTAAAAACAATATCAAGATCCATGTTGTTAATTTACCTAAAAATAAACTAATCAACATCAAATAGAAAGGAACAGGGAGAGTACCTTAGTCACAACTCATATAATGCATGCCACGGCAGCAGTAGGTAACTAGAAATACTACAGTTGTACTGGTTTCAAATACTGGAAACAATATTATGGAAGAAAAGAAATAAGGACAAGGTGCGGCAATGCCCACCACGGCTATGAACCCGATGCCTCGCTTTGGGAACCAACCTAAACCTTTGTTGTCTTGTTGCCTGCCAGCGACTTTTACTCCGCATCTACATCAGCGACTTTGGCTACCGAGAGGCGCCTGCGCCTGCTTTGGATTCAACTCTGTCGTTGGAGAGAAATTTGCAATTTTACTATCCCTACAGTTTCACCGAATACCACTCTATAGGATTGAATGATACAAAATCAGCTACCAGAGGGGTGAATGGTAGATGATACAAAAACTTCAACGGAAGACTCAACCTCTTAAACAAAAATTGATCTTCTGAAAAACACATGTGTGCGAGTAGATTCTCTGACTTTAAACATGATAAAACCCTATAGAAAGTAGATAAGCGAGTTAGGAAGTCAACGCAACAAAATCACGTTAATAGGTTGAGTATAACTCAAGTTATGACAGAAAACGTGATCAAGAGTTAGTCTGATCTACCCGAGCAAAAATTCAATCTGTAATACTGTCAAAACACTCGTGTGATGTATGAACCGTGACTCCGGTGACCTTGAAATCTTCACAGATGATATACAATTGAGTTTCAAAGATAAAACAAAAAGAATCACGTCGATTGGATGGGTAGAATAAAAGTTATGGCTAAAAGAATGATCAAAGGTTGGCTGCAAACAAACGGACGCGAGAAACAGAACATAGATGAAGAAAAACAGCGTCCCAACGATGGAAAACGATGTTTTCGGACCACAATGCAAAAGCTCGGCACGAATCACGACTTTTACCTTAAAACACACGAAAGCCACCTGCAAGGGATGCCTCCCTCGTAGCTAAGTCTCTTCTATTTATATCCACTATCCACAGGCTTTCAAAACAAACGAGGACACCTCCAAAGGAGTCCTATTCAACTAAGACACCTCCTAATCTACTTTAACTCTACCTATTAGCACATATATCAGGGTCCTAACCTTCCAAAGCTCTCTGAGTGCAGTCACAAGAGTTTATGGACACAAACAACTTAAAATCCGACCTTAAATCGGACTCTCCAACCTGAACTCACAACCAACTTGGAATCAACCGTTTTCTAGCAAAACAGTCTGATTCCTAAGTAAAACGTGCTCCCGAATCACCTGATTCCGACTATACCTCAGATTCACGTCTGAACCTTGCTAAAACCAACTTTTTTCACGTCCAAACATGCTGGAATCATGCCGAAAAGTTGTGACAACCTTCACACACACGTTTAAAAACCTTCACCACGCCTTAGAACCATATTGCCATGTCCATGCACTCCTTGCACATGTGCACACTTTCCAAACATGTTCAACCTTCAGTTTTCATCGTCCAAACATGTTGGAATCACGTCACAACCTCGTTCCATCTTTGCACTTGTGCCCATGATTTCCACATATGTTTGCAACACCTTATACGTCCCAAACATCTTCATGTGCATTGTTCTTGATCCAAACATGCTGCATGACACCTTTGATCGTTTCAAACACAATTCCTCCTGAATTTGGTTATTGAACCTCAACTTCTCCCTAAGTTTAGTTCAAGCATCACCATCACCAGCCATGTATTGACATCAAGCAACACCTGAACATGAGCAAACAACCAATTCATGCGAGCACAAGTCCACGACTTGACTCTCGTTAGTCCAAAACACCACAACACGTTGTGTGAGCACCTCACACAAGCATGTTGTGCACCTCAACCAGACATGAATCACCAAAGTACATCAAGAACTCCTTCCATAAACACAAACCATTCTCTCCTGCACGTTCCATGTCAAATCACACATCAAACACCATGTGAATGCTTAAAACATTACATGAACCTCACCACAACACACTACCAATGTATTCAGCACCTAGTTCTTACACACTGTCAACATTGAACTCGCTAAAATATCATTATAATAGAAATCAGTTCGCTCGTTTACCATCGGTATGTTGTTAATGACTGTCATGACTAAACAATATATGAAAAAGTCAAAATAACCGTCCATCCATACCATCCTTTTCCTTTCTTTCCGGTAGCCCTTTATGTGTAACCCGATATAATTGCTAATTTAGAACTCTAATCAAACGACTTCGACAAAATAGAACTTACATCATGGGCTTCGATAAAATAATACTTTTATCGTTGGCACACTGTTAAAATAGAATTATAGTCTGATTAAATCATTTTAACAATTTTAGCTTTATTTTCTTATTTTTTAGAGCACGCATGAATTGTCCATATTACCTTTAATCTAGTTTTCCATTTTCTTTCTTTGTGGCAAAGAAAATAACACTTCAAAAGTTGCGGCTGTGACTAGTCTCCTGCCGTTCTGCTTGCTTGTCTGCTTCTTGGCTCTGCTCTGGGACAAAAGCAGGGAAAAGATGGTGGTGGTAAGATGGTGACGGTATTATCAGCCAACGACATCGCCGCAATGGCACAGGACGTGAAGTTCGAGTTTGCCGTCGTGATGTGCGAGCCGGTGCACAAGATGACGACTGCAAAGCGACGGCACGTCGCCCAAGCGCACAACCTCTTGGAGCGGGTAGCTGCCTCTGTTTCCAACAATAGAAAGATTCCCCGCGTTCCAAACTGGGCCGTGGAATTTTCTTGTGCTGAACCCTGTGTGAATCGTGTGCGGAGGAGAAGGGACTGGATCAACGAGAAGATGAAGGCTCTGCAGGAGGTGATACCACACTGCAACAAAGTAATAACCAAATTCACAATCTTGCAACGCTGCTATCGTCTCTTTTCCTTTGCGATGGGGGCTCTGATCTCACGTGTTCTTGTGTCGACTCTTCAGACGGCCAAACGTGGACGAGGCCATCGAGTACCTCAAGTCGCTGCAGCTCCAGCTACACGTGATGTGCATGGGCGGCGGCGGCGCCGGTGATGTTCGCGGCCGGAGTGCACCAGTACATGGTGGGGCCACCACACGTGGCCTCCATGCCCAGGATGTCATTCATGGCGCTGCCAGCACTGCAAAGCCCGCCCGTGGCTGACCCCGTATGCGCTGCGCCTCGCAGTCGACAATCCGTAGGCGTCGGCTACCGAGTCAATTGCTATTATAGAATCCGTATCTTTAGCTAGAACATGTCAAGGAGGAGCCAAGCAAGCAGAAGGCTAGTCGCAGCAGCAGCGTTAGAAAGTGTTATTTTCCTTACCATAGAGAAAGAAAAGGAAAAACTAAATTAGGGGTAATATGGTCAATTCAGGTGCTCTAAAAATAATAAAGAAAATGAAAATTATTAAAAAGATTCAATTAGACTATAATTCTATTTTAACGATGTGTCTACGATAAAAGTATTATTTTATCGAAAACCATGACGTAAATACTATTTCGTCGAATCCACTTAATCAGAGTTCTAAAATAACAATTCACTCCTCCAGACGGTGTAGCCGCCAGCCACGCCTAAGACTATCTGCACTCATATACTGGAAATCGAACGCCACTAGTTATATGGAGTAGCCACCGATTTTTTCACCTGCACCGGCGGACTGGACGAGCTACGCCATCCGGGCGTTCGCTACAGCCCTACGCCCGGTCGGGTGTACGCTGGGCGTGCCGGCGGTTGGCGACGATGCGTTCGCAGTTTCTTTCGCGCGGTCGATGGCGTGGTCGGAGGTGACACCAGCGCGTGGACAAGGCCGACGGCGACGGCGCCAGGACGAGGTCGGCGTGGACAAGGCCGCCGACGACGACGCGAGGATGAGGCGGACGGCGCGAGGATGAGACGACACGCGGGTGGCGGCGAGAAGGACACCGTAGCTCGTTGGCCGACCCTCGACGGCGGAGGTATCGAGCAGGCCCTCAGCGCCGGAGGTGTCGGGCAACCAGCAGGCTCTTGCCTGCACATCCATGGCCATCGAGTCCAAGCGAGGCTGGCTGCAGTTGGTTGCGCGGGCCTGCGGCGAGGAGTGCGTGGGCTGCGGCGAGGAGGCCACGAGGAGGACGTAGGGTGCGGCGAAGAGGCGGCGACACACAAGGATTTGGGAGAGAAGGGTGGCGGCGATTGTCGAAGTGTGTTGTCGACACTTTCCCCGGGCCTGCTCTGGGCAGCCCGCGGAGGTTCTTTTTTGGAGGGGCTAGGCACTCACGGAGAGCTTACACGTTACGGACGATGGAAGGAGAAGCTTGACACGGAGATTTTTACGTGGTTCAGGCCGCCTGAGCGTAAAACTCTACGTCCACGGTGAGCAGAGGTGCTCATTGTATTGCTTGGCGCTCAGAGCCGGAGTTCTGAGCTTGAGGATGACCTGAGTGCTAGAATGTCTAAGGAGCAAGTGTGCAAAGAGTCGAATCCTCAGGTGTGAATGGCTGGGGAGCGAACCCTTGCTAACGTCGCCTACCCGAGCCTTTTATAGTCCAAGGCTCGGGCGGCTTACAAGGTGTGCCCGGGATCCGACAGGTGGTCCCGAGGAGATTGCCTGCCATCTACCGTATATTGCAGTTATGTTGATAGTTGTCTCTAGCAAAGGCTTCTGAGTCTTTGTTCTGCCTCCCTGCTCATGCCGCAAGCTAGTCGTAGTGGTTGATGATGGCAGGGGCGGCAGAGGATGTCTTGTCGCTGTGTTTATTGGCGTACAACCTCTGACGCGGCGTGCCAGTCTTCACTGTGACGTGACTGGGCGCAACGGCACCTGACAGAGGCGTGCTCCGCGTCTCCGCGCCTTGGGAAGGCGCGGGTCTTGAATACCTTGTACGGGCAAGGTATGACGCGTCTTTACTCTTGCTGCCTACCGCGCGGGGGTAGGTAGCACGGCTCTGCTGGCCACGTGGCGGGCTCGGAGCTCTCCTCTGAGGAGAGGGTGGTCCGTCCCCGCTGGACATGTGGAGCCTTCGGAGCTCTCCCCACGGAGGGGGGAGGTCCGGCTCAGCTGGCCACGTGGCGGGCCCGGAGCTCTCCTCTGAGGAGAGGGAGGTCCAGCCCTGCTGGACACGTGGAGCCTTCGGAGCTCTCCCCGCGGAGGGGGGAGGTCCGGCTCTGCTGGCCACGTGGCGGGCCTAGAGCTTTCCTCTGAGGAGAGGGAGGTCCGGTCCCGCAGGGCACGTGGCGCCTTCGGAGCTCTCCTTGCAGAGAAGGGCGAGGTCCTTAGGTAGTTTCCCCTGTACGTGGGGGTACCCCATATTGAGGGTACCGACAGTGGCCCCCGGGCCCATCTTGGGGGAGATAGCGAGCCCGAGGTGGGGCCCCCGTCTCTTCAACTTCGTGCACCTTCTCGAAGATCCGCTTTGACTGCTGCCGGAGCACGAACAGTCGTGGGATCGTGGGAGCGTGTGCCTTGCTTGATGGCTGCTTTTACTGCGGCGGTCCCAAGGCTGCCACTTCTGTACGTCGCAGCGCCTTTTCGGGAACCGCCGAAGCGTCCCACCGGATTGACTTCTCGGGAGACTGACTTCTTGGCCCACCGCTTCTGCTGGACGGCTCGGGTCCAATTTTCATTGACGCTTGGTCTTGGAGCTGAAGCGGTTATCCAAGTAGTGCATTCGAAGAGTTTCAAATTGATTTGAATCAAGTATGGGAAGTATAAAACGGGATCTTATCTGCATCGCAGGCTTCCCTTCGCACTTCCCCGAGCTTGAACCCTCCAGAGTCCTCTGAGTTCTTGCGCTTCTGTTGGCCATGGCTTCCAACCTGCTTCCGCCGCGCCTTACCCGATCGGCCGAGCTTGTGACTGTGCGCAAGTTGCTGGGCTGGCGTGAGGAGGAGCAGAAACACTGGCTCCGGCGGGGATCTCTCCCCCTGCTCCTGGAGAAGGGGGAGATAGTCTTCTTCACCGCCTACACCTTGGCGGGGTTCGTCCCGCCGATTTCTTCCTTTTTCGTGACGCTGCTGGAGACGTACGGTCTATAGCTTCATCATCTCTCCCCCAACTCCTTCGCGATGGCCGCCGTCTTTGTGCACTTCTGCGAGATGTTCATGGGAGTGCGTGCTTCGGTGATGCTCTTCCGCCACTTCTTCGTGTTGCGGACGACCGGGCGCAGCTCAAAGAATCAGCTGGGGGCGTACTACTTCCAGCATCGCTGCAAGGATCCAAAGGCCTCTGGGTACCTTATACCTTTCGACGCGGCGAGGTGGGAAAGCTAGAGGGAGAACTGGGTGATCGTGCAGATCGACGAGCATGATCGCCTGCAGCTGCCAATAGTCGGCCCGACTACCGAGCGTCGCTTCTGGGAGGAGATCCCGAAGTTGGAGCCGGAATACACGCCGGTCTTGGAGCGGATCCGGTTTCTGGCAACGAGGGGCTGATGTCCCTGATGGTGCTGATAGACTTCCTGTCGCGCCGCATTGCACCCTTGCAACAGCGCAACCGCCCGACGTGGTACTACACCGGCGAGCACGACTGCACCAGGCTGGAGACGGGTCTCGGCTCCGACCCATTTGAGGAGATGTTTTACGAGATGGTGGCAAGGGTGAGCAGCGACTTCGTCCACGGCGGCGACCTCACTTTCCCAGCCTCCTGCACTCCCCTCTTCTTGGATCCACAGTGGAGGGCGGAGCTGCTGCAGAAGATGCCAAATCTGGATGACATCGGGATCGCCGTGCGTCAGGTTGGGGATGCCCAGGGTCAAGCGCTCCGGGGCGGAGCACGAGGCGTCGGCTGCTGCCCAACCCGCACCGAGGGTCGACGGAGCTCGGATCGTTGACAAGGGGAAGGGGAAGGAGCCAGCGTCCGGCTAGCCGGAGAAGAAGCACGCCCGGTCCCCTCCGAGGGTGGCGTTTGCGCCAAGCCAGGGGATCGGGGTACCCTCGTGCCCATATTCGGGAGGCGCCGGTTCGTCGGGCGGCGACTCCAAGAGGCCTCGGGTCTTCCGCTCTGACGGGGCTCCTCTCGCACAGCGGTGGTCCGAGAAGCTATAGGCGTCCCGCCATCCTTCCTCAGGCGGAGTAGCTCCGAGGGGGGATGCCGGTGCAGCGATGCCCGGGGATGAGCCGAGAGCTTAGGCGCCCCGGCCAATGAACGTCCCGACCGCAGGCTCGGGAGGCGGCGGCATCAGGGGGAGCAGCGCCATGACTCAACCGGGGGCGCGGGTGCCCCGATCTTCAGGGACTGGATCGGCGAGCTGCACCAGAGGCGCTGCCGGTGGGATCCCTACTGCTCCACCTCCAAAGGGGGCTCCGGGTGCGTCTCCTGCTTCGCCGGTCCGGGTACCTGCGGTGCAGGCGTAGGTGTCGGCGGCAGGCCCTGGTGGCTCTGTCCCAGCTCAGAAGACGGGGCTCCATGCCCGCTGGAGCGTCCGCGTCCCACAGTAAGCATTGTTCTTTCCTGATTTTTGAACTAGTGTTCCTTTCTCCTTTTCTTAGCCTGAGAGCTTCCCATGTTGGTAGGGACTCATCGGCTGTCGGGGGTGAGTCCGTTCCCCAGCCATCTCCGGCTAGCGGAGGCTCTGTGCCGCAGCGTCCGGAGGCTGCGGCGGCTCCGACGGCCTCCAAGTCGGCGCGGGCTTCTTCTATGCCGGCGGGATCATCCCCTGTGGCGGGTGCGGCGGCAGCTCATCCCCTTTTGCCAGCTCGGAAGCTGACGGTTGTCGAGGGCTTGATGAAGTCGGCTGGCAGTGCCCGACCCTCCGGTTCTGAGGCTGGAGGGGCAGCTGCAGGAGCAGCTGCAAGTCTTGCGGCTTCCCCAGATCGGCGCCTCATCTCGGTCGCCGAGATGCCTGCACCTCCACCAGACGACGACGTGATGGAGGAGGTCGGGGGCGCGGCCTCGGCCTCTGCCGCCCCGCTGCCCCTGGCGGATGCCTTGGAGCTTGCCCAGGCGAGCGTCCGGCAAGTCCAGGCCGCCCTGGAGCGAGAGCGGGAGGTGCTGGCCGGGGAGAGGGACCGCCTCCTCAGCTGGGGGCATCTCCTAAAGCAGCAGACTCAGGAGGTCAGGGCGGAGCTCGACTCGAGGCAGTCGAGGCTTGATGCCATGGAGGCGCTGCTCGGCGCTCAGAAGAGGGCCGTCGACCTCCTGGACTCCGAGACCCGACGACTCCACCAGGAGACCCGCGAGGCTCACGCTAGGGCCGAGGCGTGTTCCACTGCCGTGGAGGAGCTGCGGCTGCAGGTACCTCGCCGCGAGTGCGCCATCGCAGATTGGGAGCCTGCTGTGGCAGCCGAGGAGAAGAAGGTCTGCGCACAGCTGGAGGCCAGCGAGGGCGAGCTAAGGGCTCGGGCCGAGGAGCTGGGGCTTCGGGAGTCGGTTGTTGCCGCGAGGGAGGAGCAGACCTCCCGGGAGCGCCAGGCGGCGCTGGATCGTGAGCTGGCGGCCCGCCAAGAGGTGGAGAAGCTCCAGGCTTCGCGGTCTGTCGAGGCCCGAGCGGTCTGGAGCTTTGTCGGTGAGGCTGGGTCCGCCCTGGTTCCCCTCGGTTTAAGCCCGGTGAGGAGGGAGGCTCCGGTGCAGGAGGTGTTTGAGGCAATCCCGGCGCTTGAGTCCATCGACGCCAAGCTGGGCAGGCTCGAAGCGGTGATCACTAGCGAGCTTTAGGCAGAGGGACGGGGTCTGGCAAAGGAGGTCGCCACGCACGTGCTGGCGTGCTTCAGAGTCAAGACCCTTCCTTCTCTCTGGAGCCAGTGAGACTAGGCCCCGTCGTCGAGCGGGAGGAAGCTGCTAGGGCCGAAGTCGGGGATATGGCCGCCCTTGTGGCCTCTAGGTTCCAGCGGGAGTCTGGGGACTCCTAGGCAGTCGCCCTGCGGCCAGAAGGCCCTATATCTTTTCTTTTTCTTTGTTTGTTTTTGTCGAGTCTGTAGCCCATCTCGTGGAGCTTTTTATGAATGAACAGGCTCTTTGTTTCTTGTGTCCGTGCTAATCTTCTTCTTGGCTTGGGCTAGCCGAGTCCTTAGCTCCAGAAGGACCTCGGAGGCCTTCACCGATCTTGAACTCTTGTGCAGACACTTTCCTCAGGTCCCTGTTGCGTTAAGGGCCCAAGGGGTCTTCGGAGCTCGTCCCGTGAGGACGAGGAGGTCCAAATCTGCTGGCCACGTGGCGGGCCTGGAGCTCTCCTCTGAGGAGAGGGAGGTCCGGCCCCGCGGGACACGTGGAGCCTTCGGAGCTCGCCCTTGCGGAGGGGGCGAGGTCCGGCTCCTCCGGTCTTGCCTTGGAGTAGTCTGGAGCTCCGGTCTTTCCCTGCGCAGTCCCCGTAGTGACCCCCTGGTAGGTGTGACCAATGCTTTGGGCACACCTACCATACTTCTGCGGGGGAGCTAAAGCCGGGAGGTACTGCACACAAGTAGGGGAAACTTAATTCTCCTCGGGAGCTCTCCCTTCCCTTTCTCATAGTCTTATTTGGCTTACGGTCCTAGTCCGGTATACAGAAGGATAGCAAATGCCGACTAGGGATGAGAGCGAGAAAGGAGAGCTAGATGTACAGTGAGCATACATGGAAAGTGCGGTCATAAAAATTAATGCATAATTTAAATTAGCACAAGGGTAAGAGCGTGGCAGGACAATTTCTTTCCATATAAATATCCATAGGAGGAAGGCAGGCTAAACATGGAGACAACGACCCGCCCCATTAAGAAGGGAAGCAAGACTACGCGCTTAGGGTCGGAACCAGACCAAGCTGAAACGTAGTCCTGGACCGTCCCCTGGGACTTAGCTGCTCCGAGCGCTGTTCGTGGACTCTATGGGATTTATTACAGAAAGAAAAAGAACTGTCCTACTACTGCTCTAGGGATAAAACTTATGGAGGTGTTCTATGTTCCAAGGGTTCGGGAGCAGATCCCCATCCTCGGTGGAAAGGCGTACGCACTCGGGGCGGCAAACTTTTGTGACCCGGAAGGGACCTTCCCAGCTGGGGGAGAGTTTGTTGGTCCCTTCGTGAGAAAGTATGCGCCGCAGTACCAGGTCGCCTTCTTGCAGCTCCCAGACACGTACGAACCTTTGGTGGTAGCGCCGGAGCGTCTGCCGGTACCGTGCGTTGCGGAGAGCTGCATGTAATCGAGCCTCGTCGACGAGGTCGATGTCTTCACGCCGGAGATTGTCCTGCGCGGCTTCATCGTAAGCTCGGACACGGAGAGACTTCATGGTGATCTCTGGGGGAAGCACAGCTTTGGCCCCGTACACCATGAAGAAGGGTGTCTCCCCGGTGGCCTGACTTTGGGATGTCCGGTTAGCCCACAGGGTGCTCGGAAGATCATCCACCCACTTGGCACCATGTTTCTTTAAGCCGTCATAGGTGCGAGTCTTAAGGCCCCGAAGGATATCAACGTTGGCCCTCTCGACTTGCCCATTGCTCTTTGGGTGAGCAACGTAGGCATAGCACACCTGGATGCCAAGGTCTTCGCAGTAGTCTTGGAATGCTGCGCTGGTGAACTGGGTCCCGTTGTCGGTGATGATTCTGTTCAGGACCCCGAACCGGCAAACAATTGACTTGATGAACTTGACTGCAGATTGCTTGTTGATGGTGATGACGGGTGTAGCTTCCGGCCACTTGGTGAACTTATCGATGGCGATGTAGAGGTACCGGAATCCCCCGACGGCTTTGGGGAATGGCCCCAGGATGTCCAACCCCCACACTGCGAACGGCCACGAGGGCGGGATCATCTGTACCGCCTGAGCCAGTGTGTGGATCTGCTTGGCGTGGAACTGGCACGCCTTGCAGCTCTTGACCATCTTGACGGCATCTCGGAGAGCTGTCGGCCAGTAGAAGCCATGCCAGAAGGCTTTACTGACAAGCGTGCGTGGGGAAGAGTGACTCCCACATTCGCCTCCATGGATCTCAGCGAGCAAGTCGTAGCCTCCCTCCTAGGTTATGCACCGCATTAGGACGTGGTTGGCGCCACGCCGGTAGAGATCCCCTTCTACCAGCGCGTATCTTTTAGCCATGCGCACGATCCGTTCAGTGGATACACGTTCATCAGGGAGGATATTGCCTTTCAAGTAGTCCCGGATCTCCGTGATCCATGCATCGGGTCTGACTTGAGCTTCTGGATCTTGAGCGCTGGGTAGCACGGAGTCCCTAGTGACGCTTACGATCCTTGGCGGCATCCATGGTAGCAGGGCCACCGGGACTGCCAGCTTTGAGGTGCTGGTCCAGCCCCCTTCGCCCGGCTCGGCAGGCCAGGCTTTGGGCCGTAACAACGTCCTCTCAAAGACTCCTTCGGGCACGGGGGCTCCGGTGGAGGCCTTTGTTGAGAGGTCGTCAGCCGCGGCATTGCCAGTGCGCGGTACATGGCGCAGGTCCAAGGCGAGGAAGTCTTTCTCCAGCATCTGCACGCGGAGCAGATAAGCAGCTAGTTGCGGGTCATTGCAGGAACATTCACCCTTGACTTGCTTGATGACTAGCTGGGAGTCGCCCTGTGCCAACAATTGGCGAGCGCCCAAATACAAGGCTGTCTTCAGGCCAAAGATGTGTGCTTCATACTCTGCCATGTTGTTGGTTTCCTTGAAATTGAGACGCACCATGTACCCAAACTGCTCCCCCGATGGCATGAGAAGCAGTACGCCGGCACCGGCCCCCTGCTTTTGCGAGGATCCGTCGAAGAAAAGCGTCCAGTGAGGACCGGTGAAGACCGGAGCTCGGGGCTTTGGTTCACCGTATTCGTGGTTCCCTGGGTTGGTCGTTGTTGGGGTCCATTCGGCCACGAAGTCATCCAGTGCTTGGCTCTTGACCGCGTGGCGAGGAAGGAAGTCCAGCTCGAACTCCGCCAACTCCGCGACCCATTTAGCGACATTGACGGTCGCGTTGGGGCTGTGAAGAATGGCCTTCAACGGGTATGAGGTGACCACCGGGATCCGGTGGGCTTGGAAGTAGTGGCGGAGCTTCCTGGACGCCACGAGTACTGCATACAGCAGCTTGTGGACCTCCAGGTACCTTGTCTTGGCGTGTGGAGGACTTCACTGATGTAGTAGACATGCCTCTGGATGGTCCGGACCCTCCCCCTTGGGCCTGAGATGTCTTCCTTCAGTGACTCAGGCCGATAGGAGGTAGACGGGTCCGGGGGAGCCTCCGGGAGCTAGGACCCGGAGGCTTCTAGGCCATCTTGGACCTTCGGGAGCTCATCTTGTTCTGCTGGGAGGTCCCTCTGGACCTCCTTGGGGTTATCTTGGAGCTCCGGGAGGTCCAGTTGGACCTCCGGAGGTTCTCTTGGAGCTCCGGGAGGTTCCGTTGGACCTCCGGGAGGTCACCTTGGAGCTCCGGGAGGTCATCTTGAGTCCTCGGGGTCTCCTGGTGCTTGTCTTCTACTACCGGAGGAGGCTGCGGTGATAGGGGGTCCAGCCGCTCTACGAGGACCATGCTCACCACCTCTGTTGTTGCCGCGATGTAGAGCAGCAAGTGCTCTTCGGGCTCGGGGGATACCATGATGGTAGGGTTGTCAGGAGCTGCTTCAACTCCTGGAATGCTTCCTCTGCTTCATCGGTCCAAGCAAAAGGACCAGATTTACGCAGGAGCTTAAAGAAGGGAAGTGCCCGCTCTGCTAGCCTCGGTATAAACCGACTCAGCGCGGCTAGGCATCCCGTGAGTTTCTAGACATCCTTGATGCGGGCGGGGGGCCGCATCAGGTCGATGGCCTTGATCTTCTCTGGGTTGGCCTCAATCCCTCGGTGTGAGACCAGGAATCCTAGGAGCTTCCCAGAGGATACGCCGGACACACATTTGTCGGGGTTCAGCTTAGTGCGCGTGGAGCGCAGTTTGTCAAAGACTAGAGCTAGGTTATCTAATAAGGATGAGCTCTGCCTGACCTTGACAACGGTGTCGTCGACATACACCTCAACTAAGTCTCTTTTTAGCTCTTCAAAGGTTTTGTGCATAGCACGTACAAAGGTGGGGAGAGCATTCTTTAGACCATAAGGCATAGAGACATAACAATACAGGCTGTCTACTGTGATGAAAGAAGTGTGTTCTTCATCTTCTCTAGACATAGGGATTTGATGAAAACCCGAGTAGGCATCTAGGAAGCATAGCATATCACAGCCTGATGCAGAGTCTACTATTTGGTCTATTCTAGGGAGAGGGAATGGAGCTTTAGGACATGCCTTATTGAGACTGGTGTAGTCGATGCACATCCGGAGCTTCCCGCCGGCCTTCGGGATGACGACGGGGTTCGCCAACCACCGGGGGTGGTGGACTTCCCGTATGAAGCCAGCGTCTAGCAGCTTCTTGATTTCTTCATGAATGAAGTTCTGCCGCTCGATGGACTGCTTGCGCGGCTTCTGTTGGACTGGCCGGGCGTTAGGGAAGATCGTCAGATGGTGCTCGATCACCTCCCTAGGGATCCCCAGCATCTGCGATGGTTGCCATGCAAACACGTCGACGTTGTGCCGGAGGAAGGTGATGATCGTGCCTTCCTATTTGCTGTCCAGATCCCCGGCTACCTGGGTGGTTTGGGCAGCATCGGCACCGACTTGGACGACCTTCAGGGTGATGTCGCCCTCATCGAGGGGTTGCACACGGGGTGCTGAGTTCGAGGCACGGTGGCGTGCACTTTGGTGGAGCTGGCCCGGTTCTGCGCCGCCAGGAGCTGGTGCTCGGGCTGCTGCAAGCGCTTGGAGCTTCTCCAAGGCTGACACTGCAGCAGTGCGGTCTCCACGAATCTTGAGAACACCTGTTGGTGTAGGCATCTTCAAGACGAGGTAGCCGTAGTGGGCTACTGCCATGAACCGGTACAGGGCTGGCCTGCCGATGATGGCATTGAAGGGGAGGTCGATCTCCGCCACATCGAACAGAATGTACTCTGTTCAATAACTGTCCGGTGCCCCAAAGGTCACCAGAAGGCTGATGTTGCCGTAGGGAACGACCTGTCCCAGCCTGACCCCTGAGAACGGGCTTGATGGGGTGAGCTTGGCCATCGGGACCTTCAACTTCTGGAAAGCTGCACGGCTGATGAGGTTCAGCCCAGCCCTGCCATCTACCAGGATGTGGTACATCTTCACGTTGGCGATGGTGGGGGCTACCAAGAGCGGTAGCTGGCCGGCCCCAACCATGTTCCTAGGGCAGTCGGTGACGTCAAAGCTGATGGGGGTTCCCATCCATTTGAGGTGCGGCGCGACACTTGGGAGAGGAGCCACTGACGCTACTGCTCTGCGCAGAGTCTTGACTGCGCTTCGGGACGAGGGGTCAGGCGACCCACCGTAGATGACGTAGAGCGCCTTCCGGCGTTCGTCATCGCTGGAGCTGGAGTCCTTACGGTTGTGCACCGCCTTCACGGCGCGTTGAGACTCCTGGAACTCCGTCTGGTGGTCGACGTTGTCTTGGGAGTCGACCTTCTACTTGCCCTCCCTTTGACGGAAGGGAGGGGCGTCAGCACACGGCTGCTTCCCCCTGCGGAAGCGCTCCGCTAGCTTCTGAATCTCCTGGCACTCAGCAGCAGTATGGCTGCTGGTGTTGTGCACGGGGCACGGCTCACCTTGGTCACCGTCCGGGGCTGGTGACTGTCGCGGCCTCTTGTCGGGGCGTGGCCCCCGGGCTCCGGTGGGTGCTGCAGCTGCATCAACTGGAGCTTCAGTCGGCAGCATGATCTTGCCGCTTGTCTTCTTGACCTTTCTGCCGCTTCCACGGGGAGCAGCACTTGGTCCGGGCTGTTCTCCGGCTTCGGAGACTGGCTGTGAGTGCCAGTTGCGCCCTTCTGCTGCCCTGGCGCACTTGTCCGCCAGGCTGAAGAGCTCTGAGACGTCGCGCACTTCTCTAGTCGCGAGCTTCTCAAGCATCTTCTTGTCCCATACACCCTGCCGGAACGCCACCACCACAGAAGCATTCTGAATGTGGGGAATAGTGTTCCGTACCTGGGAGAACCGCTGGATGAAGGAGCGCAGCGACTCTCCAGGTTGTTGTTGGATGGCGTGGAGGTCGAGCTCCGTGCCAGGCCGGGTGTAGGAGCTGCCGAAGTTTGTAGTAAACTGTCGGCAGAGCTCTGCCCAGGAGGTTATGGAACCCTGGGGGAGATTCATGAGCCAAGACCGAGCTGGACCGGTCAAGCGACGGGGAAGTAGTTGGCCATGACAGCCTCATCCCCTCCTGCAGCAAGGATGGCGGTGGAGTAGATTTGGAGGAACTCCGCCGGGTTGACACTGCCATCGTACTTCTCGGGCAGGTGCGGCCGGAACTTACGCGGCCACTTCGCGAAGCGAAGGTGTGGCGCGAGGGCCACACATCCTGCTCCTGTTGCTGCAGGTGTTGGTGCCGTGAACGCTTGGTTCGCCGTCGGCACCGCGTACCCCGGTGTGGGCAAGGCTGTGCCATAGACTGGGGGTGCCACTTGCAGGGCATATGGCTGAGGCATATGCTGCGTGGCGTATGCCTGGGGCAGAGACCGCGTAGCGTACGTCTGCAGGCCAGGCTGAGTCGAGGCGATCAACATGCTGTCGCCGATCTCGCGGTTGCGACGCCTCTCTCGGTGTCGCTCGATGGTCAGGCGGGTGTCTTCGCCCAGGTGACATCGCTCCAGCTTCGACCTCAGGTCCACAGATGGGAGCCTGGTGGAGCGGGAGTCTGCCGTCTGCCCATCAACCGTTGGCGTGCGCGTCAGCGACACACCTGGTTGACCGGGACGTCGTCCCCGCCGAAGTCGAGGGTTGGCGGCGGCGATGACGAGACGGTCTACGTCGCGAATCCACTGCTGGGTCGCTGACTGAGGCGCGTCCCCAGCAGGTGGATTGCGGAGTAGCGCTCGTGCTGCAGCTAGTGCACTCCTGTGGGAGACACTCAGCGCTGCAGTGGATCTTGGGCTTGCTAGAGTCGGCGCTGCCGGAGTCGGCTGCTGGCTTCCAGCTTGCACCAACACACTCCGTCCTGAGTGTGTCAAGACGTAGTCCCCGCTGGCCACCGTTCATCGTGAACGTGGGCGGGGAGAGCTTGCCGCTGAAGGAAGCTTCGTCATCTTCGCCGGTGAAAGCTCGTCGTGCAAAGGAAAAGCCCCTTACCTGACGCGCCAAATGTCGAAGTGTGTTGTCGACACTTCCCCCGGGCCTGCTCTGGGCAGCCCGCGGAGGTTCTTTTTTGGAGGGGCTAGGCACTCATGGAGAGCTTACGTGTTAGGGACGATGGAAGGAGAAGCTTGACACAGAGATTTTTACGTGGTTCAGGCCGCTGGAGCGTAAAACCCTACGTCCACGGTGAGCAGAGGTGCTCGTTGTATTGCTTGGCGCTCAGAACCGGAGCTCTGAGCTTGAGGATGACATGAGTGCTAGAATGTCTAAGGAGCAAGTGTGCAAAGAGTCGAACCCTCAGGTGTGAGTGGCTAAGGAGCGAACCCTTGCTAACGTCGCCTACCCGATCCTTTTATAGTCCAAGGCTCGGGCGACTTACAAGGTGGGCCCGAGACCAGATAGGTGGTCCCGGGGATATTGCCTGCCATCTACCGTATATTGCAGTTACGCCAGTAGTTGTCTTTGGTGAAGGCTTCTGAGTCTTCGT
Organism: Neostapfia colusana; assembly: GCA_030760725.1. Lineage (NCBI taxonomy): Eukaryota > Viridiplantae > Streptophyta > Magnoliopsida > Poales > Poaceae > Neostapfia > Neostapfia colusana. Next base: position 33,002,589 of record JASWHV010000007.1, read on the forward strand.
TCTGCCACCCTGCCCATGCCGCAAGCTAGTCGTAGTGGTTGATGATGGCAGGGGCAGCAGGGGATGTCTTGTTGCTGTGTTTATTGGCGTACAACCTCTGACGTGGCGTGCCAGTCTTCACTGCGACGTGACTAGGCGCAACGACACCTGACAGAGGCGTGCTCCGCGTCTCTGCGTCTTGGGAAGGCGCGGGTCTTGAATACCTTGTACGGGCAAGGTATGTCGCGTCTTTACTCTTGCTGCCTACCGCGCGGGGGTAGGTAGCACGGCTCTGCTAGCCACGTGGCGGCCCCGGAGCTCTCCTCTGAGGAGAGGGTGGTCCAGCCCCGCTGGACACGTGGAGCCTTCAGAGCTCTCCCCGCGGAGGGGGGAGGTGATGTGTCCAGGGGTCCTGATCTTCCGAAAGGTTCTGATAACTCTCGATTTGGTGGAGACTTGACACAAATCGATCCGGCTTCCGAACAACACGTTCTGAACCCTGCAATCGCAGCACCACGTCTCCTCAAGTTATCAACCGATATTGCACGGTTGACCTCGCCAAGAAGGCTATACCTTGCCTGCAAATCGAAGAACACAAGCAAGAACAAGAAAGAATGCAACCAAATTGCTGAAAGATATGAAGCACTCAAGTTGGGGTCTCACAAACCGATGAACGGCGAAACTGTTCTTGACAGAATAATCTAAGCGAAACCCAGCTGTTTGTGACGGCGGCTAGGGGGTATAAAGGAGGTGGAGGACGACCAGGGGGGTGCTGGGGTCGTGACCTAACCCTAAGACACGTACACAATGGACTTGGACTCGATACAAGGCCCAATGGCCCAACTAGGTGATGCAACACCCTGACAGACTCTAAACTTTATATTGTTTCGAAGTTTCCCGTCGACTCCGAGGGAATTTTGACATGGGGCCAGTTCCATTGGAAATTTTATCCTCTCAGCTTTCCGTGCATATGTAGAACGTCAAAAACGGAGTCTGTATGCCTCCTGTGCATCCATTTTAAGGTGGACTGCTTCTGGGCCCAAGTTGGATTCGAGTTTGAGTTGGGCTCGGTCTCTAACTTCTTGTTGGCGTATTTTCTGGTCCTCCACGCCTCCAAACCCCTCTCCATGTATCTCCTTGTCCTCTCCATGGTTCCTAATCATAATTAATCTATTAGGTAGCAACATACTCTCAAAATTCACATATAATGAATTGTTCAGGAACGAGCTCACCTCTAAATTCAATTGTCGTGCTCGAGCTCTAGTAATTGGACCTTGCATGTCTACCATGTGAGTGTTGTGTATATCTGCAGGAGTGGTGTCCACATCATCCTCCCCCTCTTGCATTGGATTCGTCCTCGACTCAAGCTCATCTTCTTCTCCCAAATATGGTCTCAAATCTGAAATGTTAAAGGTGGGACTAACCCCAAACTCGGGAGGCAACTCAAGTTTATATGCATTATTATTAATCTTCTCAAGTATTTTAAAAGGACCATCAGCTCTAGGCATCAATTTAGACTTTCTCAGTTCTGGAAATCTATCCTTTCTCAAGTGTAACCAAACTAAATCATCCGGTTCAAGTCTAACTTCCTGCCTACCTTTACTACCAGCAATTCTATATTTTTCATTCATCTTTTCAATATTGTGTTTAATGGTCTCATGAATTTTCAAAATAAAATCAGCACGTTCCTTTGCATCATTATGAGTTCTCTCACTAGTAGGTAAAGGCAAGATATCAATAGGAGCACGAGGATTGAATCCATACACTACCCGAAAAGGACTTACCTTGGTGGTAGAATGTGTTGCCCGATTATATGCAAACTCCACATGTGGCAAACATTCTTCCCACATCTTTAAATTTTTCTTCAAAACAGCTCTCAACATGGTGCCCAAAGTGCACTTCACTACTTCTATTTGCCCATCAGTTTGTGGGTGACATGTTGTAGAGAACAACAGTTTTGTACCCAACTTGTTCCATAGGGTGCGCCAAAAGTGACTCAAAAACTTAGCATCACGATCTGACACTATAGTAGAAGGCATACCATGCAAGCGAACAATCTCTTTGAAAAAAAGGTCGGCAATATGTACAACAACATCACTTTTCTGACACGGTATAAAATGTGCCATCTGGGAAAAACGATCCACCACAACAAAAATGCTGTCCCTCCCCCTCTTAGTCCTAGACAATCCCAAAACAAAGTCCATAAAGATATCCGCCCAAGGAATGGAAGGAGTGGGAAGAGGCATGTATAAACCATGTGGATTCAAACGGGACTTAGCTTTCTAACATGTGGTGCAGCGAGCCACAAACCGCTCTACATTTCTCCTCATCTTTGGCCAAAAGAAATGTGTGGCCAGAACATACTCCGTCTTCTTTGCGCCAAAATGGCCCATCAAACCTCCACCATGTGCCTCCTGTAATAACAAAAGACGAATGGAACCAACTGGAATGCATAGGCGGTTAGCTCTAAACAAGAATCCATCATCCAGTACAAATTTATTCTTGGTATGACCTTTTCTACAATGCAGCAACACATCTTTAAAATCAGCATCAAGAGCATATTGTTCTTTAATTGATTCAAGTCCAAAAATTCGACAATCAAGTTGGGACAGCATATTATATTGTCTAGACAATGCATCAGCGATCAAATTATCCTTCCCTTTCTTATGTTTAATGACATAAGTAAAAGACTCAATAAATTCAATCTATTTTGCATGTCTACGATTCAGATTATTTTGAGAACGAATATGCTTTAGCGATTCATGATCAGAATGAATAACAAATTCTTTAGCCCATAAATAATGACGCCATGTCTCTAAGCATCGTACGAGAGCATAAAATTCTTTATCATACGTGGAGTAATTCAGGACAGGACCATTAAGTTTTTTCACTAAAGTATGCAACCGGTTTACCACCTTGCAGTAAGAGACCACCAATGCCAACTCCACTAGCATCACATTCAAGTTCAAAAGTCTTACTAAAATCAGGAAGTTGCAGCAATAGTGCGTGTGTAAGCTTGTCCTTTAAAGTGTCAAAGGACTCCTCTTGTGCTTTCCCCCAATGGAACACCACACCTTTCTTAGTCAACTCATGCAATGGGGCAGCAATAGTGCTAAAATCCTTGACGAAACCTCGGTGGAAACCTGCAAGACCAAGAAAACTCCTTACCTGTGTGATGACTTGAGGTATTGGCCAGCTCTTGATCGCTTGAATTTTCATCTCATCCACCTCAATTCCCTGTGGAGTCACAACATAGCCAAGAAAGGAAACTCGATTCGTACAAAAGATGCACTTCTCAAGGTTACCAAATAAACGTGCATCTCTCAAAGCATTAAAAACAACACGTAAATGATCCATATGTTTATCCAATGACTTGCTATAAATCAAGATATCATCAAAGTAAACCACCACAAATTTTCCAATAAAAGCTCTCAAGACCTCATTCATCAAACTCATGAATGTACTTGGTGCATTAGTCAAACCAAAAGGCATTACTAACCACTCATACAATCCAAATTTGGTTTTGAAAGTTGTTTTCCATTCATCTCCCAATTTCATTCTTATTTGGTGGTAACCACTACGCAAGTCAATCTTAGTGAAAATTATAGAACCACACAACTCATAAAGCATGTCATCTAGCCTAGGAATAGGATGACGATACCTTATAGTAATATTGTTAATGGCTCTACAATCAACACACATACGCCAAGTACCATCTTTCTTAGGAACCAAAAGTACAGAAACAGCACAAGGACTAAGGCTTTCACGTACATACCCATGGTCCAAAAGGTCTTGGACTTGCCGCTGAATTTCCTTAGTCTCCTCGGGGTTGGTCCTATATGCAGCACGGTTTGGCAAAATTGCACCTGGAATCAAATCAATTTGATGTTCAATCCCTCTCAAAGGTGGAAGTCCCTGGGGTATCTCAGCTGGAAAAATATCCTCATACTCTTGCAACAAGTTAGTAACTGCTGGAGGCAAAGACCTAGCAATATCATTAATGGAGAACAAAACTTATTTGCACACCAATGCACAACAAATATCATGATCAGAAATTTCAGCAAGGTCTAATTTTGTAGCAAGCATTACACGACCCTTCAATTTAATTCCCTCAGTCTTAGAACTAGGTGCAGATCTCTCGTTGTTTGGTGGTAACACAGAATTAATGACTTGTTGATTTTCTGATTTAGAACTACTAGAAATTCCAGCTCTCTCCCTATCAGCTTGTACAATTTCAGCAGGAGTCAAAGGTAGCAAAGTAATTTTCTTTCCTTTATGCATAAAAGTATATTTATTACTTGTACCATGGTGCAGAGCATCCTTATCATGTTCCCAAGGTCGACCCAATAAAAGTGAACACGCTTGCATGAGTACCACATCACAATCAATGGAATCAACATATGTATCAATGGAAAACGGAATTATGCAAGTTTGTGTTACCTTAGCTCTTCCAGAATCATTCAACCATTGAATATAGTATGGATGTGGGTGTGGTCATGTATTCAAGCTAAGCTTCTTGACCAATTCAGAACTCACCAAGTTGTTGCAGCTTCCTCCATCAATGATGACACGTTCTCGTCGGTTCTTGATGACAAAGAAAATCTGAAACAAATTATGGCGTTGTAATCTATCAAGTGGTTGTGCCTGTGTGTTCAGCACCCACTGCACAATGATGTTCATGTAGGCTGATGTGTCTTCACTCCCAAAAACATGTCCCTCATCATTGTCCGTGGCAGCTTCATCATCATTGTTGTCTTCGACATCGGAGGTGCTGATCTATCCTCCCTCTTCTGTAGCCACGTATGCCCGCTGACTAGGACAATCTTTTTGCACATGACCAAGACCATGGCAGCGGTGGCACTGAATACCGGAAGTGTGTCCTGTTGAAGCAACGGATGAAGCACTTTTGGCAGGTACCTGCATGGAATTTTTACCCGAATCCGCAGGTCGTGCATGTGGTGGTTTCGGTGCTGCTGAAACGTTGTTGCTGCCAGAAGGAAGCTTGGCTGCTGGTTTTGGTGAAAGGGAATCATAATGGAATGACTTGGACGCCCCCGAAGATGTTGTCGTGCGTGGAGTGTAGGAGGCACCGCTGCTGCTCTTGTTCTTTTGTTGACGACCCTGTAACTCCTTTTATGCAAGCATAGCAAGCTGGAACAACTGGTTGACAGTATTAAATTCCTTATAATCAACAATATTCTGTATCTCACGTCTCAACCCCCCATAGAAACGACAAATTTTATCTTCAGTGTCCTCTACTACCCCTCATCGTATCATACCCTTTTGAAGCTCCGCATAATAATCTTGGACAGAACTATTTCCCTGCTCTAAGCGCTGCAATTTCTTTCGTAAATCACGTTGGTAGGATGGAGGAACAAAACAATTACGCATAGCTTCTTTTAAACGTTCCCATGTATCAGTTTGTAAGCGTGTCGTACCTAGTTCATTCCACCATATTATAGCAAAATCCTTAAACTCACTAGTGGCTTGTCGAACTCTATGTTGTTCAGGAACAAGGTGGGAATTAAATTTCTACTCAACCGCCATTTCCCAATCAAGATATGCCTTAGCATCATAAGCACCAGAAAATGAAGGTATGAAAAATTTAACTTTAGAAAAGGTTCATCAAGAGGGCGGTTCTTGTTACCACGCATGTCGTTTCCTACCATACCATGAGTGTTTTGACGAAGGCGTTGACGTAGATGTACATTCTGCGCAGCACGTGTATCCACCTCTCCATTGACATCACACAACACGTCTTCTTCTTCTTCAAAGTTATTGTGGTGGGTAGCATCATGGCTGAATGGTAGGTGGGTCTCCATATCATCAATCCTTCCAACTAGCGAGCTTAAGCGTTTGTCCAACCTCTCAAGGGTGTGGGGTATTCTCTGTTCAGCAAGATAATCTTTTACCCCTTGTGTGATTGCTTCCTTGACAGACTTCATCATTTGTTCTATGTAACCCTTCATCTCACTTTTCAAAACACACTCCGTAGGATCAACATGATCTGACATTGTTAGCAAGAATAATATGGAAACAACAAGATTATCCCTATCAACTACTACGCAATGATGGTGGAACTCACAAAGCAATGGGTCGAGTCTTACCAAGCTCTTACAAGTTTCTTACCACAACAAGGCAAAGGATACCTGGACGACGTGATTCAGCGATTGCAAGGGTCAAAAACTTGTGCTGTTCGAAAGGATGAATGTGGAGTTTGGATGGCCAAATATATGTGAGTAGCACACAATTCAATAACAGATAGTAATGCTGAATAGATATCCAAACACTTGTCCTAGTTGCTGACCTACTCGTGTCTTATCCCGGATGTTATGAACAAGACAGCAAGAAGTATGAATGATAAGGACAATAATTGAGCAGGAACAATTGCACCACAAGGCAAAATAACACACCCAAATTTTGATATTTGTGCTCCTCTTCACAAATTTTATTTTCTATATTTTTTCTTTGATTTTTTTATATCTGCCGTGAAATCAGGAGCACTAATATACACGTTGCACAAATTTTCAGTTAACTTGAAAAAAAGAAGATGTGGACAACAAAAATTCAATATGTTTCTTTATGATTATTTTTGAGCCTTTAGATGCCAAATAATCAATCTTCCAAAGTGAATCTGGGCAATGTAATTTAACCCAATGCCAAGGTTATGGCTGTTTTAAGACAGCACCACAAGATTCTGTTTTTGGTGGAGCTGAATTAGAAACAGTGGTAAAAAAAAATGGATATGATGGTGACAACGTGTGGGATGGTGTGCGTATATCAAGGAGGATAAAGTCACGTAATATGTGATGAAAACTGAAGAATAAGCATAACCCTAGCACAATGAATAGTTATGGTGATCGATTTGATGACGACTGTGGCAGCTAGGGTTTCGATGGAATGCAGCGGATGGAATAACAAAGTAGGAACAAAACACGATTAAAACAGCAACAAAACACGAACCAGGACACAAATTCAACACTACGGACTCCAAAACAGAATTGTGCAAAAGGCTAAACCTGGTCTGGGATGGGGAAACCTATGACTACAATTTTTTTTGGCTTTTTCGTGGATGATAGGACGAGTTCAAGATAAACAAAACTAGGGGAAGGCGAACCTGACGGTGCACCTAAAGCTCTGATTACCACTTGATGTGTCCAGGGGTCCCGATCTTCCGAAAGGTTTTGATAACTCTCGATTTGGTGGAGACTTGACACAAATCGATCTGGCTTCCGAACAACACGTTCTGAACCCTGCAATCACAGCACCATGTCTTCTCAGGTTATCAACCGATATTGCACGGTTGACCTCGCCAAGAAGGCTAATCCTTGCCTGCGAATCGAAGAACACAAGCAATAACAAGAAAGAATGCAACCAAATTGCTGAAAGATATGAAGCACTCAAGTTGGGGTCTCACAAATCGATGAACGGCGAAACTGTTCTTGACAGAATAATCTAAGCAAAACCTAGCTGTTTTTGACGGTGGCTAGGGGGTGTAAAGGAGGTGGAGGACGACCAGGGGGGTTCTGGGATCGTGACCTAACCCTAAGACACGTACATAATGGACTTGGACTCGATACAAGGCCCAATGGCCCAACTAGGTGATGCAACACACTGACAGACTCTAAACTTTATATTGTTTCGAAGTTTCCCGTCGACTACGAGGGAATTTTGACATGAGGCTAGTTCCATTGGAATGTTTATCCTCTCAGCTTTCCGTGCATATGTAGAACGTCAAAAACGGAGTCCGTATGCCTCCTGTGCATCCATTTTAAGGTGGACTGCTCCTGGGCCCGAGTTGGACTCGAGTTTGAGTTGGGCTCTGTCTCTAACTTCTTGTTGGCGTATTTTCTGGTCCTCCACGCCTCCAAACCCCTCTCCATGTATCTTCATGTCCTCTCCATGATTCCTAATCATAATTAATCCATTAGGTAGCAACATACTCTCAAAATTCACATATAAAGAATTGTTCAGGAACGAGCTCACCTCTAAATTCAATTGTCATGCTCGAGCTCTAGTAATTGGACCTTGCATGTCTACCATGTGAGTGTTGTATATATCTGAAGGAGTGATGTACACATCAGGAGGTCCGGCTCAGCTGGCCACGTGGCGGGCCCGGAGCTCTCTTCTGAGGAGAGGGAGGTTCGGCCCCGCTGGACACGTGGAGCCTTCGGAGCTCTCCCTGCGGAGGGGGGGAGGTCCGGCTCTGCTGGCCACGTGGCGGGCCCGGAGCTTTCCTCTGAGAAGAGGGAGGTCCAGCCCTGCGGGGCACGTGGCGCCTTCGGAGCTCTCCCTGCAGAGAAGGGCGAGGTCCTTAGGCAGTTTCCCCTGTGCGCGGGGTACCCCATATTGAGGGTACCGACAACGATGTATGGAGAAAACAAGAACTTTAGTGATGAATGGAGAAAAGGGAAGCTTAGGGAGAGAAAAAGGAAAAGAGAAAAGAAAAAAGGGAAATAAAGAGAGAGGGAAAAGGAAAGAAAAAAAGAAATAAAAATGAAAAAGGAAAAGAAATAAGAAAAAGGAAATATAGAGTGGAAAAAGGAAATGAAAAAGAAAAAGGTGGAAAGAAATATTAAAGAAACAGATAGTAATTGGTATAGAGTATATTTAGGGAGTACGATGAGTGTGGGAGCACATACTGGAAAGTAGGGAATATTTTAAAATGTACTAGAAAGAGGTGAAAATATTCGCTTGGAGTAGATTTTTGGAGTATAGGAGTGCGAATAGCCCTAGAGGCTGGAGTTTTTGTCACGGCGTGCGTGGTAGCTGGTAAACTAGCCAGTTACTTATATCAAATCTTAGGTTGATGAATGCAGATCGGTTGTTTCACGTGTTTTTCAAGTCATTTGAAAATCTACTTGGTGAAATTGTGCATTCAGTGTGTAACTTGTAATAAACGTGCTGCAGATCTATGTGATGATGTATGTGTTCTTGGGAATTTGCACCCTTGGCCTTACAATTGGATACTAGCTCTTACATTGAGCAAGAGGAGATACGAGTAGGGTACACGAAAAATTAATAAAGGATAGTAAGGTCATTTCAGATTTTATAAGAATAAGAAAAAGAAAAGAAAAATGTTAAAAGAAGGTAATGATCCCTACGCTGTGGCGCCATGCTGGCGTTTTTCTCAAAAGCAAAACAAATGGAGCAGACAACACTCTTGCGCTATGCCATCGCCTCGCCATGGCCCCTATCACAATTCTCAAAGACTGTTGGGGGGCGGGACCCTTGTTTCAACGAAACAAAGATCCAATTGACGATTGGAAATGATTCCTACTTTCTTGTAAGAGAACCAAAGGAGAGAATCTGATAGGGCCGAGGAGGCCAGGCTCTCACTTTCGGTGGGGACACACGCAGACATTTTACACCACCCATTCGTGAGGGGTCTCCTCCCCGGAGAGAGGGCTTGTGGACCGGACAACCGGTGCTCTGTTCCACCTTGCCGGGACACCCAAATGGTCAAATCAATGCTCCACTTTTACAAGAGATCCTGATTTTATTCTTGAAGGTATTGATGATCCTCACCATGCAGTTGCACACATCTGTGCTGAATCACATCAAGAATGCTTTAGTGATCAGTGAAAAATCCACATAAACATGACTTTGATATTCAAACACTTTCAATAGCGTTTTTTCACATATCATTTAGCAGACAAACCATTAGCGTTTACCACCATATGGCTGTAGGGAAATAGGTGATGCGCTACTCTAGCAATTCGACCGTATCACCCAGGAAACATGCGAGTAAGAAGGTCATGGATCGTTACCACTAGACGCGCAGCACAACGGATCGTAGATGCGCATCGTAGGCGACCAGCGCAGCAGTAACAGCAGCGCCTCCACGGAGTCCACACGTACAGGGAGGAACGCCCTGCGTCGGTGTGCTAGCACCATGCACGACAGGGGTTTCGGCGGCTGGCTTGTGAGGGGCGGCGGCTGGGGCTGCTATGTGGTGGAGAGTTCTGCCCCTAACCCTACCCCTCATATTTATAGACACGCTAATGGGCTTTTAGGTCACAGGCCCATTAGTACCCTAATTTCTTATGGATCAAATATCCATCAGGCCTTTATCCGAATTGTTATAATTGCCTCTTGGGCATATCACCAACAATCTCCCACTTGCACTAGAGACAATCATATAGCCATGTTTTTCAATATTCCATCCCCTTAAGTGTGTGACCCGTTAGGTTCATGTACAGTCAATTATGAATGAAAACTGTTTTCAAACACAAGTCAGTAGAGGTACCTAGCAGGACATACTGACTCCCGAATGTACATAAAGATCATATCGGCTGAATCTAGATACATTCACATGCTAATTCCTTTGCCACACGATACCAGTCAGGCTCAAGGCGAGATACGTGCCATCCTTGTGTTAGCTCGACCATTCACTCGATCAAATAGTGGATTCAATCTATGACTAACTTTTAGTCATAATGATTAACTCCTTAATCACTTTGGCATGGCCATGCACTTTCCGATTCAACTATCTCGAGGGGCCCAGAGATATCTCACCTGTTATTTAGGAGGGGCAAATCCCATCTTGATCCGCGCACATCTTATTCCATGCTTCATCATGTACCTGAAGACTATTTTTATGACCACCCAGCTACAGAGTAGCGTTTGATAGTTTCAAAGTGCACAACTACACATAGTGAGAAACAATGGCAATCTCAGATCTAAGAATCTAGCAGGTGTATCACTCAAGACCAACTGATGGCACATATGTAAATAACAATCCTAACAGTGTCTCGGAATGGGTCTATCCAACACCATGTTCACTAACATGGGTTCACATCATTAATTTGATATCTCCATATCTATGATCCGTGAAACGTGATCATCAATTAATACATGTGCTAGTCTGCATACTATCATTATCTCATATAACGATATAGACTAGAGATCATTTTGAGTAACATTATAATTACCAAAGAGTCTCATGAATAAGTCACATACTTGATGATCAATGTGAATAATAGTTACTCAAATAGTACATAAACATAGCTATAACACAAGTCTCCCAAGTACACACTAGGATCACTGATGTAAGTATCTAATACCCATAGATCTCGTGTGTGCCTCATGCTTTGATTGTGGAAGAGGATTTGTCAACGGATTTGCCACATTCAAATCCGTGTGCACCTTGCATATATTCACATCACCTCTGTCGGTACCTGAGATATGGGGTACCCCCGCGCACAGGGTAAAATGCCTAAGGTGCTCGCCCTTCTCCGCAGGGAGAGCTCCGAAGGCGCCACGCGTCTGGCGGGGCCGGACCTCCCTCTCCTCAGAGGAGAGCTCCGGGCCCGCCACGTGGCATACAGAAGTCGGACCTCCCCCTCCGCGGGAGAGAGGTCCGAAGACGCCACGCGTCCAGCGGGGCCGGACCTCCCTCTCCTCAGAGGTGAGCTCCGGGCCCGCCACGTGGCATGCAGAAGCCGGACCTCCCCCTCCGCGGGAGAGAGGTCCGAAGGCGCCACGCGTCCAGCGGGGCCGGACCTCCCTCTCCTCAGAGAAGAGCTCCGGACCCGCCACGTGGCTGGAAGAACGGTGCTGCCTGCCCCCGAGCGGTAGGCAGCGGGCGTAAAGGCGCCCCTCACCTTGCCCGTACAAGGAATTCAAGGCCCGCGTCTTCCCAAGACGCGGAAACGCGGAGCACGCGCCTGTCAGGTGCCGTTGCGTCCAGTCGCATCACAGACTGGCGCGCGGTGTCAGAACCTGCCAGGTAATAAACGCCGCGACAAGACATCCCATGCCGCCTGCGCCGTCATCAACCACTATGACTAGTGCGCGGCATGGGCAGGGCGGCAAAATGAAGACTCAGAAGCCTTCGACCAGAGGCAACCACCGGCGTAACTACAGATACGGTAGATAATAGACAATTTTCCCGGGACCACCTGTCGGGTCCCGGCTTCCCTTGTAAGCCGCCCGAGCCTTGGACTATAAAAGGCTCGGGTAGGCGTCGATAGCAAGGGTTCGCATTCTGCAACTCATACGCTAGCCATACACTCTCAAGCTGTAACTCACCCCCAAGCTCAGGCCCCCGGCCCTGAGCAGCAAGCAATACAGCGAGCTCCATAGCTCGCCGTGGACGTAGGGTTTTACGCTCCGGCGGCCTGAACCACGTAAAACTTCCCGTGTCAAGCTCTCACTAACTCGTCCATCCGCGCAAGCTCTCCGCTAGGGACTAGCCCCTCCGAAAAAAGAACCTCCGCGGGCTGCCCAGTGCAGGCCCGGGGGAAGTGTCGATCGCACACTTCGACATTTGGCGCGCCAGGTAGGGGGCTTTTCCCCTAGCGCGACGAGTTTCCGCCGACGAAGATGACCAGGCTCCCTTCGGCGGCAAGCTCACCTCCCCCGCCTCCGCGGCGAGCCACGGCTAGGGGGGAGTACAAGCCAACACACTCAGGACGGAGTGTGCCAGTACAAGCTGGGAGCCAGCAACCGGCTCTGGCAGCGCCGACCCCGGTAATGCAGGCTCCAACCAGCGTCATATCTCTAGTAGCGCCGGGCGTACCCGGAAGGGGCGCGCTAGCTGCAGCAAGAGCGCTACTGCACAATCCGCCCGCTGGAGACGCGCCTCAGGCAGCGACCCAGCGGTGGATTCTCGAGGTAGACCGTCTTGTCGTCGCTGCCGCAAGCCCGCGACTCCGGCGGAGACGACACTCTAACCAGCCGGCCATGTCGCTGATACGCACGCCGACGGTTGATGAACAGACGGCAGATTCCAGCTCTGCCAGCCCTCAATCGATGGATCTGAGGACAGAGCTGGAGCAGTGTCGCTCGGGTCAAGATGCCCGGGTATACCTCGAGCAACGCCGAGAAAGGCGTCGCTACCAAGAAGCTGACGACAGCATGGCGTCGGCCTCGACCCAGCCTGAAGAGCAGACCTTCGCCATGCGACCTCTGCCCCAGGCCTGCGCTGTGCAGAATATGCCACAGTCATATGTACTGCAGATGGCGCCCCCGGCCTATGGTGCAGCTTTGCCCGTACCGGGGTACACTGTGCCTGGTGCGAACTCAGCGTTCGCGGCACCAGAACCTGCGGTGATGGAAGCAGGGTGTGCAGCCCTCGCGCCCCATCTTCGCTTTGTGAAGTGGCCGCGCAAGTTTCGGCCACACCTGCCTGAGAAGTACGACGGCAGCGTCAACCCAGCGGAGTTTCTCCAGATCTACTCCACCGCCGTACTTGCCGCAGGAGGGAATGAAGCCGTCATGGCCAATTACTTCCCTGTCGCCTTGACCGGTCCAGCCCGGTCTTGGCTCATGAACCTCCCCCAAGGTTCCGTCACCTCCTGGGGAGAGCTTTGCCGACAGTTCGTAGCCAACTTCGGCAGCTCCTATACCCGGCCTGGCACGGAGCTCAACCTCCACGCCGTCCAGCAGCAACCTGGGGAGTCGCTACGCTCTTTCATCCAGCGGTTCTCCCAGGTGCGGAACACCATCCCACACATTCAAAATGCTTCTGTGGTGGTGGCGTTCCGGCAAGGCGTCCGGGACAAGAAGATGCTCGAGAAGCTCGCGACCAGGGAGGTCCGCGATGTCTCAGAGCTCTTCAGCTTGGCAGACAAATGCGCCAGAGCTGCCGAAGGACGGAACTGGCACTCGCTGCCATCCTCCGAGTCAGGGGGACTGCCCGGATCCAGTCCTACTCCCTGTGGAGGCAGCAGGAAGGCCAAGAACCGAGGCAGAAGCAAGATAGAGTCACCGACCGCAGCCCCAGTCGTCACTGCAGCGACGCTCGGTGGGGCTCGGGGGCCGCGCCCCGACAAGAAGCAGCGAAGATCACCAATCCCAGAAGGTGATAAAGACAATATGTGCCCCGTGCATGGCAGCTGTCGCCACACTGCTGCCGAGTGCCGGGAGATCCGAATGCTCGCAGAGCGCTTCCGCAAGGAGAAGCGGCAGCGGGCTGATGACCTGTCCTTCCGTCCGAAGGAAGATGAGCAGAGGGTGGATGTTCCAGACAACATCGACCACCCAGAGGAGATCCAGGAGCCTCCGCGTGTCGTGAAGGCGGCACGCAATCACGAGGATTTCAGCTCCAGCGGCGATGAGCGTCGGAAGAAGCTCTACGTCATATATGGCGGGTCCGCCGACCCCTCGTCCCGAAGCGCAGTCAAGACTCTGCGCCGAGCGGTAGCGTCGGTGGCGCCACTCCCAAGTGCTGCACCGCACCTAAAGTGGATGGGGACCCCCATCAGCTTTGATGCCACCGACTGCCCCAGGAACATGGCTGGGGCCGGCCAACTGCCGCTCCTGGTGGCCCCTACCATCGCCAACGTGAGAATGTACCACGTTTTGGTGGATGGAGGGGCTGGGCTGAACCTGATCAGCCGTGCAGCTTTCCAGAAGCTGCAAATCCCGATGGCCAAGCTCACCCCGTCGAGTCCGTTCTCAGGGGTAGGGCCGGGACAGGTTATCCCCTACGGCAGCATTAGTCTCCCGGTGACCTTCGGGGCTCCGGACAGCTATCGAACAGAGTACATCCTATTCGACGTAGCGGAGATAGACCTCCCCTTCAACGCCATAATCGGCAGGCCAGCCCTGTACCGGTTCATGGCTGTAGCCCATTACGGCTACCTTGTCCTGAAGATGCCAACACCGACAGGTGTTCTCAGGATTCGTGGGGACCGCACTGCTGTAGTGTCGGCCCTGGAGAAGCTCCAAGCACTCGCGACAGCTGGGGCCTCAGCCCCCGGCAATACGGAATCGGACCAGGTCCGCCCGTGCGCACGTCACCGTGCTTCCACCACAGCACCCCGGGTGCAACCTCTCGACGAGGGCGGCGTCCCCTTAAAGGTTGTCCAAGTCGGCGCCGAAGCTACCCAGACCACCCGGGTAGCCGGGGGCCTGGATAGTAAATAGGAAGGCGCGCTCGTCACCTTCCTCCGGCACAACATCGACGTGTTTGCATGGCAGCCGTCACAGATGCCGGGGATCCCCAGGAAGGTGATTGAGCACCACTTGAAAGTCTTCACCGACGCCCGGCCGGTTCAACAGAAGCCCCGCAAGCAGTCCATTGAGCGGCAGAACTTCATCCGTGAAGAAGTCAAGAAGCTGCTGGACGCTGGCTTCATACGGGAGGTCCACCACCTACGATGGTTGGCGAACCCCGTCATTGTCCCGAAGGCTGGTGGGAAGCTCCGGATGTGCATCGACTACACCAGTTTCAATAAGGCATGTCCTAAAGATCCATTCCCTCTCCCTAGAATAGATCAAATAGTAGACTCAACGTCAGGCTGTGATATGCTGTGCTTCCTAGACGCCTACTCGGGTTTCCATCAGATCCCCATGTCTAGGGAGGACGAGGAGCACACCTCCTTCATCACAGTAGACGGCCTTTATTGCTATGTGTCTATGCCTTACGGCCTAAAGAATGCACTCCCCACCATTGTGCGGGCAATGCAAAAAACCTTTGGGGAGTTAATAAGAGACCTGGTTGAGGTGTATGTCGATGACATAGTTGTCAAGGTCAAGCAGGGTCCGTCCCTGCTAGATAACCTAGCCTTAGTCTTTGACAAATTGCGCTCTACGCGCACCAAGCTGAACCCAGATAAATGTGTGTTCGGCGTGTCCTCTGGGAAGCTCTTAGGGTTCCTGGTCTCGCACCGGGGGATTGAGGCCAACCCAGAGAAGATCAAGGCCATCGACTTGATGTGGCCCCCTGCCCGCGTCAAGGATGTCCAGAAACTCACAGGATGTCTAGCCGCGCTGAGTCGGTTTATACCGAGGCTAGCAGAGCGGGCACTCCCCTTCTTTAAGCTCCTGCGCAAGTCAGGCCCCTTTGCCTGGACTGACGAAGCGGAAGAGGCTTTCCAGGAGTTGAAGCGACTCCTGACGACCCTACCAATCATGGTGGCCCCTGAGCCCGGAGAGCACCTGTTGCTCTACATCGCGGCGACAACTGAAGTAGTGAGTATGGTCCTCGTCGTAGAGCGGCCGGACCCCTCATCTTCACAACCTGCTCCGGTAGCAGAAGACAGACGCCAGGAGGCCCCGCAGGACCAAGACGGTCTCCCGGGCCTCCAAGGCAACCTCCCGGAGGTCCAGGTCGGCCTCCCGGAGGTCCTGGGCAGTCTCCCGGACCTCCAAGATAAACCCCCGGGGGCCCGCGGGACCCCCCGAGGGCCAAATGGGACCTCCCAGAGGTCCCCCAAGACCCTCCGGAGCTCCCGGACAATCAAGATAGCTTAAGGGCCTCCGGGTCCCAGCTCCCGGAGGCCCCCGTGGGTCCGCCCACCTCCAGTGGGCCAATGGACGAGGACCTCCCAGACCTGAGAAAGAGGGTTCGAACCGTACAGAGGCCTGTCTACTACATCAGCGAAGTACTTCATGATGCCAAGACAAGGTACCTGGAAGTCCACAAGCTGCTGTATGCGGTGCTCGTTGCCTCCAGAAAGCTCCGCCATTACTTCCAGGCCCACCGGGTCTCGGTAGTCACCTCGTATCCACTGAAGACAATTCTTCACAGCCCCCATGCGACTGGCAACGTTGCTAAATGGGCGGTGGAGCTGGTGGAGTTTGAGCTGGACTTCCTCCCACGCCATGCAGTCAAGAGCCAAGCACTGGCTGACTTTGTGGCGGAGTGGACACCAACGGAGGCTGACCCAGGGGGCCATGGGGGCGGAGAACCGGAGCACCAAGCTCCGGTCTTCACCGAACCCCACTGGACACTCTTCTTCGACGGCTCCTCGCGAAAGCAGGGAGCCGGTGCCGGCGTACTGCTCCTCATGCCATCGGGGGAACAGTTTGGGTATATGGTGCGTCTCAATTTCAAGGCAACCAACAACATGGCGGAGTATGAAGCACTCATCTTTGGCCTGCAGACAGCCCTGTCTTTAGGCGCTCGCCAGTTGTTGGCACAGGGCGACTCCCAGCTGGTCATCAAGCAAGTCAAGGGCGAATGCTCCTGCAATGACCCCCAGCTAGCTGCATATCTGCTTCACGTGCAGATGTTGGAGAAAGAATTCCTCGCCTTGGACCTGCACCACGTACCGCGCGCCGGTAATACCGCAGCCGATGACCTTTCAACGAAGGCTTCCACCGGAGCCCCTGCGCCCGAAGGAGTCTTCGAGAGGACGTTGCTGCGGCCCACAGCCCGGCCCGCCGAGCCGGGCGAAGGGGGCTTGACCAGCACCTCGAAGCTGGCGGTCCCGGTGGCCCTACAACAGTGGGCGCCGCCAAGGATCGTAAGCGTCACTGGGGACTTCGTGCAACCCAGCGCTCAAGATCTAGAAGCTCAAGTCAGACCCGATGCATGGATCACGGAGATCCGGGACTACTTGAAGGACAATATCCTCCCTGATGAATATGCAACCGCTGAACGGATTGTGCGTATGGCTAAGAGGTACGCGCTGGTAGAGGGGGATCTCTACCGGTGTGGCGCCAACCACATCCTATTGCGGTGTATAACCCAGGGGGAAGGCTGCGACTTGCTCGCTGAGATCCATGGAGGCGAATGTGGAAGTCATTCTTCCTCACGCACACTTGTCGGTAAAGCCTTCCGGCATGGCTTCTACTGGCCGACAACACTCCAGGATGCCGTCAAGCTGGTCGAGAGCTGCAAGGCGTGCCAGTTCCACGCCAAGCAGATCCATACACCGGCTCAGGCGGTACAGATGATCCCGCCCTCGTGGCCGTTTGCCGTGTGGGGGCTGGACATCCTGGGACCATTCCCCAGAACTGTCGGGGGGTTCCGGTACCTCTATGTCGCCATCGACAAGTTCACCAAGTGGCCAGAAGCTACACCAGTTGTCACCATCAATAAACAATCAGCAGTAAAATTCATCAGATCCATTGTCTGCCGGTTCAGGGTCCCAAACAGGATCATCACTGACAATGGGACCCAGTTCACCACCGAGTCACGAAAGTATGCCGCCCCGGGTGTGTGCGCCTTTCCACCGAGGATGAGGACCTGCTCCCGAATCCTTGGAACATAGAACACCTCCGTAAGTTGTACCCCTAAGAGCAAAAATAGGTCAGTACTTTCTTTTCGTAATGAACCCCATAGAGTCCAGGAGCAGCGCTCGGAGCAGCTAAACCCCAGGGGACGGTCCAGGACTACGTTCAGCTTTGCCTGGTTCCGACTCCAAGCGCGTAGAGTCTTGCTTCCCCTCTTAATGGGGTGGGTCGTGGCCTCCATGTTTAGCCTGCCTTCCTCCTATGGAAGGTTGTACGAAAAGAAGTCTTCCCTACTTTGCTCTTTCCTTGTACTCATTTGAATTGTGAATTGAGTTATTTTTTATCACCCTTGCAGTACATGGCTGCCATGTGCTCAGCTCCCCCTCTCTACAAATCCCTAAGCATCAAGCGTATGGTTGGGGGCTGTAAGTCAAATAAGACTGTGAGACAAGGGAGGGGGAGCCCCCAAGGAGAATTACGTTTCCTCTACCTGTGTGCAGGACTTCCAGGTTGCGGCAACGGGGACTGCGTGAAGTAGGGGGAAAGGAGCTACCAACTACTTCGACCCAGGGCTAGAGGGGGCGGGACCCGGGGGCCCCACGTGTCCAGCAGGCCCGGAACTCTCTCCTTCCTTGAGAGGGGCTCCGGGCTCGCCACGTGGTAGACGGAAGCCGGACCTCCCCCCGCGGTGGAAGAGCTCCGAAAGCCCTGCGTGCTCAACATGGCCGGGGCTCCCGTCTCCGCAGTAAAAGCAGTCATCAAGTGAGCGCACGCTCTCACGACCCCGCGGCCGTTCGTGCTCCGGCAGCGGCCAATTCGGGACTTAAAGAAAGTGCGTGGATCGGAAGAGACGGAGGTCCCACCTCGGGCTCGCTATCTCCCCCGAGATGGGCCCGGGGGCCACTGTCGGTACCTGAGATATGGGGTACCCCCGCGCACAGGGTAAAATGCCTAAGGTGCTCGCCCTTCTCCGCAGGGAGAGCTCCAAAGGCGCCACGCGTCTGGCGGGGCCGGACCTCCCTCTCCTCAGAGGAGAGCTCCGGGCCCGCCACGTGGCATACAGAACTCGGACCTCCCCCTCCGCGGTAGAGAGGCCCGAAGACGCCACGCGTCCAGCGGGGCCGGACCTCCCTCTCCTCAGAGGTGAGCTCCGGGCCCGCCACGTGGCATGCAGAAGCCGGACATCCCCCTCCGCGGGAGAGAGGTCCGAAGGCGCCACGCGTCCAGCGGGGCCGGACCTCCCTCTCCTCAGAGAAGAGCTCCGGACCCACCACGTGGCTGGAAGAACGGTGCTGCCTGCCCTCGAGCGGTAGGCAGCGGGCGTAAAGGCGCCCCTCACCTTGCCCGTACAAGGAATTCAAGGCCCGCGTCTTCCCAAGACGCGGAAACGCGGAGCACGCGCCTGTCAGGTGCCGTTGCGTCCAGTCGCATCACAGACTGGCGCGCGGTGTCAGAACCTGCCAGGTAATAAACGCCGCGACAAGACATCCCATGCCGCCTGCGCCGTCATCAACCACTATGACTAGTGCGCGGCATGGGCAGGGCGGCAAAATGAAGACTCAGAAGCCTTCGACCAGAGGCAACCACCGGCGTAACTACAGATACGGTAGATAATAGAGAATTTTCCCGGGACCACCTGTCGGGTCCCGGCTTCCCTTGTAAGCCGCCCGAGCCTTGGACTATAAAAGGCTCGGGTAGGCGTCGATAGCAAGGGTTCGCATTCTGCAACTCATACGCTAGCCATACACTCTCAAGCTGTAACTCACCCCCAAGCTCAGGCCCCCGGCCCTGAGCAGCAAGCAATACAGCGAGCTCCATAGCTCGCCGTGGACGTAGGGTTTTACGCTCCGGCGGCCTGAACCACGTAAAACTTCCCGTGTCAAGCTCTCACTAACTCGTCCATCCGCGCAAGCTCTCCGCTAGGGACTAGCCCCTCCGAAAAAAGAACCTCCGCGGGCTGCCCAGTGCAGGCCCGGGGGAAGTGTCGATCGCACACTTCGACAACCTCGGTCGATAATCTCTCGAATGAAGTGATAGCGTCGTAGTATATGTTTGGATCTGTTGTGATCTAGGCTCCTTTGCCTGTGCAATGGCTCCATTATTGTCACAATAGAGATCCACAGGTCCGGACGCACTAGGAACAACACCCAACTCAGAAACAAATTTTCTGATCCAAACAGCTTCCTTTGCAGCTTCAGAAGCTGCAATATACTCCGCCTCCGTCATTGAATCTGCTACTGTGTCTTGCTTGAAACTTTTTCAGCTCACTGCCCCTCCATTGAGGCAGAACACAAAACCGGATTGCGATCTAGAGTCATCCTTGTCTGTTTGGAAGCTAGCATCGGTGTAACCTCTTACAACGAGCTCTTCTTCACCTCCAAACACTAGGAACAAATCCTTAGTTCTTCTCAAGTACTTAAGAATGTTTTTGACAACTGTCCAATGAGCCTCACCATAATCTGATTGATACCTGCTCGTAACACTTAGAGCATAGGATACATCTAGGCGTGTACACAACATGGCATACATGATAGATCTAATAGCCGAAGCATAAGGAATCGCTCTCATCCTCTTTTGCTCATCAGGCGTCGAAGGACTCTGACTTTTGCTTAGAGTGATGCCATGTGACATTGGCAAAAAACATTTCTTAGGATCTTGCATATTGAACCGATTCAATATCTTGTCAATATATGTGTCTTGGCTTAATCCAATTAGCCTTTTAGATCTATCTCTATAGATCTTTATGCCCAAAATGTACGTTGCCTCTCCTAAACCCTTCATTGAGAAACTTTTCCTTAATGAGGATTTAACATCATCTAGTACTGGAATGTCATTTTCGATCAACAATACGTCATCTACATATAGGACCAGAAATATAAGTGCGCCCCCACTAACC
The DNA here is from genome assembly GCA_030760725.1 of Neostapfia colusana. Taxonomy (NCBI): domain Eukaryota; kingdom Viridiplantae; phylum Streptophyta; class Magnoliopsida; order Poales; family Poaceae; genus Neostapfia; species Neostapfia colusana. The sequence continues at coordinate 33,023,374 of JASWHV010000007.1, forward strand.
TTCTTGTAAATATAAGGTTCTTCTACGTTCTTGATGAAATCAAACCCTTTGACCACTTCATCAAAACGTAGATTCCAACTCCGAGATGCTTGCTTTAGTCCATAGATGGACTTTTGAAGTTTGCATATTTTTCTAGCATTTTTAGGATCGATAAAACCCTCAGGTTGTGTCATGTACACATACTCAGTCAGACTCCCATTAAGAAAGGTTGTTTTGACATCCATCTACCATATTTCATAATCAAAATATGCAGCAATTGCTAGGAGAATCTGAACAGACTTTAGCATAGCAACGGGCAAAAATGTTTCCTCATAATCCACACTTTAAATTTGTTTGAAACCTTTCGCCACCAATCGTGCTTTATAGATGTGAACTTTTCCATCCATATCAGTCTTTTTCTTGAAAATCCATTTGCAATCGATCGGTCTCACACCATCGATTGGATCAACCAAGTTCCAAACTTGATTCCCATGCATGGATTCTATTTCGGATTTTATGGATCCAAGCCATTTCTCAGAGTCGGGTCCCATTATTGCTTCAGTGTAGGTCACAGGCTCATTATTGTTCAACAATACCATGCCCTGTTGTTCTGTGGTTAGGAGCGTCAACTTTTCAGTTGCACGACGTACCCTAGTAGACCTTCGTGGGGCTGGTGTTTCATCAAGTGGTTGTACAACATCTTGTACATCCTGTATAGGATTAGAGGGTGCCGAAACATTTTCAGGTATTTCTTGAATTTCTTCAAGATGCACCTTGCTCTCACTAACTCCTTTTGAAAGAAACTCTTTCTCCAAGAAGACACCATTGCGAGCAGTAAACACTTTACCCTCCGTTTTATTATAAAAATAATATCCTTTGGTTTCCCTAGGATATCTCACAAAGAAGCATTTGTCTGATTTGAGAGTAAGTATGTTTGACATAAGCATCACTTCCCCAAACTTTGAGGAAAGACAATCCGGAACGTTTCCCGGTCCACATCTCATATGGTGTCTTCTCAACAGACTTAGTTGGGACTCTGTTTAGTGTAAATGTAGCAGTTTCAAGAGCATAACCCCAAAAGGATAATGGAAGGTCAGTCTGGCTCATCATCGACCTAACCATATCTAACAAGGTTCGGTTCCTCCGCTCGGACACCCCATTCCATTGAGGCGTTCCAGGTGGAGTCAACTATGGAACAATTCCACATTGTTTTAAATGATCATAAAATTCATGGCTCAAATATTCACCCCCACGATCAGATCGTAGAAGTTTAATTGTCTTGCCCAACTGATTTTGTACTTCATTCTGAAATTCTTTGAACTTTTCAAAAGATTCAGACTTGTGACTCATTAGATAGACATATCCATATCTACTAAAGTCATCGGTATAAGTAATGAAATACTGAAAACCATCTCTAGCTACCGAACTCATTGGTCCACATACATCAGTATGTATAAATCCCAACAAATCACTTGCCCTCTCAGTTTGACCAGTGAAGGGTGCGTTGGTCATCTTCCCAAGCAAACAAGACTCGCATGTGTCAAGTGATTCAAAATCAAATGAACTTAACAAACCATCTTTATGGAGTTTCTCAATGCGTTTCTCATTTATATGACCTAAGCGACAATGCCAAATAAAAGTGAGATTTAGATCATTTCGTCGAGCCCTTTTTGTATTAATGTTATATACTGTTTTATCCTCAGTATCAAGAACATATAATCCATTCACTAATGGACATTGAGCATAGAAAATATTATTATAATAAATAGAACAATATTTGTTCTTTATTATAATCTCATAACCATTAACTTCTTCCAAACATGAAGAATATATAATGTTCTTGCTCAAAGAAGGAATGCAATAACAATTATTTAATTCCAAAACTAATCCTGAGAGCAATGACAAGTGATAAGTTGCGATAGCTATGACAACAACCTTTGCTCCATTGCCGACCCGAACATCCAACTCGCCTTTTGCAAATCTTCTAGTCTCACTTAGACCCTGCAACGATTTGCAAGTGTGAATCATTGATCCGGTATCAAATACCCATGATTCACTAGAAGATGTAGCAATATTGATTTCTATAACATTTATATCTGAAGTGGAAGTCTCACTCCCTTTCTTCTTATTATCCTCCAAGTACTTCTTACAGTTTCTAGACCAATGCCCCTTAGCATGACAGTGAAAGCATGCATCATTAGGAGAAGGGCCTGATTTACCCTTTGGCTTTGAGCTCGAAGGCTCGTTGGGAACCTTTCCCTTGCCTTTAGGATGCGTCACACGCTTCCTCTTTTTATTCTCCTTTTTAACCATCATCACATGAGTGACGTTTTTCTTAGTGTTTTCCTCGGCTATTTTAAGCATCCCATGCAATTCAGCCAACATTTTCTCCATGCCATTCATTTGATAATTCAATATAAATGGCTCATAGCTCGGTGGGAGTGACTGGAGAATAACGTCAATAGCCAGGTCACCCTTAAGTTTAGAACCAAGTTTGTCCAAAGTCTCAATGTAACCAATCATCTTGATTACATGGGGACTGACCGGGTTACCTTCTGCGAGCTTGCATGAGAACAAGGACTTTGAGATGTTGTACCTCTCAGCCCTTGTTTGGTTCTCAAACATTCCACGTAGTCACTGAATCATAGAATAAGCATATGTATGCTCATACTGTTTCTGTAAATCAGGGGACATTGTGGCAAGCATGATGCAGCTTGCATTAAGTGCATCATCGCAGTGCTTCTCATAAGTCCTGCGAGTTGCGGCATTTGCATCATCGGGGAGGTCATTGGGGTATGGTTGCTCAAGAACATACTCAATTTTCTCTTGCCTGAGAACAATTCTCAGGTTGCAGTACCAATCAATAAAGTTAGCTCCATTGAGCTTTTCTTTCTCAAGCACAGATCACAAATTGAAACTGGAATGGTTACTAGCAGACATGATCTACAATAGAAAATAAATATGCAAGGTTTTAACACTATGTTATGTACCTATCATTTATTAACAGTTTAATAAAAGACACCACCACTATATGAGCATCGTCCTCCCTCTAACAACATATAGTGGTCCAAGATCCATATTCACTAATTTCTAGTGAGATTTGGCTTCACTGCTAGAAAATTAGTGACATAGGTAAACAACCATTGTTAACCATATCTCTATATGATTCTTGTTTGTTGGGTGACATCCAATGCCCCGACTCCCAACACTATGCCATAAAGCCCAAAACCGTTTTGATAGCTTTGTTGAGTAAACCAATACTATGCATGTGAATATCCAACATTCACCCTATTCATTATGATAAATGACGGTATTTTTCTTTGCCAAGCCTACCATACAATGATCAAAACAACATAGGTGCAGCTATAGGTAAATGACATCAAATACTCAACTTTTCCGAGGGAAGCTATTCTATCATGACAAAACATCCACCATATGAAAAGCATGAAAAGAATAGTAAAACATCACAGGCATACAATCATATCATATCTGTGGATAGTATGGCCTTTAGGATCATAGTGGTCTCCATCACCATGGTTCCATCATGATCTACACCGCCATGTCTTCCTTCTTATGATGATCACCATCGCCATCATGCTTGAGGTTTCTCAATGAATATAAAAGAAGCTAATACATCTAATAGCTATCAAATAAATTACATGAGAGATCAGGCATCACAGGGCGACACACAGGTCGGTATACAATTATGTGACAACCTCAACCCGGTTGTGTTAAATTTGCAACACGCAGGCTGCACAAATCTTACACACAGATCATCACATCACATTTAGCCAATACCATTCACATCATTCTCTGCAAAAACAAGTTAAGCGTAGAACGATGTCTATCACGAAACAACTTAATGATGTCACTATAGCAGACAACAACGGCGGTCTCATGACCGTGATCTGTTGGCTCAATCTGTTAGCTATGTACACTATTAGTCCCGATGGTGATTCCAGCCTGTAGGGACAGGTTGCGCACACAACAGAGAAGGAGCACGAACTAATCATTTAGTCATATGATGGCAATCTACTCTAACCAATTCCAAACCCCAAAAACCGAACAATAAAAATTCATCATATGAACTTGTCTGCAGTAGATCGCATCTAAGATCCAGACCAAAAACTACGCAAGTCGGCTCTGATGCCACTGTAGGGAAATAGGTGATGCACTACTCTAGCAATTTGACCGTATCACCTAGGAAACATGCGAGAAAGAAGGTTATGGATCGTTACCACTAGACGCGCAGCGCAGCGGATCGTAGATGCGCGTCGTAGCCGATCAGCGCAGCAGTAACAGCAACACCTCCACGGAGTCCACACGTACAGGGAGGAACGCCGTGCGTCGGTGTGCTAGCACCGCGTGCACGACAGGGGTTTCGGCGGCTGGTTTGTGAGGGGCGGCGGCTGGGGCTGCTATGTGGTGGAGAGTTCTGCACCTAACCCTATCCCTCATATTTATAGGCACAATAATGGGCTTTTAGGTCACATGCCTATTAGTACCCTAATTTCTTATGGATCAAATATCCATCAGTCATTTATCCAAATTGTTATGATTGTGTTTTGGGCAACCAACAATGGCTTCCATGCTCCATCATTATACCATCAAGTTATGATCGTCTGTTACAAACATGCTGGCAGGTAGCAAGTTATTTGCCGGATCCACTACTTCCCACTGCATCTCTATTGACAACTATGAACCCCAAACATGTGAAGAGCGAGGATTCCGAAGGGTTAATGAGAATCAAGACTAAGTCGTGCCTATGAGTAAGGAGTGAGGAACATCGGGACCATGAGAGTATGAGACGCTTCTTGTAGGTTTAGCGTTTCGTATCTAAATACGCCATTATCTCTTTGGTTCTTTGAATAGGAATTGTAGCTACTATGATTTTTACCGGATTTGACGATTCCATTGCTGGATTGTGCGTTCTTGTAGTGAATTAGAAGGGCGAAGAAGACCCCTTCCTGATTTGCATTCTTCAAACTTTTGGCTGATGTTTTGTCTTCTTCCTCCGAAATTCTGTTGTGGCTGATTGGAATCAGCATGAGTCGGCAAAATTTGGAACTGTGAGCAAGTTCCTACAGCAGGACTCCGGATGCTGTGATTTTGGTACAAGGGCAGACAACAGAGTATGGGTTTCTACAACATGCCTAGCCATCTAATACAACAGATTCTCTTTCTTTTTCCCATGAAGCATGAGGAATCCCTAGTTTTACAAAAGGAGAGGAATATGAGGTTAGTCACTTAGCGAATGAGAAATTTGACTGCAGCGCAATATTCAGGAAATGTCTTAGGCAAAGCTTGTATCTTTTTCCCAGAAGGGAACAATTTTCAGAAATGTAGACTTATTCCCTCTTTGCTCAGTTAGGGGCACTGCGGACTTTTTCTGTGCTTTTTCCAGCAGTGTCATTGTTTCATGTGAGTACTGTCAGAAATGTTCCATGGTTTCAGATTAAAGACTCGATTCTTTTGGCATACTAGATTACGCAGCCAGAGGTCTACAGCATCAAAATAGTATTTTAATATGATATTAAAAAGGAAATTTCTTTCGTCAGTTGACTTGTTAATAGTATTTGTGTTTTTTAAGGTAATGAATGGTATTTGCATGCTAAGTCCTGACAATCATCCCCATTGTCATGTACAGGTTAGTGCTTGGTCTTCTTTGCTGAAGCATAAATGGATAATGAGCTCCCGGAGTGCTGTCGCTATGGAGCAAATCACTGCTCCTGACAAAACAGTGCATGCTTCTGCATTCACACAACCTTTACTTCGTAAGTTATATGATGCTAAACTGGACCACCAAGGTTTGGTGGATGACAACTTGTCATGCACAAGCCATTAATGGAATATAAAGACCGACTTGATGCGATAATCAAGCTTGTCAAAGAGCCTAACACTCAACCTTCAGAAAAGAAGCCCAGAACCTGATCCAAAAAGCCTAGCTACTATATCACGTGTCATATCCTAATTTTTAAGACCCCGTACCTTAAAATTCATCAACTTTCTGCACTAGCTTGTTTTCATCGTCTTGAGCAAACCCAGAGCCAAGCCGGCAAATTGGTACATTACCTTTTTTACATCATACTCGTAAGTGTGCAGCAGGTTTCAGCAGGCCAATCATCTGGCTCCTCACTGCTATTAAGCGATGATATTGAGAATTCTCTTGATGAATTTGGACATCCAGATGATCTAAAAGGCCTCCTCAACCTTTCTCGAGATGGTTCTGATGGCGGCTACCATGGAAAGAATAATGCCTTGGATTCTGCCGAGCATATGGAGTTTCAGTTTTTAACTGAGCAACATGGAACCGCAATCACTGACAATGAGCAGAGTCCCCAGTTAGATTTGAGTTTATTGTCCCTTACAGAAACATTTCTTCACTGTAATATGATGGTAATAGTTGTCCCTTTGAATCCACAATATTCTAAAACCTCTCTTGAGTTATTTTTGGTGGCAATATTCTTTTGTTGTGATGTTCTCAGGACATATACGGCACACCACAACTTTCATCACTCCCAGTATCATCATGCTCCAACAGAGTATACAAAATCCAGGATCACCGGTTAAAGTCCATCTTAGATCATCCTGGTCATCTCTTGGGCATGCGACAGCAACAAGGCAAGTTTGAGGTGGACCCTTGAGCTTCATGAGCATTTCGTAAAGGCTGTGAAAAAGCTTGATGGACCTGAAAGTAGGTTAATCACTGCGTTTTGTCTTCCGCATATTTCCAGATTTTTTTAAAGAAGCATGCTCTATAAATTTATTAATCTAGTGTATCATACAGAAGCAACTCCTTAGGGTGAGCTCAATTTCATGAAAGTAGATGATAGAATTAAGAGGGAAAATAATTATTGTATTGATTAAAACCTCAGGGGTGATTACATATTTATAGGGGTCAGGGACCCCCTTGTTACAATAGGCGAGGTGGTATTAGTGTCTAACACTCTCCCGTGGTGTGAATGTCTAATACCTAGAACATTCAGACTGGATCGAAACTCCATAAACATGGGAGGCCTTTGGTGAAGATATACGCGTATGGCGAACTAGTAGGAACGTGAAGAACCCAAACTGCTCCAGCAACCACCTTGTCCCTAACGAAGTGCAAATCAATCTCGATATGTTTGGTGCGCGTTGATGCAGCACCGGTTGGTCGAGAGATAAACTGCACTCACATTACCACAATAAACCAAGGTAGCCTTCTGGAATCGACAATGAAGTTCCTCTAGTAGCTGACGCAACCAAGTAGCCTCAACGACGGCATGATATTCCGCTTCTGCGCAAGAGCTGGACACCTTGTGCTGGGACTTCAAAGACCAGGAGACCAGATTATCACCGAGGACGACACCGTTACCAGAGGTAGACCGGCGTGTGTCGGGACATCCAACCCAGTTAGCATCAGACTACGCGATCAATTTGCTTACTGAGGATAAGTGAAGCTGTAGACCAAGATTCAATGTATCGGATAATCTGTTTCACCAACACAAGCTGAGACTCACGAGGATCATGCATATAAAGGTACACCTGCTGAACAACACATGCAATATCTGGTCGAGTAAAAGTGAGATACTGAAGTGCTCTGGCAAGGCCTCCATAGTGAGTTGCATCCGAAACAAGAGCTTCATTGGATTCTAGCTTCGCACACGTGTCGACCGGAGTAGAACATGGCTTGCAATCAACAATGCCAACTCTCTCAAGAATATCAATCACATACTGCCGTTATGAGAGAAAAACCATGTGCTGCTCCGAGTAACAGAAATACCTATAAAATGATGTAGGCTGCCCAAATCCTTCATCGAAAATTCTGCAACAAGAGCATCAATAATATGATGAAGCAGCGGCACTGAGGAGGCAGTGAGAATAATATCATCCACATAAAGCAACAGATAAGCCATGTTCGTACCGTGTCGGTAGACAAAAAGAGAAGTGTTTGCCGAGCGCCAACAAATCCAAGTGTAGTAATATGAGAAGCAAACTTGTTGTACCAGGCATGAGGAGCTCGCTTCAAACCATACAAAGATTTGTTCAGGCGGTAGACGAAGTCCAGATAAGCTGAGTCAAGAAAACCAGAATGTTGCTTACAATAGACTATATTTGATAATGTTCCATGCACAAACACATTCTTCACATCAAGCTGGTGAACAGGCCAATTACGAGAAAGTGCAACAAACAGAACACTACATACTTAGCAGGCTTCACCACAGGGTTGAAAGTCTCACCAAAATCAATACCAGGTTGTTATGTAAAACCGCAAAGCACCCAACGAGCCTTGTAGCGATCAAGAGAGCATCTGGATGAAACTTGTGGCGAAAAACCCACTTGCTACTCACGACGATCGTACCTGAAGGACGAGGCACAATATCGCAAGTGTTGTTGGCCCGTAGTGCAGTGAACTCCTCGGTCATGGCCTCTCATCAATTGGGATCATTGAGGATGCCACGGTAAGTCTTCGGTATCGGTGACAGCGTTGATGCTTGAAGATTCAGGCCCTGTACCAAGAGACGAAGATCGACCTTCTAACGGGTTCGCATAGTGTGCTCGTTGTTCATGAGAGGAATCTCAAGCACGGATCGTGGGACACAAGCGAAGCGTGAATGGCAGTCGGAGGATCTGCGGGAGATCTGAAGCCTAGTGGAGCGCCGTGCAAGGAACGAGGCAGTCTGACCGCTTACTGTGGCGGTTGAACGACCACTGGAACAGAAACATCCAGAGTCTCTGGACGGCGTGGTGGTCGCACCATGTGGGATCGTGGTCGAACCGCCAGGGCTAGCGATCGAACTGCGATAGGAGGTGGTTGGACTGCGAGGGTAACAGAGACCCGCCTGGCCTCTGTTAGGTGTGGTGGTCAAACCGCCTCTGAGCGCAGTCAGACCACGAGGGGAACAAAGGCCCGTCTGGCCTCTGTTAGGTTTGGCGGTCGAACCACCTCTAGTGCGGTCGGACCGCGAGGGGAACAGAGGCCCACTTGACCTCTGTTGTGTGTGGCGGTCGAACCGCCACGAGGCGCAGTCGGACCGGAAGGGGTGGACAGGGGCCAAGAAGGCCTCTGTACGTGTCCGCGGTTGGACCATCCGGGGTCGCGGTCAGACCGCCCGTGTGTGGCGGTCGGACCTCCGAAGGGTTTGCGTTCTGATCGCCAGGTGCTTTGAAGCCCGGTGGAGGCCTGTATCGATGAGTACCTGCAAAGCAATTAGTGCTAAAGGGCATGATGAATCGTTAGTATAGGAAAGAAAGTCAAAGTGGGATGAAGGAGGGCTAGATATTTCCGCAAAGGGAAAGGAAGACTCATCAAAGGTTACATGCCGAGAGATGATGAGATGATTTGTGGCTAAGTCTAGGCATCGATATCCTTTGTGATCGGATGGATAGCCGAGAAAGACATAAACGGTGGAGCGAGGAGCTAGTTTGTGTTCAGCGGCGGCGGAGAGGTTTAGGTAGCACATGCAACAAAAAAATGCGAAGATAGGAAATATCGGGATGGGTGCCAAAGAGAGCAAAATGCGGGGTGGCAAAAGAAATAGTTTTGGATGGTCGCAAGTTTATTAAGTGTGTAGTGGTGTGAAACGCTTCTACCCGATCGCCTGCTGGAACACTAGCTTGAATCATGATCGAGCGCATTGCGTCATTGGATGTGCGAATAATATGCTCAGCACGTCCATTTTGAGGAGACGTGTGAGGGCAAGAAAGTCACAACACAACACCAATACAAAGAAATAATGCGCGTAATGCAGAAATACCGAATTCACGACCATTATCACATTGAATTGCCTTTATGGTGCAGCCAAACTGAGTGGAGACGTAGGCAATTTTTTTTGACAAGGTCAAAAAAAGTCAGATTTGAGGCAAAGAGGAAAAGTCCATAAATAGTGCAAGCAATCGTCAATAACAAAAAGATAATACTTGTGTCCGGAAACGCTTTGCACGGGAGAGGTCCACAAATCACATTGTATTAAATCAAAATTGTTCGAAGCACGAGAATTTGACAAAGCAAAGGGAAGACGTGTATGAAGACCAAGCTGATAGGCACGAGAAAGGTTGTGAAGTTCCTGTTTATTACATTGTGGAAATAATATTGGACCTCTCTTCCGCAGCCCTAGCCGCCACCATGCCCCACGGTTGCGCACCCTCTCCCAACTCTCGCCATGCCGCTGTCTTCCCGATGCATAGCCCCTCCGTGGTCCGACCGCCAGATCAATGGTGGTCGACCGCCACTTATGTGTGACGCCTGCACGCACCGTCCACCTAACCCTAGCCGCTGCGGATCCGAGGCGGTGCCTGCTAGCGGTCCGACCGCTAGCATCGACGCATGGCGCCTGCGCGCATCGTCCACCTAACCTTAGCTGTCGCCTGCCCGTGGTCCAACCGCCGCCACTCGCGGTCCACGATCCTCCTCCTCCGGTGTCTGACGATATTTCTTCACTCCACAGTCAAGCAATTGTCGTGCTCAACATCAAGACGATGATCCCCGTTGTCCTCGACAACGTTTCACCACACTACAATCGGTGGAAGGCTCTCTTACTCCACACTCTCGGCAACTACGAGCTCTCCGATCACGTTCTCACTAGCATGGATCTCGACGTCGTCGATCCTCATTGGTGTCGTATGGACTGCACCGTCATATCTTGGCTTCACGGCACTGTCTTCCCCGATCTCATTGAGATCGTCTCAACGGGCGTACCCACAGCTCACTCCATCTGGCTTGGGCTTATGTAGCAGTTCATTGGTAACCGGGAGACTCGACTATGATTCTTGACGCTGACTATTGCCGCCACCTCAAGTCGATGGCCGATGCTCTAGGCGACTTGGGCGAGGCCGTCCCTGACTGCGGCCTCGTTGTCACAAAGCTTCACGACCTGAACGAGCAGTTTTCTCACGTGGCGTCTCTCCTTAAGCGACAGCGCCCCTTCCCTACATTCACCGAGGTCCGCAACAACCTTCAGCTTGAGGAGGTTGAGATGAAGTCTAAGCCGGGGAACGCCAGTGCCCTGGTCGCCACTTCATCAAGTGCAGGACGTACCCCGCCACCAACATCACCCGACGGACCTCCTCCACGCGGCCCAGCTTCCGGCGCCCCACCTTCTGGTGCCTCGGCCCCTGCTGCTATGATACCATGATAGAATTAAGAGGGAAAATAATTATTATATTAATTAAAACCTCTGAGGGTGAGTACATATTTATAGGGGGTCAGGGGACCTCCCTTGGTACAACATGCGAGATGGTATTATTGTCTAACAGTAGAAGGTCTAACCGTCTATCATGTGAAGAATTACTTGCAGGTACTACTATATATTCCCTTCACAAAATACCAATTATCTTTTGTAATTTAGTATTACTTATATTTTCACCCGCCTTTATGATATAGAAATACAACAACAACAACAACAACAACAACAACAACAACAAAGGCTTTCTCCCAAGCATGTTAGGGTAGGCTAGACATGAAACCCTTTTTTATTTTTTAAATAAAGTAAAAGAGAAGAAGAGATATAAGAGTAAAAAAGTAACATTCTGGCACATCAATTGCTACTTTCCATACAGTCCTATCATGAGCTAAGTCTCTAGATATATTCTAGTCTCTCAAGTCTCGTTTTACCGTCTCCTACCAAGTCAACCTTGGTCGTCCTCTACCCCTCCTAATATTTTCTCTACCTCTTAAAATCCCACTGTTAACCGGTGCTTCTAGGGTCTCCGGTGGATATGTCCAAACCACCTTAGTCGATGTTGGACTAACTTCTCTTCAATTGGTTCCACGCCTATCCTATCACAAATCGTCTTGTTTCTAATCCGGCCTCTTCTTGTGTGCCCACACATCCACCGTAGCATGTGCATCTCCTCAACACTCATTTGTTAAACATGTTATTGTTTAGTTGGCCAACGTTCCGCCCCATATAGCATTGTGGATCTGATCACCGTCCTATAGAACTTTCCTTTTAGCTTTTGTGGGACATTCCTATCACAGAGCCTTGTCGCCATTTCATCCACCCTACCTTGATCCTGTGGCAAACATCCTAATCAATATCGCCATTGCTTTGTAACATTGATCCTTAGTATCGAAAAGAATCCCTCCTAGGTACTATTTGTCCTTCTAGACTAACATTTCCTTCTTCACAACCAACACCGCTAAATTCATGCCTCATATATTTGGTCTTGGTCCTACGAAGTCTAAACCCCTCGGACTCTAACGTTTGTCTCCATAACTCTAATTTCTTATCAACACCATCCCTAGTTTCATCTACCAGCACTACATCATCGGCAAATAGCATGCACCAAGGGATATCTCCTTGTATATCCTTTGACACATCATCCATCACTAAGGAAAAATATGTATGGGATCAAAGATGATCCTTGATGTAGTACTATCGTGATAGAAAATGTATCGGTATCACTATCACTCACGCGCACACTTGTCATAATATTATTGTACATATCCTTGATAAGGGTAATGTACTTTGTGGCACTTTATGTTTCTCTAACGCCCACCACATGATATAGAAATACTGACTCGCAAAATATCCACCGGGGACTAAAGACGTAAAGAAAACACCATGGTTTTCACTTAGCGCGTATATCTTTGTTTGAGTTGTTGTGATCCTAAATTTATCACTGTTATTAAGTCTAGTGTTTTTCTTCATAAGTCTGAATAAACTGTCGTTGTCGACAGTGTTAGGAGTATAGTTAACCGGCTATTTGAGCTGGTCATCAGATTTCCCTAGTCTGTAGGGAGTTAGCCGTTTAGTACCTAGTCAGCAGGGTTTGTTCCTGTAATTCAGGGAGGTTACACCAGCCCCTGACTATTATAAATAAGGAGATTAGTTCTCTGATCAGCTGCGCAGTTAAGCAGCAACAAACTCTCAAGTGCTCCTGTAATTCTGGTGAGGAGAGGAGAGGAGAGGAGAGGAGAGTGACTTAGCTGAATTGCCAACATTTGGTACTCAGGGCGCCAGGTTCTGATCCCCGGCAATGTCGACAGCCCCGCATGTATCCCAGTCCCCAACCAGGAGCCGGCCGCAGACACCATCACCCATCCGCCACTGTGGATAGCAGGGCCGTCAGCAGAGCCCAGCTCCGGCGCAGATTGTGCGTGAGGTGAGCAGACAATTCCCTCTGCTCACAAAGACCAATTACACTGATTGGTCGTCGATGATGCGGGTAATTCTCTGTGTGCGCGGACTGTGGACGTCCATCAACGTCGGCACTGACCACGACATGGAGGATCAGATGGCCATGAAGGCATTACTCCGTGGTGTTGCACCAGAGATGGCGTCGACCTTGGCGGCCAAGGCCTCCACCAAGGCGTCTTGGGATCATTCTGAGACGTCCCGGCTCGGCTCCAACCGCGCGAGGACAGCGGCGGCACAGCGCATCCGGCGACAATACAAGAGCGTGGCGTTTCTCGACGGCGAGTCGCTCGATGATTTCACACTGCGCCTCGGAAAGATGGTCCATGAGCTCGAGATCCTCGGTGACCCGGAGGACCCCAAGAAGGTCGCCGCCAAGTATCTACGGGTGGTGCCAAAGAGGTACACGCTCGTTGCCATTGCAATTGAGTCAGTCCTCAACATCTTGGCGATGTCAATTGAGGAAATCACCGGCCGCCTTCGAGCAGTCAAAGGCCGCGGTGGTGAGGAGGAGGAATCAACCCCTGGCGGCAAGCTGTTGCTCACTGAGGAGCAGTGGCAAGCACGGTACAAGGAGAAGCAGGGACAAAGCGGGTTCAATTCAGGATCCTGCAAGTCCAGATCGAGAAACCGAAAGCCCGGACAGAGGAAGAAGAAGAATGCCGACGACACTTGCCACAATGGCGGCAAGAAAGGTCATTGGGAGCGGGATTGCCGTGCTCTGTGCAAGGAGCAGGCGGATCTCACTCGCAAGGAGGATGAGGAGGAGACGTTGTTGATGGTGCGGGTTTCGGAGGTCGACATGGACTCTATCACGCCGCCGCCACCGAGCAATGTCCATCTCCATGAGCCAGAAGCTCATGCCTTCCTTGGCTCCGATGGTGACAACATTCAAAGTGAAGTGTGGTACCTGGATACTGGTGCGACGAGCCATATGACTGGGAAGGCGGAGGCCTTCTCAGAACTTGATCGATCGATGGAAGGTACAGTGAAGTTCGGTGATGGGTCTGTTGTCCAGATCAAAGGCAAAGGAGCAGTGACCTTCACGGCAAAGACGGGAGAAAGGATTAAACTCATCGGATTTTTTCTCATCCCCTATCTCAAGAACATCATCCTTTCACTAGGTTAATTGGATCGCAGTGGATGCAAGTTTAAAATTGAGAACAGAGTACTGCGAATTCGGGATCGTCGGAGCCGCCTACTCGCCAAAGTCTGCAAAAGAGCAGATCAACTGTATGTGCTGCAGACCAACATCGCTGAGGGAGCTTGTCTCGCCGCGCAACACGAGGAAGAAGAAGATCGGCGCCGCTGGCACATGCGCCACGGTCATATTGGCCATGATGCGATGCACCAGCTGAGTCGTCAAGGGATGGTGAGAGGGCTGCCGGAACTTGGCGATGGCCGAGGAGGTGTCTGCGACGTGTGTCTCATCACCATGCAACGCTGTGCACCATTCCCCACCCAGACCAAGTACAGGGCTCCGGCGGCACTCAACTTGGTCCACGGAGATCACTGTGGACCCACCACACCGGCGACGCCAGGAGGGCGTCGATATTTCCTGCTTTTCATCGACGATGCAACTCATTTCATGTGGATCAAGCTCCTCGTCACCAAGAGTGACGCTGCGATGAGCATCAAAGTGAAGGCGGCGGCTGAATTGGAGGTAGGGCGCCCATTACGCATTCTGCGCACGGACAATGGTGGGGAGTTTACGGCGAAGGAATTTGCCGACTACTGCACCGGCGAGGGCGTACAGAGGCAATTCACCGCCCCTACTCACCGCAGCAGAATGGCATAGTGGAGCGCCGAAATCAAATGGTGCTTGCTATGGCTCGAGAGTTGTTGAAGGAAAGGAGAATGCCGGCAAGTTTTTGGGGTGAAGTGGTTACCACCACCGTGTTCATCCTAAACCGTGCGCCAACAAGGGCATTGGACGGCAAGACACCGATTGAAGCCTATCACGGGAGGAAGCCTTCCGTCAGCTTCTTCAAGGACTTCGGCTGTGTGGGATTCATCAAGAACAACAAGCCCGGAGCGAAGAAGTTGGATGATCGGAGCTGCCCGATGGTGTTCATCGGTTACGCCGAGGGAGCAAAGGCATTCAAGATGCTTGATCCAAGGTTCGGTAAAATTGCAATTTCCCGTGACGTTGCGTTTGATGAATACAGGGGTTAGAATTGGAGTTCAACCATCAGTGACACAATAGAATCGACCAAGAATTCTCGGTCCAATTCTACTCAATTTGCCCGCCTGTTGAGAACAGAGAAGAGGACGGACCTCAAGGGGGAGTGTCTCCTCTACAGGTGGGGCAAGAGTCGCCACAACCCCGGTGGCGGCAACTCCACCTCCACCAGCTTCCCATTTTCTGTCGGAGCTCGTGTCACCATTGCACAACGACGAAGACTGATTGGATGCCTATCATGATATAACCCCAATTCGGTATCGGCGGATGGATAATATCATCGCCGACGACGAGCCGAACCCGGGGCAGGCACACCATGCTGTTCTACAAAGAGGAAGACCTTGGCGAGTCCAGGAACAACTCCAATTGGTTGCCGAAGGTGCAGAGCCGGCAACATACACCGGGGCCGAGGAGGATCTGGCCTGGCGACCAGCAATGGAATATGAAATCGCGTCTATTGAAGACAACCAGAAATTGGAATTGACCGAATTTCCGGAGGGACACCGCGTAACTGGGCTCAAATGGATCTACAAGCTTAAGAGGGATGACTCCGGTGCAGTGATCCAGCACAAAGCCCGCCTCGTCGCAAAGGGATATGTGCAGCAAGCTGGCATCAACTTTGAGGAGGTCTTTGCTCCGGTGGAACTTATGGAATCAGTGAGGTTGGTTCTGGCGCTCGCCGCTGATGAGGCATGGGAGGTGCATCACATGGTTGTGAAGACCACATTTCTCAATGGAGAATTGTCAGAGGAGGTCTATGTGCGACAACCACAATGTTTCATTGCTACCGGCAAGGAGGACAAGATCCTTCGTCTACGGCAAGCTCTCTACGGCCTTTAGCAAGCGCCGCGGGCTTTGGTATGCCAAGCTCGATGGCACCCTTCGGAATTTAGGTTCTGTCAGAGCGACCAAGAGCCCGCAATCTACTGCAGAGGGGAGAATCACGGCCGCCTCATCGTCGGAGTTTATGTCGATGACCTGATCATCACCGGGACGGCGCCAGAAGCAATTGCACGCTTCAAGGAAGAAATGAAGAAGCAATTCAAAATGGCGGACCTCGGTTTGCTGACGTTTTACCTTGGATTGGAGGTGAAACAAAGTGCAGCCGGGATTCGATGTAAGGACACATGTTTTTAACTTGCTGAAAGTGTTCATGACGCCCACACCCACACCTCACCTTATTTGTGGTAATCACATGAACACATTTGAAGAGCAAGTAACCACCGTAAATAGATTTATTAGGAGATGAACTCACAAAATGCAAAAGTGGTATTTCCCGCATGCATCATATAGAGGCTGAGCGTATGATTAACTCCTAACTATTGTTATGAATGCTAATGCCAAATTTCACCCAAATACAAAACCTTTTGAGGTACTTTTGGGTACAATCGTTAAAAGGCTAGTTTCAACTTAAAATCAAATTCAAACTTCTTTCATCCAATGAATTCAAAAGAGGGATTCATATTCATACTCAGCACATTTTTATGAACTCACACACCAATTTTCACTCCATTTGTAGTTGATCTTGACATGAGCTAATTGTAGCAAATTTTCACCGACTGAGGCCGCTTTGCCCGGTTTCTTGCGCGCAACAGCGCGAGTGCCACGGTGAGGGTGCCTCTGCCAGCAGATGCTTGCTGCCCCTGGCCACTGAGCAGCCACCGTGCTCTCTTATCCTCGTGCCCCAGCCTTGACAGGATTGTTTCATTGGCACCCCGACGCCTTCTCGCTCAGAGACCCCGTTACACATTGCCGCACACCCGAGCTCACCTCATCATCGTCGACCGATCGAACCAGTGGCTGTCACACCGAGCTGAGTCTGCAAACGAGATCGCCGACCCTTCCTCAGCGTCCTCGCACTGCTTCCAGCTCGTGGTCGGCTTCCTCTGAGCCGTGCCACCGCCATCTTCTTCCTCGAAACCAAGTGAAGTCGCCGGCGGAAGTTTGCGTCGCCTGGCGGAACCACGACCGTTCAAGCTCGAAAAATCGATCAGAGGCTAGCCACCAACCCTAGTTTCCACTCCTAGGCCCAGTCAAGCTAGTTCAATGCCATTGAGCCAGAATTTCAATTTTGCTCTCGGCCACCGTGTAGAACAGAGAACACCAAAATTAAAAATTCGTCTCTATCATTTGATCACTGGAGTTTCCAGCCTAACTAGAGCTAGAGTAGCACCCAACGATCACCTAAGACAAATTCTAGCAAGGATGATTCATCCAGTGAGCGTAGCACCGAGTTTTCACCGCCGCTGGTGAAAACGGCTTGGGTCACCAGTGAAGTCCACTTTCCCGACGATCTCCGGCCAAAAGGAAGGCAGGGTTAGCTTCCCTGTGCCCCAGTGGTGCTTTCCAACCCTTTTAGTTGGTCCTGTTCGCTGCCGGGATGCATGCTCACCGTCGGACCCGAAAAAATTCCGCCGTCGCCGTCGCCGATGAGGTTTCCGGCGATGCCGAGGTGCACGGAGTTGTCCGGCGTGTGTACCACGGTCCCAGGAGGGTGTAGGAAGTATCCATTTGGAAATTCATCCCTTGTCGGCCGAAAAACATGCGCGCCACTATCTCTTGTCGGCCGAATAAATCATCCCTTGTCAGGCGCCGGGGGGAGATTGAAGAGGACACTGTGTTGTGGGCCCCGGTTGGCAGTAGTTCAAACAATTCGAATTGATTTTTCAGTTTTCCTTCCAAAACTTTAGAAGCCCGTAACTTTTGCTAGGGGTGTTAAAATCGAGCGAACTGAATTTCCTTGGATTAAGCTCCTTGATTGCTTTCCAGCAAAACAAATTTCACTCCATGAAACCCTTTATTGCTTTAATATTAATTCTCCAAATTTTAAACTATTTAGAATTTTAACTGGAGATCCCTTGGGTGGAAAGTTCTAAAATTTGGCCACGATATTCCTTGTGATATCCCAGAGGCACCATAAAAATTTCAGATCCATCCGAGCTAATTTAGTCCACCTAATGGTGTGACTAAGGAAACTGGTCCAGAGAAAAAAAATGTCCAGAAACATTTCTCAGATTTTCTCTGAACTTGTTTAGCTCATATCTTTTGCTAGGATTCTCCAAATTAGATGAAACCAATTCCATTATAACCCTCTGAAAATATAATTTCCAGAAAGTCATGGCTTGCTCCATGAAAATCCTTAGCAAACCATAAGAGCTCTAATTATGGCCAAATATACATTTATTTGTGCAGGGCTCAAATGAGCTTTGCTTCAATTGAAATTTGGCCAAGTCTCTGTTTAGGTTGTCTCCAAACCACAGTAAAAATTTCAGAGTCAATAATTCTGTCTATCTATACTTATAGTCTTCACATTATCAAAATAACTCAAATACATTTAAATTGACACACATCATAATTTTCTTTTTCATGTAGTCGCTAAGTCGAAGAAGATCCGGAGGTTCTAGACTTCATCACTTCATAAGAACAATTAGCTAATGACCAGAAGCAAGGCAATCTCCGGTTTGCATTAACCCGTTTGTAAAGTCTTATATTTTGATCACTTACTTTATGCCTTTCCTACAATTATGCGTTAGAGTCTTGATTGGAAACCCAAATTCATACCAAGAGAACCAGGGATTTGGGATTAGGTTTTAATCCTCGAGTAGCCATTGCAATGCTAAAAAGGTATAGGTTTCGGTACAAGTCGAGTAGTTGAAACTACTCGCGAGAATAGGCTAGAGGCACACTACTCGGGTAGAGATTGACAATTAATCACATGGCACGAAAATGAGACCGAGCAGAGAGTAAGGGTAGTAGGACTTTGGGGCCTGGGTGCCATAGCTCTGCTTGTGTCGATTGAGGACCGAGCCGTGTGTGGGCCTGTTGAACAAGCTAGAACAGTACCGAAGACCTACCGGATATATGGGAACTGGGAAACTGATGCAATTCGGGTAGCGATCTGTTGAGGCATTGCTTGTCGTACAGAGGGTAGGTTGAGAGCAGCGAGGTGTAAATTGGCTAGCGGACACTAAGGGTGCTCCTCGTAGAGTCCTCCTGCTCGGGACGATAGGACCGGTTCAACACTTGGCTAACTGATGAAAGGTGGTTACGTACAACGTCCGTGGTGGTTGCTGTAGGCAACATCGAGTACGGGCGTGCGTGACGCCATTCGGGTAACCCTGCAGATGTAAATCGATTATAATCACCGTCCCTCGCGGTTAGTGAGTACCACTTGTTCACTGTACCGTGACGTAGAAAGAACAGGCTAGTTGTCATGATAAAATGTTGCTGGTTGAAAGCTTTACATTGTTTGTTAATGAAATGCTTTAGCTTAAAGACAATTAAAGTTCTTTTCAGACTTAAGCAAAACACATAAGAGAAATTCGTTTCTTGTTTGATTGCGGCTTTCTTATGTGTCTTGGAACAAGGTTCCCCACTAACTTGAGGCTAAAACTTAGAAGTAAGAGTCAATTAATTAGACATGTCTTTTGCAATATACTCTCCTATTGTACTCCACAAACCCAGCATGTAGAGTTCCATATTTAGGTGAGACGGGTCAGTCTTGCTGAGCCATCGTGCTCACTGCTTGTATTTGAAGCGTTTGCAGGGTTCTATGAGGAGGAAGCTCCCGAGGAGGAGACGAACCCCCAAGGGGGAAACACCGTCGAGTGGGAGCCGTGCACGTCGCCATGTTAGTGTGTGTGTGTGCTAGTGAGGACACATTCACGGGCTGAACGTGGCTCTTTTTGCTTAGTCTACGCCCGCGAGTGTAGACTTTACACGCTATTTTGGTGTAACTTTGTTCATAAACAAGTTATGTAATAAAATTTTGCTTCTGCTTAATGCCTTTTATGTGTGTTATCCGATGTTGTATATTGCAGCACCCCTCAGCGTGATCCTAGTTTATCGAAACCGTCGGGTCCTCACAACGTGGCATCAGAGCATCGTTGAGGTTTAACGCACTTAAAAAGGTTAAATTTTCAAAAACTCAGTGAGAAATGAGTTATTAGCCCATATAAGGATGTTATTAGTGTATAAAAGTGGCAATACTAACCTATTCGCTATGTCGGAAAATCATGCATCTCGAGACTTCATATGTCTTGGGGGTGCATGTAAGCGCTGTCCACCAGTGCGCACAAGCTTAAGGGTGGAGCCTCACGGGTAACAGGTAACGCGGCCAACTTTAGTATCCTCTACGACTCTTCATGTCGTTTGGGATGCTACGGGAAAGTAGGGGATACCCAGTCATGTAGTTAGTAACGTGAACACGTAGCTCAAAGCGTGTTTAGCTTGAGAACACCCGTGTGAGTGATGAAGGACGGGTGTATGAAACTGTATTGGGACCGGGTTCAGTGTGCAGCTGAACCTGATGATTGTGTGAGTTTATTGTAAGTAGTCTAACCACGAATCAGTAGATGAGTAGCATACGTGTGTGAGAGACATTTAGTGGCACTGAATTAACGAAGCCGGCTAAGTCCGGTATAGGTTTCTTTGTGAGGAACGTAGTACCGGCATGAATTTGGTGACGCTTCGACGTCACAGTCCACTAAATAATTAACATCATTGTAAAGCTTGAAAGTTTTGATCTGGGGCACTAAAACTTTGAGTTAACTCCTTCCCTTGCTCAGAACTTCAAAATTAAACAAGTTTTAACTGATGTAAGACTAGGAACAGAGTACTCTGTTTTCGGCTGAAATAATGCTGAAGTTATACAGAGGCTAGAGGTCGAGTTCTTTCGATGTTAGGGTCGTATGATATATTTCTGGAATGTTTTGGAAGAGTTTTACAACTTTTCTATTGATGTCCAGAGATGTTTCATCCCTTAACTAGTCGAAAAATGCAGTGGAGTTGAAACTTTCCAGAAAACAGGGTAGAGCAAATACTCTCTGTAACTCTCTGAAAAATGAGCATAACTTCCTGTATAAAAATCAAAAAATAGAAAATGAGGTAGTTCTGAAAAGTTCATGAGATTGTAGGATCGAAGAGCACGTGAAAATCTATCAGAGGGGTGGTGAATGGTAGATTAAAACTTTTCGCAGCGGAAACAACAAAAACCCCTCAGCAAAAAATCAATCGGTTAAAGAAACCGTGTGTGCAAGTATTTTCAAACGTGTTCAACCGTGACAAATCAAGTAGAGAGGTAGAGAATAAAGTCACGGATCTAATTCAACAATAATCACTTGAAAACATGAAGTAAAACTTGAGATACGATCAAAATATTAAACGGAGATCAATCTGTTCTACCCGATATAAAACAGATCTGCAATGCTGCAAAGAAACTCGTGTATCTCAAAAACTACAGATCCGAAGCTCATCAAAATTTCACCTATGATAGATAACTGAGTTGTGAAGACAATCCAAAAAGAATCACGTCAATCGGATCTGTAAAAATCGAGTTATGAATGAAACACCGAAGCAACGTCGGTCTGTCCAGAAACTCGGCGAGAAAGACTTGACGAAAAACAAGTCGGACGAACAAGGCACAAAAACTCCTCGAAACTATGAACTTTATTCAATAGAAACACAAGAGGAACAGCCCAAAGTTCTCTACCCACGAGAGCTCTGGCCTCCCTTGCTTTTATAGCCAGCCCTCAGGCTACACAATCTAATCTAGGACTCCTACTCCTAATTGGACTCATATCCTAACTTACCATAACTGCTCAGGACTCTCCTATTCGCAGATAGAAGCAACCGTGAGACTTCCAAACACCTTAGGAACGTCGTAAACATTCCTAAAACAACTCAACTTCGTGCCTAGCACGAAATCCTATCATAACCAACTCAAATCTTCCATATTTGAGCCATATCCGACTCAGCCTCAGCCTGAGTACGCAATCCAGCCGGTTGGACCTTTCCGACCAATTCTTTACGTCCGCTTCTCTTCATCATGCCTTGGAACAATGTTGCCACATCCATGCACCCCTTGCACACGTGCAAACACCTTCCAACGACATACACGCAACCTTCATCTGCACTGCCCTTGATCCAAACATGCTGCGCGACTTTCCGATCAACTCAACCACAGCTCCTCCCGAACTTGGTTGTTGGAACCTCATCTCCTCCCTGAGACTAGTCCAAGGATCCTGTCACCAGCCATGTCTTGAACTCAAGCAACACCTGCACATGAATAAACAACCAATTCTTCCGAGCACAAGTTCTCGACTTGACTCACGTTAGTTCGAAAACCACAACACCTTACATGAGCACGTCACATAAGCATGTTGCAAACCATATCAAATGATAACAGCCATAACCACCAAAACACACCAAAAACTTAGCAAATTAATACTAAGCAAACCTTCCCATAAAGCAAGTTTGAAACATTGCGAGTTAAAAGCAAAAACAAGACGCTGCAGTTCTACGAGTTGAACTTAACGGGAGCTCCTTGAAAACAAGCTCCGGACCTCACAGAAGCTCTTTGGACCTTGCAGGAGCTCTCCGGACCTTGCGTCGGACCTTGCCAACACTTGGCGGACCTAACAAAGAAATTGTCGGACCTTGCCACAGAAGAATGTTTTGGCAATATTCAAAACTTTGAATGTTAATGCTAACTTTTATCCTAATTGCCAATGTATTCAGCACACATAGGTCTCACAGAGATAGGTTACAACTTTGTAATAGAAGGTTTTGTCAAATTCGGTATAGAATTAACTGAAATTCTTGGATCAAATCAGTACCTCAAGCAGGGAGGTGCTGTCCAATTTTCTCCAGAAATTCTGTTGACTTTGACATCTCATAACTTTTAAACCAGGACAGATATGAGGACAAAAAAAAATATTCTGGAAATCTATTGAAGTTAAATTTAACTTTGGTGTTGAATTCTGGAACTGGTTTCGCCTTTAGCATGGTCTAAAACTGGGTAGAATGGAAACTGGTCAGTGCTGTCAGTTTGGGCAGCAGACCAGAAATCAAATTTGTTTTAAGTTTGATTTATGTTTCCAAGTTTTATGAGTTCAATGACATATTTTATGTTATAGCTCACTGATTTACTGCTGAAATGAATATTTGACCTTTTTCAAATATGTTTCTACAGATGGCAGAGGATAAACAACTGGAGAACGGATGGGTGGTTTCCCATTGTTCTCAGCGCAGCGGGTATCCGAAATTGTTGAAGCTGATGCTTCAATATTTCGGGCATGTGGAGACACCACGTTACCTCACCAAGGAAGAAGGTGAGGAGGGGAACAAGACATGGACTGTCCATGCTGATGTTCCAACAGGACCTACGCCACCGGGTTGGGCACCGTTCACCGTCACGGTGAAAGGGAGACAACCGGAAGATATGTGGCAAGTGGTAGCCTGCGACACCGTGTCGCGTTTCTGCCAGCTACACGTTAGAGCTATGGAGGGCACCCCATACGCGCTTGTTCCAGTGGAGGGACGAGCTAACCACGTGTGGTGGGAGATGTACTTTGCGGTGACTGATCCAACTTGCCCAAGGTACAATCCAGCAGAGGCGAACCTCAGCCTCCATTTGACGGCCGAGAAGAACGTAATGGACAGCCAAGCTGGCCATACGGCTCGACTTGCCGTGGAGCTCAAGGAGAGCACCAGCCGCCGTGAACGTTTCGAGAGTGCCCACAGCACACTCCGTAATGTGCTCCTTCCGACGATCAAGAGACTGAATGAGCAGCACAATCAGTTGCGTCGTCTGAGGAAGGCGAAGAAGAAAAGCCGTGTCGACATCACGGCTTTGCAGCAGCAGGTCCAAGCCTTGACCCAGCAGAACGAGGTCCTTACTCAAGAGCGTGATGACGCTATTGAGGAAGATTATAACCAGGCCATGGTTGAGGTGCATGTTTTGCAGGACCTCGTACCTCCTGTAGTGGGCCTACCGATGGTAGGTGAGGTATTCGTGGTTTTAGGTATCCCGGCGATGCCAGAATCTGAACCCGAAGAGGAGGTCATAGACTCTGAGCCACCAGCAGAACTAGCGGAGGAGGAAGACCCGCAGGAGGTCGAGTTCTACTCCGAGTAGTGAGTTTACCATTGTCAGGTAGGGCAACGAGAGTGGTGTGTAATACCTTTTGTAACAGCGACATGTCGTGTAAGCAGTAGCGTGTGTATATGTAGTGATGACATGAGCACGACTTCTCGGAGTCCAAGAATAATGTATCTTGTATAAAGTTTTTGTTTTATCAATATATGTGAAAGTTGTGCAAACTTCTCAATGCATCACTACATTACCGTACTGTTCTTATGGAATTTGAGTATGACATGTGCTGACCGTTACTGTTTTGAATTTCAGAATGACTCGTACTCGTGCCAACCCTGAGGTTGGGGGTTCAAGTCAGGGGGGAGAGGCCTCCCAACAGCCTCCCGAGACTTCCTTGGGACAGCAGCAGCAGCAGCAACCATAGCCACTGCCGCCGCCAACGGTCACGTTGGCAGATATTGTTGTGGCCATGGCCAGCTCGCACCAGCAGCACACCGAGTTGCTGCAAACATTGATTGCAAATACGTCTCGACCAGAGAGGCATCAAGACCGGGAAGAACGACAGCAAAGTTCTTACTCAGATTTTCTAGCAACGCATCCCCCGGTATTCTCAAGGGTGGATGAACCCATCGATGCGGACAACTGGCTCCGTACGATGGAGATGAAATTCGAGCTGCTCCAAGTTAGTGAGCAGCGGAAAACACAGTTCGCGGCCCAGCAACTTCAGGGGTCTGCGAGCGCTTGGTGGGCGAATATCTGCACCTCGCAACCCACCGAGTGAGTGCTGACCTGGGCGGAAATACGGACGGCCTTCAGGGCCTATCATATACAAACCCGGGTCTGATGAAGAGGAAGACGCAAGAATTCCTCCACCTACAGCAAGGGAACCGGAATGCGCTGGAGTATGCCAGGGTGTTCAATGAGATCGCGCTCTATGCTTCCTATCACGCTGATACGGATGAGAAGCGGCGGGACTACTTTTACTAGGGGTTAAATCTGCTCCTGATGGACAAGCTGGTGATGTTCAATCGGTGGTAGCCTCAATGACATGATTGATGCTGCGATTGTACAAGAGGACTCCGGCAAGGAGTTGGCAGCAGCGGAGAAGAAGCGTAGCATGCCACAAAGCACCAGAGAGGGAGGTGGTCCTCCCCAGAAATATCGTATGGTGTATCGCTCACCATCGGGTCAACGCTGGCAGCCACCACAGCGACCGATGCAATTCCACAATCGGCCGTATTCACCACCGGCATTCCGACCGGCATTACCGGCACCTCTGTAGCAACAACAGCAGCAGTGGGCGATGCCGCGTGTGTTTGCACCTCAGCAGCACATGCCGGGCTTTCGTCCCCCAAGCACCGGCCAGCCATCGACCACATGTTTCAAGTGTGGTCGCCAGGGGAATTTCGCCAATAACTGCCCCGAGAAGCAAGGCAGCAGAATGGCACCACAGTTTCCAGGGAGGAATCAGCCCCGGAATCCCATTAATGCGCGGTGGGCAAACCCTAAGCCCGGCACCGTCCACCAACTCGCCACAGTGGATGTGCCAGAGGGAGAACCCATACTTGCGGGTATGTTCCAACTCCACAAACATCCCACCATAGTTTCATTTGATTCATGTGCCACGCATAATTTTATTAGCCAAACTTATATTTTTGAGCACAGTTTGCAAATACTACCCACCAAAAGTCCATACTTGATTTGTTCACCGGGTGGAAAAATTTCAGCAAGCATGATTGTTCCAAAAGCACCATTATGCCTAGGGGGTAGAGTATACCTTACGTCTCTCATAGCTTTTGAGGGACAAAAGGTCGATGTCATTTTATGGATGTCGTGGTTAACCCACCACGGCGCTGTTTTAGACACCGTCCTACGAGTCGTGCATTAGCACCCAGAAATGCACGAGTCTCACTCATTATTTCTAGACAGTCCAGAAATAAAACTTCCAACCATATACCAATCCATCACCATCAGATTGGAAGATATTCCAGTAGTACGTAAGTTCCCTGACGTGTTCTCGGATGATTTACCGGGTATGCTGCCCGACCAAGAGGTGTAGTTCAAGATTGAGCTTGCACCGGGAACCATGCCAATATCCAAAAGGCCATACAAGATGGCGCCAAAGGAGTTGGCAGAGTTGAAAACGTAGTTGACGGACCTGCTGGAAAAGGGGTTTATTAGGCCGAGCTCCTCGTCGTGGGGTGTTTGGCACTATTTGTGAATAAGAAAGATGAAACATTGCGGCTTTGTGTGTACTATCGTCCACTAAACGCCGTTATGATCATGAACAAGTACCCGTTGCCACGGATCGACATGTCGTTTGATCAGTTGGTCGAAGCTAAGATCTTTTCCAAAATGGATTTAAGATTAGGGTACCATCAGATTAAGATACGGGTGGAGGACACCCCGAAGACGGATTTCTCGACAAGGTACGGACTTTATGAGTACCTTGTCATGTTCTTCGGCCTCACCAACGCTCCAGCTCATTTCATGTATTTGATGAACTCGGTATTCATGCCGGAGCTGGACAAGTTTGTCGTGGTCTTCATCGATGACATCCTGGTTTATTCCAAGTCGGAGGAAGAACACGCGAAGTACCTGTGTATAGTCTTGCAACGACTGCAAGATCACAAGCTATACGCGAAATTCAGCAAGTGCGAATTCTGGATATCGCAAGTACCTTTCCTCGGGCATATTATCTTAGCGGAGGCATCGCTGTAGACTCGAGCAAGATTACACAAGTGATAAATTGGAAGTCCCCGAGATTTGTCCACGAGGTACGAAGTTTCCTTGGACTCGCGGGATATTATCGGAGGTTCATTCCAAACTTCTCAAAGATTGCCAAGCCTATGACTGAGCTTCTGAAGAAGGCTACCAAATATGTTTGGAGTCTAGCATGTGAAGCAGCATTCAAGGCTTTAGTGAAGCACCTAACATTAGCACCGGTTTTTGGTGTAGCCAGATATAACAAAACCGTTCGATGTGTACTGCGATGCATCCGGCATTGGGCTCGGATGTGTGCTGATGCAAGACCGTAGGGTTGTCGCATATGGATCATGGCAGCTCCGGAATCATGAGCAAAATTATCCAACTCATGACTTAGAACTTGCTGCCGTGGTACTCGCACTCAAGATGTGGAGGCACTACCTACTCGGTAACCTCGTACATTTATATACCGACCACAAGAGCCTCAAGTACATATTCACCCAGAAGGAGTTGAACATGAGGCAAAGAAGATGGTTAGAGCTGATAAAAGATTATGAAACAGAAATCCATTATCACCCCGGGAAAGTGAATGTGGTGACGGATGCGCTGAGTCGCAAGTCACATGTACATAATCTGACCATCACCCTATTGGAAGAGAGTGAGCCACCTTTGAATGTGGTTCCCCATGGAACTCTCTACAACCAAGCTCTAATCCCCACCATCCGTGAAGAGGTAGCGGCAGCTCAGAAACATTACAAGGGCATGTCGCATTTGCGGAGACGTGTAGACAGTGGGGAGCTGAAATGTTTCTGGAAGGATGGAGACTGTGTCTTGTGGTTCAAGAATAGGATAGTCGTACCCCATAACCTGGAGTTACAGAAGAAAATCTTTGATCAGGCTCACTTGTCAAAGTTTTCTATTCACCCCTGCAGCAACAAGATGTATCAAGAACTCAGAGGTAAATTTTGGTGGACACGGATGAAGCGGGAGATCACAAAATACGTGTCCGAGTGTGATACATGCCAGAGGGTTAAGGCTGACCACATGAAGAAACTGGGATTGCTGCAACCGCTAGGCATTCCTACCTGGAAGTGGGAGGATGTGAGCATGGATTTCATCGTCGGTTTACCCACCACATTTCAGAAACATGATTCAATGTGGGTGATCGTCGACCGGCTCGCAAAAGTTGCCCATTTTATCCCGGTCAATACCTCTGCAACGCCAAGAAGTATTTGGAATTGTACATCTCATGGATTCTTTGCATATACGGCGTAACCCGCACTATCATCTCGGATCGGGGAACTTTGTTTGTGACTCATTTTTGGGAGCAGTTACATGCTGCATTGGGTACAAAGCTGATCCGTAGTTCAGCGTACCACCCGCAGATGGATGGGCAAACCGAGCGGGAAAATCAAATCTTAGAAGACAGTTTACGAGCTTGTGCTATCAACCGCAGTAAGATTTTGGATGATCACTTATGAGCCTAGTTTTCATACAGTAATAGATATCAGGCCAGCATAAGATGGCACCCTAAGAGGTGCTATATGGAAGGAAATGCTGCACGCCACTGAATTGGTGTGAGTCCGGCAAAAGGGTCACCTTCGGGATTGAACTTGTCAACAACGCGGAAGAAAAAGTTCGGCTAATTCAAGTGAACTTAAAAGCCGCTCAGTCCCTACAAAAGCAATATGTGGACCACAGACGGCGTCATTTACAATTTGAAGTCGGGGATCACGTGTATCTACGTGTGTCTCCAATGAAGGGCGTGAACAGATTTGGGGTCAAAGGAAAGTTGGCACCCCGATTCATTG
This sequence comes from Neostapfia colusana, assembly GCA_030760725.1. Classification (NCBI taxonomy): domain Eukaryota; kingdom Viridiplantae; phylum Streptophyta; class Magnoliopsida; order Poales; family Poaceae; genus Neostapfia; species Neostapfia colusana. Next base: position 33,052,045 of record JASWHV010000007.1, read on the forward strand.
GTCCATTCCAGGTTCTAGAAAGATGTGGATCCGTTGCATGCCGGATGGAATTACCAGCGACACTCTCTGGTGTGCACGACATCTTCCGTATTTCTCAGCTGAGAAAGTGTCTCAAGTTTTCAACCACCGTTCAGCTGGGAGATATCAAAGAACTGAAGCCATATCTCACTATCGGGAGGAACCGGTTCATATCATTGATGAGAAGTCCCAAACCACACGCAACCGTACATTGCGTTTCTATAAAGTTTTATGGAGTAATCACTCTGAGGATGAAGATACATGGGAGAGCGAAGGATTTCTTCGCGCCAACTACCCGGACTTTTTAATGTAGCACCTCCGGTAATTGTTCCACCGTCCACTCTCTCATTTTTACCTTATAATCTCGGGACGAGATTCTTTTAAGGGGAGAGAAATGTAAGGGCCCAAGTTTTTCACTTGCTAAAAGTGTTCATAACACACACACCTTACCTCATTTGTGGTAATTACATGAATACATTTGAAGAGCAAGTAACCACCGTAAATAAATTTATTAGGAGATGAACTCACGAAATGCAAAAGTGGTATTTCCACATGCATCATATAGGGGTTGAGCATATGGTTAACTCCTAAACTTTGTTAGGAATTCTCATTCCAAATTTCACCCAAATCCAAAACCTTTTGAGGTACTTTTGGGTACAATCATTAAAAGGCTAGTTTCAAATTAAAATTAAATTCAAACTCCTTTCATCCAATGAATTCAAAAGAGGGATTCACATTCACACTCAGCACATTTTTATGAGATCACACACAAATTTTCACTCCATTTGGAGTTGATCTTGACATGAGCTAATTCTAGCAAATTCAAACTGAATTTGAATTTCAAACTTCACATTTGCTACAAATCCAATCAAACCAATTGTACAATTTGATTACCTCACAAACCAAATCCCAATTTGGTGATTGATCAAATTCTAGAGGGTAGGAGGGTCTCACAAGTTTGCAACAGTGTAAAAATTAAATTTGTGAGGACAAATTCAAATGGGGGACCCACTGTCAGTCTCACAGCCAAATGAACCGACTGAAGCCGCTTTGCCCGGTTTCTTGCGCGCAACAGCGCGAGTGCCACGGGGAGGGCACCTTTACCAGCAGCTGCTTTCTGCCCCTGGCCATCGAGCAGCCACCGTGCTCTCTTATACTCGTGCCCCAGCCTTTCACTGGATTGTTTCATCGGTACCCCGACGCTTTCTCGCTCAGAGACCCCGCTACACCTCGCCGCACACCCGAGCTCACCTACTCACCGTCGACCGATCGAACCAGTGGCTTTCATGCTGAGCTGAGTCCACAAACGAGATCGCCGACCCTTCCTCAACGTCCTCGCACCGGTTCCAGCTCGTGGTCGGCTTCCTCTGAGCCATGCCACCACCATCTTTTTCCTCGAAACTGAGTGAAGTCGTCGGCGGAAGTTTGCGTTGCCCGGCAGAACCACAATCGTTCAAGCTTGAAAAATCAATCACAGAGGTTAGCCATCAACCCTAGTTTCCACTCCTAGGCCCAGTCGAGCTAGTTCAACACCGGTGAGCCGGAACTTCAATTTTGCTCTCGGCCACCGTGTAGAACAGAGAACACCAAAATCAGAAATTCGTCTCGATCATTTGATCACCGGAGTTTCCGGCCTAACTAGAGATAGAGTAGCACCCAACAATCACCTAAGCCTAATTCCAGCAAGGATGATTCATCCGGTGAGCGTAGCACCGAGTTTTCGCCGCCGCCGGTGAAAATGGCTCGGGTCACCGGTGAAGTCCACTTTCCCGGCGATCCCCGACCAAAAGGAGGGCAGGGTTAGCTTCCCCGTGCCCCAGTGGTGCTTTCCGACCCCTTAGCTGGTAGTGTTTGCTGCTGGGATGCATGCTCACCATCGGACCCGAAACAAATTCCGCCGCCGCCGTCACCGATGAGGTTGCTAGCGATGTCGAGGTGCACGGAGTTGTCCGGCGTGTGTACCACAGTCCCAGGAGGGTGTAGGAAGAATCCGTTTAGAAAATCATCCCTTGTTGGCCGAGAAACATGCGCGCCACTGTATCTGCTCGTCACGAGCTCGGGCACCGGCGGGAGGTTGAATACGACACTGTGTTGTGGGCCCCGGTTGACAGTAGTTTAAACAATTCGAATTAATTTTCCAGTTTTCCTTCCAAAACTTTAGAAATCCATAACATTGGCTAGGGGTGTCCAAATCAAGTGAACCAAATTTTATTGGATTAATCTCTCTGAGTAATTTCCATAAAAACAATTTTTACTCCATGAAACCCTTTATTTCTCCAGAATTAATTATCCAAAATTTAAACTGTTTAGAATTTTAACTAGAGATCCCTTTGATGGAAAATTCTGAAATTTGGCCAGGATGTTCCTTGTAATATCCCTGAGCCACCATAAAAGTTTCGGATCCATCCGAGCTCATTTAGTCCACCTAATGGTGGGATTAAGGAAACTGGTCCAGAGAAAAAGAAAAATGTCCAGAAACGTTTTTCAGATTTTCTCTGAACTTGTTTAGCTCATATCTTTTGCTAGGATTCTCCAAATTCGATGAAACAAATTACATTAGAACTCTATGGAAATCTAGTTTCCATAAAGTCATGGATTGCTCCATGAAAATCCTTAGCAAACCATAAGAGCTCTAATTATGGCCAAATACACATTTATTTGTGCAGAGCTCAAATGAGCTTTTCCTCAATTGAAATTTGGCCAACTCTATGTTTAGGTTGTCTCCAAACCACAGTAAAAATTTCAGAGTCAATAGGACTGTCTATCTATACTTATATTCTTCACATTATCAAAATAACTCAAATACATTTAAATTGACACACATCGTATTTTTCTTTTTCGTGTAGTCGCTAAGATTGAAGAAGATCCGGAGGTTCTAGAATTCATCAATCCAGAAGAATAATTAGCTAACGACCAGCAGCAAGGCAAGCTCCGGTTTGTATTAACCCGTTTATAAAGTCTTATGTTTTGATCACTTACTTTATGCCTTTCCTACAATTCTGCATTAGAGTCTTGATTGGAAACCCAAATGCATAGCCAAGAGAACCAGGGATTTGGGCTTAGGTTTTAAACCTCGAGTAGCCACTGCAATGCTAAAATGGTATAGGTTTCGGTACAATTCGAGTAGTTGGAACTACTCGCGAGGATAGGCTAGAGGCACACTACTCGGTCAGAGATAGACAATGAATCACATGGCAAGAAAATGAGACCGAGCGGAGAGTAAGGGCAGCAGGACTTTGGGGCCTGGGTGCCATAGCTCTGCTTATGTCGATTGAGGACCGAGCCGTGTGCGGGCCTGTTGAACAAGCTAGAACAGTACCGAAGACCTACTGGATATATGGGAACCGGAAAACCGATGTAATTCGGGTAGCGATCTGTTGAAGCATTGCTTGTCGTCCAGAGGGTAGGTTGAGAGTAGCGAGGTGTAAATCGGCTAGCGGGCACTGCAGATGCTCCACGTAGAGACCTCCTGCTCGGGACGATAGGACCACTTCAACACTTGGCTAACGGATGAAAGGTGGTTGTGTACGGCGTCCGTGGTGGTTGCTGTAGGCAACATCGAGTACGAGCGTACGTGACGGGTTATTCGAGTAAACCTGCAGGTGTAAATCGATTATAATCACCGTCTCTCACGGTCAGTGAGTACCACTTGTTTACTGTACCGTGACGTAGAAAGAACATACTAGTTGTCATGGTAAAATGTTGCTGGTTGAAAGCTTTACATTGTTTGTTAATGAAATGCTTTAGCTTAGAGCCAATTAAAGTTCTTTTCAACCTTTGGCAAAGCATATAACAGAAATGCGTTTGTTCTTTGATTGCGGCTTTCTTATGTGTCTTGGCACAAGGTTCCCCACTAAGTTGAGGCTTAAACTTGAAAGTAAGAGTCAACTAATTAGGCATGTCTTTTGCAATATACTCTCCTATTGTACTCCACAAACCTAACATGTAGAGTTCCATATTTATGTGAGACGGGTCAGTCTTGCTGAGCCATCGTGCTCACTTCTTGTGTTTGAAGCGTTTGCAGGGTTCTATGAGGAGGAAGCTCCCGAGGAGGAGAGGACCCCCAAGAGGGAAACATCGTCGAGTGGGAGCCGTGCACGCCGCCGTGTTAGTGTGCGTGTGTGCCAGTGAGGACATTTTCACGGGCTGAACGTGGACTCTTTTTGCTTAGTCTACGCTCGCGAGTGTAGACTTTAAACACTATTTTGATGTAACTATGTTCATAAACAAGTCATGTAATAAAATTTTGCTTCCGCTTAACGCCTTTTATGTGTGTTATCTGGCGCTGTATATCGCAGCACCCCTCAGCGTGATCCTGGTTTGTCGGGACCATCGGGTCCTCACATTCGATTGTTCCAATCACGCTAGCTGTGAAGATCTTGGAGGCAGGGGAGATGGCGGATTGCAATCCGGCCCAAACGCTGATGGAGCAACGGCTGAAACTGAGGCGTGATTGTGCAACTGAGGACGAAGATTCGGGGCTGTATTGAAGCCTGATCGGCAGCCTTCGATACCTAGTGCACACCCGTCTGGATCTAGCTTTCGCCGTCGGATACCTTAGCCGCTTCATGCAGAGGCCGACGGCGGAGCACATGACGGTACTGAAGAGGGTGCTACACTACGTGGCAGGAACGATCGACTACGGCTGCTTCTACTGGCGCGGCACCGATGGTGCAACATTGGTCGGCTACAGTGACAGTGACTACGCCAGCGACGTCGACGACAACGACAGCACCTCCGGGGTGTTCTTCTTCCTTGGCGCAAGCTTGATCAGCTGGCATTCCCTCAAGCAACAGTGGTAGAAATGTCGTCGTGTGAAGCTGAGTACATCGCCGCCACTGCTGCTTCAACCCAAGGTGTCTGGCTGGCTTGGCTGCTGTCCGATCTCAAGGAAGAAGAAGTAAAGCCTAGAGCTCCGGGTGGACAACAAGTCGGCACTTTCTCTCATGAAGAACCCGTTTTTTTCATGAGTGCAGCAAGCACATCAGAGTGCACTATCACTATGTGAGGGAATGTGTTGAAGATGGAAGCATCCTTGTGGAGTTCATCAACTCAAAGGATTAATTGGCCGACATTGGGACTAAAGCACTAGGAAGGCTGAAGTTTCAGGAACTGCGAGCCAGAATTGGGATGATTCAGATGGGGAGAAGTCTGAAACACTAGCCTTAGGGGAGAAATGTTATTAAGTCTAGTGTTTTTCTTCATAAGTCTGAATAAACTGTCATCTTCGACAGTGTTAGGAGTATAGTTAACCGGATATTTGAGCTGGTCATCAGCTATCCCTAGTCTGTAGGGAGTTAGCCATTTAGTACCTAGTCAGCAGGGTTTGTTCCTGTAATTCAGGGAGGTTACACCAGCCCCTGACTATTATAAATAAGGAAATCAGTTCTCTGATCAGCTGCGTAGTTAAGCAGCAACAAACTCTCAAGTGCTCCTGTAATTCTGGTGAGGAGAGGAGAGGAGAGTGACTTAGCTGAATTGCCAACATGCACTGCATGCAGACAAGAAGGCTTCCACAGAGGATAAAAAAAGCACAATCAGGTAGTATCAGCAATGATTCAGGCAAAAAGAAGTGCGCTCTCTAGTTGCTTAAGGCAGGGTTCAGGCTTGTAAAAGATGTCACCTTAAAAGCTTACATCGCTTTCCATTTCTTGTCCTGCAGGAATATACAAGTTGTGGGGGCTATTAGGATGCCAATGGAGGTGCAAAAATAGCTTCACGAACAATTAAAAGTGGGTATCTGATCCGAAGCTTTGGAGTCCAGGCTGTGCTGTCATGTCTCACATGTACTATCAGGTGTCCTACCAAATGCTTATTTTCAGGTTCTATAACAGATGTCTAATTTCTAAGTAAATATACTCAAAATATCAAACCTTACTCTGAAGTTGGGTGTCAGTTCTAGATTTGTCCGTATAGCCACTTGTGTCCTGCTCATCAGTCGTCTGTATGTTTATACAATCAACTTATTTATTCATTAATGACTAAATAAAAGAACAAATCATCTATCTGGAAAAATCTGAAATAATCACGGGCAATTGACTATATTGCAGGTATTTATATGCATAACTATCCATTGTGAAGTAAGGCAGAAAATACACTGGAAACCTATTGTCGGTATTTCAGACCTCCGACTAGTAATCGAATGTACCGCTCGTTCTACCTCAAAATGGTCTAGCTAAGAAAACAAGGTGGTTTATCCTAGTTCGGGCAAAAATGCCGTACGTCCAACCGGGGTATCTCACTTATTCTTACTCAAAAAATGGGGGTTGTTCTTATAAGTGCGAGAGCCTGCCTCCTTGAATTGATAGGTCTCTCTCCTTCATTCTCTCTCTTCCTCGTCCCCCCTCCATCACTACATGAATGCAGCAAACGTACGACGACCAGAAACCGTCGTACATAAGGGAAAACCGTCGTAAATAACTAACTTACGACGGTTTTCAGTTATTTACGACGGTTTCTGGCCGTTTTCATTTATTGGTCGTAAATAGAATTATTTACGACGGTCACCGTCGTAAATAACTACCTTACGAAGGTCGTTCCCAGCCGTCATAAATAAAGGGCCGTCGCCCATGGCCGTGCCACGTGGCGGGCTGGCCGCCTTACTTACGACAGCCTTGAATCTGACCGTCATAAGTTAAGTAGGTTAATTTACGACGGCCCTATATAGCTGACCGTCGTAAATAAGGTTTTTAATTTAAAAAAACAGAATTAGGATAACCTGACATGATGGTCAGCTCACAGAACAGTTTATATACACATCCAAAATATAAAACATCCAAAACATTAAACAAAAAAAGAGATCCGCTCGCTAAACACTACCCCTTCCACTCGCGGATCCACTCGCTCCGGAGCCGAAGAATCCGTCTCCGTGACCTTCTCCCGATGCCGGTAGATGTGGCGGTAGAGTTTGAGCCTCCTTCGCCGATCTCTGCAATTAAAATAAATAGATAAAGTGAGTTTGAGCTTGTACGACTCTCTCTCCCCTACTCTCACTTCCTCTCTCTTCCTACCCCGCACTCTCACTCTATCCCTCTCCCTCCCCCTCTCTCTTCGACTCCCTCTCTCTCTCAACCCCCCTCTCTCTACCACTTCGTCTCTCTCCCTTCATCTTTCCCTTTTCACTCTCACTCTCTCTCCCTCTCCCTCCCCCTCTCTACCACTATCTCTTACTCTCACTCCTTCTCCCTCCCCCGCACTCTCACTTTCTCCCTCCCCTTCTCCCTCCCCTCTCTCTCACCCCCTCTCTCTACCACTCTCTCTCTCTCTCTCCCTCCCTTATTCCTTTTCACTCTCATTCTCTCTCCCTCTCCCTCCCCCTCTCTACCACTACCTCTTATTCTCACTCCCTCCCTCCCCCCTCTAACTCTCACTCTCTCCCCTAAACTACACTAAGTTTTTCTTAGATTAGAAAATAGCAAATAAAAAACACATTAACTGGATATCTGAATGTCCATGTGGTGAGGACACTTGTGGCGGGACCAACTCTGATGGCTGCCATGTCAGGATTGGGATCTGCTATCCACTCTATCGAGCTAAGGTCTGTAATTGCAAAATATTAAAACAAATAAACTAATGCAATGTTATGAATTTAAATTAATTTGTATTCAACTACTTACCTCCATCGCTGCCTGCATCTGAGCCATGTAGTTTGCCATGTAGGTGGCCTACTGCTCCTGTGCGGCCCGGGCTAGATCCCTCTCGCTCTGGAGCTCCTCGCTCTCTCTCGGGATCTTGTCTCTCTCCCTATGGAGCTCCTCTATTTGGATTTGTGAGGGACGATTACTTGTATGCCCGATGGAGGAACTCTCGGTCGATGGAGTGACGATCGAAGGTCACGTGACCCTCGAGTCGACAACACTATCAAAAAAGGCAAACCTACAAAGGAATAAACGAATAATAATTAGAAGAAGCAAGTTTTTAAAGAAAGAAAGAAAATGACCAACTAACCTTCCATGTGCCTTCCCGCCTCCGCTAGCGTAAACGGCTTGAGGGTCAATTGGCATGTTTTCCCAATCATACCTTTCGCCGTGTATCCTCATGACCTCTCGCCCATACTTTTCCTAAAATGAGTAAAATTGCGTATTAGTAACAAGAAATTAGTAACAATTGAATTGATAAGTTTTGATAACTTACCAGTCAATCGGCCGAGGCCTGACTGCACTCCCGAGGCTGGGATGGGTCCTTATGACCCCGCTTCTAGACTTGAGTGGCGGTCGTTACCTGACCAGTCTCGCGCTCCTGTAGATATGTGTTAGTATGCTAATTATATTATAAACACATACAAAAAAGGATTATTATTCTTACCATGTGTTTAGCCAAACGCACATGGCCATCAGGGCCATAGGAGTGCTTTGAGTCTGAACCTCTGCATCCACGAGCCCTCCTGAACTTAGCGATGAAAGCATCGCTAGCCCACATCTGGCAGAGAGCTCGGTATGCTTCGGGCCGACCCTCTAGCCAGGAAATACTGACTTGCACATATTTATTATGTCATTGAAATACCATTTATATAACTAAGTATTGAAATAATTGAACACAAACAACTTACCTCCACGTACTGCTCCTCTGTCAAGTACGTGTCTAACTCCCTCCTAAAAGGCCCCGACTGGTACTCCTGGTGCCGCTTGAGTTACTCGTTCATGGCTTGAATACGAGCGTACGATAATGCTTGTGTTACAAGCTTCCGTGTGTTCCTGTTGAACACGACTCTAGCATGGTCCAATATGCTCTGGCTCGTGTCCTCTAAATGGTACCTCATCTATAAGAAAATAAATATTGAAGAGATATGCATTAACAATTGAATCAAGTTGAAGAATAATAATTTATAAAATTTTATTTAGCAGACTTACCACAAAATCCACCCACACATCCCCCTGAAGATTGTTGTGCGCCTCATGAGAGATATGAGCGTACTCGTCCCACGACGTCACAGGGACTCTGTCGATCACCTCAGGACAGTGTAGACGCACTAAAGACCCGATGCAACCAGACACCTGTTTGTGGTGCCCCTAACTTGTGAACGAGCAGTCGTACCAGGAGCTGCAAAGATTTAGTGAACTTATCAATGTACCCACAAACAAAAGAATCTAAAAGTTGAATATTATCTGATAGTTTGCTTACATGTCTCCGACCGGGTGAATAGTGACCCGCTCTATAGGAACTGGAGAAGGAGACACAAAGTGTGTCCTCCTCGTACGCCACCTCTGCTGTGGGACCATGTCTGGTGACCCGGAAGCCTGCTCACCACTGGAGCCCGAAGGCTCCATGCTAGGCGACTCCACGCTATACGCCTCCACGGCAGCCATAGGTGACCCCGAAGGTTGTGGTGGCGCCCTAGCCTCTGACTTTGACTCAAATGACTTCGAGTCATGCTGCAAAATAGAAGGATTGATAAGAATAGTTAATTGCTAAGTGATATATGAGATAATGCAATTTCCAATGAAAATGTACCTCCGTGCGCGCAAGGCCACAAGTCTGCCCGCTAGGTTCAGGACGTGTCTCAACAGTTGAGAGCGTCTGCTCTCACCTGACGAACTACCCCTAAACAGGGTGTCCTCTGCCTCCCTGAGGAAGTCCCTAGCCCCCTTCCCTTTTCCCTTCTCTAACGACATACTGTTGTAAGGAGTAATTGATAAATATGCTAAGAAAATATACAAAGTTATGATAATGTAGTGAAAAAAGTTACTTGAAGTCAGTTTCAGAATTCATCGACATCACGAACCCTACTCCTTAAACCAGACCATCAATTTTGTTTTGCAATTTGTTTCCGTTTTTGTTTGCGCATATCAGAAGTCTCTACATCGCAGCATCGCCAACCAAGTGATCGAGTTCGACACCAGGCTTGAAGGAAAACGAGTCTAGCAACTCTTTTTCTTGATAAACCTTGTCAATGTCATTGGTATCATGGCAGTCATCATCTCTTGAAGTATATAACCACTCATGAGAGTTCACCTTATGTACCACCCACTTGCTCCACTTGGTGTGCAAGGACAAATGTATTGTAGCCTCGTAGTCGTTCATTATGTTTGACTTCCACCATGCCAAATTCGTTTAGTCAGGTTCCATGACTGTTGTTAAACCAATCACAATCAAAGATGACGACTTGAAGTTCCTTATTTCCAGCAAAACTAAATTCAAGGATTTTGTCAATGATCCCAGAGTAATTAATTTCGCGGCCTTGAGAGTCGATTGCCCTCGTCAGAACTCCAGTATTACATGTTGTTGCGAGAGGGCGAAGAGCTTCAAATTCAGTTGTACGAAATCGAAACCCGTTGACGTCATATCGACCATATCTTCTAACTTTAACCAGTCCATAGGACAGTTGTCGCAAGTCTTCATGGACGTCGAGATCTTTCACGCAATGTCCAAATTATGAAGTTATAAGAATACTTTATAATTCTTAAAAGTTATAAGAATACTTTATAAATACTCATAAGTTACCGAGAAAACGTTACATATTCTCGAAACCAGGAAAGGAAATTAGGTCATCCATTTATTCCGTCCCGTCGCATCGTTTCTACTTGTTTGCTCGTAGGTTGATGCCTATATGTCCAATTTTGATTGTGGAACTCACTGGACGGAAAAAAACTTTCATGAATATAAATGCTGCATAATATGCCGATAAGCATCAATGTTAGGACAAAAACTTACTCGAAATATTTGTCCATCTCATCTATATTAGCATACATGTAGAGTAAAGTGGCCGTTCTTTCATCTGCGGTACAATTGTAGCTCCAACTACCACCAACAATAGTGCCCATCATTACAAAAATACAAAGATCGCTGCAAGGTGGATGTTCATCCATATTGTATCGCATCGCCGAAGTATTTACATTTTGTTACTATGCAAAGTAAACACTTGAAAAGTATCCCACTTCCTTAATGGTAAATGCTTTGGCAATGCACCCTTCCACCCTTGCTCGGTTGCCAACCAATGTGATACATCCATCTATATTGCACAGGACCGCCCACTTTAGACTCAAATGGAAGATGGATAAGGAGATGTTGCATTGGATTGAAGAAACTTGGAGGAATTTTTTCCATCTTACATAATAGTACCACTATCTCCTTCTTCAACTTATTCATCATCTCTACCGTGATTTCTTTAGCATAGAGCTGTCTATAGAAGTAGCTAAGATCGGCTAGCACCTTCCACACCGCATCATCAAAATAGCCGTGAAACATAACAGGTAGAAGTCTTTCCATAATTATGTGATAATCATAACTTTTCAATCCAGTGAGCTTTCCCATCTTCACATTCACGGCTCATTCAGACTAGATGTGTAACCATCTGGGAATTTCAAACTTTTCAACCATTTCATGACTTCTTTCTTTTCTTTAGATCAAATACAGAAAGAAGCACGTGACTTACCACCGCTTTCGTAGAGCTCAAGAGTTGGACGGTTACAAAGCTCTGCTAGATCCATTCAAGCCTTTATATTGTCTTTCGTTTTGCCCATCATATCTATGCATGTGCTTATTATATATTCGCCATGTTACGCTCCTGATGCATAACAGTCGTAAGCTTCGACTCCTATACACAAAGTTTTCAGTTCTTCAATCAACGGTTTCAACATCACGTTTAGATGTGTCCCAGGTTGTATGGAATAACAAAAATAGGCCAACATGAGTATGGCGTGGCATTTGTACTAAATGGAGAGAAGCCATCCGTTGCCAAGCCGATGAGAACATTTATCGCATCACTAGAAAAGTCTGGACCGAAGCGGTCTAGCGCCTTCCATGCCTCACCATCGGACGGGTGCGTCATGACTCCATTGTTCTGACGTACACCTTCTTTGTCCCATCTCATGTGTCTGACTGTTCTTTTTGAAATAAACTCCCGCTTCAATCAAGGTGTCAGTGGTAAGTAACGAAGTTGCTTATGTGCGACTTCTGTCATCACATTATCACCATCGTTGCTAACAACTTTGACAAACCTTGATTTAACACATTTTAAGCACTTGTTCTCTTTCGTATGCTCTTTCCAAAAAACATACAATTGTCTGGACACACATCAATCTTCTCATATTTCATACCGAGACCAGACAACAATTTCTTCGACTGATACATATCTTTAGCCACTTTGTGGGGTTGTGGAAGGATATCGCTAATCAATTTGATTAGGTCATTGTAACAGTTGTTGGAAAAGAAGTATGTGGACTTAATTGCCATAAGTCTGGTGATAAACGTAAGGAGGGTCACTTCTGTGTGTTCATGAAATGACTCTTCTAAAGCTTTAAGAAGCTTGAAGAACGCTTCTACCTCTGTTGTTAGAGGATCCTCCGTAGCCTCTGGTTTAATAGCTTGTAGCATCTCATCCATCCGATCAACCCCCATGTTGTCATCATCGTATTGCACTTCTTGTACGCTTTAGAAGCTGTCTCGCCGTGAAAACTCCACACCTCATAATGTGATGTGTAACCGTTTTGACACAAGTCTATCGAAAGAGTCATTTTATCAAGCCACTTTGTGTTTCGGCATTTCGTACATGGGCATCACACCTTATCGATCGTCGACAACGAAAAGGCTTGATCGACAAAAGCATTTGTCTTTGCGAACCATTCATCTGAGTGACCACCTTTCTTGTTCCAACCAGTGTACATCCAACTACAGTCTTCACCCATGTTTGAGGCTACAGATTAAAGACAGGGAAAATATTGTTAATTTTATACTTCAATATATCTCATGACCATACTACTATTGGGACGGATAGGTCCTAAACCCACCCGAGAGTGACCGAGAGGAACGTACTTGTGACGACACGCTAGGTCCGAATCCAGATGAAATTTTGGCAGCACAATCCCGTTGTTCTCCGACTACACGCACGATAATGGTGCAGCAGAGAACATCAGGGTTACGCCGTCGAAATCTCGTCCGGATTCAGACCCACGTCTCGTCATAGGCACGGCCCCTTGGTCACTATAAGGCTGTCCAAAAAAGGACAATTCCAAACCTACCCGGCTCACATGCGTAACGCATGTGCGATGGGCCGGTTCGAAATGGGTGATGCATATTCTAAAGATTTACGTTACTCATTCATTTTTGAGTCATTTATGAGAGAGAGAGAGAGAGAGAGAGAGAGGAAAGAACGAAAGAGAGAGGGGGTCGGGGGGGGGGGGGGACAATAGGGGTGACCGTCAACGCGCGGGTCTGCGTCCATGCGACCTAATCCTTCAACATGTCCGGGATCTTAAGAACAACGGGAGAAGAACAAAGCCAAAGCCCACCGGCCTTTCGGGGGCTCAGGCACCAGACACGGGTCGTTGGGTGGTCCTTGTACCCTTTTGCGACGGGTCACCACGGATGAGCGGTCGGGCGTTGGATGGAGGTCAGTCGGGCGCTGAGCCCAGACCGACTGCTCTCATTGAGCGTCTCTCCGCGCCCTTGGGTGCTCGAAACTTGGAGGTTCAGGGCCTTCCGGCTCCCGCCGTCGTCACGACGTGACAACCCGGTCCGGAACTATCGTAAGTAACATGTTTTACACATGCTCTCATGAAGATGTATATATATACATAACGGTCATGAAAGCATATCATAAACACTCAATTTTATGCATAACATTCAACTAAATAATGAAATGAAGCAAATATATAGACGGTGGGTGAACGGAGGGCTAGCGGAGGAGGCCAGGGGCAGCCGGGTGGCGACGCGGGGCGGCAGAGGCGCGAGGTGCGGGGGCGGCGGCAGGCGGCGTGAAGGAGGCTGGGGGCGGCGGCGTGGCGGGGGCGGGTAGGGGCGGCGGCAGGCGACGTGAAGGAGGCCGGGGGCGGCGGCGCAGCGGGGCGGCCGGCGACGCGACGGTGGTGGACGGGAGAGAAGCTAAATTTGATCTAAAACTAAATAAATTACAACAAATTACAACTAAATTAAACAAAATTCATAAACTAAACAATTGACAACTAAACAAAATTAAATCTAAAACTAATACAAAAAATTACAGCTAAATTAAACAAAATTCTTAAACTAAACTATTTACAACTAAACTAAATTAAATTTAAAACTAATACAAAGAATTGACAACTATATTTAACAAAATTCATAAACTAAACAATTAACAACTAAACTAAATTCAATCTAAAACTAATAAAACATTGCATAAATTAAACAATGATAAGTAATAACTAAATTAACTAAACTAAATCCAATTATCAACTAAATTAAAAAAACTAACTTCTCGGCGGCTGTGACGTACTCGATGGCGCGGGAGCTCGGGGCCGGGGCAGCAGGACGCTGGGTCAGGAAGGAGCACCGGGGGCCGCCAGTGTCGGGGAAGGGCGTCGGAACTGCCGAGGTCGGGGGCGGCAGCCGAGGGCGTGGAGGTGCCGGGGCGGCGGGCTGGGGTGGCGGCGGGGGCCAGGGCGGCGGCAGGTGTGGGGGCGGCAGGGACTGGCATGGCGACAGCTGGGGGCCGTAGGGGCCGGCGCGGCGGTGGCTGAGGGCGGTGGACTGGGGGCGGCGGCGGCGGCACTTCGGGCAGCGGCGGTGGGCTTAGGGTCGGCTCGGGCGTGAATGCCTGCTCTGACCTCGGGCCCGCGGGTATATACCGCCTATTTACGACGGCCAGACCCGGGCCGTTATAAATAAGGTGGTATTTATGATGGCTCAACCCTGGCCGTCGCAAACAAGCTTTTATTTACGACGGCTAAACTTGGCCAACATAAATAAACTTATTTACGAAGATTGTAGGGTTAGCCGTCATAAATTAATTTGGTCGTCGTAGATTTGCTGGATTCCTGTAGTGCATGTTGTAGAGAGGAGGCGAGTCGTGGGCACGGATGACTTGTCTTGTCGTTCGTTTGACAGGAAACTAGATGGTGCTGCCGTACTCATGGCCTGCTGCTACTCCTGCTCCTGTCCTGTTGCTAGGGAGTGGTCCATACCGAGGCGCACGCGCACCCCGCGCTCCACTCCTCTTCGGTCCCGTCGGAGGTGACGGGCATTCAATGTCGGAGCCAGGGGGTACTCGATTACCCTTCCACTCAGTTGAGGCGGCGCCTGCCCCGCATTGAAGGTCACCTGCTTCTCTCCTACCCGAGGTCGGGCTCGGGTTCTCCCCAGAGGCTCGGACATTCTTTTCGGGTCGCCTTGGGGATGAGTGTTGCGTTTTTCCCAGGGGTCGGCCCCAGGCCCCTCGTCACGCTTTCTCTTGAGTCCGGGCTCGGGCCTGCTCCGATCCCTCATGGGATGCTCTCTCACCACTTCCCCGATATTTTGGGCCCAGAACCCCATCAATAGCCCCCGAGCCCCTGACCGACCTCGGTGATCGATCGGTGGGTGAACTCCAATCGGCCTCGCACCTGCATAAAAAACACAAAGCAAAAACAAGAAAGGTCATTAGTACTCGACTTATATAGATAGCCGTGACGTGTGAACCTCCAGCGGTCGGTCATGACCGTAGGTCGTCCCCGTCGGGGTCCTACGGCGATCCCCCAGGTCTATCTTTCAAGGGTCGGGTTGTTGTTTATGGGGAGTTCGTCTCGCCCCCCATCCGTGAGTCGTTCGTGGCTGGGAGGGGTCGGGTCAATCGGGGGCTTGCCTCGATGGCCGAGCCCTCGAGCCCAATGAGTTTCCTAACGGGTGGAGCCGAGTGAAATCCATTCGACCCATTTGTTTTGGACGATCAGAACCATCGGCCCTGCTTTGCACCGAGGGGCTTTTTGGTCGAGACTTCGGTGCTCGCGTTTCATTAATTCCCAGCTCGAGGCATGTGCGTGGTTTACGAGCTCTTTGTTGGCTCGGTCAGCTCGCTGCCGACCCTTCGGGGGGCTACCTTGGTGCTTGCGGTGTTGTGTCTTGGCTACAAGCTTATAAGCGTCGGGGGATTCATCCCACCCAAAATTGTCTTTTCCGTGGACTGCTTCGCGTCGCTTGCCCCTCACTCAGGATCGCCCCGGGCGGCTTCTGAGCCATCCGCTGGCCGGCCTCCGAACCCGGGATTTTTGAGCTCATTATGCGGGCTGGAGACTTACATTCCTCCTGTGGTAGTGTTGTCATCCATCTCCTTCGAGTTCTAACTGGGTTGAGGAAGCGCCACTCGACTCTGCTCCAGCGTCGTGTTTGTGATTTCACACCACAAAGTCTGGTGGTTGCTGTCTGGTGGGACCTCTTCGTCTCTTGTGTTAACTCTGCTAGACTCGATTCCCTAGTCGCTCAAACGACTTTAAGGGCGGATGGGCAGCCTCAAAACGATGACCTTCATGAGGTGGTTTGGAAAGTCGCTAGCGCCCTGGTGGTTGTCAGACCGGGCGTCGCTTTGACGCCTTTATATTTCTTTCCTCCAGGATACCTCGCACGGACTTTCCTGTATTTCTTCCGTGTTCCCTGTTTTGCACAACGCTCTTTCTTCTGTTTGTAAAATCCCCAAAAAGTGGTAGCAAGAAATTCAGCACATTTACACTTAGGAAAAATGAGGGGAATTAGAACTTTGAATTATAACGGTGTAAGTTCAAAGTGAGTATTCAAACTTCCCAAAACTTCCAAACATGGAGATCTGAATTCATAACTTGGATCTTCATATGTCAAATATTCAACCTCCCAAATTTCAGCTCATTTGGAGGGGTTCTAATATTTGTTTGGGATTAAAAGAGGAAGCCCTTAAATCTGAATTCAAATTTCAGTTTCAAATCCCAACTTCCTAAATTTGGAAATTTGGTTCCACAAATGTGTTCTCCACATTTGAATTATCAGCCATGCCAAAATTCAGAAATATTGGAGTTGGTTTGCTATGTTTTTGGAACAATGCAAAAGGAGAATTCAAATTTGAAATCAAATTCAAATAACCAAAACCAGTTCAAATTCCACACTAGAATTCAAATCATTTAAATTCAAAGATTTCAAACCATGACTTTGGGAGGAAGCAAAGGAGTTAATTTGGAGACCAAAGGGAAAATATCAGTGGAAAAATTAGGTGGGAGGAGCTCACATGTCAGCCACACAATTCCCTGTTTCCTCTCTGTTTTCTCCTTGGGTGATCACCGCGCGCCACCGAGCTGCAGCCGCTCCACCGAGCTGCTTGCCTCGCATGACCCCGAAGGCATCTTGTGCGTGTGGGTGATCAAAGTGGCAGCACAAGTGAATTTCGTCTCTTCTCCACGTTACCCCGAAGCCTCCTCAGCCCCCTCGCTCGAGCACTCACGGGAGAAACACCGTGCCCCTCTGTGCTCGTCGTTCAGCAGCCTCCCGTCCTCCCTAGCACCAGTTGATACCACTAGATGCTGCACCGGCGCCTCCTTGACGATCTACACCGCTCCTCAGCTCATCCCCGAGCTTCCCTCGCAGTGCCCGAGCTGTTCTTCACCGGAAGAAAACAGAGCACCGTCGCCTTCACTGCTCCTCATTTTCCAGCCGGTCCAGCGCCTCTCCCGCATGACCAACACCTCCCTAAGGTGCGACAAGGTGTGTAGATCATGCTCCCATAGTCCCCTTGCTCGTTCCCACTGTCGGCTCACCGAATTTTGAAGTTTTGCATCGGTGTACGTGATAAACCGACGCCCCTCTAATCGGGAAATTCGTCCAACCGGCTTGATCATCCTTCCTTCGGTTCAAGCCATAGAAACTACAGCTTCTAGAGCCTCCCCATGCCGAATACCGAAGCCAACCGTCCATCCAATGCCCCGGGCGACGAGAATTCGCCGCCGGTGGCAAAAACAGGTCGGTCCTCGGGTGAACCCCCTTTTCCTGCCGTTTGCTGCAAGGTTTGGCATGCATTCCATGTTCCCCGACCACTAGGGATGCTTTAGGGCAACTTATCTCGTCGGGAGAAGCTTGGGACACGCCGGAACGTGTAGATGCCGCGCCGCTGAGCACCGCCACCGATGCCGACCCACTTCCGGCCATTTTTCAAGCAGTGAGACCTTGCCCGACAGCTGCACCACGTTCCACTGGTCGTGTAGGGCGAAACCGGAGCCGATTTGGTTGAGAAACGAGGGGGAACGGCGTGAGCCATGATCTGGTTTTCTGTGCACGCGAGTTCACTGTCGAGAGGTTGAAGAAAGAACTGATGAGCGGGCCCCACATTTGAGTTCTGTGTAAACTTCAAACAGAAAATTATTCAAATTTGAAAAATCCATAACTTTGTGTAGAGAACTCCAAAAAGGGTGAGACCAATTTTTTTGGAATCCTCATAAGGAGTACTTCACAGAGGAAAAAATTGCTTTCTATGAAAATGCGCAGGAATTTCTGTAGAATTGTTTTTAATAAATCCTTTAGAGGTTTATTCCAGGAGCAATTCTTAATGAAACCTTCCCAAATTTGGGCAGCAAATCCTTTTCCTAGTTCCTGAGCTTCAGTAACAATTTGAGCTTCATTGGAGTTCATTTGCTAGGCTAAATTGTCTTCCAAAGTTCAGCCTTTACTTGAAATTCAAATTCTATACAGAAACTTTTCAGCACTTCTATCCAACTTCAAAAATTCATATCTCCCTGTAGGTAGCTCCAAAAATTTTGAAACCAGTTTTGTTAGAACTATAGAGACCTACCCTAATTATATCTTCCACTGTTAGCCATGTAAAAACTTCAGATTTGGGATAAAAATTCAGAGAATCCTTGAACTTGTGGCAATTTTGGAGACCACAAGGTTCAATGAAATTTCTCCAAGTTTTGCTCAGATCATCCTTTGAGAGTCTAGTATCCACTGGAAAGATCCCAAAGCCAATTAAGGAACATAATAGCAGTAGCTATGAATATAAGTTAATTCTTATACTTCATTAGCACTTATACATATATTTTGCTACATTTCATATAGTGACCGAAGTTGAGGACGCACCGGAGCCGTTGGACGTCCTCCCACCAGACGCTGACTTTCCATTTAACTCGCAACTAGACAAGACCCGGTTTGCATTTAAGTACTTTTGCAAAGTTTTCATTTGGATCACTTATGTCTAGGGTGAAATGCTTGCATTAGAGTTAGGATGATTGAAACCCCACTTGCATAACCTTTAAATCCTATGGAGGGTTGGGTAGTTTTCAAACTCAACGAGTAGAGAATGCCATGCTAATGTTCTTAGGATCTCAGTAGAAGTCGAGGGTTGGAATCTACTCGCGAGATAGGTATTTATTCACACGGTATGGAAAGAGGTAGATAATGGCTTAAGATTGTGAAACTGAGACCCAGCAGGGGGGATAACATGCAGTGAGAGGTCTCACGTGCGTAGCCCTGTTGGTGTCGATTGAGGACCGAGACGTGTGCGGCCCCGCTGGACAAGTTTGAACAGTACCGGATGCATACTGGCATATGGGAACCAGGAAACCGATGTAATTGGAAAACCTGGGTGCCGAGGCTTACCCAACCGTTTTATAGGAGTGGGTTGAGGGTAGCAAAGTGTAAATCTGCCGGTGAGCACAGACACGCTCCATGCCAGGACCTCCTGCCCGTTACGGATGGACCTGTTCGGCATCTGGGTTGCCTTTGAAAGGTTGCTGCATACAACAGAGTAGGAAGGTGTGAAGCACCACACTTCTAAAAGTGGGTGTATGTGACGTGTTATACGGGTGTCTTCTGATTGCAATCACCGTCCCTCGCGGTTATTTGAGTACCGTTTGTTCACTGCGCTGTGACGTAGTAAGAAGTGAAAGAAGCCAAATGAATATGCTGCATTGAACTCTTAATGTCTGGAAACCCTGTATGCTGTAGTTGTAGAGCTAATTAAGTTTATCTTCCACTTTGGGCATCACCACATCAGAGGAAAACGTTTCTTGTTTGATTGTGGATTTCCGATGTGAGGGCTGCCTAAGGCACATGAAACTGTTGCTATAAAACTGAAAGTAAGGATCAACATGTAGGTGTGTCTTTATTGCAAAGTCTTTTTCCTATATTACACATCCCTGCATGTAGAGTTCCATGACTAGGGTTGTCGGTTAAGCCTTGCTGAGCCATCGTGCTCACGGTTGCAATATTTGAGCTGTGTGCAGGTGAGAGTTATGAGGAAGGTTCTGAGGACGAGGCGATGCCCCCGTCGGGGTACACGGCCGAGCTGGAGCCCTGCACGCCGCCGTGATCTCTGGTTCTATGCTGCTAGTGTGTAGCGTCCCCGGGCTGGACGGCTGCACTTTTGCATAGATAGGGTTAGAGACTAGCTATGTATAATATTTCCGCTGTATAATTAAGTTTTGTAAAAAGACTTCCGCTGTTTTATGTCAAATAAAAGTTTGTATGTTGTTCATATTCTTTTCCTGTGTGCTGTTGGGTGCCACATCGCACGGCACCACCCTCTGCGATCCCGGGGTGGGTGAACCACGGGGTGGTCCTCACAGTCATGGTATCAGAGCCGCATTGGGAATAGCACACTTGAAAAGAGGCTATTTTGAAAACTTAGAAGTAGTCGAGTGAGGATTAGTCATTATGCCCACATAAGGTCTATGATAGTAGTAGTTACTAAGGTGGAAATGCTAAGATACTTGTTATTAATTTGTAACGACGCTCCGACGTCAGGTAAGAGGTAAGGTACGCCACTGCAGGCGGATCAATTGCGGTAAGCTTGCCATACGAGCAATAGTATGGAATGGTTTACCTTGGCTTGGCAAAGTAGTTAATATGAGTCTTTGAACCTCTCCATGGTTCTCAGAGCAAATGAAAATTCTGATCTCCAGCGTGCTTTAGGCAAAAGTGAGAATACCCCATCGTGTGGTAAGCAACACGATAGTATGCAACTCTTGAACGCTCAATGTTCAAAGGGCCATATGCAGCGCTCACCATCGGCGTGCCTCAACGGTCATGAGGCAGTAGGTGGTATCCGTTGGGTCGATAAAATTCCCAACCGTGATGACCCGTTCGCGCTCTACTCGGGTTCCCCGTCGTGTGGTGTGAAAACACGACCATGTACCTTGAGACGTGGCTTGACTCAAGGACGATCCGTATGGCAATGATACGGACCGTATGTTTTTACTATGATATGGAACTGCCTTAAATGTCAAAAACCTTTGTGTGCACAATTATTGTGTGTTCTTCTGCAGGTACATTAACCATGTTAGTGCATGACGTTTAGAAATCATTTGTGAGTGACGTTCTTAGTTCCACCATTTGACACGTTTACACCGGAATACCGGCTTAGGATTTTTCTTTGGTGAGGAAATATAGTACCGAGATGGTATTAGTTGCATAAAAATTATATTTTCAAATAAAAGAGTCAAAATGAAATTTAGGATTCTATTTAGGGGTTATTGACTTCCATATTGAACTAAGAGTCAATTGGGAGTGTAGATCATTTCCAAAGACTTTGGAACAACCTCCCCTGTTTTCGGCAGAAATTTTGCTGAACTTAAACATGGTATAACATAGGATTGGTTGAACCAATGGGGGTGTGTGATACTATTCTGGAAAGGTTTTGAAGTCCTCTACAGCTTTTATGTAGAGCTCCAGAACAGAATCTCCCTCCAAATGGATGAAAATCTCAGAGGAGTATGCACTGTCCAGAAACATGACAGACCAAAAGTGCTCTCTGGATTTTTCTGTATTTCGACCACAACTTCTTGTAGAAAAAATTCTAAGGGTCAAGTAAGACATCGTTGTAAAGTATAGGAAATGTGCTACAACTTTGTATGTGATGCCCGGTCCCGTGAAAACGGAACCCAGCTAATGCATATGTGTGCCCAGGATGTTCATCACACATACACATGTAATCCACAAACTGAATTCAGAATATAACGATGAATAATAGGGTTTAAGCCTTGCTCACGTCTGGCAATACCAAAATCGGTGCTGTGGTTAGCCTTTTCTTGAGCTCTTCAAAGCTTTCTTGGCACACTTGTGTCCACTGAAATGCTTTTCCCTTCATTAGCAATTCAGTCATAGGCTTTGCTATTTTGGAGAAATCCTTGATGAACCGGCGGTAGTATCCAGCCATCCCAAGGAAACTCCGAATATACCTCACATTCTGCGGTTGGTTCCGCTTCAGAACATGTCCCACTTTTCCGGGATCAACCGATACTCCTTCCTCGGAGATGATGTGGCCTAGGAACGATATCTCCTTTAGCCAAAATTGACACTTGCTGAGCTTGGCATACAATCGATGCTCTCGCAGTTTCTGCATTGTCAATCTCAAATGTTCTTCACGTTCTTCCTTGCTTTTTGAATACACCATAATATTTTCAATGAAAACCACGACAAACTTGTCCAAGTACTCCATGAAGACCTTATTCATGAGGTACATAAACTATGCGGGTGCATTCGTTAACCCAAAAGACATAACGGTATATTCATATGAACCATACCATGTTTGAAATGCATTCTTGGGTATGTTGGAGGGCTTAATCTTCATCTGGAAGTATCCCGACCGAAGATCAATCTTGGAGAAAACTCGGGCACCTTTCATTTGATCGAACAGGTCTTCTATACGGGGCAGCGGGTATTTAGTCTTGATCGTCACCTCATTGAGAGACCTATAATCCACACGCATCCTTTGGCTCCTATCCTTCTTGTCCACGAAGAGCACGGGGGCTCCCCACGGTGACGAGCTTGGGCGTATAAAACCCTTTTCTAGCTACTCCTGAATTTGCTTCTTAAGTTCCACTAGTTCATTAACGGGCATCCTATATGGCCTTTTCACTATAGGTGCAGTTCCAGGCACTAAATCAATGGCAAACTCGATGTCCCGGTCAGGTGGCATACCTGGAAGTTCTTCCGGGAACACATCGGAAAATTCTTGTACCACCGGAATGGTTTCCAATGTTGATTCTTCGACGTGGTTCAACGCTGCCTTCTCGGGTGCCGGTTGGGCTGACTCGAACTCAATGCGAGTATCGTGCTCATTTGTCAACTGCACGCTCCTCTCAGCATATTGAATTACTCCGTTGTGCTTGCTTAACCAATCCATTCCAAGTATTATATCGATCCCTTGGGAATCCAAGACAATGAGGTTGGCAAGAAAGTCTACCCCCTTATTTTAAGGTTTACTTTCGGACATACTATTTTAGTCCTTATCTCTCCACCGGGAGAATTAACTAACATAGTGTGTTTCATGTGTGATATGGGTAGATTATACTTGGCAACATACTTGGATGATATGAATGAATGTGATGCTCCGGAATCAAATAAAACAGTGGCTAGGTTGGAGTTGGCAAGGAACATACCAATCACGACGTCCTCAGTCTGTTGTGCTTCCTCAACGGAGACATGATTCACGTTGCCACGAGCGTAGTTCTGCTGTCCACGATTACTTGATTAGCTCCTCCGTTCGGCCATGGGTTCTGCTTTGGCGTGTTGCTTGGCTGTCCAAGGCCTTTCCTCGGGCATTGACTTGCAAAGTGTCCTGTCTCTCCGCATGAAAAGCATGCCTTGTTGCCCAAGACAATAGGAACGTTGGGACGAGGGTGGTTTTGAGCATAGGCACTCGTGTTGGGACGGGGCGCAGAAAGCAAAGGCACACGAGGTGCTTGCATAACAGGACATTGCTGCGGTGGTTGATTAGGGCGAGGTGGGTTCACATGGCGGAAAGTAGAAGCGGACGAGCCATACTGTGGTGCAGCTGGGGCGTGAAACGGGGATGTACATTGCTCCCTTGTGGCTGGTATGGCATCTTCCTCTTGCCCTCTTGCTCGATCTCACGGATCTTGCTCTCAACCACTATAGATTTGTCAACGAGCTTCTGGAAGTTTGCATAATTGTTGTTGAACAGCTGAACTTGGATCTCATTGTTCAATCCTCTCATGAACAAGTATTTCTTCCTTTGATCCGAGTTGATGACTTCTGGAGCGTACCTTGAAATCTGCGTGAACTTGTTGAGGTACTCATTCACGCCCTTTTTTCCTTGGCAGAGACCTTCAAACTCTTGCCGTTTAAGCATCATGACTCCCACAGGGACGTAATGAGAGCAGAAACTCTCCTTGAACTCAGTCCAAGTGATAGTCTCCTGGTTGACATGAGCATCGCAAAGAGCATCCCACCAGTCAGGTGCGATACGAAGAGAACTCTCTCCCGATCATTGCACTGAGCAATAGCAAGCTTCTTTTCCATGGACTTCAACCAATCGTTGGCCTCCATGGGATCATTAGCTTGTGCAAAAGTAGGCGGTCGAGTCCTCATGAACTCTCCCAATCGGTTGCGAGCCGACGGTGGTGGCGGTGGTGGTGGTGGGGGTGCATGAACGGGGTTAGTATTGTTGTTGTTGTTGGCTTGCAGCTGACCCAAAGTTTGGATCATAGTTTGCATGAGCTGGTTCTGCATAGACATCAACCTTTCAAGGTTGTTTTCACCAGCCCCGGGGTTAGCATTCTCAGGAACTTCAACGTGGCCATCCTCTTGTGGTTCCTGGTTGCCACGAACGTTCCTCCTTTATTGGCTGGCGTTTTCCCTCACCATCTATGAGAGAGAGTTGAAAATCGAAGTTTAGGTTGATCACCCTAACTATATGCATCAAGGGGTATGAACTAAATATATTTACTTTCATCTTATATGAGGATGTGAACAAGTGCCGAAGCATCTCACATCTCTCTACTATGTGTGGATATGGACAACGCTGAAGCGTCCCACAACTCACACTAAGCACTCAAACACAAGCAATCATCATAAAAGTTCAACACACCATTCCTATTCAAGCTACTATGATTTAAACGTTCCTATACAGCTTATTTAATAGGAATCCTAAGCTTAATCATGTGAATTGGTGCTGTCCCGCCGTGTGACGGGGGGTGGTCTATCGGACACCTCAATGGGGTTAAGTGCACTTCCCACGTGGTGGTGAATGTGTCATGCTCCTGATCACAGGCATCTATAATTAGGACATGAGAAACTTTAGAGAAGGAATAAATAACTCCAAAACATCAGAAGTTATGGAGCAAGTAAACAAAGGTGTGACTGTCCAAAAGAAGAGACAAAGAGGGGCTGGAAATAGCACCTTGCGGTGCAAGAAAAGTGCAGCAGCAAGCAATTTTTAAAAATAACAGTTTAGAGGAGTGTGCGTTTTAGAGTGTCCATTCTACCTAGGCTTCCATCCTACGGTCAATGTAGTTCTGATGCCAATCTGTGCACTCTACGTAGGCTTGCGTCCTACGGTCAACGTGGCTCTGATACCAATCTGTGCACTCTACCTAAGCTTGTGTTCTACGGTCAACGTGGCTCTGATACCAATCTGTGACACCCGGTCCCGTGAAAATGGAACCTAGCTAATGCATATGTGTGCCCAGGATGTTCATCACACATACACATGTAATCCACAAACAGAATTCAGAATATAACCACGAATAATAGGTTTAAGTACTTTATTACATCAATCTCTAACTTATTCTTGCAGCGGAAGTCTCTAACTTATTCTAGCAGCGGAAGTCTCTATACGACAGCAGGAACAATCAAACAGCAGCAGCTCCATCTTCAACACCACAGGCAAGTTGACGGTAGTTCGCACGCTTAGTACTCCACGTAATCTTCGAAGTACTCTTCTCCTGTTGCTGATGTTTGTATGATAATGCAAGGGTGAGTACATGTCGTACTCAGCAAGTGCGCGGAAAGTATGACATGTAGCTTACAACAAGGTAGGAATAAAAAGGCTCTTTGCAGCAAGCAAATTTTATTTCACAAACATGGTAAAAACAACAACTATCTCTTGGTGAATTAAATACCAATATAACCAAGTTATAACAGCAACATACCTCCATTATAAATCACCTTTTCTCAAGTCTCAACATTCTTTCATCATAATTCACTTTTTCTCAAGTCTCAACATTCTTTCATCATAATTCACTTTTTCTCAAGTCGCATCCAGCCATTGATCTTTCTCAAGTTCATCTCATACTCATAACCATCTCATATTCATATAACCAAAACCATACTCATTACCAAGACTCAACAGTCCTGAAACCAATCCCAATGACCATACCATGACCATACCAAATAACCATAACCGTAACCATCCCAATTTCCCTCTAATCATGTGAGTTGGCCAGGCGCTTGTGACCGAAAGCATCGCTATCATGATAGTTTTACACTCTGTAGAGGTGGCACCACTTTACCCACAAGTTTGTGATTTAGTCACCCGTCGGCGACTGCAGAACCTCCATTATACCAGTACACAACCGTCGGTGTATGGCCAAGAGATCACAAAATAGCCTTTACAAAGGGGCTACTAGATGTATGGACTCACTAAGGTTTCACCAGCAGGCTCGAATCACCATTCTCCCACCTACGGGCCTCCTCTTGTGCCATGCAGTTCCCAGGGCAGTCCTCTCTCAACTCCCATTCCCCGCGCCTATCACGGTCCATAACAATCTAGCAACTTACCTAATTAGTCAGCTAAACCGCACCCATATTTGGCCTTGTGGTGGCACTGTTTTCCTGGCATGTGCTGGCATGAACCGGTCCTTAGATCTACGGCAAGTAAACCACCATCTCATTCTACCTCATCCACGAACCAAGCTTGCCTAGATCTCCCCTGATTCTATGATCATTATTATCATCAAGTTCTCATCATCATTATTTATATGAGTGCAGTACTTAGACATGTTCTACTTCGCTTTCCCATATCCCGTAGCTTAAGCGAAGCAAAAAGGAAAAACGACCATACCCGACTCATCTACTTTCCCAGCGACAAGGATAGTTAACAAAACTAGTAAACTCCTATGAAATGGTTTCCCATCAAGTTGACTCAAGCACACACGTTTTCGTAAACAAAACAGTTTTCAAAACATGGGATCAATATGGCCAAGGGGCACTTGCCTTGCTCTTGTGGTTCTTGTTACGTGTCTCGAAGTCTTGGTGCTGTAGTCCTTCGTAGATGGCTTCCTGAGCTTGTCCTTCTACTCACGACCACGCACATACAAGATTTACAGCAATCAATCATCATGCACAAACTTTACTCAAGATGCAATGCAAATCCTATGGTGCTGTTTTATTAAACCAGTTTGTATGTGTTCTTGCATGGTTTAATGGCTTTTATGGGGTTTTATGATGAACAAGGGTGTAGAGATCAAGTGTGGACGTGGTGATGATCTCGACTCAAGATCTAGATAAATTCCACCGTGAAAAACCGATCAAAACGTGATCTGTCCACACGAAAAAGGTTCTGTCCGAAGGGAGAGAAGAAAACGGATGCGGCGACGTTGTAAGATGGATAACAAAGACCTACCTCACTTCCGCTATGATCTTCGGCTCTCTTCTGGCGATGGCGAGACGTGTCGGGGCTCGTCGGTGGGCTCACCGGCGATTGAACTCCGGCGAAGGGTGTAACTCGGCAAGTTGGGAGCTAGGGCCTCCAAGTCACCGACTCGGGAGGTGGAAAATAGGTACGTGGTTGCGGCCAGGGGGTTTTGGGTTCTATCTATAAGGGGTAAAAGAAGAGTCCTACTCCAGTCGGAGTTCAAATAAGAGTCCTATTCAATTTTGTTTTGGATCATAATAAAATTATCTCCAAACGATTTGGTGCGGCAGCAATCGTGGGGGAATTTGTGTCGGTATCCTCCGTACCAGGTACTCCGGCGCACAGGAGGAAAAATCCGCCTAAGGACCTCGTATCTCTACAGGGGTGAGCTCCGGAGGTGCCACGTGTACAGCCGGAGCCGGTCCCTGCTTCTCCTCAGAGGCGAGCTCCGGACCTGCCACATGGCCACTGCTAGGGTGAGCTCCGAAGGCACCACGTGTCCAGCGGGGCCAGGCCTCCCCTCTCCTTAGAGGCGAGCTCCGGGGGCGCCACGTGTCTGGCGGGGCGGGACCTCCTTTTTCTCAGAAGCGAGCTCCACGTGTGCCACGTGTCTGGCAGGGCGGGGCCTCCCTTCTCCCCAGAGGCGAGCTCCGAGGATGCCACGTGTCAGTGGGGCGGATCTCCCTTCTCCTCGGAGGCGAGCTCCGGTGGAGACACGTGTCCAACAGCGTCGGACCTCCCTTCTCCTTGGTGGTGAGCTCCGAGGTCGACACGTGTCCAGCTGGACCAGACCTCACTCCCTCCGCTGGGGTGAGCTCCGAGAGCGACACGTGTCCCGCTGCTGGGCCTTGCTTCTCTCCAGAGACTGGCTCCGAAGGCGACACGTGTCCCGCGGGGCTGGGCCTTGCTTCTCCGCAGAGGCGAGCTCCGTGCCTGCCATGTGGCCAGCAGTGCCGGACCTCACCCCCTCCACAGGGATGAGCTCCGAAGATGCCACGTGGCCAGCGGGCCGTGGGAAGTGTCGACAGCGCACCTCGGCGAACTGGAATTGGCTCTTTTCAGCTATCTTTCTGATTCTTTTTCCGTTTCTGCTTCTTTTATAATGTTTCTCTATATGAAATGCATGGATGTGAGAGGGTGTTACATTGTAGTTCAGTGTTTTCCTAGATTGAGGACAGAAATTGATGGAATTTTGTGAACAAAACAGCCACTTGCAAAGGAGGTGCTGTCAAAATCCCTGAGAAAATTCTGTCAACTTGTAGAAATCATAACTCATAAAGTACAAAGGCTATGGAGGCAAATAAATACAATATGGACTCCTTTCTGAGTCTACTACGACTTTGTTGTTGAACTCTAGTCCAGATTTTGCCTCCAAAGTGGCCAAAACAGTTAAATTCTTCCAACTGGTCTGCTGGACCAGAAGCTGGACAGAGAACACCATGTTGAAGTTTTTCAACCAAAACATTTAGTTTCATATTTCGATATCCAGCGGCTGTTGTAAAACAGCGAGTTGGAGTCGAAAAGTTTATGCAATCAAAATATCATTTCGAGCGAGGACATGTTTGGGTCCAGTACAATAGCGAGGATTTACGCAGGCTAACACACTTAACATCCCGTGTCGACCCACGATGGTCGAAATGGACTTTTAATCCATAAAGTTCATCACTTTGGAACTCAATCGTGTGACATGGTCCAGGGATGTATATGTTGTATAAAGTTCATACTTTATCATATGTGTGAATGTTATGCGTATTATTTGTTCCATTCTTGCACTACTATTGTATAGACTGAATGAAGTAAACAAACATGTGCTGATCGTTCGAATGGTATGAATGCAGAATGGTGCGTACATGTTCAACGCAAGAGGAGGGAGGTCCAAGTCAGGTTCGTGGTTATGAGTCTCCACCTCCGGAGCAAACCCCTACGCAGCAGAAACCACCTCCTCCACCGTCAGAACTTCCAAGAAACCTTGCGGAGGTTCTCGCCGCAGTGCTCGGCTCGCGCGACGAGCAAACCGAGTTGCCGTGGATGCTAGTGCAACAGAATGCGTCTCATCAGGGAGGACGTCAAGACAATGGGAAACGCTAACCCCAACAGAGTTCATATTCAGATTTCCTGGCGACCCATCCACCGGTCTTTACGGAGGCCGAAGAGCCTTTGGAGGCGGACAACTTCATCCGCACTCTTGAGGCGAAGTTCGGTTTACTACGGTGCACCGAACACCAGAAGGCGCTGTACGCAGCGCAACAGCTTCAAGGGGAAGCTGGTACATGGTGGGCGAACTACACCGCCTCCTTACCGGCTGGCCATGCCGTACATGGACGGAGTTCTGGGAGGCGTTCCACGCCTATCATATACCTCCCGGTGTTATGGAGAGGAAGCTCCAGGAGTTTCTGGCGCTGAAACAAGGCGAGAGGAGTGCTCATGAGTACTCCAGGTCATTCAACCGGCTGGCGCAGTATGCGCCAGGATTTGTGGGAACGGAGGAAGATAAGCGAAACGCATTCTTCCAGGGCCTGAATTCTAAAATGAAGGTCCATCTCGCCCAAAGCAATCACAGCACATTCAACGATCTTGTTAATGCCGTGATTTTACAAGAAAATGCTCAGCGCGAGCGCGGTTCTGATAAGAGGAAACGCAGAAGGTGCTGATGGGCAGCAGTGGTGGGGCGCCACAAAAATACCGCGTGGTGTATCGCTTACCATCCGGTCAGAGATGGCAGCCACCGGCGCGTCCGCCTCAGTTTCATGGTCGACAATACAATGCGTCAAGCTTCCGACCATCGTATCCACCACAGCAACAACATCAGCAAAGGATGGTCCCGCGTGCGCCTCAGTTTCAACCACGTGCACCGGGATACCGTCCTCAATTCGGAGGGACCCCGACACCTTACATGTGCTTAACGTGTGGCCGTGTCGGGCATATTGCAAAGGACTGCCCCGAGCAGCGACAGGGCAGGGGTGCAGCACCGTATCAGGGTGCAAATCAGCCCCGCAATCAGCCCAATAAACCAGTACAAAAACTCGGCAACGTCCACCACTTAGCCATCGAAGACGTGCCGGAAGGCGAACCCGTCCTCGCGGGTACGTTTTCTTATTTAGATCATCCCGTAGTCATACTTTTTGACTCTGGTGCCACCCATAATTTCATAAGTCAATCTTATGTTATTAAATATCAATTGCATGTCATTCCCACAAATAGTTCATACTTGATATGCTCTCCGGGTGGGAAAATAACAGCTGATAGGATGGTCTATACAGCACCATTATAATTGGGTGGGAATCTATACCCGACTTCTCTAATCATGTTAGAGAGTCAAAAACTTGATGTCATTTTAGGAATGTCATGGCTACATCGCCGTGGTGCTGTTCTTGACATTATTCCACGTGTGGTTCGTTTAAACTCTCCACTTCATGAACCACAGGTTCTTATTCTTGACCGTTCGGTTCAAGAAGCTCCAGCCACATATAACACGAAAGCCACAAAACTTGAGGATATTCGTGTGGTCCGTGAATACCCGGACGTATTTCCGGATGATCTCCAGGGCATGCCACCCGAAAGAGATGTCGAGTTCAAGATCGAACATGTACCTGGGACGACACCGATATCATGGAGACCGTATAAGATGGCTCTGAATGAGCTAGTTGAATTGAAGGAGCAGCTCAATGATTTAATGAAGAAGGGTTTCATTCGACCGAGTTCCTCGTCATGGGGATGCTCGGCGCTGTTTGTGAAAAAGAAGGATGAAACCTTGAGGTTGTGTGTGGACTACCGAACTCTCAACGCCGTCACCATCAAGAATAAATATCCACTGCCCCACATCGATATTCTCTTTGATCAACCTGTGGGTGCGAGTGTATTTTCGAAGATGGATCTTCGCTCCGGATATCATCAAATCAAGATCCGAGCGGAGGACATTCCAAAGACGGCCTTCAAGATGAGATATGGGCTGTATGAATACCTCGTCATGTATTTTGGTCTCACCAACGCCCCGGCACATTTCATGTATCTCATGAACTCAGTGTTCATGCCGGAGTTGGACAAGTTCGTGGTGGTGTTTATCGACGACATCTTGGTTTACTCCAAGTATGATGAAGAACACGCCGAACACCTGCATATCGTGCTCCAACGATTGCGAGACCATAAGCTTTATGCCAAGTTCAGCAAGTGCGAGTTTTGGATCAGCCAAGTGCCATTTCTTGGTCATATTATTTATGCAGAAGGCATTGCAGTTGATCCAAGCAAAATCGAACAAGTGCTGAAATGGAAGTCCCCCACATCTGTGCATGAAGTCAGGAGCTTTCTCGGTTTAGCGGGATATTATCGGAGATTCATACCAAACTTCTCCAAGCTTCCTAAGCCAATGACTGAACTGTTGAAGAAGGGGATCAAATATGTTTGGAGTTCAGCTTGTGAAGCATCTTACAACAGCCCCGGTGTTAGCTCAACCGGATACGACCAAGCCCTTTGACGTATATTGTGATGCGTCCGGCATCGGGCTTAGCTGTGTATTGATGCAAGGAGTAAGAGTGGTCGCCTACGGCTCATGTCAACTTCATAACCACAAGCAGCACTATCCAACTCATGATCTTGAGCTCGCTGCTGTGGTGTTGGCATTGAAATGCGGAGACACTATTTATTTGGTAACTTAGTGCATCTCTACACCGACCACAAGATTTTGAAACATATATTCACGCAAAAGGAGTTGAATATGCGGCAATAGAGATGGCTAGAGCTGATCAAAGATTATGAGATCGAGATTCACTACCATCCCGGAAAGGCAAACGTGGTTGCCGATGCCTTAAGCCGCAAATCTCACGTCAACCATCTGTCCATCACCCCACTTGAAGAGGAGGAGCCGAGTTTGTACTTGGTTCCATATGGGGCATTATATAATCTTGCTCTTGTCCCTACCATACGAGAGGAGATTATGGAAGCTCAGAAGAAAGACGTGGGAATGTCGCACATTCGGAGAAGGATGAAGAATGGCGAAATGAAATGCTTCCGAAGGGATGAACATGACACTCTATGGTTTAAAGACTGTATAGTGGTATCCCGTGACATGAAGCTTCGGAAGAAAATCTTGGACAAAGCTCATTTGTCCAAGTATTCTATTCATCCGGGCAGCAACAAGATGTACCAAGATCTGAAAACCAGGTTTTGGTGGGCACGGATGAAAAGAGAAATCGCAAAGTACGTATCCGAATGTGATACGTGTCGGCGTGTGAAAGCCGACCATATGCGTAAAGCCGGACAGCTGCAACCATTGAACATTCAGGCGTGGAAGTGGGAGGATATCAACATGGACTTCATAGTTGGTTTACCTATCACGTCTCACAAGCATGACTTGATTTGGGTAATAGTCGATCTACTAACCAAGTCGGCTCATTTTATCCCCGTACATACAAAGTATGTGGCCAAGCAATATGCGGAGTTGTATATCGCAAGGATCTTGTGCTTGCACGGTATTCCCCGCTCCATTATTTCAGATAGCGGTGCACTGTTTGTCGCTCGGTTTTGGGAACAGCTGCACGCGTCGTTGGGGACCAAACTGATCTGCAGTTCCACGTATCACCCGCAGACGGATGGTCAAACCGAATGGGTGAATCAAGTGCTTGAAGACATGCTACGCGCTTGTGCCATCCACCACGGTAAAAACTGGGACGATCATTTGCCGTTGGCAGAGTTTTCATATAACAATGGCTATCAAGCTAGCATCAAGATGGCGCCGTATGAAGCTCTCTTCGGCCGAAAATGCCGTACACCACTCAAATGGTGCGAGTCCGGCAAGCGAGTTATCTACGGCATTGAACTTGTGAATGAGGCTGAAGAACGAGTGCGAGTAATACAATTCAATCCCAAGGCTGCTCAATCTCGTCAGAAAATCTATGGGGATAAAAGACGCCGTCCTCTCCACTTCGACATCGGGGACCATGTTTATGTCCGTGTGACTCTGATGAAGGGAGTTTATCATTTCGGAGCGAAGGGCAAACTTGATCCGTGATTCATTGGTCTGTTCGCCGTCATTAAAAAATGCAGACCCGTGGCCTATCGCTTGGAGTTACCGGCGTCGCTCGCAGGAATTCACAACGTCTTCCACATCTCTCAGCTGAGGAAGTGCCTCAAACCCTCGGCTGAAATCCGCACTGAAGACATAGAAGTTCTTCAACCGGACCTCATGTACACAGAGTATCTGATCCGGATTATCGATGAAAAGACTCGCGCCACAAGAAACCGAACCTTATGGTTCTACAAGGTCTTGTGGAGTAACCATATCGCTGGTGAGGCGACATGGGAAAGCGAGGACTATCTACGAACAAATTATCTAGACTTGCTATCATCGTATACCCGGTAAAGTTTCCCCACTTTGCCTTTCTTTTGGAATCTCAGGATGAGATTCTTTATAAGGGGGGGGATGTAAAATCCCCAAAAAGTGGTAGCAAGAAATTCAGCACATTTACACTTAGGAAAAATGAGGGGAATTAGAACTTTGAATTATAACGGTATAAGTTCAAAGTGAGGATTCAAACTTCCCAAAACTTTCAAACATGGAGATCTGAATTCATAACTTGGATCTTCATATGTCAAATATTCAAACTCCCAAATTTCAGCTCATTTGGAGGGGTTCTAATATTTGTTTGGGATTAAAAGAGGAAGCCCTCGAATCTGAATTTAAATTTCAGTTTCAAATCCTAACTTCCTCAATTTGCAAATTTGGTTCCACAAATGTGTTCTCCACATTTTAAATAGCATCCATGCCAAAATTCAGAAATATTGGAGTTGGTTTGGTATGTTTTTGGAACAATGCAAAAGGAGAATTCAAATTCCAAATCAAATTCAAATAACCAAAACCAGTTCAAATTCCACACTAGAATTCAAATCATTTAAGTTCAAAGATTTCAAACCATGACTTTGTGAGGAAGAAATGGTGTTAATTTTGATACCAAAGGGAAAATATCAGTGGAAAAATTAGGTGGGAGGGGCCCACATGTCAGCCACACAATTCCCTGTTTCCTCTCTGTTTTCTCCTTGGGTGATCACCGCGCGCCACCGAGCTGCAGCCGCTCCACCGAGCTGCAGCCGCTCCACCGAGCTGCTTGCCTCGCGTGATCCTGAAGGCAGCTCGTGCGCGTGGGTGATAAAAGTGGCAGCACAAGTAAATTTCATCTCTTCTCCACGTTACCCCAAAGCCTCCTCGGCCCCCTCGCTCGAGCTTTCTCGGGAGAAACACCGCGCCCCTCTGTGCTCGTCGTTCAGCATCCTCCCATCCTCCCTAGCACCGGTTGATACCCCTAGTATCTGCACCGCGCCTCCTCGACGATCTACACCACTCCTCAGCTCATCCCCGAGCTTCCCTTGCAGTGCCCGAGCTGTTCTTCACCGGAAGAAAACAGAGCACCGTCGCCCTCACTGCTCCTCGTTTTCCAGCCATTCCAGCGCCTCTCCCGCACGACCAACACCTCCCAAAGGTGCGACAAGGTGTGTAGATCATGCTCCTGTAGTCCCCTTGCTCGTTCCCACCATCGGCTCGCCGAATTTTGAAGTTTTGAACCGGTGTACGTGATGAACTGGCGCCCCTCTAATCGGGAAATTCATCCAACCGGCTTGATCATCCTTCCTTTGGTTCAAGTCATAGAAACTATAGCTCCTAGCGCCCTCCCATGCCGAATACCAAAGCCAACCGTCCATCCAACGCCCCGTGCGACGAGAATTCGCCGCCAGTGGCAAAAACGGGTCGGTCCTCCGGTGAACCCCCTTTTCCCGTCGTTTGCTGCAAGGTTTGTCATGCGTTCCATGTTCCCCGACCACTAGGGATTATTTAGGGCAACTTATCTCGTCAGGATATGCTTGGGACATGCCGGAACGTTTTGATGCCGCGCCGCCGAGCGCCGCCACCGATGCCGACCCACTTCCAGCCATTTTCAAGCGGTGAGACCTTGCCCAGCAGCTGCGCCACGTTCCAACGGTCGTGTAGGGTGAAACCGTAGCCAATTTGGTTCAGAAACGAGGGAGAACGGTGCACGCCATGATCCGGTTTTCTGTGCGTGCGAGTTCACTGTCGAGAGGTTGAAGAAAGAACTGACGAGCGGGCCCCACATTTGAGTTCTCTGTGTAAACTTCAAACAGAAAGTTATTCAAATTTGAAAAATCCATGACTTTGTGTAGAAAACTCCAGAAAGGGTGAGACCAATTTTGTTGGAATCCTCATAAGGAGTACTTCACAGAGGAACACATTTCTTGCTATGAAAATGCCCAGGAATTTCTGTAGAATTGTGTTTAGTTAATCCTTTAGAGATTTATTCCAGGAGAAATTCTTAATGAAGCATTCCCAAATTAGGACAGCAAATCCTTTTCCTAGTTCCTGAGCTTCAGTAAAAATTTGAGCTTCATTGGAGTTAATTTGCTAGGCTAAATTGTCTTCCAAAGTTCAGCCTTTATTTGGAAATTCAAATTCTAAGCAGAAACTTTTCAGCACTTCTATCCAACTTCAAAAATTCATATCTCCCTGTAGGTAGCTCCAAAAATTGTGAAACTAATTTTGTTAGAACTATAGAGACCTACCCTAATTAGATCTTCCAATGTTAGCCATGTCAAAACTTCAGATTTGGGATAAAAATTCAGAGAAGCCTTGGACTTGTGGGAATTTTGGAGACCACAAGGTTCAATGAAATTTCTCCAAATTTTGCTCAGATCATACTTAGAGAGTCTAAAATCCATTGGAAAATCCCAAAGCCAATTAAGGAACATAATAGAAGTAGCTATGAATAGAAGTTAATTCTTATACTTCATTAGCACTTATACATATATTTTGCTACATTTCATATAGTGACCGAAGTTGAGGACGCACCGGAGCCGTTGGACGTCCTCCCACCAGACGCTGACTTTCCATTTAACTCGCAACCAGGCAAGCCCCGGTTTGCATTTAAGTACCTTTGCAAAGTTTTCATTTGGATCACTTATGTCTAGGGTGAAATGCTTGCATTAGACTTAAGGTGATTGAAACCCCACTTGCATAACCTTTAAATCCTATGGAGGGTTGGTAGTTTTCAAACTCGACGAGTGCAGGCTGCCATTCTAATGTTCTTAGGATCTCGGTAGAAGTCGAGTGGTTGGAATCTATTCACGAGATAGGTATTTATTCACACGGTATGGAAAGAGGTAGATAATGGCCTAAGATTGAGAAACTGAGACCCAGCAGGGGGATAGGATGCAGTGAGCGGAGGTCTCACGTGCGTAGCCCTGTTGGTGTCGATTGAGGACCGAGCCGTGTGCGGCTATGCTGGACAAGTTTGAACAGTACCGGATGCATATTGGCATAAGGGACCAGGAAACCGATGTAATTGGTTAATCTGGATGCCGAGTCTTACCCAACTGTTTTATAGGAGTGGGTTCAGAGTAGCAAGTTGTAAATCTGCCGGTGGGCACAGACACGCTCTATGCGGGGACCTCCTGCCCGTTACGGATGGACCAGTTCGGCATTTGGGTTTCCTTTGAAAGGTTGCTGCATACAACAGAGTATGAAGGTGTGAAGCACCACACTTCTGAAAGTGGGTGTATGTGACGTGTTATCCAGGTGTCTCCTGATTGCAATCACCGTCCCTCGCGGTTATTTGAGTACCGCTTGTTCACTGCACTGTGACGTAGTAAGAAGTGAAAGAAGCCAAATGAATATGCTTCATTGAACTATTAGTGTCTTGAAACCCTGTATGCTGTAGTTGTAGAGCTAATTAATTTTATCTTCCACTTTGGGCATCACCACATCGAAGGAAAGCGTTTCTTGTTTGATTGTGGACTTTTGATGTGAGGGCTGCCTAAGGCACATGAAACTGTTGCTATAAAACTGAAAGTAAGGATCAACATGTAGGCGTGTCTTTATTGCAAAGTCTTTTTCCTATATTACACATCCCTGCATGTAGAGTTCCATGACTAGGGTTGTCGGTTAAGCCTTGCTGAGCCATCGTGCTCATGGTTGCAATATTTAAGTTGTGTACAGGTGAGAGTTATGAGGAAGGTTCCGAGGACGAGGCGATGCCCCCGTCGGGGTACACGGCCGAGCTGGAGCCCTGCACACCGCCGTGATCTCCGGTTCTATGCTGCTAGTGTGTAGCGTCCCCGGGCTGGACGGCTGCACTTTTGCATAGATAGGACTAGAGACTAGCTATGTATAATACTTCCGCTGTATAATTAAGTTTTGTAAAAAGACTTCCACATTTTATGTCAAATAAAAGTTTGTATGTTGTTCATATTCTTTTCCTGTGTGCTGTTGGGTGCCGCATCATGCGGCACCACACTCTGCGATCCCAAGTGGGTGAACAACGGGGTGATCCTCACACTGTTTTCCTCCGGCCAAGGTGCAAAACCCAACCTTCATTCACCATGTCTACGTGGACCACCTCTCGCGTGACCTCGAGTCAGATCTCCGAGTTTGCCGCGGACTGCTTTTGTCGAGGGAGGCCTTCTTTCGGCGACTCCTCGAAGAGTATGGCGTCGAACTCCACCAACTTATACCGAACGGGGTTTTGCACATGTCAGTGTTTGTCACTTGCGAAGCTTTCCTGAAGGTGCAGTCGGATCTCAATCTGTGGAAATTTTTCTTTGGGATGCGAGCCTCGATGAATATTTCTCTGCTTCTTGACCTCGGCGACACCTGTCTTCAATTTCATGTGCAGTAGACGCACTATTTTTCCAGCCCCTTCGATCTTCGCTCAAAGGGTGGCATCATAGATGGCGCTACATCCAAAATCCATTCCTGGCGCTTCCACTCTTCTCCAACAACCCTCCGGTACTGAAGCCTTCTAGGTGTGAAGGCGTTTCAGACGATGAGGCAGTTGTGCTGTTGCCGCTTCTCGCCCGGCTGGAGGATCTCCAGTGGAGGGGCTCACCTCTGCTGCCTTTCTCCGCGTCTTCGTGGAATGGTAGATTCAGCCCCTCCGGGTCCGAGGGCATCCGATGTGGGGATATGTTGGCTCCTTGGATCCCATGACGGAGTCGGAGGTAGAGCTATCATCCTCGGACGTGGCGACGAGGATGAAGGACCTTACCAGGGGCCCACAGATGATGCTGTTCTTTCCGTGCTTCCCCTAGCCGCGACCGTGCTCTTTCTGCGTCCATGCGTTGACCCGCTCGGTGTGTCTGGCCGCACGTCCGACCTGATGCTGAAGAAGCACAAGTTGAAGGGGGGGCTGCTCGCCCCTCCGGGTCCGACTCCGTCCGTCAAGGTCGGGGCGATACTGCACTGCTCCAAGAGGTATTGGCTTTTCTCCTGTTGTGTCAGCATGGGTTAGCACGGGCGCGTGGATTTATTATCGTCCCCCATGGCGGAGGAAGCCAGATCCGGATGCCGGCGTTCTAGTCCGCAAGCCGGTGGATGTGGTTCGTACGACTTCGGTGGCGGGGTGAGGGCAGTCGCCCCCTCCGGCGGCAGACTCTGAAGCGGATGTGGTTGGGGGTGCAGGCGCCGCCGGGCCGATTGCGGACCTGAAATCGCCGCTTCCCGCTCCTGTCGAGGTCAATACGGACCCAAGGGTTCAGAACCTCTACCGTCGGTGGCGCCTGGTGGTGAGGCGAGCGGAGCAGAGTCGGCCGTGGCTTAGCCCACCGTTCTGCGGGTGGAGCCCTCGCTGGCCCCTGGGGAAATTGTGGCCATGCCTGCTCGAGCCTTGGCTCCGGTCGTGACCCCGGAGGATCTGGCACTGCCGATTGGACAAGCGGGTGTTGTTCCCGCCTTGTGCGTTTCCTCGTTCGAGCTCGCACGGTGGGAGAAAGCATGCACAGATGTCAAGAGTTATTATGCCAAGCTCGCGGCTGCTCGGGCGAGCCCCATGACTAGGTATGAGCACATGGTCGGCGCGCTCGATGGAGTTTAGAAAGCCGCTCCCGGCGGCTAGGTGGGATATCGGTTCCGCCCCTGATTTTTCTGCTTTTCACTCCGTTTTTTAGCGTTTTCCACTCTTTGCAGGGGTTGATCCAATGGGAGGCTGAGAATTTGCGTCTCGCCCAGGAAGGCGAGCTTATTCAGATGGAAGTGGAGTCCGTGCTGGTAGCGACGCAGGCGGAGCTTGCTCAAATCTGCGCGGAGGTTGTTCAAGTTGCCGAGGAGAAGGCGACCGCAGTTGCCCGAGCGTTGGCGGCGGATGACGAGCTCGCTGTGGCTCGTGATGCAGCCCAGGCTGCCTTGGACGAGGCAGCCAAGGCGCAGGCGGCTGCGGAGTCCAGCGCCGAGGTCGTGGTGGATCGGCAACTCTTCGGTAGGCCTTCCCCCCGCTCTTGGTTTCCTCCGGCATCTTTTTACCCAGCTTTGTTTTGTTTCTGTAGAGACGAAGGGTCTTCTGGCTGAGGCGGAGAAGGCGCTTGGGGACCGGGATGCAGAGCTCATAAGTCTTTGTTCCGGACTTTCCGAGGTCAAGGCGGATCTGCAAGGGATTCGTGTCGCGGTTACAGCCACCTGCGACCTGGTCCTGGGCCCTTTTGACGGCGCCTCCTTGGACAAG
This sequence comes from Neostapfia colusana, assembly GCA_030760725.1. Taxonomy (NCBI): domain Eukaryota; kingdom Viridiplantae; phylum Streptophyta; class Magnoliopsida; order Poales; family Poaceae; genus Neostapfia; species Neostapfia colusana. The sequence continues at coordinate 33,091,615 of JASWHV010000007.1, forward strand.
GACATCATCAGGGGGACGGCTGAAGAAAGTCTCCGAAGAGCTTGGCACGCTTCGGGTCAGCCTTAACAGCCATCAGAACGCTGGGCGCTCCGTTTTCGGTGCGGTGCTCGGCGGGTTCTCATAGGAGAGGCTTGGTGCGAAGCTAACGTCGGTCGGGGACCGGCTTGCAGCTCGCCTGTCGTCTTATGGGAGCGCCAAGGCTGTCTGTGGGGCTCGGATGGCCTTGGGCACGGTGCTATAGCACTACCTTGGGATCATCCTCGAGACTGTTGCAGAGTGCTTCGCCGACAACCCTTCCGACGAGGAGCTAAAGGAGCTTCTTCGATGGGTCGAGCTAGTGACCCGGTCTCTGTTGGAGATGCTCCTTGACGACTGCGTCTAGCAGATGGAGGAGGTGGAGCGGCAACAGCTGGAGTAGTTCATTCGTAGTCTTGTATCTCATCCCTCTTTTGTATTGATGCTCTTGTTAAAGAATGATCAGAGAAGGGGGCAAGTTTTTGACCTATCTTGTTTGCTTGTTCGTGTCGTTGCTTGCTCTGGGCGTTCTCGTTAGCCGTGGACTTGATATCTTTCGTGGGGAGGGTGGAAGACCGGGCTCTTTACCTTCTGCCTCGTTTGAACTGTGGCTGCGCTCTGGGATGTCATTGTCCCTTCGCCATTGGTCGCGCGGTGTGGCTCGGGAGGAAAGTGCCCCGGGCGCTTTGTCCGTTATACCTCGTTTGGACCCTGGCTGTGTTGTGGGTTGTTGTTGTCCCTTGGCCATGGGTCACACGGCTCCGTATTTGAAAGGGTCAGATCCTTTGGTGCAAGCTTGCGGGGCTCGTTCGGGGTTGTCATTGTCCCTTAGTCGTTGGTCGCGCGGCTTGGGGGGGAAGGGGCCCAGACGCTTTGCCTGTTATGAGCTTCCGAAGCTTCATATGGTCGTGTGCTTTGTCTGTTATACCTCATTCGGACCCTGGCTGCATTCTGGTTTGTCGTTGTCCACTAGCCGTGGGTCGCAAGGCTCCGTACTTTGACAGGGTCAGGTCCTCTGGCGCAAGCTTCCGGGGCTCGTGGCGTTCGAGGAAGGTGTCACCCCTTTTGCCTCGCTTGGTCTGCGGTTTCATTTAGGGTTGTCGTTGTCCCTTAGACGTTGGTCGCGTGGATTGAGAAAAAGGGGCCCGGGTACTTTGTCCTCGAGGTGGTTCATATGATTGTATAGCCCCCGAGCGTCGCGGGACAAGAGGTTTACTCTCTCTGTCGCGTGGCGTTCCCTGAGGTCGGTCGGTTGCTGACTCCACGTCAGGGCTCGACCTCCTTATGCGTAGAATCGCCTGAGTTACTTGATGTTCCATGCGTTGGAGAGGGGATCGCCGTTGATGTCAGCCAGGCAGTAGGCACTGGGTCGAATGATGGTAGAGAAAATGTACGGGCCTTCCCATGGGGAGGACAATTTGTGTTTGTCCTTGTTATTGTGGATCCTTCAGAGGACCATGTACCTCGCTCGGAGGGCTCGAGTGTGGACTCGCCATTCTTTGTGGCGTCACAACGCTTGCTTATATTTGGCCGGTCATAGGAGTGCGACATCACGGGCTTTATCAAGCTGGTCGACGGAGTCTTGCCTGGTCTGCTCAAATCGGGTTTCTTCGTACGCCTTGGTTCAAGGTGAGCCATACTCAAGCTCGGTCGGTAGGAGGGCCTCCACGCCATAGCCATGAAGAAAGGGGTGAAACCAGTGGATCAATTGGGCGTGGTGCGCACGCTCCACAGCACGGCTTTCAACTCGGTGGCCCAGTGCCCCGTGTACATGTTGAGGCGATTCAAGATGTGTGGCTTGAGTCCCTGTAGTATCAGGCCATTAGCCCGCTCGACCTGCCTGTTGGTGCGCGGGTGGGCCACCGACGCCCAGTCGACCCAGATGTGGAAGCTAAACTAACGGAATTTCTTCCCTGTGAACTGGGTGCCGTTGTCGGTGATGATGGCGTTGGGCACCCCGAACCGGTACACAATGTCGCAGACAAAGCTCGCCGCTTGTTCCAACGACGCCGTGATGAACGGCATCGCGTTGATCCACTTAGTTAACTTATCCACCACGACGAGGAGGACAATGAAGCCCCGGGCGCCCTTTCAAAAAGACCGTTGTCGGTACCCTCAATATGGGGTACCCCTGCGCACAGGGGAAACTTCCTAAGGACCTCGCCCTTCTCCGCAGGGAGAGCTCCGAAGGTTCCATGTGTCCAGCGGGGCCAGACAACCCTCTCCTCAGAGGTAAGCTCCGGGCCTGCCACGTGGCCAACTGAGTCGGACCTCCCCCCTCCGCAGGGAGAGCTCCGGAGGTCCCACGTGTCTAGCGGGGCCGGACCTCCCTCTCCTCTGAGGAGGGCTCTGGGCCCACCACGTGGCCAGCAGAGCCGGACCTCCCCCCTCCGCAGGGAGAACTCCGATGGCTCCACGTGTCCCACGGGGTCAGGCCTCCCTCTCCTCAGAGGAGAGCACCGGGCCCGTCGCGTGGCCAACTAAGCCGGACCTCCCCCCTCCGCGGGGAGAGCTCCGAAGGCTCCACGTGTCCCGTGGGGCTGGAGCTCCCTCTCCTCAGAGGAGGGCTCCGGGCCTGTCACGTGGCCAGCAGTGCCGCGCTACCTGCCCCCGCACGGTAGGCGGCAAGAGTAAAGACACGCCATACCTTGCCCGTACAAGGTATTCAAGACCCACGCCTTCCCAAGGCGCGGAAACGCGGAGCACGCCTCTGTCAGGTGCCGTTGCGCCCAGTCACATCGCAGACTGGCGCGCCGCGTCAGAGGCTGCACGCCAATAAACACAGCGACAAGACATCCCCTGCCGCCCCTGCCATCATCAACCACTATGACTAGCTGGCGGCATGGGCAGGGCGGCAGAACGAAGACTCGGAAGCCCTCGCCAGAGGCAGCTACCGGCGTAACTGCAGATACGGTAGATGGCAGGCAATCTCCCCGGGACCACCTGTCAGGTCCCGGGCCCACCTTGTAAGCCGCCCAAGCCTTGGACTATAAAAGGCTCGGGTAGGCAACGTTAGCAAGGGTTCGACTCTTTTGCACACTAACGCTCCAGCATCCGAGCACTTAGGTCATCCTCAAGCTCAGGACTCCGGTTCTGAGCAACAAGCAATACAACGAGCAACTCAGCTCACCGTGGACGTAGGATATTATGCTCCGGCGGCCTGAACCACGTAAAAATCCCTGTGTCAAGCTTCTCCCTCAATTGTCCCTAACGCGTAAGCTCTCCGTGAGTGACTAGCCCCTCCGAAAAAGAACCTCCGCGGGCTGCCCAGAGCAGGCCCAAGGGAAGTGTCGGCTACACACTTCGACATTTGGCGCGCCAGGTAGAGGGCTTTTCCCTTGCGCGACGAGCTTCTGCCGACGGAGATGACGAAGCTTCCTTCAGCGGCAAGCTCTCCCCTCCCACGTTCGCGACGAACGGTGACCAGCGGGGACTACGTCTCGACACACTCAGGACGGAGTGTGTCGGCGCAAGCTGGGAGCCAGCAGCCGACTCCGGCAGTGCCGACTCCGGCAGCGCAGGCTCCAGCGAGCGTGAGATCCACTGCAGCGCTGAGTGTCTCCCACGGGGGCGCACTAGCTGCAGCACGAGCGCTACTGCGCAATCCACCTGCTGGGGACGCGCCTCAGTCAGCGACCCAGCAGTGGATTCGCGACGTAGACCGTCTCGTCATCGCCGCCGCCAACCCTCAACTTCGGCGGGGACGACGTCCCAGTCAGCCGGCTGTGTCGCTGATGCGCACACCAACGGTTGACGGGCAGACGGCAGATTACTGCTCCACCAGGCTCCCGTCGGCGGACCTGAGGTCGGAGCTGGAACGACACCACTTGGGCAAAGATGCCCGAGTGCTCATCGAGCGACGGCGAGAAAGGCGTCGCAACCAAGAGGCCAGCGACAGCATGTCGACCGCCTCGACCCAGCCTGAGCCGCAGACGTTCGCCACACGATCTCTGCCCCAGACATACGCCACGCATTATATGCCCCAGCCATATGCCCTGCAAATGGTGCCCCCGGTCTATGGCGCAGCCTTGCCCATACCGGGGTATATGGTGCCAGCGGCGAACCAAGCGTTCGCGGCACCAACACCTGCAGCAACAGGAGCAGGATGTGCCACCCTGGCGCCACACCTTCGCTTCGCGAAGTGGCCCCGCAAGTTCTGGCCGCACCTGCCCAAGAAGTATGATGGCAGCGTCAACCCGGCGGAGTTCCTCCAGATCTACTCCACCACCATCCTTGCTGCAGGAGGGGACGAGGCCATCATGGCCAACTACTTCCCCGTTGCCTTGACCAGCCCAGCACGGTCTTGGCTCATGAATCTCCCCGGGGTTCCATAACCTCCTGGGGAGAGCTCTGCCGGCAGTTCACTGCTAACCTCGGCAGCTCCTACACCCGGCCTGGCACGGAGCTCGACCTCCACGCCATCCAGCAACAGCCTGGAGAGACGCTGCGCTCCTTCATCCAGCGGTTCTCCCAGGTACGGAACACCATCCCGCATATCCAAAATGCTTCTGTAGTGGTGGCGTTCCGGCAGGGTGTACGGGACAAGAAGATGCTTGAGAAGCTCGCAACCAGAGAGGTTCGCGATGTCTCAGAGCTCTTCAGCCTGGCGGACAAGTGCGCCAGGGCAGCAGAAGGGCGGAACTGGCATTCACAGCCAGCCTCCGAATCAGGAGGACAGCCCGGATCTGGCGCTGCTTCCCATGGAAGTGGGAAGAAGATCAAGAACCGGGGCGGTGGCAAGATGAAACCACCGACCGCAGCTCCCGTTGCTGCAGCAGCAGCACCCAGCGGAGGTCGGGGGCCACGCCCCGACAAAAGGCAGCGACGGTCACCAGCTCCAGATGGTGACCAAGGCGAGCCATGCCCCGTGCACGGCACCAGCAGCCATACTGCTGCCGAGTGCCGGGAGATTCAGAAGCTCACGGAGCGCTTCCGCAAGGGGAATCAACCGCGTGCTGACGCCCCTCCCTTCCGTCAAAGGGAGGGCAACCAGAAGGTCGACACCCAAGGCAACGTCGACCACCAGGTGGAGCTCCAGGAGTCTCAGCGCGCCGTGAAGGCGGTGCACAACCATTAGGACTCCAGCTCCAGCGATGACGAGCGCCGGAAGATGCTCTACGTCATCTACGGCGGGTCCGCTGACCCTGCGTCCCGAAGCGCGGTTAAGACTCTGCGCCGAGCGGTAGCGTCGGTGGTGCCTCTCCCAAGTGTTGCGCCGCACCTCAAGTGGATGGGAACCCCCATCAGCTTCGATGCCACCGACAGCCCCAGGAACATGGCTGGGGCCGGCCAACTACCGCTCTTGGTAGCACCCACCATCGCCAACGTGAAGATGTACCACGTTCTGGTAGATGGCGGGGCTGAGCTGAACCTCATCAGCCGCACAGCTTTCCAGAAGCTGCAGATCCCGATGGCCAAGCTCACCCCATCGAGCCCGTTCTCAGGGGTAGGGCCAGGACAAGTCGTTCCCTACGGCAACATCAGCCTTCCAGTGACCTTTGAGGCATCGGACAGCTATCGGACAGAGTACATTCTGTTCGACGTAGCGGAGATCGACCTCCCCTTCAACGCCATAATCGGCAGGCCAGCCCTGTACCGATTCATGGCAGTAGCCCACTACGGCTACCTTGTCCTGAAGATGCCTACACCAACAGGCGTCCTCAAGATTCGTGGAGACCGCACTGCTGCAGTGTCAGCCTTGGAGAAGCTCCAAGCGCTTGCAACAGCCCGAGCACCAGCCCCTGGTAGTGCAGAACCGGGCCGGCTCCACCCGAGTGCACGCCACCGTGCCTCTACCTCAGCACCCTGCGTGCAACCCCTCGACGAGGACGACGTCCCCCTGAAGGTCGTCCAAGTCGGCGCTGATGCTGCTCGGACCACCCGGGTAGCCGTGGGCCTGGACAGCAAATAAGAAGGCACACTCATCACCTTCCTCCGGCACAACGTCGATGTGTTTGCATGGCAGCCGTCGCAGATGCCGGGGATCTCTAGGGAGGTGATCGAGCACCATCTGAAGATCTTCCCCGACACCCGGCCAGTCCAACAGAAGCCTCGTAAGCAGTCCATCGAGCGGCAGAACTTCATCCGAGAAGAAATCAAGAAGCTGCTGGATGCTGGCTTCATATGGGAAGTCCACCACCCCCGGTGGTTGGCGAACCCCGTCGTCATCCCGAAAGCGGGCGGGAAGCTCCGAATGTGCATCGACTACACCAGTCTCAATAAGGCATGTCTCAAAAATCCATTCCCCCCCCTAGAATAGATCAAATAGTAGACTCGACATCAGGCTGTGATATGCTATGCTTCCTAGACGCCTACTCGGGTTTTCATCAGATCCCTATGTCTAGAGAAGATGAAGAGCACACAGCACACTTCCTTCATCACAGTCGACGGCCTGTATTGTTATGTCTCTATGCCTTATGGCTTAAAGAATGCTCTCCCCACCTTTGTACGTGCAATGCACAAAACATTTGGAGAGCTAATAAGAGACTTAGTCGAGGTGTATGTCGATGACATCGTTGTCAAGGTCAGGCAGAGTTCATCCTTGTTAGATAACCTAGCCCTAGTCTTTGACAAATTGCGCTCCACGCACACTAAGCTGAACCTGACAAGTGTGTGTTCGGTGTATCCTTTGGGAAGCTCCTAGGATTCCTGGTCTCACACCGAGGAATTGAGGCCAACCCAGAGAAGATCAAGGCCATCGACCTGATGCCCCCCCCCCCCCCCCCCGCCCGTATCAAAGATGTCCAGAAACTCACGGGATGCCTAGCCGCGCTGAGTCGGTTCATACCGAGGCTAGCAGAGCGAGCGCTCCCCTTCTTTAAGCTCCTGCGCAAATCCGGTCCATTTGCTTGGACCGACGAATCAGAAGAAGATTTCCAGGAGTTGAAGCAGCTCCTGACGACCCTACCCATCATGGTAGCCCCCGAGCTCGAAGAGCATTTGTTGCTCTACATAGCGGCAACAACTGAGGTGGTGAGCATGGTCCTCGTCGCAGAACGGCCGGACCCCTCGTCACCGCAGCCTGCTCCGGTAGCAGAAGACAAGCACCAGGAGACCCCGGAGGTCCGAGACGACCTCCTGGACCTCCAAGACAACCTTCCGAAGGTCCAACGGGACCTCCCAGAGCTCCAAGACAACCTCCCGGAGGTCCAACGGGACCCCCGGAGGTCCGAGACGGACTAGGAGCCTTTGAGTCCCAGCTCCCGGAGGCTCCCCCGGACCCATCTACCTCCTGTCGGCCTGAGCCAATGGATGAGGACATCTCAGGCTCGGGGGGGGGGGGTCCGGACCATTCAGAGGCCTGTCTACTACATCAGCGAAGTCCTCCACGACGCCAAGACAAGATACCTGGAGGTCCACAAGCTACTGTATGCAGTACTCGTGGCATCCAGAAAGCTCCGCCACTACTTTCAAGCCCACCGGATCTCGGTGGTCACCTCCTACCCGCTGAAGGCAATCCTTCACAGCCCCAAGCGACCGGCAATGTCGCTAAGTGTTCAGTGGAATTGGCGGAGTTTGAGCTGGACTTCCTCCCTCGCCATGCAGTCAAGAGTCAAGCACTGGCTGACTTCATGGCCGAGTGGACGCCAACGAAGACTAACCCAGGGGGCCACGAAGACGGTGAACCAAAGCCCCGAGCTCTGGTCTTCACAGGGCCTCACTGGACGCTCTTCTTCGACGGCTCCTCGTGAAAGAAGGGGGCTGGTGCTGGCGTACTGCTCCTCATGCCATCGGGGGAGCAGTTTGGGTACATGGTGTGTCTCAATTTCAAGGCAACCAACAACATGGCAGAGTATGAAGCGCTCATCTTTGGCCTAAATCCAGCCCTGTCTCTAGGCGCTCGCCAGTTGTTGGCATAGGGCGACTCCCAGGTAGTCATCAAACAAGTTAAGGGTGAATGCTCCTGCAACGACCCACAGCTAGCTGCTTATCTGCTCCACGTGCAGATGTTGGAGAAAGACTTCCTCGCCTTGGACCTGCGCCATGTACCGCACGCTGGCAATGCCACGGCCGACGACCTCTCAACAAAGGCCTCTACCGGAGCCCCTGTGCCCGAAGGAGTCTTCGAGAGGACGTTGTTGCGGCCCACAGCCCGGCCTGCCGAGCCGGGCAAAGGGGGCTGGACTAGCACCTCGAAGCTGGCGGTCCCGGCGGCCCTGCAGCCATGGACGCCGCCAAGGATCGTAAGCGTCACTGGGGACTCCGTGCAACCCAGCGCTCAATATCCAGAAGCTCAAGTCAGACCCGATGCATGGATCACGGAGATCCGGGACTACTTGAAAGACAACATCCTCCCTGATAAACGTGTATCCGCTGAACGGATCGTGCGCATGGCTAAAAGGTACGCGCTGGTAGAAGGGGATCTCTACCTGCGTTGCGCCAGCCACGTCCTATTGCGGTGCATAACCCAGGGGGAAGGCTGCGACTTGCTTGCTGAGATCCATGGAGGCGAATGTGGGAGTCACTCTTCCTCACGCACGCTCGTCGGTAAAGACTTCCGACATGGCTTCTACTGGCCGACAGCACTCCAGGATGACGTCAAGCTGGTCGAGAGCTGCAAGGCGTGGGAAGGTCCCTTCTGAGTCACGAAAGTTTGCCGCCCCGGGTGCGTACGCCTTTCCACCGAGGATGGGGACCCGCTCCCGAACCCTTGGAACATAGAACACCTCCATAAATTCTATCCCTAGAGCAATAGTAGGACATTACTTTCTCTTTCTGTAATAGATTCCATAGAGTCCAGGAACAGCGCTCGAAGCAGCTAAGCCTCAGGGGACGGTCCAGGACTACGTATAGCTTGGCCTGGTTCCGACCCTAAGCGTGTAGAGTCTTGCTTCCCTTCTTAATGGGGTGGGTCGTTGCCTCCATGTTTAGCCTACCTTCCTCCTATGGATATTTATATGGAAAGAAACTTGTCCTGCTTTGCTCTTGCCCTTGTGCTCATTTAAATTACGCATTAATTTTTATGACCGCACTTTCTGTGTATGCTCACCATACACTCAGCTCTCTTTTCCCATTCTCATCCCTAGTCGGCATTTGCTATCCTACCAAAGACGGTCGCGCTTGAGGTACCTGCCAATGGCCAGGGGGCCTCTCGGGTCTCCCCCAGTCAGGTGTTGCGATGCCAGTTGGTCCAGTACTGAGGGCCGGATGATCGTACCCTGACCTCGGAGGGAGCCGGGCCACCAGCGCCGGGTGCACTGAATTGCCCAAGCCCCGTATACCAGACCAGGATTGTAAGCCAAATAAGACTATGAGATAGGGAAGAGAGAGCCCCAAGGAGAATTACACTTCCCTTACTTGTGTGCAGGACCTCCCAGCCTTAGCTCCCCTGTAGAAGTATGGTAGATGTGCCCAATCCATTGGCCACACCGACAAGGGGGCCACTACGGGGACCGTGCAAGGAAGGACAGGAGCTCCAACGCAAGACCACAAGATCCGGACCTCGCCCCCCCCCCCCCCCCGTAGGGGCGGGCTCCGAAGGCCCCACGTGTCCGGTGGAGCCGGAGCTCCCCTCTCCTCAGAGGGTAGCTCCGGGCCCGCCACGTGGCCGGCAGAGCCAGGCCTCGCCCCCTCCATAGGGGTGAGCTTCGAAGGCTCCACGTGTCCCGCGGGGTCGGGCCTTCATCTTCTCAGAGGAGAGCTCTGGGCCCGCCACGTGGCCAGTAGATCTAGACCTCCCCGTTCTCACGGAGCGAGCTCCGGAGACCCCTTGGGCCTTTAACACAAGGACCCGAGGAAGGTGTCTGTGCAAGACTTCAAGATTGGTGGAGACCTCCGAGGTCCTTGTGGAGCTAAGGACTCGGCCAGGTCAAGCCAAGAGGAAGATAAGCACGAACGCAAAAAACAAAGAGCCTGTTCGTTCATTCAAAGCTCCATGAGCTGGATTACAGACTCAACAAAAGCAAAAAAAGGAGAGATACAGGGCCTCCTAGCCACAGGGGTGACTGCCTAAGAGTCCCCGGACTCCCGCTGGAACCTAGAGGCCACAAGGGCATCCATGTCCTCGACTTTGGCCCTGGCAGCTTCCTCCCGCTCGGCGGCGGGGCCTAGTCTCATCGGCTCCAGAGAGAAGGAAGGGTCTTGACTCCGGAAGCACGCCAACACGTGCGTGGCGACCTCCATCGCCAGGCCTCATCCCTCCGCCTCAAGCTCGTCGGCGATGACCGCCTCAAGCCTGCCCAGCTTGGCACCGATGGACTCAAGCGCCGGGATTGCCTCAAGCACCTCTTGTGTTGGAGCCTCCGTCCGCACCGGGCTGAAACCGAGGGGAACAAGGATGGACCCCACCTCAGTGACAAAGCTCCAGACTGCTCGAGCCTCAACAGACCGCGAATCCTGGAGCATCTCCACCTCTTGGCGGGCCACCAGCTCGCGGTCCAGCACCGCCTGGCGCTCCCGGGAGGCCTGTTCCTCCCTCGCGGCAACAGCCGACTCACGGAGCCCCAGCTCCTCGGCCCGAGCCCTCAGCTTGCCCTCGCTGGCTTCGAGCCGTGCGGCGACCTTCTTCTCCTCGGACGCCACGGCGCGTTCCCGATCCGCGACAGCGCACTCGCGGCGAGCTACCTGCAGCCGCAGCTCCTCCGCGGCAGTGGAACGCGCTTCGGCCCTGGTGTGAGCTTCACGGGCCTCCTGACGGAGTCGCCGGGTCTCCGAACCCAGGCGGTCGATGGCCCTCTTCTGAGAATTGAGCACGCCCCCACGGCATCAAGCCTCGACTGCCTCGAGTCGAGTTCTGCCTCAGCCTCCTGGGTCTGCTGCTTCAGGAGATGCCCCCAGTTAAGGAGGCGGTCTCTCTCTCCATCCAGCATCTACCGCTCTCGCTCAAAGGCGGCCTGGACCTGCTGGACGCCAGCCTGGGCAAGCCCCAAGGCATCCGCTAGGGGCAGCGGGGCGGCGGAAGCAGGAGCCACGCCCCTGACCTCCCCCGTCACATCCACGACCGTTGGAGGCGCCGGTGCTTCGGCAACCGAGGCGAGGCGCCGATCTGGGGAAGCCAGGGGGCCAGCAGCTGCACCCACAGCTGCCCTTCCAGCCTCAGCGCCGGGCTTCTGAGCTGGCGAAGGAGGACGAGCGGGTGCTACCGCCGCCACCGCGGGGGATGGTCCCGCCGGCACAGAAGAAGCCTCTGCTGACTTGGGGGCCGTCGGAGCTGTCGCAGTTCCCGAACGCTGCGGCACAGAGCCTCCGCTGGCCGAAGATGGCTGGGGAACAGACTCGCCCCCAGCAGCCGGTGAGTCCCTATCGACATAAGGAGCTCTCAGGCTAAGAAAGGAGAAAGGAACGCTACTTCTAAAAGCCGGAAAGAGTGACACTTACCGGGGGACGTGAGCGCTCCAACGGGCTTGGAGCCCCAGCCTCTGAGTAGGGACAGAACCACCAGAACCTGCCGCCGGCACCTGCGCCTGCGCCGCAGGCGCCCGGACCGGCAGAGTAGGAGGCAGAGCAGTAGGGCCCCCGTCAGTGGTGCCCCTAGTGCTGCTCACCGATCTGGCCCCTGAGGCCTGAGGCACCTGCGTCCCCGGGTGAGTCCCAGCGGTGCCCCTTCTGATGCCGCTGCTGGCCGGGCCTGCAGCCGGGATGCTCGCTGGCTGCGGCGCCTGAGCCCTCGGCTCACCCCCGGGCATCGCCCCACCGGCGTCCCTCCTTGAAGCTCCTCCGCCTGAGGAAGGGAGGCGGGACGCCTGGAGCTCCTCGGACCGTCGCTGTCCGAGAAGAGACCCGCCGGAGCTGGAGACCCGAGGTCTCTTTGGGTCGCCACCCGACGAACCAGCGCCTCCGGGAGATGGGCGCAAGGGTACCCCTGCCCCCTGGCGTGGCGCAAACGACGCTCTTGGAGGAGACCGGGCACGTTTCTTCTCTGGCTGCCCGGGGGCCGGCTCCTTTCCCTTCCCCTTGTCGACGGTCTGAGCTCCGTCGACCCTCGGCACGGGATGGGCAGCAGTAGACGCCTCTCGCTCCGCCCCAGAGCGCTCGACCCCGGGAATCGAGATCCCCCGGAGGGCATCCCCAACCTGATGAACGGCAATCCCGATGTCGTCAAGATTCAGCATCTTCTGCAGCAACTCTGCCCTTCTCTGCGGCTCCAAGAAGAGGGGAGTGCCAGAGGCCGGGAAGGTGAGGTCGCCGCTGGTGACGAAGTCGCTGCTCACTTTGGCCACCATCTCGTACAGCTCCTCCTCATATGGGTCGGAGCCGAGACCCCTCTCCAGCCTGGTGCAGTCGAGCTCACCGGTGTAGTACCACGCCGGGCGGTTGCGTTGCTGCAAGGGCGCAATACGGCACGGCAGGAAATCTATCAGCACCATCAGGGACGTCAGCCCATCGTTGGCCAGGAACCGGATCCGCTCCAAGACCGGCGTGTACTCCGGCTCCATCTCTGGGGTCTCCTCCCAGAAGCGACGCTCGGTGGTCGGGCCGGCAGTTGGCAGCTGCAGGCGATCATGCTCGTCGGTCTGCACGATCACCCAGTTCTCCCTCTAGTTTTCCCACCTCGACGCACCGAAAGGTAGAAGATACCCAGAGGCCTTCGGATCCTTGCAGCGATGCTGGAAGTAGTACACCCGCAGCTGATTCTTTGAGCTGCGCCCGGTCGTCCGCAACACGAAGTAGTAGCGGAAGAGTGTCACTGAAGTGTGCACCCCCACGAACATTTCGCAGAAGTGCACGAAGACGGCGGCCATCGCAAAGGAGTTGGGGGAGAGGGTATGAAGCTGGAGACCGTACATCTCCAGCAGCGTCACGAAAAAGGAAGAAATTGGCAGGGCCAACCCCGCCATGGCGTAGGCGGTAAAGAAGACTATTTTCCCCTTCTCCAGGAGGAGGGGGAGAGATCCCTGCCGGAGCCAGCGCTTCTGCTCCTCCGTGCGCCAGCCCAGAAGCTTGCACACTAACCCGAGCTCGGCCGACCGGGCAAGACGTGGCGGAGGCAGGTTGGAAGCCATGGCAGGAGAAAGCTCAAGAACAGGGAAGACAAGGGCGCAAGATCTCAAGGAAGATGCAAGCGCTGGGAAGTGCGAAGGGAAGCAGCGATGCGGGTGAGATCCCCTTTTAAACTTCCCAGGCGCAATTCAAAGCGATTCGAAACTCTTCGAATACGCCGCTTGGACAACCGCTTCGGCTCCAAGACCAAGCGTCGATGACAAGTGGACCCAAGCCGTCTGGCTGAAGCGGTGGGCCCAAGAAGTCAGTCTCCCAAGGAGACGAGCCAGCGAGACACTTCGGCGGTTTCCGAAAAGGCGCGGCGACGTGCAGAAGTGGCAGCCTTGGGAACTGCCGCAGTAAAAGAAGCCATCAAGTGGGGCACACGCTCCCATGATCCCGCGACTGTTCATGCTCCGGCAACGGTCAATGCGGGTCTTCGAGAAGGTGCGCGGAGCGGAAGAGACAGGGGCCCCACCTCGGGCTCGCTATCTCCCCCAAGATGGGCCCGAGGGCCACTATCGGTACCCTCAATATGGGGTACCCCCGCGCACAGGGGAAACTGCCTAAGGACCTCACCCTTCTCCGCAGAGAGAGCTCCGAAGGCACCATGTGTCCAGCGGGGCCGGACAACCCTCTCTTCAGAGGTAAGCTCCGGGCCCGCCACGTGGCCAACTGAGCCGGACCTCCCCCCCTCCGCGGGGAGAGCTCCGGAGGTCCCACATGTCCAGCGGGCTCGGACCTCCCTCTCCTCAGAGGAGGGCTCTGGGCCTGCCACGTGGCCAGCAGAGCCGGACCTCCCCCCTCCATGGGGAGAGCTCCGATGGCTGCACGTGTCCCATGGGGTCAGGCCTCCCTCTCCTCAGAGGAGAGCACCGAGCCCGCCGCGTGGCCAACTAAGCTGGACCTCCCCCCTCCGCGGTGAGAGCTCCGAAGGCTCCACGTGTCCCGCGGGGCCGGAGCTCCCTCTCCTCAGAGGAGAGCTCCGGGCCCGCCACGTGGCCAGCGGTGCCGCGCTACCTGCCCCCGCACGATAGGCGGCAAGAGTAAAGACACGCCATACCTTGCCCGTACAAGGTATTCAAGACCCGCGCCTTCCCAAGGCGCGGAGACGCGGAGCACGCCTCTGTCAGGTGCCGTGGCGCCCAGTCACATCGCAGACTGGCGCGCCGCATCAGAGGCTGCACGCCAATAAACACAGCGATAAGACATCCCCTGCCACCCCTGCCATCATCAACCACTACGACTAGTTGGCGGCATGGGCAGGGCAGCAGAACGAAGACTCGGAAGCCCTCGCCAGAGGCAGCTACCGGCGTAACTGCAGATACGGTAGATGGCAGGCAATCTCCCTGGGACCACCTGTCGGGTCCCGGGCCCACCTTGTAAGCCGCTCGAGCCTTGGACTATAAAAGGCTCAGGTAGGCAACGTTAGCAAGGGTTCGACTCTTTTGCACACTAACGCTCCAGCATCCGAGCACTTAGGTCATCCTCAAGCTCAGGACTCCGGTTCTGAGCAACAAGCAATACAACGAGCAACTCAGCTCACCGTGGACGTAGGGTATTACGCTCCGGCGGCCTGAACCACGTAAAAATCCCTGTGTCAAGCTTCTCCCTCAATCGTCCCTAACGCGTAAGCTCTCCGTGAGTGACTAGCCCCTCCGAAAAAGAACCTCCGCGGGCTGCCCAGAGCAGGCCCAGGGGAAGTGTCGGCTACACACTTCGACAACCGTCATTGCCGGTGAAGAATTCGAGGTCACCGAAGTATATCTCCGTGTCAGATGTGAAAGTTGGTCGTGGGGAAGCCATCGATTTGGTGGAAATGAAAAGTGCGGTAGTCCCCCTACCTAGCGCGCCGATTGTCGGTGTTTCGGACTTCCGACTAGTAATCAAATGTTTTGTGCGTTCTACCTCGAGATGGCCTAGCTAAGAACACTAAGTGGCTTATCCTGGTTTGAGCAAAAATGCCCTACGTCCAGCCAGGGTGTCTCATTTGTTCTTATTCAAGAATGGGGGCTGTTCTTACAAGTGCAAGAGCCTGCCTCTTCGAATCGGCATGTCTCTCTATTTATTCGCTCTCTCTCCTTCATTCTCTCTCTTCCTCGTCCCACCTCCGTGCTGTAGAGGGGAGGCGAGTCGTGGGCACAGGATGGCTTGTCTTGTCATTCGTTTGACAGAGCACTCGATGGTGCCGCCATACTCATGGCCTACTGCTGCTCCTGCTTCCGTCCCGTTGTTGGAGAGTGGTCCATACCAAGGCACACGCGCGCCCCGCGCTCCACTCCTCTTCGGTCCCGTCGGAGGTGACGGGCATTCAATGCTAGAGCCAGGGGGTACTTGATTACCCTTTCACTCAGTTGAGGCGGCGCCTTCTCCGCATTGAAGGCCACCTGCTTCTCTCCTACCCAAGGTCGGGCTCGGGTTCTCCCCCGGAGGTTCGGACTTTCTTTCCGGGTCGCCTTGGGGATGAGTATTGCGTCCTGCCCAAGGGTCGGCCCCAGGCCCCTCATCGCGCCTCCTCCTGAGTCCGGGCTCGGGCCTGCTCCGTCATCCCTCGTGGGATGCTCCCTCGCCACTTCCCACGATTCTGGGCCCAGAACCCCGTCACATATACTCTCTACAAGGTCCACCACTAAAAAATTGTATTTGACCAACAGGTACAAAGGAAATTATAGATTCGGATAGAGGAGCATGCAAAATACTTGCAGAAACTATTGGAATAGCAACAGAAGGCTAGCAACTCTTTGTCACTGAACTCCAACCGAAGCACAAGCTGAATCACCTGAATTGACGTCCAAGGACGAGACATTTGCAATTTTACTACCACAAACGTTCAGCTTCGCCAAAATACTACTCTCAACATTGAACTCACTAAAATACCATTATAATGGAAACCTATTTGCTCGTTTACCATCGAGACATTATAACTCAACTCATAGCCTATTTTAGCATAAAAGAACACAGAAAAAGACTAAAGTACTCTCAGCTCTTTTATCCACATCTCTCATTTGAAAATTCATGTTTAGTTCATCAATTAAGAAGTAAACAAAAATCTAGCAAACAACATACATTGCATCATCATTGTTTGAGTCCTTTTCATTGCCACCAAATTCTTCTATGTACTCCATGCTAACAACATCCTCGTGCTCCATGTTCATCAAGGCGGTCGAAGGCTGCTTACAAGCAAAAAACAAGAAAAAATTAGTAGCAAAAAACTTCAAACCTAGATATGTTGTGTAGAACACGTACTGGCGCAGGGGCGGTCTGCAGTCGGGCGCCGCGCTCTCGGGTCGGCGGTGTTCGTGGAACAGAGGGTTCAATAGCGTGTAGTCGCCAGCAGATGGCCTAAACTACCTACACTTCAGGAAATCTCGGCTTTAGCTCACCGAAATCAAGATAGAATGAGGTTCCTGTTAAACAAGAACGTGGTAAGTCTCACTTACGTGGAGAGAGCCAGTGCTTTACTTGGTAAAGCAACAAAGAGACTAAAATCTAAGCTATGATCTACGAAAACGAAAGAAGAATAAAATAGATGAACAAAAAGTTGTATTGTATTGATCTAGACTTGTTTTTTTTGTTTTGGCAGATAGCTGCCTTTATATAGACCCTGATTACAACCGAAAAGATTTGATCTAAGTTTAAACTAAACTTATCTAATCTCTAGGACTCAATCTTATATAAATGCATGGATGAATGTCGTGATACACCTTCTAGAACAATTGACACGATATCATCTAATATGTACAAAGTTTTGAACTCTACCGAGAAAGCCTAGTCCCTTCGGCCTTTGTATCTTGCGGTTTAGCTGGTTTATATCGCAGCCGCAAGATAATTTGGTCTTCTCGGGTCGAGTTCCCACCCAAACGCTTGTATTTTCTCCAGTCTTGGGTAGGTTCTTTGCCGAAGACTTCTGCACTTTGAATTCTCAAGATAAAAGCCCTTTTAACCTCGTTTTTTGGCTCCTCCGACCTGCAAAACTTAACCATTTTTACCTCCAATAGGCGGCAGGGGGGCACCTCGATGGCGCTGCCAGCGGGGCAGGGCGGCGCGCGCTCGGGTCGGCGGCTCGGTTGGATGGGGTCAGGCAAGTGTTGCCGGCCGTCTCGGTCAGGCAGGCAGGTGGGCGGGGGGGGGGGGGGGGAGCCAATTGCTATTTTAGAACTCTAATCAAGTGGCTTCGACGAAATAGCACTTACGTCGTGGTCTTCGATAAAATAACAATTTTATCGTTGACACATCATTAAAATAGGATTATAGTCTAATTGAATTATTTTAACAATTTTCATTTTCTTTATTATTTTTAGAGCACCTGAATTAACCATATTGCCCCTAATCTAGTTTTCCCTTTTCTTTCTGTATGGCAAGGAAAATAACACTTCTAACGCTGCTTCTGTGACTAGCCTCCTGCCTTCTGCTTGCTTGCCTCCTTCTTGACTCTACTCTGGAAAAAGATACAGATTCTATAATAGTAATTAACTCGGTAGGCCGACGGTTGCAGGCTGTCGACTGAGAGGCACAGCGCGTAGGGGTCAACAACAGGCGGGCTCTGCATTGCTGGCAGCGACGTGAACGGCATCCTGGGCATGGAGGCCACATGCGGTGGCCCCACCATGTACTGGTGCCCTCCGGTCGGTAACATCACCGGCGCCGCCACCGCCCATCCACATAACTTGTAGCTGGAGCTGCAGAGACTTGTGGTACTCGATCACTGTAGGATCGAAGAGCACATGAAAAGCTACCAAAGGGGGCGTGAATTGTAGATTTAAACTTTTTATCGGGAGCAACAAAAAAACCCTCGGCAGAAAATCAATCTATTAAAGAAATCATATATGCAACTCATCTAAACGTGTTCAACTGTGACAGAAGTGGTATATATTATAGAGAATGAAGTCACGAATACAAAACAACAAGAATCACAGAAATCCGTCAAAAATAACTCAAATTATGATCGTAAGATCAAATGAGGGTCAGTCTGTTCTACTCGAGTAAAAACCAGATCTGCAACACTGCAAAGAAACTCGTGTAGATCAGAAACTACAAATACAATGACCGTAAAATTTTTACAGATGATAGTATGATAGATAATCAAGTTGTGAAGACAACCCAAAAAGAATCACATCAATTGGATCTGTAAAACTCGAGTTATGATCAAAACACCGAAGCACTGTCGTGCTGGCCCGAAACTCGACGAGAAAGACTTGACAAAAACAAGTCGGTGAACAAGGCACAAAAGCTCCTCTAAATTACGAATCTTATTGATTAAAATATAAGAGGAACAGCTCAAAGTTGTGCCCCCACGAGCCCTGACCTCCCTTGCTTATATAACCAGCCCTAAGACCAACCCAATTCAAACTAGGACTCCTACTCCTACTTGGATTCAAACTGTAACTTTCCAATACTGCTCAAGACTCTTCTATACGCATATAGAAGCAATCTTAAGACTTCCAAACACCTTAGTAACGTTCCAAAAATTTCTAAAGCAAATCTACTTCATGCCTAACACGAAATCCTATTCTAATCAACTCGAAACTTTGCATAAATAAACCATAACCGCCTCAGCCACAGCCTGAGCGCAAAATCCAGCCGGTTGAACCTTTTCAACCATATCCCCACTTCCATATCTCTTCACCATGCCTTGGAACAATGTAGACACGTCCATGCACTCCTTGCACACGTGCAAACACCTTCCAACGACGTCCACGGTACCTTCATATGCATTATTCTTGATCCAAACATGCTGCGCGACCTCCCGATCAACTCAACCACAATTCCTCCCGAATTTGGTTATTGAATCTCATCTTCTCCCTAAGACTAGTTTAGTGGATCCCGTCACCAGCCATATCTTGAACTCAAGCAACACCTGCACATGAATAAACAACCAATACTTTCAAGCACAAGTCCACGATTTGACTCACGTTAGTTCCGAAAATCACAACACCTTACATGAACACCTCACATGAGGATGTTGTAAACTATAGCAAAAGTTAACCACCGTAAACAGCCATAACACTTCAAAACCTTAGAAAAAAATACTAAGCAAACTTTCCATAGATGTAAAGCAAGTTTGAAACATTTGTACGGTAAAAATAGAACCATTGTGATTTATCTCCGGACCTTGCCAAAGCTAACCGGACCTTGAGCCAGAGCTTACCAAAGCTAGCAGAACCTAGCACCGGAACTTACCAAAGCTAGTCGGACCTACCGCCAGAGCTAACAAAACACATGTCGGACCTAGCCATAGCAAGTCGGACCTTATGTCGAATCTTGTCGGAGCTCGGATCTAGAGTCGGACCTTGACAAAAAAAGTGTTTTGGCAGAATTCAAGACTTTTATCGTCATAGCGAATGTATTCAACACACATAGGTCTCACAATCTCCCTCTTGATGAATGCATTAGCAACACCACTTAAAATCCGAACATTGGCTTATTCACATGAAAAGTTTTGAAAACAATGAAATGAGAAAGAAATTTCGAAACAAAAATTTCTCCCCCTATACATATTTCCCCCCCTTTGTAAATCAGAATTAAAATGAGAAGAAAAACAAAAATTCTCCCCCTGAGAAGAATCATGCTAAAACACTTGTGAATCGTGCAATGTGTGATCAATTTCTCCCCCTTTGACAATGTATTCAGCAAGGTTCAAAAGAGAAATTTTAATTGTTATGAGCATATTTATAACATATACATATAAAACAAAGTTCATCCAAGCCATACTATCAAGTAACTTACACTATCACATCAATGAGATACATAAAGTAGTGTAAGCCATGCTAGAGATCAAGTGTAATTTTCAATTTAAGCAAGTCATGATCTCACAAACTTAACTATGTTAATACCTGAAAGCATGACACTTGTTGCTGCATTTTAATTATTTTTCAAAGCACAAATTCAGATCATATGACATTTGCAAGAGATTATATGCCACATCAGCCTTATTCTAACCAACCAAGCCAAGCCTATGTCATTTGAGAATCAGAAGCTTAAGGTTATGGTTTTAGTCATACACAACTTCTTCCAAGTTCATATCTAAGTGCAATGATAAGCCATCTCAAAAAAAGAAGTGCGATGCATGCATATTCTCTTGATCTTTTTCTCAATTTTTCATTTAAAAAGCTCAACATGTGAATAGTTGATTGATTATTCTTTCATTATTAAAAGCACTTGTGAGCATGCAACAAGTTTAAAACAGCAAGAAAGTTTGATCATGACCAGATTTAGTGTAAATAATTATTCCAATTACTAGTCATGGCAAAAACTACAAAATGTATAACATGAGTAATGTAGTAAGAAGTTTCAGCATATAAAAGGAATCAAAAAAGTCATATATGTACGAAATACTATGTTTATATTATTTTAAATTCAGATTCACACATAGACTTCCCAAGTTTCAAAACTCCCCCCTCAATTTAAGCCATGAGGATGCATAACCCCTATTTCACTATGAATGAAACAAAAACGAGTGAAATCTAAAGGTTTTGTAAAAATGTCAGCCAATTGTTGTTCGGTATCTACATGGTGAAGCACAATGTTTCCTTTTTCAACATTATCACGAGAAAGTGATACCTAATGTCAATGTGCTTTGTTCTTGAATGTTGCACGGGGTTTTTAGCAATGCAAATGGCACTAGTGTTATCACAAAATAGTGGAACACTATCTAGATCAACCCTATAGTCCTTAAGTGTTTGAACAATCCAAAGAATTTGTGAGCAAGCGCTAGCAGCAACTACATATTCAGATTCGGCTATGGATTGTGCAACTGAATTTTGTTTTCTAGAGGACCAAGCAAAGAATTACCAAGAAAATGACAAGCACCCGAAGTACTTTTCCTATCAATTCTACAACCCCCAAAATCAGCATCCGTAAAAGCTTTCAAAGTAACGGTTGAGGAAGAAGGAAGAAAAATCCCAAATTCTTGAGTTTCATGTA
The DNA here is from genome assembly GCA_030760725.1 of Neostapfia colusana. NCBI lineage: Eukaryota > Viridiplantae > Streptophyta > Magnoliopsida > Poales > Poaceae > Neostapfia > Neostapfia colusana. The sequence goes on from JASWHV010000007.1 coordinate 33,112,471, forward strand.
AGTACCTGAGAATTCTTTTGACGGTTTGACGATGTGAAGCACGTGGGGAAGCTTGAAATCGTGCATAAAGACATACACTGAATTGTATGTCCGGTTTTGATGCCGAGAGGTACAAAAGTGATCCAATCATACTTCTATATTCTTTTTGATCCACGGGTTCAACATCTTCATCAAGTTCAAGTGTCGTTGCTGTACCCATTGGTGTCCGTAAAGACTTGCTTTTGTCCATGTTGAAGCGCTTAAGAAGGTCTCTTGTATAATTTGTTTGATGCACAAAAGTACCCTCCTTGGTTTGCTTGATTTGCAGCCCCAAAAAGTATGTGAGTTCTTCCATCATACTCATCTCAAATTCTAAACTCATCATAGCTGAAAACTTGGACACAAGATCATGAGAAGCACAACCAAAGATAATGTCATCCACATACACTTGAACGAATAGTGAGTCATTGCCATGCTTAAGCACAAAAAGAGTTTGATCAACCTTGCCCATGGTAAACCCATTTTCAAGTAAGAAAATTTTTAACCTATCACATTATGCTCTAGGGGCTTGTTTAAAACCATACAAGGCTTTGGACAGTTTGTAAACATGATTAAGAAAATTTGGATTTTCAAAACCCAGTGGTTGCTTGACATAAACCTCCTCATCTATGTATCCATTAAGAAAAACACTTTTAACATCCATTTTATATAATTTGAAACCTTTAGATGCAGCAAATGCTAACAAGATTCTTATTGCTTCTAACCTAGCAACAGGAGCAAAAGTTTCACCAAAATCTAGTCCTTTAACTTGTGTGAAACCTTGAGAAACCAACCTAGCCTTATTCCTAACCACAACCCCATCCTCACTTTGTTTATTTTTAAACACCCATTTAGTTCCAATTAGAGTGTGACCTTGAGGTGGAGGTACAAGTTTCCAAACATTATTTCTTTCAAATTTTCTAACTCTTCTTGCATGGCAATAATCCAAGATTCATTAGTGAGTGTGTGTCATATATCTTTGGGTTCAAAAGAAGCAACAAATGCTGAATGAGCGTGAGAGTTTGGATCATAAAACCTGGACCGTGTGACTCGTTCGTGGAAGCTTCCAATCATTTGTTGTGGAGCATGACTTTTGAGAACCCGGAGGGGAGTAGACAATTCACAAGCTTCTTCTTCTTCTTCATGTTCATCAAAAATTGAAGAACTTGTGACTTGAGGACGATCTCGACCAGCAATGATGGTCGTCGGTGCTGGTTGTGAATCAAAATCAGGAGCTGGAACAATGTCATTAGCTCCTGAATTTTCAGGCAACAACATCACTTTTCATCTTATTCGATGAAAATACTCCCCCCCTGCGGATATGGGTCTGGTCCTACAATATTAGAGCTAGTACCTGGGCTAGCTTCATTAAAAGAAACCTCACAAGTCTCCACAATTTTGTTAGTGTCATGTAAAAGCACACGGTAGCCTCTAGTATGAGATGGGTAACCAAGAAACATGCCATCAACGGATCTAGGTTCAAATTTATCAAGATTACCATGTTTCTTAACAAAGCATTTGCATCCAAAGACCCAAAAGTGTGTGACACTAGGCCTATGTCCAAACCGAAGTTTATATGGTGTTTTACCTAACTTAGCACGCAAGAAAACACAACTTGAGACATAACAAGCAGTTGCAATTGCATCAGCCAAAAAATTTCTAGGAGTTTGATATTCATCAAGCATAGTCCTAGCCATCTCAACTAAGGTTCTGTTCTTTCTCTCTATAACACCGTTTTGTTGAGGTACATATGGTGAAGAAAATTGATGATCTATTCCATTTTCAGCACAAAAGTGATCAAACGATTGATTTTTAAATTCGGTCCCGTTATCACTTCTAATTGCTTTTAAAGATCCTGGGTGATCAATTGATAATCTAAGAAATAAGGTTCTAAAGTGACTAAAAGTTTTATTCTTAGATGCCATAAAAAAATCCAAGAGTAGTCATCAATAATCACAAGAACATACCATTTAGCTCCGGACGATTGAACACGTGAAGGTCCTACGGTGTCAAGGTGTAAAAGTTCACCCTGTTCAGTTGTCATGGTCATTGTGAGAGGAGCATGTGAACCTGCAACCATCTTAGCATGTCTACAAGAAGAGCACACAATTTCTTTGTCCCCTTTAAGCTTAGGCCGCCCACGTATGCGATCAAGAGCACTAACACGTGTGAGATGATCAAAGCCTACGTGACCAAGTCTACGATGCCAAAAATATAAGTCTTTTGAATCATTAGCAACTAGACATCTATGCTTAGAGGATGACATATCAAAATCAGCTTTAAAAACTCTTCCAAACCGAGACATATTAAAAATGAGCTCATTATTTGAATCTACAACCTTGCAACAATTTTTAGTGAAAATAATTTCCAGATTTTCATCTAGCAATTGTGAAACAAAAAGCAAGTTGTATTTCAAATTTTTAACAAGTGCCACAACTTTTAAAGTGTAGTGATTATTTACTCTAACATTCTTTCTTAAACAATTATAGGAGTTGAAGAATTATCGGCAAAAGTAACATTTTCTATATATTATACAAAAGAGAGGGAGGAGAACCATTCTTTGTTACCGGTCATGTGGCATGAGCATCCTGAATCCACAATCCAAATGTTCTCCTTCCTCAACCGTGTAACCTACATAGAAGTACAATACGTCGATGACTTAATAGTGGGGTTAGTCGAAAGGCATTTAGGAATCCAGTACTGAGTCACACGACATCCAGCAGAAGTAACACACAAAGGTTGAGATAAAATAGCAGGTTTATGAGCCAATGTTTGAGGATTTTTGTACCCAACTACTGACCTACGAGGTGTTACATGAGTAGCACTAAAAACAGTAGGTCCGGAAGCAAACTTTGCATGTTTTTTACTCATTACAGCAGGTTGCATATTCCTAACATTCGGTTCAGCACACGCAACAGGTTTTGCACAGTTGTTATGTGATCTAGCAATCATTCTTTCCTTTTTCTGTTGTTTAGCTAGTCTATAACAAAAATCTATGACATGACCATCTCTACCACAGTAGGTTCAATGAATTTTAACTTTATATTCATGTCTAGATGAGCAGACAACATATTTATTTGAAACCAAATGAGACAACACTCCTGCAGATTTAAAAACCACTTATTTTGTTTAGGAACTGTTTTAATCAAACCACTTCCTAATGAATCAAAACCTAAACCAGTTTTATTATTGCAAGATTTAGAATAATTCAACAACAAGTTCAGATTCTTATTCCCATTATAAAACCGCTCTAGTGTCCTATTCATGTCATCAAGTTTCTTAGACAAGTCTAGTAAGTTTTGACATGAAGTTTCTCCTTTTAGTTTGCAATTGGAACAATACTTAACTTCATGAGAACGTAAAGCATTGTTCAATATAGAAAGTTCATTTGAAGCATCTTGTAGTTTCTTATTAATATCATCACAAGTAGAACAATGCAAATCAATTGTAGAACAACAAGCATCTTTCAAGTTTTTATCATTAAGTGCAGCAAGCTCTCTGTTCTTTTTAATCTCTAGCTCAATTTTATCAAGTGTGAAGGTATGTGCACTTCTTAGAGAGGACAATTGTTCACATATTAAATCACATGAGGAACAAGAATCATCACTAGGAATCAAATATTTGAAACGATTAATTTCAGATTCTAGTGACTCAATTTTAACAGCATTGTCCCTAAGTTTTTTGTCCTTTTTCTTAACTATAATAGTGGCACGAGAAATAGCATCACACATTTCTTCGCAAGTAGGACATACCTCTTCATTGTCATTGTTGTGTTCTGCCTCCTCCATACTTGAACTTGACTTGCCTGCCATGAATCATAAGTTTCCAAATCATCTTCATCTTCGTCACTTCCGATGTCCACATCGCTCGAGCCAAGTTCTTAAAGTGCTGAGATAAAACTTTTTACCAATTGACGTCCTATAAAACCCTTCTTCTTTTTCTTATCGTTTGCAGAGGAGTGCTTCGTTCTAGTTTGCTTTTTATCACGGGAAGTAGGACCTGGAAGGTTAGGGAAATCCGTACGAAAATGTCCTGTCTTACCACATTCGAAGCATCGTTGAGGTTCAACACTTTCTCTCCTTCTAGTTCTCACATTTTGCAATGCTTTTGAGAACCGATGAGTGCAAGTTCTTCCTCTGGAAACTCTACAATCTATTCAAGAGTTAGAGAGGACAACAAATAAAGTGTACCACAAGATGAAGATTGACTAGAGCTAGGCATGTCACGTTGTGAAACAAATGCAAGAGACTTGTTGGGGTTCTTACGTGATATTATGTCAATTTCATGAGTTTTTAACTTAGAATATAGCACATCTAATGTAAGTGTACTCATGATAGTACATTCACAAATAGATGTAAATTTCATCTCCCAAATTGACATGTCTAATGCACTTACTAATTTCCTAGCATTTTCAGCATCTGAAAAATTAACGTTGACACTACGCAAGTTGCTGAGAATTTTATTGGAGCGAGCAAAGAGGTCATTGATTGACTCACCAGGTTGCATCTCGAAGCGCATGTATTCTTTCTTAAACATATCTTGTCTTAATTCCTTGATCATGTTGGATCCTTCGTGGTAGTCACAAAGTGTTTTTCACACATCGTATGCAGATCGGAGGTGTGCAACACGGTCAAAGTCACTTTGAGTCAATCCTTGTATGATCAAGTTCCGTGCTTTATTATCGTTATCGACATCTCTCATGTTCGTAGTCGTGACTTGATCGTTTGACGGCACATCATAAGGCTTGTACACCTTTTCCTATATTGCGAAGCCTTGCGCCTGGATGAAAGCCTCCATATGTGCCTTCCAAACCTGAAAATCAATACCACCGAACACACAAGGTTTTGTGGAGTATTTCTCCATAATGATTAGTCAAAACACGTGCAAATCAGAAATATTAGTGCACCGTGGCTCTGATACCAATTGTAGGATCGAAGATCACGTGAAAAGATACCAGAGGGGGGTGAATGGTAGATTTAAACTTTTTAGCGGAAGCAACAAAAAAACCCCTCGGCAGAAAATCGATCTGTTAAAGAAATCATGTATGCGACTGATCTAAACATGTTCAACCATGAAAAAAGTGTTATATATTATGTAAAATCAATTCACGAAGACAACACAACAAGAATCACGTAAATCCGTCAAAAATAACTCAAATTATGATCGAAAGATCAAACGAGGGTCAATCTGTTCTACTGGAGTAAAAACCAGATCTGCAACACTGCAAAGAAACTCGTGTATATCCGAAACTACAAATCCAATGACCGTGAATTTTTCACAGATGATATATAATCAAGTTGTGAAGACAACACAAAAAGAATCACGTCAATTGGATCTGTAAAACTTGAGTTATGATCAAAACACCGAAGCACTATCGTGCTGTCCAGAAACTCGACGAGAAAGACTTGACAAAATAAGTCGGGCGAACAAGGTACAAAAGCTCCTCTAAATTATGAATTTTATTGATCAAAATATAAGAGGAACAGCCCAAAGTTGTGCCCCCACGATCCTTGACCTTCCTTGCTTATATAACCAGCCCTAAGACCAACCCAATTCAAACTAGGACTCCTACTCCTAGTTGGATTCAAACTGTAACATTCCAATACTGCTCAAGACTCTTCTATACGCATATAGAAGCAATTTTAAGACTTTCAAACACCTTAGGAATGTCCCAAACATTTCTAAAACAACTCAACTTCATGCCTAACAAGAAATCCTATTATAACCAACTCGAAACTTTCCATAAATAAACCATAACCGCCTCAGCCGCTGTCGAAGCGTCTGCGGTCGACACTTCCCCCGGGCCTGCTCTGGGAAGCCCGCGGAGGTTCTTTTTCGGAGGGGCTAGTCCTCTCACAGAGTCTCGCATGAGTTGAAGGTTATGAAGGTGGATTGACACTGGGATTTACGTGGTTCGGGCCGCCGGAGCGTAAAACCCTACGTCCACAGGAGTGCTTGGAGCACTTGTTTCCTTGAGTATGAGGTTGTGGGTGGCGAACTGCCGGACCCAGGCCTAGAGGGTGTTGAGAAAGATGCCGAACCAAAAAGTGGCCAACCCCTTGTAACGTAACGTTGCCTACCCGAGCCTTTTATAGTTCAAGACTCGGGCGGCTTACAAGGTGGGCCCCGGGATCCGACAGGTGGCCCCGGGGTGATTTCCTACCATCTACCTAGTCTTGGCGATGGCTTCGAGGTCGTCATCCTGCCGCGCTGCCCATGCCGCAAGCTATGCGTAGGGGTTGATGATGGCAGGGGCGGCAGGGCATGTCTTGTCGCTGCCTTTACTGGTCTACAGCTTCTGACATGGGTGCCTGCCTTGACGGTGACTGGTCACAGTGCTTTTGACAGGCGTGCGCTGCACCTCCACGTCTTGGGAAGGTGCGCGTCTTGAATGTCTTGTACGGTAAAAGCATGGCGCGCCTTTACTCCCGCTGGCTACCGTGTCGGGGCGGGCAGCACTGCACGTGGCCACGTGGCAGGCCCGGAGCTCTCCTTTGAGGAGAGCGGGAGCTCTGACCCTGCTGGATACGTGGCGCCTTCGGAGCTCACCCCTACGGAGGGGGTGAGGTCCGGCCTTCTGGCCACGTGGCAGGCCCGGAGCTATTCTCTGAGGAGAGGGAAGCTCCGGCCCTACTGGACGAGTGGCGCCTTCGGAGCTCTTCCCTGCGGAGGGGGGAGGTCCGGCCTTCAGGCCACGTAGCAGGCCCGGAGCTATCCTCTGAGGAGAGGAGAGCTCCGGCCCTACTAGACGTGTGGCGCCTTCGGAGCTCTCCCCGGCAGAGGGGGGAGGTCTGGCTTTCAGGCCACGTGGCAGGCTGGGAGCTATCATATGAGGAGAGGGGAGCTCCGGCCCTACTGGATGCGTGGCGCCCTCGGAGCTCGCCCTTGCGGAGGAGGCGAGGTCCTTAGGCGATTTCTTTCTGTGCGCGTGGGTACCTGGTATTGAGGGTACCGACAGTTGCCCCCGGGCCCATCTCAGGGGAGATAACGAGCCCGGGGTGGGGCCTTCCCCTTGTCTACCCGCGCACTTCCTTGTCTTGAGTATTCCTGTGCTTGTAGGGTCTTACCCTCTTCGGAGCTCAGCCCTACGGAGGGGATGAGGTCCTGCGTCGGAGTTTGCCTCTGAGGAGAGGGAGAAGTCCGGCTTCTGCATTCGTCTCTGAGAAGAGGGCGAAGGCCGGCATCGGAGCTCAGGCCAGCAGGGGGCATGAGGTCTGGCATCGGAGTTTAGCCTCTGAGAAGAGGGGAGGTCCGGCAGTCATCGGGGCTCGCCTCTGAGGAGAGAGCGAGGGCCGGCATCAGAGGTCACCCCCGCCGAGGGGGTGAGGTTTGGCATCGGAGCTCAGCCTCTGAGAAGAGGGGAGGTCTGGGAGGTCATCGGAGCTCAGCCTCTAAGAAGAGGGGAGTTCAGGAAGTCATCGGAGCTCAGCCTATGAGAAGAGGGGAGGTCCGGGAGGTCATCGAAGCTCAGCCTCTGAGAAGAGGGGAGGTCTGGAAGTCATCGGAGCTCAGCCTCTGAGAAGAGGGGAGGTCCGGGAGGTCATCGGAGCTCAGCCTCTGATAAGAGGTGAGGTCCGGAAGGTCATTGGAGCTCAGCCTCTGAGAAGAGGTAGGCGAGGTCCGGCTTCGGAATTCACCCCTGCAGAGGGGGTGATGTCCGGCATCGGAGCTCAGCCCTATAGAAGGGGGAGGTCCGGCTTCGGAGCTCAGCCTCTAAGAAGAGGTAGACGAGGTCCGGCTTCGGAATTCACCCCTGTGGCTGGGGTGGTGTCCGGCATCGGAGCTCAGCCCTGTGGAAGGGGGAGGTCCGGCTTCGGAGCTCGCCTCTGAGGAGAGGTAGACGAGGTCCGGCTTCAGAATTCACCTCTGCGGAGGGGGTGATATCCAGCATCGGAGCTCATCCCTGTGGAAGGGGGAGGTCCGGCTTCGGAGCTCACCTCTGAGGAGAGGTAGACGAGGTCCGGCTTCGGAATTCACCCCTACGGAGGGGGTGATATCCGGCATCGGAGCTCAGCCGTGTGGAAGGGGGAGGTCCGGCTTCGGAGCTCGCCTCTGAGGAGAGGTAGACGAGGTCCGGCTTTGGAATTCACCCCTGGGGAGGGGGTGGTGTCCGGCGTCGGAGCTCAGCCCTGTGGAAGGGGGAGGTCCGGCTTCAGAGCTTGCCTCTGAGGAGAGGTAGACGACGTCCGGCTTCGGAATTCACCCCTGCGGAGGGGGTAATATCCGGCATCACCCCTGGGTAGGGAACGGTAATCCTGCTCAGAGGTCCTCCCTTCCCTGTCTCTTAGTCTTATTTTGCTTAAAGTCCTAGCCGGCATACGGGGCTTGGGTAATCAGGTGCACCCGGTCCCGGAGGCCCGGCTCCCGCCTAAGTCAGGGTGTAACCGTCAGGCCCCTAGTACTCATACCGTCTGGGGAGGCAGAGTGCGCATGCTTTGGGTGCAGGACTATGCAAAATAAGGCTCCTGGACCTCCCGCTCTGGCGTAGGTCTTTTCCTGGAGGTGGCCAACCGGCGTTACAGCACCTAATTGGGGGAGGTCCGAGAGGCCCCCGGCCTTTGGCAGGTACCCCAAGCACTACCGCCTTCGGCAGGATGGCAAATGTCGACTATGCATGAAAGCAGGAAAGGAGAACCGAGTGTACGATGGGCGTACACTATCTAGAGCACGGGGAGGTGATCATATAAATTAATGCGTAATTTAAATGAGCACCAAAGTAGGCGTGGTAGGACTTACAGAGGTAGCACTGGAGCGCCTGCCTTGAGCTCTCATGCACGGACCTCTGGTGGTAGCGCCGGAGCGTCTGCCTGTACCATGCGATCCGGAGCGTTGCTCGCCATCTTGCCTCGACGACGAGGTAGATGTCTTCACGCAGGAGCTGGTCTTGCGTGGCTTCGTCGTACGCTCGGACATAGGGGGACCCCCATGGCGATCTCGGGGGAAGCGTGGCTTCGGCCCCGCATACCATGAAGGGTGATTCACGTGACCTGGCTCGGGGATGTCCGGCTGGCCCACGACGTAGAGGAGCCGGTATCCCCCTGACGGCTTCTGGGGCTTGCCTCTGAGGAGAGGGCCCCAGCTCGTCCAACCTCCATGCCACGAACGGCCTCGAGGATGGGATCATGTGCAGCGTCTGCACCGGTTGTGTGGGTCTGCTTGGCATGGATCTAGCACACCTTGCGTCTCCTAACTGGCTTGACGGCATCCAGGTGATTGTTGGTCAGTAGAGGCCATGCCGGAGGGCTCCACCGACCAGCGTGCGGAACAATGCGCGACTCCCACACTCGCCTCCATGGATTGCTGCGAGCAGGTCGCAGCCTTCCTCCTGGGTTATGCACCGCAATAGGATGCCGTGGCGCCACGCCAATAAAGATACCAGCGCGTAGCACTTAGCCATCCGCACAATCCGTTCAGAGGATGCACGTTCATCAGGAAGGATGGTCTTTCAAGAAGTCCCGGACCTCCGTGGTCCATGCATCATGGCTACTTGAGCTTCTGGATCTTGGGTGCTGGGTTGCACAGAGTCCCCAGTGGCGCATACGATCCTTGGCGGAGCACCATGGCTGCAGGGCCGCCGGGACCACCAGCTTCGAGGTGCTGATCTCGCCCCCTTCGCTCGGTTCGGCAGGACGGGCTGTGAGTCGCGGCAACGTCCCTTCGAAGGCTCCTTCGGGCTCCGGGGCTCCGGTGTAGGCCTTCGTTGACAAGTAGTTGGCGACGGTGTTGTCAGCGCGTGGTACATGGTGCAGGTCCAAGGTACCCAAACCACTCCCCTGTTGGCATGAGGAGCAGCACGCCGTCGGAGTAGAACGTCCAGTGACTCGGTGAAGGCCGGTGCTCGGGGCTCCGGTTCTCCACCTTCGGGGCCCCCCGGGGTTGCTTGGTGGTGGCGTCCACCTGACCACGAAGTCAGTCGGTGCTTGTCTCTTGACTGTCTGATGTGGTTGGAAGTCCAGCTTGACCTCCGCCATCTTCGGGCTGTTCTCCTGCTTCGGAGGCTGGCCGTGAGTTCCAGCCACGCCCTTCTGCTGCTCTGGCGCACTTGTCCGCTAGGCTGAAGAGCTCCAAGACGTCTTGCACCTCTCTGGTGGCCAACTTCTCGAGCATCTTCTTGTCCCTCACACCCTGTCGGAATGCGACCACGACTGATGCACTCAGGATGTGAGGGATGGTGTTCTTCACTTGGGAGAATCACTGGATGAAGGAGCGCAGAGATTCCCCCTGTTGTTGTCGTATGGCATGGAGGTCCAGCTCCGTGCCGGGACGCGTATAGGAGCTGCTGAAGTTCGCCGTGAACTGTCGGCACAGCTCCGCCCAGGAGGTTATGGAATCCTGGGGCAGGTTCATGAACCATGACCGTGCCGGTCCGGTCAAGGCGACGGGATGTAGTTGGCCAGGGTGACCTCATCCCCTCCTACCACGAGGACGGTAGTGATGTAGACCTGCAGGAACTCGGCAGGGTTGACGCTTCTTCGTACTTCTCCGGCAGGTGTGGCCGGAACTTGCGTGGCCACACTGCAAAGCGGAGGTGTGGCGCCAGGGCCGCACACCCCGTCCCTGCTGCTGCAGATCCTGGTGCCGCGAACCTTTGGTCGGCTGCTGGCACGGTGTACCCCGGTATGGGCAAAGGCGCTCCATATCCCGGGGGCGCCGACTGCAGGGCATATGGTTGCTGCATATGCTGCACGGCGTACATCTAGGGCAGAGGTTGCATGGCGAACGTCTACGGCCCAGGCTGAGTCGAGGCAGTCGACGTGCTGTAGTCGGCCTCGTGGATGCGACGCCTTTGCCGCTGCCGCTCGATGGTGACGCGAGCATCTTCTCCCGCGCGGCGTCGCTCCAGCTCTGTCCTCAGGTCCGCCGCTGGGAGCCTGGTAGAGCGGGAGTCTGCCGTCTGCCCGTCAACCGTTGTTGTACGCAACAGCGACACGGCTGGTTGACTGAGGCGTCGTACCCATTGCAGCGGAGGGTTGACGGCACGACAAGGCGGTCGATGTCGTGGATCCACTGTTGGGTGGCCCTCTGGGGAGCGTCCGCAGCCGGTGGATTGTGCAGGAGCGCTCGCGCGGTGGCCAGTGCACTTGCTTGAGAGGCACTCTGCGCCGCAGCAGATCTTGAGGTCGTCGCTCGCCGGGAACGATGGTACAAAGAGCCAGCCATTGAGGGAAGCTTGGACATCTTCGCTGGCGTAGACCCGTCTCGAGAGAGAAAAGACCCCTACCTGGCGCGCCAAATGTCAAAGCGTCTGCGGCCAACACTTCCCACGGGCCTGCTCTGGGCAGCCCGCGGAGGTTCTTTTTCAGAAGGGCTAGTCCTCTCGGAGGGTCTCGCGTGAGTTGAAGGAGATGAAGGTGGATTGACACCGGGATTTACGTGGTTCGGGCTGCCGGAGCGTAAAACCCTACGTCCACGGGAGTGCTTGGAGCACTTGTTTCCTTGAGTATGAGGTTGTGGGTGGCGAACTGTCGGACCCAGGCCTAGAGGGTGTTGAGAAAAATGCCGAACCACGAAGTGGCCAACCCCTTGTAACGTTGCCTACCCGAGCCTTTTATAGTTCAAGACTCGGGCGGCTTACAAGGTGGGCCCCGGGACCCGACAGGTGGCCCCAGTGTGATTTCCTACCATCTACCTAGTCTTGGCGATGGCTTCGAGGTCGTCATCCTGCCGCGCTGTCCATGCCGCAAGCTATGCGTAGGGGTTGATGATGGCAGGGGCGGCAGGGCATGTCTTGTCCCATGTCTTGTCACTGCCTTTACTGGTCTACAGCTTCTGACATGGGCGCCTGCCTTGACTGTGACTGGTCACAGTGCCTTTTGAGAGGCGTGCGCCACACCTCCGCGTCTTGGGAAGGTGCGCGCCTTGAATGTCTTGTACGGTAAAGGCATGGCGCGCCTTTACTGCCTACCGCGCCAGCGGGCAGCACTGCATGTGGCCACGTGGCAGGCCCGGAGCTCTCCTCTGAGGAGAGGGGGAGCTCCGGCCCTGCTGGACACGTGGCGCCTTCGGAGCTCGCCCTGCAGAGGGGGCGAGGTCCGGCCTTCTGGCCACGTGGCAGGCCCGGAGCTATCCTCTGAGGAGAGGGGAGCTCCGGCTCTGCTGGACACGTGGCGCCTTCGGAGCTCTCCCCGGCAGAGGGGGGAGGTCCGGCCTTCAGGCCACGTGGCAGGCCTGGAGCTATCCTCTGAGGAGAGGGGAGCTAAGGCCCTACTGGACGCGTGGCGCCTTCGGAGCTCTCCCCGGCGGAGGGGGGAGGTCCGGCCTTCAGGCCACGTGGCAGGCCCGGAGCTATCCTCTAAGGAGAGGGGACCTCCAGCCCTACTGGAGCGTGGCACCCTCGGAGCTCGCCCTTGCGGAGGAGGCGAGGTCCTTAGGCGATTTCTTCCTGTGCGCGGGTGTACCGATAGCCACAGCCTGAGCGTAAAATCCAGCCGGTTGAACCTTTTCAACCATATCCCCACTTCCATATCTCTTCACCACACCTTGGAACAATGTAGACACATCCATGCACTCCTTGCAGACATGCAAACACCTTCCAATGACGTCCACGATACCTTCATATGCATTGTTCTGGATCCAAACATGTTGCGCGACCTCTCAATCAACTCAACCACAATTCCTACTGAATTTGGTTGTTGAACCTCATCTTCTCCCTAAGACTAGTTCTATGGATCCCGTCACAAGCCATATCTTGAACTCAAGCAACACCTGCACATGAATAAACAACCAATACTTCCGAGCACAAGTCCACGACTTGACTCACGTTAGTTCCGAAAACCACAACACCTTACATGAACACCTCACATAAGCATGTTGCAAACTATAGCAAAATGTTAACCACCGTAAACAGCCATAACACTTTAAAAACTTAGTAAAAGAATACTAAGAAAACTTTCCATAGATGTAAAGCAAGTTCGAAACATTTGCATGGTAAAAACACAGCTATTGCGATTTAGCTACGGACCATGCCAAAGCTAACCGGACCTTGAGCCGGAGTTTACCAAAGCTAGCAGAACCTAGCACCGGAACTTACCAAAGCTAGTCGGACCTACCGTCGGAGCTAACCAAACACATGTTGGACCTAGCCATAGCAAGTCGGACCTTACGTCGAATCTTGTAGGAGCTCGGACCTAGAGTCGGACCTTGACAAAAAGAGTGGTTTGGCAGAATTCAATACTTTTATCGTCATAGCCAATGTATTCAGCACATATAGGTCTCATAATCGCCTCGTCCACGCTTTTTCTGTCTGAAGAATCGACACAAGAACACGTGAGATCAGAGCCCCCATCGCAAAGGAAAAGAGACGATAGCAGCGCTGCAAGATTGTGAATTTGGTGATTACTTTGTTGCAGTGTGGTATCACCTCCTGCAGAGCCTTCATCTTCTCGTTGATCCTGTCCCTTCTCCTCTGCACACGAATCACACAGGGTTCAGCACAAGACAATTCCACTGCCCAGTTTGGAACGCGGGAAAACTTTCTGTTGTTAGAATAAGGGGCAGCTACCCGCTCCGAGAGGTTGTGCAATTCGGCGACGCGCCGTCGCTTGGCAGCCGTTATCTTCTGCGCCGGCACACACGTCACGATGGCAGACTCGAACTCCATGTCCTGTGGCATTGGGTGTCGTTGGCTGATAATACCGCCACCATCTTTTTCCTGCTTTCGTTCCAGAGCAGAGCCAAGAAGCATGCAAGCAAGCAGAACGGTTGGAGGCTAGTCACAGCCGCAACTTTAGAAGTGTTATTTTCCTTGCCACAGAGAAACAAAAGTGAAAACTAGATTAAAAGTAATATGGACAATTCATGTGTGCTCTAAAAATACGAAAATAAAATGAAAATTGTTAAAAGGATTTAATTAGACTATAGTACTATTTTAACGATGTGTCAACGGGAAAAGTGTTATTTTATCGAAGCTCACGACATAAGTGCTATTTCGTCGAAGCCATTTGGTTAGAGTTTTAAAATAGCAATTGTCTCGGAGGGGGGCACAGAAAGGGCCACCGGAAAGAAAGGAAGAAGATGGTATGGATGGACGGTTATTTTGACTTTTCCATATATTGTTTAGTCATGACAGTCACTAACAACATACCGATGGTAAACGAGTGAATTTGTTTCTAAATGGTATTTTAGCGAGTTCAATGTTGACAGTGTGTAAGACCTAGGTGCTAAATACATTGGTAATGAAGTGTTAAAGTGAGGTTCATGTAATGTTTTAAGCATTCACGTGGTGTTTGACGTGTGATTTGACATGGAACGTGTTAATCCTGTCTTTAACGTGTAGGAGAGAATGGTTTGTGTTTATAGAAGGAGTTATTGATGTATTTTGGTGATTCATGTCTGGTTGAGGTGTAGAACATGCTTGTGTGAGGTGCTCACACAACGTGTTGTGCTGTTTGGACTAACGAGAGTCAAGTCATGGACTTGTGCTCGCATGAATTGGTTGTTTGCTCATGTGCAGGTGTTTCTTGATGTCAAGACATGGCTGGTGATGGTGAACCTTGAACTAAACTTAGGGAGAAGTTGAGGTTCAATAACCAAATTCAGGAGGAATTGTGGTTGAGACGATCAAAGGTGTCATGCAGCATGTTTCGATCAAAAACAGTGCATATGAAGATGTTTGGGACGTATAAATGGTGTTGCAAACATATGTGGAAATCATGGGCACAAGTGCACAGATGGCACGAGGTTGTGACTTGATTCCAACATGTTTGAACGATGAAAAATGAAGGTTGAACGTGTTTGGAAAGTGTGCACATGTGCAAGGAGTGCATGGACGTGTCAATATGGTTCTAAGGCGTGGTGAAGGTTTTTAAATGTGTGTGAAGGTTGTCACAAGTTTGTGGCATGATTCCAGCATGTTTGGACGTGAAAAAAGTTGGTTTTAGGTATGTTCAGACGTGAATCCAAGGTATAGTCAGAATCAGGCGATTCGGGAGCATGTTTTACTTAGGAAATCAGACATTTTTTGCTAGGAAATAGTTGATTCTGAGTTGGTTGTGAGTTCGGGCTGGAGAGTCCGATTTAAGGTTGCATTATGAGATCGGGGAGATGGTGTTGTGAAGCCAGGAGATGACGGTGCAGTCCATACGACGCCAATGAGGATCGACGACGTCGGGATCCACGTCAGTGGGAATGTGATCGGAGAGCTCGTACTTGCCGAGAGTGTGGAGTAAGAGGGCCTTCCACCGATTGTAGCATGGAGTAAGAGGGCCTTCCAACGATTGTACTGTGGAGTAAAAGGGCCTTCCACAAATCATCTCATCATCTCTCAGCATGTAACCTTTGATGAGTCTTCCTTTCCCTTTGTGGAAATATCTAGCCCTCCTTCATCCCACTTTGATTTTCTTTCTTATGCTGACGATTCATTGTGCCCATTAGCACTAATTGTTTTGCAGGTACTCGTCGATGCAGGCCTCCACCAGGCTTCAAAGCGCCCGGTGGTCAGATCGCAAACCCTTTAACGATCCGACCACCTCGCACGGGCGGTCCGATAGCAACCCCAGGTGGTCCAACCGCGGAAACATACAGAGGCCTTCTCAGCCCCTGTCCACCCCTTTGCGGTCCGACTGCGCCTCATGGCAGCTCGACCGCCACACCCAACAGAGGCCAGCGGGCCTCTATTCCCCTCACAGTCCGACCGCGCCTAGAGGTGGTTCGACCACCACACCTAACAGAGGCCAGGCGGGCCTCTGTTCCCCTCGCGGTCCAACCGCGCTCAGAGGCAGTTCGACCGCCACACCTAACAGAGGCCAGGCGGGTCTCTATTCCCCTTGCAGTCCAACCGCCTCCTGTTGCGGTTCGATCGCTAGCCCTGGCGGTTCGGCCGCGAGCCCACACGGTGCGACCGCCACGCCGTCCAGAGACTCTAGACGTTTCTGTTCCAGTGGTCGTCCAACCGCCCAATAAGCGGTCAGACCACCCTGTTCCTCGCACGGTGCTCCACCAGGCTTCAGATCTCCCGGGGCTCATTCGACTACCCTTCATTAGCAGTCGGGCTTCGCTTGTGTCCCACGATCCGTGCTTGGGATTCCTCTCGTGAACAACGAGCACACCATGCGAACCCATTGGAAGGTCGATCTTCGTCTCCCGTTACAGCGCCTGAATCTTCAGGCATCGATGCTGTCACTGATACAGAAGACTTACCCTGGCGCCCTATGATCCCAATTGATGAGAGGCCATGACCGAGGAGTTCACTGCACTACAGGCCAACAACACCTGTGATCTTGTGCCTCGTCCTTCAGGTACGAACGTCGTGACTGGAAAGTGGGTTTTTCGCTACAAGTTACATCCAGATAGCTATCTTGATCGCTACAAGGCTCGTTGGGTGCTTCGAGGTTTTACTCAACAACCTGGTATTGATTTTGGTGAGACTTTCAACCCTATGGTGAAGCCTGCTAAGTACATATTTGTTCACCAATTTGATGTGAAGAATGTGTTTCTGCATGGAACATTATCAAAGATAGTCTATTGTAAGCAACATTCTGGTTTTCTTGACTCAGCTCATCTGGACTTCGTTTGCCGCCAGAACAAATCTTTGTATGGTTAGAAGCAAGCTCCTTATGCCTGGTACAACCGGTTTGCTTCTCATATTAATACACTTGGATTTGTGGCGCTCGATCAAACACTTCTTTGTTTGTCTACCGACATGGTACAAACATGGCTTATCTATTGATTTATGTGGATGGTATTGTTCTCAGTGCCTCCTTAGTGCCGCTGCTTCGTCGTATTATTGATGCTCTTGTTACAGAATTTTCGATGAAGGATTTGGGCAGCCTATATCATTTTCTAGGTATTTCTGTTACTCGGAGCAGCACATGCTTATTTCTCTCACAGCGGCAGTATATGATTGATATTCTTGAGAGAGTTGCTGATTGCAAGCCATGTTCTACTCCGGTCGACACGTGTGCGAAGCTAGAATCTGATGGAGCTCTTGTTTCGGATGCCACTCACTATTGAGGCTTTGCCGGAGCACTTCAATATCTCACTTTTACTCGACCACATAATGCATATGTTGTTCAGCAGATGTACTATATGCATGATCCTCGTGAGCTCACCTTGTGTTAGTGAAACGCATTATCCGGTACATCGGATCTTGGTCTACAGCTTCACTGATCCTCCGTCAGCAAGTTGATCGCGTATTATGATGCTAATTGGGTTGGATGTCCCGACACACGCCGTTCTACCTCCGGATACGGTGTCTTCCTCGGTGATAATATGGTCTCCTGGTCTTTGAAGCCCCAGCACACGGTGTCCCACTCCAGGGCAGAAGCGGAATATCGTGCCTTCGCTGAGGCTTCTTGGTTGCGTCAGCTACTAGAGGAACTTCATTGTCGATTGCAGAAGGCCACCTTGGTTTATTGTGGTAACGTGAGTGCAGTTTATCTCTCAATCAATCCGGTGCAGCATCAACGCACCAAACATATCGAGATTGATTTGCACTTCGTTAGAGACAAGGTGGCTGCTGGAGTAGTTTGGGTTCTTCACGTTCCTACTAGTTCACGGTACGCGTATATCTTCACCAAAGGCCTCCCATGTTTATTGAGTTTTGATCCGATCTGAATGTTCTAGGTATTAAACATTCACACTGCGGTAGAGTGTTAGACAATAATACCATCTCACCTATTGTAACAAGGGGTCCCTGACCCCTATAAATATGTAATCACCCGAGAGGTTTTGATCAATACACTAATTATTTTCCCTCTTAATTCTATCATCTACTTTCATGAAATTGAGCTCACCCTTAGGAGTTGCTTCTGTACGATACACTAGATTAATAAATTTATAGAGCATGCTTCTTTAAAAAAATCTGGAAATATGCGGAAGACAAAACGGAGTGATTAACCTACTTTCACGTCCATCAAGCTTTTTCACAGCCTCTACAAAATGCTCATGAAGCTCAAGGGTCCACCTCAAACTTGCCTTGTTGCTATCGCATGCCCAAGAGATGAACAGGATGATCTAAGATGGACTTTAACCGGTGATCCTGGATCTTGTATACTCTGTTGGAGCATGATGATACTGGGAGTGATGAAAGTTGTGGTGTGCCGTATATGTCCTGAGAACATCACAACAAAAGAAAATTGCCACCAAAAATAACTCAAGAGAGGTTTTAGAATATTGTTGATTCCAAGGGACAACTATTACCATCATATTACAGTGAAGAAATGTTTCTGTAAGGGACAATAAACTCAAATCTAACCGGGGGCTCTGCTCATTGTCAGTGATGGCGTTTCCATATTGCTCAGTTAAAAACTGAAACTCCATATGCTCGGCAGAATCCAAGGCATTATTCTTTCCATGGTAGCCGCCATCAGAACCATCTCGAGAAAGGTTGACGAGTATGATGTAAAAAAGGTAATGTACCAATTTGCTGGCTTGGCTCTGGGTTTGCTCAAGACGATGAAAACTAGCTAGTGCAGAAAGTTGATGAATTTTAAGGTACGGGGTCTTAAAAATTAGGATATGACACGTGATATAGTAGCTAGGCTTTTTGGATCAGGTTCTGGGCTTCTTTTCTGAAGGTTGAGTGTTAGGCTCTTTGACAAGCTTGATTATCTTATCAAGTCGGTCTTTATATTCCATTAATGGTCTTTATACCTTGGTGGTCTAGTTTAGCATCGAATAACTTACGAAGCAAAGGTTGTGTGGATGTAGAAGCATGCACCGTTTTGTCAGGAGCAGTGATTTGCTCCATAGCGACAGCACTCCGGGAGCTCATTATGCATTTATGCTTCAGCAAAGAAGATCAAGCACTAACCTGTACATGACAATGGGGATGATTGTCAGGACTTAGCATGAAAATACCATTCATTACCTTACAAAACACAAATACTATTAACAAGTCAACTGACGAAAGAAATTTCCTTTTTAATATCATATTAAAATACTATTTTGATGCTGCAGACCTCTGGCTGCGTAATCTAAGTATGCCGAAAGAATTGAGTCTTTAATCTGAAACCATGGAACATTTCTGACAGTACTCACATGAAACAATGACGCCGCTGGAAAAACCACAGTAAGAAGTCTGCGTGCCCCTAACTGAGCAAAGAGGGAACAAGTCTACATTTCTGAAAATTGTTCCCTTCTGGAAAAAAAATACAAGCTTTGCCTAAGACATCTCCTGAATATTGCGCTGCAGTCGAATTTCTCATTCGCTAAGTGACTAGCCTCATATTTGTAAAAGCCCAAGAAAAGAGACTTGCAAAAAAACTTTTCTTCACCTCACAAAACCACAGTTTTTGTTGTGGATAGATTGTGAAAAAGTGTGAAGAGCAAGTAACCTCCATCAAAAGAGTGATTAGAGGGGAAAGCCTACACTTTCACAAAGTGGGAATTTTACACATGAACATGAGAGGTTGAGCTCACCCTAGAACTTAAAAAGTCTTGGGAAGATTCAGGCCAAATTTCATGCAAATCCAACACTTTTTGAGGCACTTTTGGAGGTATTTGAAAAAGAGGCCAATTTGAATGTAAATTCAAATTGCAGCAACTTTCATCACTCAAATTCAAAAGTTAGCTTCATATTCAAACTCAGCACATTTTTCTGAGTAAGACCCCCAATTTTCATCCTCATTGGAGTTCATCTTGTCAAAAGCTAAATTTGCAAGAATTCAAAACTGAATTTGAATTTCAGTTCAAACATGCAGCAAATTTAGCCCAACACAGTTCAAATTTGAGAATTCAAATTTAAACCCAGACTTGGTGGCTAAGTATCACATTAAATTATGAGTAGCTGAGGATATTTTGGCACCACAGAATTGAGAAAATTTGGAAAAAGAATTGGAGGGGAGGTCCCACCTGTCAGTAGTCTTAGCAGAGAAGTTTACCCCTGATCTTTTCTCCTTCGGCCGAAGCCGCGCGCCAGCACACGGCGACACCGGCACCCGACCGCCTCGGCCAGCCACCTCCTGGTTCCCTTCGCTCGCGCTGGCAGCCGGGAAACAGCTCGCCCCCCCCTCTACGTGACCCCCTCCCCACGCAACCGAGCCATACGCGTGCTTCTCTGCGAAACAGCAAGCGCACCGGCTCTGTTTCACTCACCGGCACTGCTCCTCCGCCTCCCACTGTACGCCGGCGCCTGCTCGGCCTTTGCCCGAGCCGCCAACACAAAAAAAGGAGCACCAGTGTGTGCTCTAGCTAACCGCCCCACCACCTCGCGGCGTTAGCGCCTCATTCAGCCACAAATCGACGATCGCCACTGAGAACTCAGGCCACCGGCGGGAAGCCGAGGATTGCTCCCCGTGGACAGCACACCACGGCCATTTTCATCGCCTGACTTCTACACGAAAAAGGTGTGCCTTAGTCACCAGATCGTGTAGCTGCAACCCTCATAGCCATTGATAGACCGAGCGCAGAGAATTCCTAAGATTCCCGAGAACTAGTGCATACGGGTAGGGGTCGGTCTACCCCGAAATTCTAACTGCACCGTCCATACCCAGCTCGGTTGAGCTTGCATACACCTTCCTCACTTCCTAGCGGCCCTCCTCGACCAAGAATCAAGGGATATGGCCCAGAAATGGCCGGGTTCTGGTTGTTTTTCGGGCCGCCATGGAATAATAGCTCGGTTCACCGTGGAGCTCTAGGTTGCCGACCTTTTCATGGGGTTTGGCGGCCATTTTCGTCACCCTCGAGCTTCTGCGGTGCTCTACGACCCTTTTCCGATCGTTTTGATGCGTTGTAACGCATTCCCGACCACGCCGGAACCCTAACCGCCGCTGTCACCGTCAGGCGCACTGTTTCGGTGAGCTACGGTCGCCGGCGACCCCCGAGCTGAGTTCAGCGTCATGAGTTAGGGCAGGGCGGCGAGTCTGGGGTCGGGGGATGGCTGGGAAAGCGGTTCCGGCGACGCTCGCTGGAGGGCGCCGCCGCGGGCCCCTGTTTGGCGCGAGGAAGGGGAAGACCTGCCGGGTGGGACCCACTGGCAGGCATTTGAACATTTTGAAATTTCCAGTTTTCAGTTTAAACTTTGGAGGGCCACAACTTGGGGTAGGAGAGTCCAAAAATTATGAAACAGTTGGATTCCTCTAACAGAATACAGTCCAAATATGCAACCCAATTTGTATGAAACCCATTAATTAATTCTGGAAAATTCTTTAAAGCTTTTCAGAAAAAGAATTTTAGATAGAGTTTGGTTCATCCAAAAATCCTCAAATTTTGCCAGAATATCCTTTAGGAGGTTAGTGAACCCCTGTAAAAGTTTCATACCATTTGGAGTTGATTTGATCAGAGCAATTCAAATTTGAAGGTGCTGTGTTCATTTGAATACAGAAACATTTTCAGAGAATTTCCAAAACTTGGAAATTCAGTTCTGGGCAAATCTTAGCTCCACAAATGCTAGGAAAATTCATGCAAACTCTATGAGCTATAATTGAAATTTTAGTTCACTAAGTTGGGCATGAACAGGGGTGTTACCTCAGAATAAATTCTTCTTTGCTTATTTGCTAAAAGAATTATTCTGAACAAACCACTCAATGAAAAGTGCTAAATTTTGATCCAGAGAGTTGTCTTGTGACAAGGAACTCACACAAAAATTCTCAGCTCCATTGGAGCTCTGGGTCACCCCTGCTCTGTTTAACCACTTGAGGTGATCAATGGGGAAGAGGGGGATGACCACTTAGCACTTAACCATGTGCTTAGGTCCAAACCCAAACCACTAGCCCCAGTTTCATTTTAAATTCTTGAACAGAGTTCCAGTTGTTAGAAACTGGTTATTAGAACTAATAGCAGAAGCATTACAATAAACTTATGTGCATATTCATTAACATGTAGTATCTTATTAACGTGTAGTCGCTGAAGGCGAGGAGGCTCCGGAAGTACTTGACTTCCTTCTTCCGGAAGAAGAGCTAACTACTGACCAGCAGCAACAAGGCAAGCCCCGGTTTGCATTAAACTATTTTTCAAGTTTTGCTTTATGAACACTTAGTATGAAGTATGGATGTGCATTAGGTATAGGATGGATGGAACCCCACTTGCATGACCAGAAATTTTCCATAAGAGTGAGGGTAGTGTCTAAGACCTCGAGTAGACAGGCTATGCGTAATGTTTCATAGGACTTCGGTACAAGTCGAGGAGTTGGAATCTACTCGCGAGTTAGGCTTGGGACACACGGGATTGGTTCGAGTGATGTGAGATCACCTTAGTAATGAAAATGAGACTTGGCAGGGGTTAGGGCGCAGCAAGAGGGAGTCTTGTGTGCGCAGCCCTGTCCGTGTCGATTGAGGACCGATCCGTGTGCGGCCCATGCTGATCAAGTTTGAACGTACCGAAGGCATATCGGATATATGGGCCCCGATAAACCGATGTAGCCTAAACCTCCGGGCGACGAGGCATAGCACACCGATTTATAGGTGTAGGTTGAGGGCAGCAAGGTGGAAATCTGCCAACGGGCATAGAGAGATGCTCCGTGTGGGGAACCTCCTGCTCGTTTCGGTGCGACCGGTTCGACGTTTGGGCTGTTGGGTGAAAGGTTGTCCCGTACGACATCGAGTGAGCGTGCTGTGCAGCTCCACGGGTGGGCGTACGTGACGTGCTCTTTGGGTTTCCCTGCAGCCGTATATCGAGTCGATTCGCTGTCCCTCGCGGTGAAGAGTACCACTTGGTCACTGAGTCGTGACGTAGATTAATGTATGAAATGTGATGATTCAATATTGCTGTTATGATATAATATTGTGTTGCTACATGGTTGCCACCAAATATTGCTTACTAAATTTCAGCTTCCTGAACTGTTAACTTGTTGCTAAAAGATGAACTAAGAATGAACTTGTAGGCGTGTCCATTTGCTGCAATATTACTATCCTATGTCATTGTACACCTCATGTAGAGTTTCATGCCTAGGTGAGTTGGTTAAGCCGTGTTGAGCCATCGTGCTCACGGTTGCTGCTTAAGTGTTTTTCAGGTGAGGAGCCACCCACGGACTCGGAGTACGAGTCCACCGGCGAGGGTTACCCTCCGTCGGGGACCACTGCTGAGTGGGAGCCGTACACGCCGCGCTGAGCTGAGACGTGTAGCTAGTGTGGGTTGCCCTAGGGTGGGGCAACCGACTTTTGCTAGATAGGCGGGCGTGAGTGGTATAATGTAGACTTCCGCTGTGTAATAAAGACTCTAGTTTGTAACTGAGTAGTGTACCACTTTGTACATTCAATTTGTTTTCCCATGTAATATAATGTGTCCTTATGACGTGTGATGTCGGGTGTCGCATCGCGTGGCACCACCCTCTGCGATCCTGGATGAGCGGATTCCGGTCCGCCACAGCCTGGTATCAGAGCTACTTTGGGGATAGTACAATACTTAAGGATTGTATTATGGGAAAAATTTAGGTTTACAGTGAGGATTCGGTAGTTGCCCAAGTAAGGGCTATATTAGCATAGTTACTTAAAGTGGCAAAGACTACGTTATGTGTTATAATTCTGAATTTTCATTATGTAACGATGCACCTACGCTTGGTAAGCATGGTAAGGAACGCCACCGAAAGCGGTTCAATTTCGGTTAGCTCCCCTGACGAGGAACGTGGTTCAGGGATAGGTCTCACAGCTTGGTGTGAGACGTCAATATGAAGCTCCTGGACTCTTCATGTTCCTGAGTTCATATGAAACGCGGATCCCTAGCGTGCATTAGGCAAGTAAGTGGAGACCCCATCGCGTGGTCAGTAACGCGAGAGTGTGTTCGTCTGGAAATAGCCCAGGAGGACATACGCAGCGCTTGCCATCGGCGTGCCCTGCAGGGCAGTAGGTGGTATCTGTTGGGTTGATAACATTCCCAACCGTGACGACCTGTTCATGACATACTCGGGTTCCCCGTCGTGTGGTGTTGAAACACGATCACATACCTTGAGACGTGACCTAACTCAAGGACGGCTGTATGGCAATGATACGGGCGTTTGTATTTACTTTTAAATATGATCCTGCCTGAAATGAAAACAACCCTTGAGTGCACCATTATTGTGTGGTCTTCTGCAGGTATTAACCATGTATGTATCCGTGTAGAAAACGTGTGCGAGAGACCGTTTAGTGCCACACTTGAGACGTATATGCCGGTATAATCCGGTTAGGATTTTCTTTTGTGGGGAACGTAGTACCGAGATATCATAGGCATATGCATGCAAAATAATGATAACAAGGAATTAAAATCATTAGGTTCAACATTTAGGACCTTGGTTGGGAAGAAAAATTCTACAGTTGAGCAGTATAGTTCCAAGGGATTAAAAAACAGAGTGCTCTGTTTTGGGCAGCAAGTTTGCTGATCTTCAACAGGGCATAACTCACAGGTCTTTTGGCCCAGGGAGGTGTGGTATATATCTATGGAAAGGTATTTAAGTGCTCTAAAACTTTGTTGTAGACTTCCAGAGCTGAAACACACCTTAAGATGGCTTAAATTCCAGAGGAATATAAACTGTCCAGAACAAGGACAGAGTTAGACACTCTCTGGACTGTTCTGTTTTTCAAACATAACTCCCAGTAGAAAAATAAAAAATGTTCATATGATAAATTTTTAGAAAGGTTAGAAGATTTGTTACATCTTTGCAATTCAAAGGTTCTGAAATTTTAGCACAGAATTCAGGGGAAGCCAGAGTTGAAAGCAGCAACTTCCAAGGGAGGTGCTGTTGAAATTTTTCCAGAAATTCTGCTGGCTTTGAATTACCATAACTTTTTAAACAGAGCTGATCTGAGGGCAAATAAATACTCGTTGGAAATATACTGAAGTTAACTTTAACTTTGGTATTCAACTTGAGTCATGAAAATGCCCAGAACCAGGTCAAAATCTGGAATGTGTAGAAACTGGTCATTCTGGCAGAGAAATGACAGTTGAACTCATGTGAGAGATTGTGGTACCCTAGAGGGGATTTGAGTACTCCCAATGGGGTAGAACATACTCATGAGAGGTTATCTTGAACTAGTAAAAGATTTGAGTATAGGTCTCACTCAAGTTTCTTTTACTAGAGACCATGTTTGTGTCGTATTGAAGATAAAAGGGTGGTTTACGTGATATCAACGCGATAGTAACGCCTCGTAGTGACCAAACCTAGTTGTGGTGAGCTTCCAAAGAGGAGGTTCATCAAGTTGGATTAAACTAGCTTGTATTTGGTCTGGTAATGGTGTAGCTTGTGCAAAGTTATTACATTATCTACACACGAGATGTATCGCATGTTTTATTGTCATTATGTTTTTACGCCTATTTTTATTGGACTGCATGCAATATGTTGCGGGACTGATGTTTATTGTCGTATGGTTGCAGATGGTTCGTACTAGGACCACGCACGAGGTTGGTGGCTCTAGCCAGCAGGGAGGCGATGACTCCCAGCCACCGGCCTACAACAGCACCCCGCAGCAGCAGCCACCACCGCCGCCTCCGCTTACTCTAGCGGATGTGATAGCGGCACTGGTGGGTGGTCGTGAGGAGCAGACCGACCTGCTCCGCATGATCGTGCAGAATACGTCCCAGGCGGGGTGACGTCAAGACAGAGGGCCCCGTGAGCCCCGTGAGGTATCGTACTCGGATTTCATGAGTACGCACCCTCCAGTGTTCACCGAAGCTGAAGAACCACTGGAGGCTGACAACTGGCTGCGGACCATCGACTCCAAGTTCGGGCTGCTCCAAAGCATGGAGCGGCAAAAGACTTTGTTCGCAGCGCAACAACTTCAAGGTGCCGCTGGTGCGTGGTGGGCGAACTATGTCGCCTCACGTCTGGCTGGCCATACCGTGGAGTGGGAGGAGTTCCGGGAGGCGTTCCGCGCCTATCATATCCCTCCCGGGATCATGAAGAGGAAGTTCCAAGAATTTTTGGAACTGAAGCAGGGCGGGAGGAGTGCCCATGACTACTCCCGTGCCTTCAACCATCTGGCGCAATATGCGTCGGACTACATCTCCACTGAGGAGAAAAAGCGGGAATATTTCTATCGGGGGTTACACCCCGAAATGAAGACACATCTCGTTCAGTGGAATCGCGGCACCTTCAATGACCTAGTCAATGCCACGATCATGCAAGAGGACGCTCAGCGAGAGTTGGCAGCTGAGCAGCGGAAGTGCAGCGCTCCACCCAGCAGTGGTGGTGGCGCTCCTCAGAAGTACCGTATGGTGTATCGGACACCATCCGGGCAGCAATGGCACCCACCGGCGTGACCTCAACGGTTCGGGGGATGTCCTTTTCAGTCACCTCCGTTCCGACCGCCGATGCCACCACCAAGACAGCAGCAGCAGCAGCAGACGGCACCCGGGCGTTTCCACCGCCACAACGCGCCATGGGTTTCCGTCCACCGATCAGCGGGGGACCCGTTTCACCTGCTTCACGTGTGGCCAGGCAGGCCACTTCGCAAAGGACTGTCCCCAGGGGCAGCAGAGCAGCAGGCAATCCCAATTCCAGGGCGGTGCTTGAGGCCAACCTGCGGTCAAGAAGGTTGGTCAGCGGACTGGGGGCGTCCGCAACCTCGACAATGAGGATGCCCCAGAGGGAGACAACGTGCTGGCGGGTACGTTTACTCTCAACAATCAAGCCATCATCATACTGTTTGATTCTGGTGCAACCCACAGCTTTATAAGTGCATCCTATGTGGCTAAGCATCAAATGCAAGTCTTCCCAACCGACTGCACCTATATGATCTGCTCACCGGGAGGGAAGATCTCAGCAAATATGATGATCCCAAAGGCACCTATGTGCTTAGGTGGGAAACTATATCCCACCACCGTAATAATCTTTATGGGGCAAAAGATTGATGCAATCTTAGGGATGTCATGGCTACAATACCATGGCGCTGTCCTGGAGACTCGGACACGGACGGTTCATTTAAAATCTCCATTTCACTGTCCACATTCCATGGTGTTAGACACGCCAGTCCGGGAAATTTCAGCAATTAATAATGCTGAAGCTCTCAAGTTAGAGGACATCCCCATAGTCCGGGAGTAACCCGACGTGTTCCCGGATGATCTTCCGGGCATGCCACCTGAGCGGGACGTCGAGTTCAAGATTGAACTTGCACCCGGGACTACGCCCATATCGCGGAGACCATATAAAATGTCTCTAAACGAGCTGGCTGAATTAAAAGAACAGCTCAATGATCTGTTGAGCAAGGGTTTCATTAGGCCGAGTTCCTTGCCTTGGGGATGCTCGGCGCTGTTTGTAAAGAAGAAGGATGAAACCCTGAGGCTGTGTGTGGATTACCGGCCGCTCAACGCCGTCACCATCAAGAATAAGTACCCACTGCCCCGCATCGACATATTGTTTGACCAACTTGTGGGGGCAAGTGTGTTCTCCAAGATGGACCTTCGCTCTGGATATCATCAGATCAAGATCCGGGCAGAGGATATCCCGAAGACGGCCTTCTCGACGAGATATGGATTATATGAATATCTCGTCATGTCCTTTGGTCTTACAAATGCTCCAGCCCATTTCATGTATCTCATAAACTCAGTGTTCATGCCGGAGCTGGAAAAGTTTGTGGTAGTGTTCATCGACGATATCTTGGTTTACTCCAAGACAGAAGCTGAACATGCCGAACACTTGAGAATCGTTCTTCAACGATTGCGAGACCACAAGCTCTACGCCAAGTTCAGTAAATGCGAGTTTTGGATCAGCCAAGTGCCATTCTTGGGACATATCATCTCAGCTGAAGGCATTACGGTTGACCCAAGCAAAATAGAGCAAGTGCTGAAATGGAAAGCTCCCACTTCAGCTCATGAAGTCAGAAGCTTCCTCAGGTTAGCGGGATACTATCGGAGATTCATTCCAAGCTTCTCCAAGCTCGCTAAGCCGATGACAGAATTGCTGAAGAAAGGGACGAAATATGTTTGGAACACGGCGTGAGAAGGAGCATTCCGAGCATTGGTGAAGCATCTCACCACAGCCCCGGTCTTAGCTCAGCCGGATATAACAAAGCCCTTCGACGTGTATTGCGACGCGTCCGGTATTGGGCTCGGCTGCGTGTTGATGCAGGAAGGACGTGTGGTCGCATATGGCTCACGCCAACTTCAGAACCATGAGCAGCATTATCCCACTCATGATCTTGAGCTTGCTGCAGTGGTGTTGGCACTAAAAATGTGGAGGCACTATCTCCTGGGGAATCTGGTGCATCTCTACACCGACCACAAGATCTTGAAATACATTTTTACCTAGAAGGAGCTGAACATGAGGCAAAGGAGGTGGTTAGAACTGATAAAAGATTACGAAATTGAAATTCACTACCACCCCAGCAAGGCGAATGTGGTTGCCGACGCGCTGAGTCGGAAATCACATGTCCATCACCTCACCATTACACCGGTGGAGGAGGAAGAGCCGAGTATATACTTGGTTCCTTATGGATCGCTGTACAACCTTGCCCTCATACCTACTATTAGGGAGGACATCATTGCAGCTCAGAAGACTGATAAAGGCATGGCACATCTCCGGAGACGGATAGACAATGGGGAGATCAAATGTTTCCGGAAGGATGATGAGGGGACGCTATGGTTCAATGACCGCATAGTCGTACCCCGGGATATGGAATTGAGGAAAAAGATCCTCGATGAAGCTCACTTGTCTAAATACTCCATTCATCCGGGCAGCAACAAAATGTACCAAGATTTGAAAAAGAAATTTTGGTGGACATGGATGAAGCGGGAGGTAGCGAAGTACGTATCCGAGTGCGAGACGTGTAGACGAGTGAAGGCGGATCATATGAGGAAATCAGGGCTGTTGCAACCCCTGAAGATCCCGGCATGGAAATGGGAAGATGTGAGCATGGATTTCATTGTGGGATTACCCTTAACATCCAACAAACATGATTCCATTTGGGTGATCGTTGACCGACTAACCAAGTCAGCTCACTTCATCCCCGTGCATACACATTTCCATGCCAACAGATATGCGGAGTTGTATATCGCCAGTATTCTATGCTTGCACGGTGTACCCAAGACTATAGTCTCAGACCGAGGTGCATTGTTTGTATCTCGCTTTTGGGAGCAGTTGCATGCTGCTTTGGGTACTAAACTGATTAGAAGCTCCGCCTACCACCCTCAGACAGATGGGCAAAGAGAGAGGGTGAACCAAGTATTAGAAGACATGTTGAGAGCATGTGCCATCCACCACGGTAGGAACTGGGATGATCACCTACCGTTGGCGGAATTCTCGTACAACAACGGCTATCAGGCGAGTATCAAGATGGCACCCTACGAAGCTCTCTACGGTCGCAAATGCCGCACCCCATTAAATTGGTGCGAGTCCGGTGAAAGGGTCACATTCGGGGTTGATGTGGTGAACGATGCCGAAGAGCGCGTTCGGACGATTCAAGCTAACTTGAAGGCCGCTCAATCCCGGCAGAAGAGCTACACTGATAAGAGGCGTAGGCCGTTGCACTTTGATGTCGGTGAACACGTGTACCTCCGTGTGTCTCCGATGAAGGGCGTGCACCGGTTCGGCGTCAAGGGGAAGCTCGCTCCCCGTTTCATTGGACCCTATGCTATCACCGAGAAGTGTGGACCAGCGGCGTATAGACTGGGGCTACCGGCATCCCTTGCTGGTGTCCATGACATTTTCCATGTTTCGCAACTGCGAAAATGTTTAAAGCATACAGCTGCTGTTCCTACCGAAGACATCGGCGATCTGAAACCGGATTTAACTTATCATGAATATCCGGTGGCAATTATTGATGAGAAAGCCCGAACCACGCGTAGCCGAACGTTGTGGTTCTATAAAATACTCTGGAGCAACCACACCGCCAAAGAAGCGACGTGGGAGAGCGAGGAATTCCTTCACTCAAATTACCCGGAGTTCATGGCATCTCAACATGGGTAAGTCCCTGTTACATCGCTGTCTCTTCTTTTATAATCTCGGGACGTGATTCTTTTAAGGGGGGGGGGGGGGGGGATGTAAAAGCCCAAAAAAGGGACTTGCAAAAAACTTTTCTTCACCTCACAAACCCACAGTTTTTGTTGTGGATAGATTGTGAAAAAGTGTGAAGAGCAAGTAACCTCCATCAAAAGAGTGATTAGAGGGGAAAGCCTACACTTTCACAAAGTGGGAATTTTACACATGAACATGAGAGGTTGAGCTCACCCTAGAACTTAAAAAGTCTTGGGAAGGTTCAGGCCAAATTTCATGCAAATCCAACACTTTTTGAGGCACTTTTGGAGGTATTTGAAAAAGAGGCCAATTTGAATGTAAATTCAAATTGCAGCAACTTTCATCACTCAAATTCAAAAGATAGCTTCATATTCAAACTCAGCACATTTTTCTGAGTAAGACCCCCAATTTTCATCCTCATTGGAGTTCATCTTGTCAAGAGCTAAATTTGCAAGAATTCAAAACTGAATTTGAATTTCAGTTCAAACATGCAGCAAATTTAGCCCAACACAGTTCAAATTTGAGAATTCAAATTTAAACCCAGACTTGGTGACTAAGTCTCACATTAAATTGTGAGTAGCTGAGGATATTTTGGCACCACAGAATTGAGAAAATTTGGAAAAAGAATTGGAGGGGAGGTCCCACCTGTCAGTAGTCTTAGCAGAGAAATTTACCCCTGATATTTTCTCCCTCGGCCGAAGCCGCGCGCCAGCACACGGCGACACCGGCGTCCGACCGCCTCGGCCAGCCACCTCCTGGTTCCCTTCGCTCGCGCTGGCAGCCGGGAAACAGCTCGCCCCCCCCTCTAGGTGACCCCCTCCCCACGCAACCGAGCCATACGCGTGCTTCTCTGCAAAACAGCAAGCGCACCGGCTCTGTTTCACTCACCGGCACCGCTCCTCTGCCTCCCACTGTACGCCGGCGCCTGCTCGGCCTTTGCCCGAGCCGCCAACACAAAAAAGGAGCACCAATGTGTGCTCTAGCTAACCGCCCCACCACCTCGCGGCATTAGCGCCTCATTCAGCCACAAATCGACGATCGCCACTGAGAACTCAGGCCACCGGCGGGAAGCTGAGGATTGCTCCCCGTGGACAGCACACCACGTCCATTTTCATCGCCTGACTTCTACACGAAAAAGGTGTGCCTTAGTCTCCAGATCATGTAGCTGCAACCCTCATAGCCATTGATAGACCGAGCGCAGAGAATTCCTAAGAATCCCGAGAACTAGTGCATACGGTAGGGGTCGGTCTACCCCGAAATTCTAACTGCACCGTCCATACCCAGCTCGGTTGAGCTTGCATACACCTTCCTCACTTCCTAGCGGCCCTCCTCGACCAAGAATCAAGGGATATGGCCCAGAAATGGCCGGGTTCTGGTTGTTTGTCGGGCCGCCATGGAATAATAGCCCGGTTCACCGTGGAGCTCTAGGTTGTCGACCTTTTCATGGGGTTTGGCGGCCATTTTCATCACCCTCGAGCTTCCGCGGTGCTCTCCGACCCTTTTCCGATCGTTTTGATGTGTTGCAACGCATTCCCGACCATGCCAGAACCCTAACCGCCGCTGTCACCGTCGGGCGCACTGTTCCGGTGAGCTACGGTCGCCGGCGACCCCCGAGCTGAGTTCAGCGTCATGAGTTAGGGCGGGGCGGCGAGTCTGGGGTCAGGGGATGGCCGGGAAAGCGGTTCCGGCGACGGTTGCCGGAGGGCGCCTCCGCGGGCCCCTGTTTGGCACGAGGAAGGGGAAGACCTGCCGGGTGGGACCCACTGGCAGGCATTTGAACATTTTGAAATTTCCAGTTTTCAGTTTAAACTTTGGAGGGCCACAACTTGGGGTAGGAGAGTCCACAAATTATGAAACAAATTTTGTTGGATTCCTCTAACAGAATAAAATCCAAATATACAACCCAATTTGTATGAAACCCATTAATTAATTCTGGAAAATTCTTTAAATATTTTCAGCAAAAGAATTTAGAGGGAGTTTGGTTCATCCAAAAATCCTCAAATTTTGCCAGAATATCCTTTAGGAGGTTAGTGAACCCCTGTAAAAGTTTCATACCATTTGGAGTTGATTTGATCAGAGCAATTCAAATTTGAAGGTGCTGTGTTCATTTGAATACAGAAACATTTTCAGAGAATTTCCAAAACTTGGAAATTCAGTTCTGGGCAAATCCTAGCTCCACAAATGCTAGGAAAATTCATGCAAACTCTATGAGCTATAATTGAAATTGTAGTTCACTGAATCGGGCATGAACAGGGGTGTTACCTCAGAATAAATTCTTCTTTGCTTATTTGCTAAAAGAATTATTCTGAACAAAGCACTATATGAAAAGTGCTAAATTTTGATCCAGAGAGTTGTCTTGTGACAAGGAACTCACACAAAAATTCTCAGCTCCATTGGAGCTCTGGGTCACCCCTGCTCTGTTTAACCACTTGAGGTGATCAATGGGGAAGAGGGGGATGACCACTTAGCACTTAACCATGTGCTTAGGTCCAAACCCAAACCACTAGCCCCAGTTTCATTTTAAATTCTTGAACAGAGTTCCAGTTGTTAGAAACTGGTTATTAGAACTAATAGCAGAAGCATTACAATAAACTAATGTGCATATTCATTAACATGTAGTATCTTATTAACGTGTAGTCGCTGAAGGCGAGGAGGCTCCGGAAGTACTTGACTTCCTCCTTCTGGAAGAAGAGCTAACTACTGACCAGCAGCAACAAGGCAAGCCCCGGTTTGCATTAAACTATTTTTCAAGTTTTGCTTTATGAACACTTAGTATGAAGTATGGATGTGCATTAGGTACAGAATGGATGGAACCCCACTTGCATGACCAGAAATTTTCCATAAGAGTAAGGGTAGTGTCTAAGACCTTGAGTAGACAGGCTATGCGTAATGTTTCATAGGACTTCGGTACAAGTCGAGTAGTTGGAATCTACTCGCGAGTTAGGCTTGGGACACACGGGATTGGTTCGAGTGATGTGAGATCACCTTAGTAATGAAAATGAGACTTGGCAGGGGTTAGGGCGCAGCAAGAGGGAGTCTTGTGTGTGCAGCCCTGTCCGTGTCGATTGAGGACCGATCCGTGTGCGGCCCACGCTGATCAAGTTTGAACGTACCGAAGGCATATCGGATATATGGGCCCCGATAAACCGATGTAGCCTAAACCTCCGGGCGTCGAGGCATAGCACACCGATTTATAGGTGTAGGTTGAGGGCAGCAAGGTGGAAATCTGCCAACGGGCATAGAGAGATGCTCCGTGTGGGGAACCTCCTGCTCGTTTCGGTGCGACCGGTTCGACGTTTGGGCTGTTGGGTGAAAGGTTGTCCCGTACGACATCGAGTGAGCGTGCTGTGCAGCTCCATGGGTGGGCGTACGTGACGTGCTCTTTGGGTTTCCCTGCAGGCGTATATCGAGTCGATTCGCCGTCCCTCACGGTGAAGAGTACCACTTGGTCACTGAGTCGTGACGTAGATTAATGTATGAAATGTGATGATTCAATATTGCTGTTATGATATAATATTGTGTTGCTACATGGTTGCCACCAAATATTGCTTACTAAATTTCAGCTTCCTGAACTGTTAACTTGTTGCTAAAAGATGAACTAAGGATGAACTTGTAGGCGTGTCCATTTGCTGCAATATTACTATCCTATGTCATTGTACACCTCATGTAGAGTTTCATGCCTAGGTGAGTCGGTTAA
Source organism: Neostapfia colusana (assembly GCA_030760725.1). Classification (NCBI taxonomy): domain Eukaryota; kingdom Viridiplantae; phylum Streptophyta; class Magnoliopsida; order Poales; family Poaceae; genus Neostapfia; species Neostapfia colusana. The sequence continues at coordinate 33,145,986 of JASWHV010000007.1, forward strand.
GCCTTGTTGAGCCATCGTGCTCACGGTTGCTGCTTAAGTGTTTTTCAGGTGAGGAGTCACCCACGGACTCGGAGTACGAGTCCACCGGCGAGGGTTACCCTCCGTTGGGGACCACGGCTGAGTGGGAGCCGTACACGCCGTGCTGAGCTGAGATGTGCAGCTAGTGTGGGTTGCCCTAGGGCGGGGCAACCGACTTTTGCTAGATAGGCGGGCGTGAGTGGTGTAATGTAGACTTCCGCTGTGTAATAAAGACTCTAGTTTGTAACTGAGTAGTGTACTACTTTGTACATTCAGTTTGTTTTCCCATGTAATATAATGTGTCCTTATGATGTGTGCTGTCGGGTGTCGCATCGCGCGGCACCACCCTCTGCGATCCTGGATGAGCGGATTCCGGCCCGCCACAATATTCCTCTCCTTTTGTAAAACTAGGGATTCCTCATGCTTAGTGGGCAAAAGAAAGAGAATCTGTTGTATTAGATGGCTAGGCGAGTGCTTTCCCATCCCGTCTAATGCTCAGAGAGGCATGTTGTAGAAACCCATACTCTGTTGTCTGCCCTTGTACCAAAATCACAGCATCCGGAGTCCTGCTGTAGGAACTTGCTCACAGTTTCAAATTTTGCCGACTCAGGATGATTCCAATCAGCCCACAACAGAATTTCGGAGGAAGAAGACAAAACATCAGCCAAAAGTTTGAAGAATGCAAATCTGGAAGGGGTCTTCTCCGCCCTTCTAATTCACTACAAGAACGTGCAATCCAGCAATAGAATCGTCAAATCTGGTAAAAATCATATACAATTCCTATTCAAAGAACCAAAGCGATAATGGCGTATTTAGATACAAAACACCAAACTACAAGAAGTGTCTCACATTTTCGCGGTCCTGATATTCCTCACTCCTTACTCATAGGCATGGCTTAGTCTTGATTCTCATTAACCCTTCGGAATCCTCGCTCTTCACGTGCTTGGGGTTCATAGTTGTCAATAGAGCTGTAGAGGGAAGGAGTGGATCCGGCAAAGAACTTGCTACCTGCCAGTGATGGAATAAGTCTTGTACTCTTTGTCTTTGTGCCCCCTAGTTAGGACAAAATCTTAGTCCTTGTTAGGACAGCATTTTAGACCAAGAGGACAGCATATTAATCCTTTGTTAGGACAACATATTAGTCATTTGTTAGGAAAGCATATTATCCCTTTGGTAGGACAGCATCTTGGCATCTTAGACTAGCATCTAGGTTTATGCTTGGCTGACTCGGCTATAAATATGTAACCCCAACCCCTAGGTTGGGTATGACATTGTGTGTGAAATGAACCAAGAAAAAATTCCCAACTCCTAGTGCCATCCTCTCCATGAGAGTAATACTTCATATACTAACAAGTGGTATCAGAGCCGTTCTATCCTGTAGCCTTGACATCTTCTGCTCATCTCCTTCCCACGCCTCTCTTTGTTCTCAGCCGGCAGCAAGAACACCGGTTGTTTCAGGCCATTCCTTCTTTCCTGCAAAGACGAGCAACAGCTTGTCTTAGACAACCTCTTCCCCACACAGCACTACCCCACTAGCGTGCCAAGGACAGTCTCAGCGCTCGGTCGCTTCGAGCGCGCGACATTGGCAGGAGGTCGAGGTCGCCACGGCAGAAGAATGCGAGCGAGCAGCGGCGGAGGCTGCAGCGATGGCGGCGAGGGCGCGAGGCTGGTGGCGGCGGAACTGGCAGCAGCGAGGGAGGAAGTAGAAGCAGCTGCGGATGCAGTGCGTGCGGCTGTAGTAGAGCTAGAGGATCTGCGTGGCGGTAGCGCCAGAGGATCTATTTCTACCGACGGCGGCACAAACGAAGACCTCAGGCAGGCGAGGGAGGTAGCACAACCACAGACGCCGCAGTGGGCAGCTGCGCACCCCCATGGGCACGGCGGCTGCATCCCAGACGGGCGCGGGCGCGCCGGTGATGCCCCTAGCGGGGGTGGCTGGGTCGACGGGGATCGTGGCATTTACAGGTTGCGTGACTCTCCTTCCCCGGACAAGTACCATGGTCACCACGGGATCTAGGCCATTGTCAGGGACGTTGATCCCGGCGGTGGGTGGCCTACCCTCACCAAGACCAACTACGTCAAGTGGGCCACGGTGACGAGTATATGGCTCCAAGTGCGACACATGTGGGAAGCAGTCCGGTACGGCGACGTTGACTACTACGAGGATCGATGGGCGTTGGATGCTATCATTGCTGCAGTACCGCACGAGATGCAATTCTCATTTTCCAAGAAGTGGACTGCCAAGGAGGGCTGGGACGCCATCGCTGCGGCACGCATCGGCAGCGACCGCGCCCGCAAGACCACACTGCAGGCACTCCGCAAGGAGTGGGAGAACCTGGCCTTCAAATCAGGTGAGGACATTGATGACTTTGCTCTCCGTCTCAACACACTACTGGAGAAGATGGTGCAGTTCGGCGACAACACTTACAACGAGGATAGAGCCGTCGAGAAGCTCTTCCGTTGCATCCCCGAGAAGTGTAAGCAGATTGCTCGCTCGATCGAGTCTCTGCTATACCTCTCCACAATGTCGATCAAAGAGGCGATAGACCGCCTCAAGGTCGTTGACAGCGACAAACCTTAGCCTCTCTCGGGGCCTGTCACCATCAACGGGAAGCTACATCTCACTCGGGAGCAGTGGGAGGCCTGCCAAGGTGATAGGAAGATGGGGGAGCCCTCCTCCTCAAAAGGGGTCGCAAGCGCGGCAAGCCAAGCAAGGGGCGTGGAGGTGGCCAATCCAGGGTGCAGAGACGTGCTGAGGGTGGCGCCCACGGAGGCGCTTAGGGTGGCGCCGCCGGCAACAGGAAGTCAGCACGAGACGACACCTGCCACAACTGTGGCAAGCATGGCCATTGGGCCAGGGAGTGTCGGCAGCCACGACGTGGCCAGGCCCACGTTGCACATATGGAGGAGGAGGAGACGGCTCTGCTCCTGGCACACGCAATCATCGAGCCACCTCCAGTGGCATCGGCTACAGCGGCTCTCCTCCACCTCAATGAGTCAAGAGCATACACCTTCCTCGTGACGGCTCTAGCAACGACAAGACTAACGGTTGTCGGAGTCGAGGTGTCGTCTACTGCCTTGTCTCATGCCCATCCTCGCCCTTCGTTGAACACTACATCACGTGTCGTGCGCACGCGCTGTGTTCCTGGGTCGAGAATGCGGTAGGCCTTCTAGCCCTCCGCGTAGCCGATGAACACCCCCGGAGTGCTCCTGTCGTCGAGCTTGCTGATGTGGCCAAGCTCCTTGGCGAACGCGAGGCAGCCGAAGACCCGTAGGTGAGAGACTATCGGCTTGCGCCCATGCCAAGCCTGGTACGACGTCCTGTCGTTGAGAGCCTTGGTGGGCAAGCGGTTGAGGATGTAGACTGCCGTCACCATCTCCTCTCCCCAGAAGACAGCCGACATTCCCCTCTGCTTGAGGAGGGTCCGATCCATCCCCACAATCGTTTGGTTGCGCCGCTCGACGACGCCATTCTGCTGCGGGCTGTACAGCGTGGAGTAGTGGCACTGAACACCCTCATCCGTGCAGTATGATGCAAACTCAGCTGCCATGAATTCACCGCCGTTGTCGAAGCGCAGCACGCACAGCTTGCGGCCGCACTTCGCCTCCACAGTGGCATGCACGCAACTGATGGCGCTCGCACCTATCCCTTGCTGCCGAGGACCATCACCCACATGTAGCGGGAGAGGTCATCGACAAGCAGCAGGAAGTAACATCGTACTCCCGGTATAGCAGGTGTCACCGGACCACACAAGTCCTCGTGCACAAGCTCGAGCCGCACCTTGGCTCGGAAGCTCGACTGCTGGGAAAGGGGAGCCACCTATGCTTTTTCAATACGCAGATGTCGCAGAACTGCTCCATGTGGTCATGGCACGGTAGACCCCATACCATCTTTTTGGCACTGTGCCGCTTCAGGGCCTCGAAGTGAAGGTGCCCGAAGCGCTCGTGCCACTGCCACGCCTCGTCATCCTGACGAGTAGCAAGGCAGAGGAGTTGTGCTACCTACACGTTAAGGACGTAGAGTCGATTGGATCCTCTAGTTACCTTGGCAAGAAGGCAACGATGGCGATCCCAAATCCTCATGACCTCGTCTTTGATCTCCATGCACGAACCGTTCTCATCCAGCTATCCCAGGCTGATGATAAAGTTCCTCAACATGGGGATGTAGTAGACTCCGATGCGCAGTCTGTGCTCACTAGACTCAGCGGTGAGGGTGATGGAACCAACGCCCTTGATCTCGACACAAGAGGCGTCCCCAACCTTAACGGAGCCTCAGACATTGGGATCGAACTCAGTGAAGAACTCCCATCGAGTATGTCCACTTCAAGGGAACTGGGGGAGTAGGCAGCTCTTCTCCACCGAGCATGTCTACCCCAATCCCCGAGCCTCCACCGACTTCAGCGCCACGCTCCTAGTCACAACCTTGGCTGTGACGAGTTCTTCGCCACCACCACCACAACCGGCGGCCCTATGCACTCCAGCACCGACGGCCATCCCTCCAGGTATGTCCACTCTGACACCATCTCGTGTCGAGCACAGCCTGATGGAGTTTGCTACTCCGCTCTCCCACGACGAGGAGCGCATCAACGTGTACCGCGACGGTGGGTCGTTGTGGTATCGTACGATGGAGGATCTTCTCGGTGACTAGATGGTGCCGGGATTGGTTCCTTGCGATCTGGAGGCGCAATTGCATCTTGTGTGTGACGACGGCGAGCCTCGGTCTTTCACGGAGGCTGAGAGACACGCGGCATGGCATCCCGTGGTGCAGTTAGAGATGGACGCGGTTGAGAACAACCGCACCTAGGAGCTTGCTGACCTCCCTCGTCATCACCGTGCGATCACCCTTAAGTGGGTGTTCAAGCTGAAGAGGGATGAAGCCGGCGCCATCGTCAAGCACAGGCTCGCTTGGTGGCATGCAGTTTCATGCAATAGGAGGGGATCGACTTCGATGATGCCTTCCCGCCCGTGGCGTGGATGGAATTTGTGTGACTCCTCCTTGCGTTGGCTGCCCATGGAGGCTGGCGGGTTCAGCACATGGACGTCAAGTCGGCGTTTCTTAACGGCGATTTAAAGGAGGAGTTCTATGTGCACCATCCACTAGGATTTGCGATTCCTAGCAAGGAGGGCAAGGTGTTGTGCCTCCGCAAGGCCCTCTATGGCTTGCGACAGGCACCAAGGGCCTGGAATGCCAAGTTGGGTTCCACGCTCAAGGGGATGGGCTTCGAGCAAAGACCGCACAAGGCGGCCATCTACCGGCGGGGCAATGGAGGAAATGCCCTACTGGTGGGTGTCTAAGTCGATGACTTGGTGATCACCAACACCAAGGATGCGGAGGTGGCAGCTTTCAAGGAAGCGATGAAAGCCACCTTTCAGATGAGTGAACTAGGATCTCTCTCCTTCTACCTGGGGATCGAGATGCACCAGGCCGACTCCAAGATCATGCTTCGACGGACTGCCTACGCCAAGCGCATTGTTGAGCTAGCTAGGCTTACCGACTGCAATCCAGCTTTCACTCCAATGGAGGAGAGACTGAAGTTGAGCCGCGGTAGTACGACAAAGGAGGTGGACACTACGCAATATCAGCGTCTTGTGGGGAACCTTCGCTACCTCGCCCACACATGGCCGGACTTGGCATTCTCTGTCGGCTACGTCAGTTAGTTCATGCAGCGACCGACGACGGAGTACCAGCGGGCTGTGAAGAGGATCATCCGCTATGTTGCGGGGACTCTCGACCACGGCCTCTACTACCCGAGGTGCCCTAGGAAGGCACACCTTGTCGGATACAGCGACAGCGACCACGCCGGCGACATCGACACTAGCAAGAGCATGAGCGGGATTCTCTTCTTCTCGGCAAGTGCCTCATTAGCTTCCAGTTGGTCAAGCAGCAGGTGGTGGCCTTGTCCAGCTGTGAGGCCGAGTACATAGCGGACTCTACCGCTTCGACTCAGGCGCTTTGGCTAGTTCGACTGCTTGGTGATCTCCTCGGCAAAGACACCGGGGCGGTGGAACTTAGGGTGGACAACAAGTCTGCTCTGGCTCTAGCAAAGAACCCCGTCTTTCATGAACGGAGCAAGCACATCCGGGTGAGGTCCCACTTTCTCTTAGGCTGCTTGGAGGAAGGGAGCATCAAGGTGTGCTACATCAACACCAAGGACCAGCTTGCGAACCTGCTCATCAAGCCCCTTGGGAGGATCGAGTTCCTTGAGCTTTGCTCCAAGATCGGGATGGTCCAACTCTTCTACAAGACGACGCACAAGACTTAGGGGGAAAATGATGGAATAAGTCTTGTACTCTTGGTATTTGTGTCCCCCTAGTTAGGACAGCATCTTATTCCTTGTTAGGACAACATCTTGGACCAAAAGGACAGCATATTAGTCCTTTGTTAGCACACCATATTAGTCTTTTGTTAGGACATCATATTATCCCTTTGATATGACAACGTCTTGGCATCCTAGACTAGCATCTAGGTATACGTTTGGCTACCTCAGCTATAAATATGTAACCCCAACCCCTAGCTTGGGTATGACATTGTGTGTGAAATGAAGAAAGAAAAATTTCCCAACTCCTAGTGTCATTCTCTCCATGAGAGTAATACTTCAGATACTAACAGACAGGATGTTTGTAATAGACGATCATAAGCTGATGGTATAATGATGGAACATGGAAGCGATATGGTAGTAAACGCTACGGTTTGTCCGCTAAACGATATGTGAAAAATGCTATTGAAAGTGTTTGAATACCAAAGTCATGTTTATGTGGATTTTTCACCAATCACTGAAGCATTCTTGCTGTGATTCAGCACAGATGTGGCAACTGCATGGTGAGGATCATCAATACCTTCAAGAGTAAAATTAGGATCTCTTGTAAAAGTGGAGGAACAGAGCACCGGTTGTCCGGTCCACAAGCCCTCTCTCCGGAGAGGAGAGCCCTGACTCATCGCGTGTGTCCCCACCGAAAGCCTGGCCTCCTCGGCCTATCAGATTCTCTGTTGTTTTCTCTTACAAGAAAGTAGGAACAATTGCCAATGGTCAATTGGATCTTTGTTTCGTTGAAACAAGAGTCCCGCCGCCAAGTCTTTGAGAATTGTGATAGGGCCATGGCGAGGCGATGGCATGGTGCAAGAGCCAAGACCAGGTGTTCGCTCCATTTGTTTTGCTTTTGACAAAACCGCCAGCATGGCGCCGCAGCGCAGGGATCTAGCAAATTTGCCATGTGGGGGAGCCGAGGGTGGTCTGCCCCCTCCTACGCCACCAACACAACCCCCATCTATCCCCTTCTCCTCCTTGTCAGTTGCTTGCTCTTCTCCTTCTCTTCCTGATTGATCGCCATCGACGTCTTCTTCAAAAGAACCGCCGCCGGTCATCACTGCCCTCGGTTCTTGGATCTTGGATTCTTGGGCCATGGTACCTAGCTGCATTGCCGAATTGAGACGCCGGTTTGCAAGAAGATTGCTGCTGCATTGATGAATGCCGGAGCTGTAGCTCTCACTGATTTTAGGGGGTACGTCAAAGGGTGCGGCTGACTGGATTGGGGCTTTTCTAGGGGTGGGCATTCGGTTAATTTGGTTTGGTTAATTCGATTAAGAGAAATTTCGGTTATGAAGAATTGAGAACCGCATTTGATCCAAAAAAGTCATAACCGCGCAATTCGGTTGCGGTGAATTCGGTTCGGTTTTGCGGTTAACCGTATTTTAATGTCTGACATAGTTTATTGGGCAAAAATGATAATAAACACATAAGAAATAAGCAATAAATATACCAAAAATACATATATGTGACGGTGATGGGTGAAAATTATTAAGATTAGGTTACACTATGAATAAAATTTTGGTGAGGATAAAGATTAGTACTATTAAACTTTATATTTTTTTGACTTATATGATAGTGTGGGTTAACATTTTGGTTAAATCAGTTATTCTGTTAATACGATATGATAACCCATAAAATTCGGTTAACCGGTGATAGGAGGATGAATCCCGATCTTCCGAGAGGTAGGGTAAACTTGATTGGGTGGAGATCTCAACGTTGATGATCCAAGGCTCCGAACGAACAAAACCCCGCAATCACTAAACCACTGCTCCATTGGTTATCACCCGTGTCACACGAATGACGTCGCCACGAAGGCTTATCCCTGCAAGCGCAATCAAGAACACAAGCAAGAACAGAGAAGTTGCAATCAAAACTGAATTGATCACGAATTTGGGGTCTCACAACCGATGATCGGCGACACTGTTCAATGACAGATTGTAACTAAGCAAAACCCACCCTAATGTGGTGACGGCTGCTGTATAAAAAAGAGTTTAGGGGCATGCAAGACCCCTGGACGCAACCCTAATGGGCTTCCACACGATACACGGGCCAGCAGCCCAAAAGGCGGTGGCGCAGCACCGGACAGATTCTGGACGCCCACTTGTTTCGCTGATTCTCGTCAACTTAGAAGGAATTTTGAGGTGGGGATGGTTCCATTGAAAGCTTTATGAAATCACGGTTCCAACCATATATAGAACGTCCAAATCCGACTCCGTATGTGTCCGGGACGTCAATTTTGGTGAAGGCGACTCCTAGAACCCGAGGTGGAGTCGAAGTCGATTTGTACTTGGGTTCCTCCTTGGTGTGCACGTCCTATCTCCTCCTCCTTGGACTCCTCCCAGCCCTTGCTGTTCCTCTCCATTGTTCCAAATCAATAAACATGAATGGAAACAAGCGTAAGTTCTGAAAAACAATTGACAAGGTTAGAACGTACCTGGAGATCCAATTGTCGTGCACGTGCTCTAGTGATCGGTCCTTGCATTGTATGCAAAGGAGAGATGTCCTCATCATCCTCCCCCTCTTGAATGGGAGTCGTCCTCGACTCAAGCTCATCTTCCTCACTCAAGTATGGCTTCAAACCTGAAATGTTAAATGTGGGACTAACCCCAAACTCGGGAGGCAACTCAATTTTATATGAATTGTCATTTATCTTCTCAAGAACCTTAAAAGGTCCAACAGCACGTGACATGAGTTTAGACTTTCTCAAATCCGGGAACCTATCTTTTCTCAAATGAACCCACACCAAATCACCGGGTTCCAATTTTACCTCCTTCCTACCTTTACTAGCAGCAATGCGATACTTTTCGTTCATTTTTTCAATTTGTAACTTAGTAGTTTCATGAAACTTAAGAATAAATTCATAACGTTGTGTAACATCTAAGTTCACAATTTCATTATGTGGTAAAGGTAGCAAATCAATTGGAGTACGAGGATTGAAACCATAGACTAACATAAACGGACTTAACTTGGTTGTGGAGTGAATAGACCTGTTATAAGCAAACTCAATATGTGGCAAACACTCCTCCCACAACCTCAAATTGTCTTTCAAAACAGCCCGCAACATAGTAGATAAGGTACTATTAACTACCGCCGTTTGCCCATCAGTTTGTGGATGACAAGTAGTAGAAAACAACAACTTTGTTCCTAATTTATACCATAAAGTTCTTCAAAAGTGACTCAAAAACTTAGCATCCCTATCAGAAACAATAGTATTAGGAACACAATGCAAACGCACAACCTCATTAAAGAACAAATCAGCAACATGTGAAGCATTATCGGTCTTGTGGCAGGGTATAAAATGAGCTATTTTAGAGAAACGATCAACAACCACAAAGACACTATCCCTCCCCCTCTTTGTTCTAGGCAATCCTAAAACAAAGTCAATAGAAATATCCTCCCAAGGTGCGCTAGGAACCGGAAGAGGCATATAAAGACCATGTGGGTTAAGTCGAGACTTAGCTTTGTTGCATGTCATGCAACGTGAAACGTAGCGCTCCACATCACGCCTCATTCATGGCCAAAAGAAGTGAGCGGCCAGCACATCCTCTGTCTTTTTAACACCAAAATGTCCCATCAAACCACCTCCATGCGCTTCCTGCAACAACAAAAGACGAACGGAGCTAGCTGGAACACACAACTTGTTAGCACGGTAGAGAAGGCCTTCACGCATCAGGAATTTTTGCCACGTTCTTCCCTCTCTACAATTTTCAAAGGCATCTTTGAAGTCCAAATCAGTAGCATATAACCTATTTATGGTTTCCAAACCAAAGATTTTATGAGAAAGTTAGGACAGCATGGTATAACGTCTAGATAAAGCATCGGCAATCACATTGTCTTTCCCTTTCTTATGTTTAATGATGTAAGAAAATGATTCTATGAACTCAATCCATTTAGCATGACGTTTGTTCAAATCAGCTTGTCCTTTAAGATACTTCAAAGACTCATGATCTGAATGTATGACAAATTCTTTAGACCATAGGTAATGTTGTCAAGTTTGCAAGACACGCACTAAAGCATAAAGTTCTTTGTCATATGTGGAATAATTCAGCGAAGGCCCATGCAAATTTTCACTAAAGAAGGCAACAGGTTTACCTCCTTGAATTAGCACTCCTCCAATGCCAATGCCGCTCGCGCCACATTCAAGCTCGAAGGTCTTCTCAAAATCAGGAAGTTGCAGCAATGGTGCTTGTGTGAGCTTCGACTTGAGAACATCAAAAGCTTGTTGTTATGCTGGTCCCCATCGAAACGGCACTCCATGCTTTGTCAACTCGTGGAGTGGTGCCGCAATGGTGCTGAAATCCAGTACGAAACGCCGGTAGAAACCTGCGAGACCAAGAAAACTCCGAACCTGTGTGACCGTAGTCAGAAGTGGCCAACTCGTGATGGCAACAATCTTTGCCTCGTCCACCTCAATGCCCCACGAAGTAACAACATACCCAAGAAAAGACACACGATTGGTGCAAAAGGTGCACTTCTCAAGGTTACCATATAAATGTGCATCGCGCAAGACATTAAAAACAGCACGCAAATGTTCAAGATTCTCATCATATGACTTGTTGTAAATAAGGATATCATCAAAGTAAACGACCACAAATTTACCAATGAAAGCACGTAAAACCTCATTCATCAACCTCATGAAAGTGTTGGGCGCATTAGTTAAACCAAATGACATGACTAACCATTCATAAAGTCCGAATTTAGTTTTAAAAGCAGTTTTCCATTCATCACCTAAAGCCATACGAATCTGATGATACCCACTATGCAAATCAATCTTGGAGAAAATAACAGAACCACTCAACTCATCAAGCATGTCATCCAAGCTAGGAATAGGATAGCGATAACGAATGGTAATGTTATTGATGTCTCTACAATCAACACACATGCGCCAAGTGCCATCTTTTTTTGGAACCAAAAGAATAGGAACAGAACAAGGACTAAGGCTCTCACGAATGTACCCGCGGTCCAGAAGATCTTGAACTTGTCACTGAATTTCCTTAGTCTCGTCCGGGTTGGTCCTGTAGGCAGCACGGTTTGGCAAGCTCGCCCCTGGAACCAAATCAATCTTGTGCTCAATGCCTCGCATAGGTGGTAATCCAGAGGGTATCTCTGATGGAAAAACATACATATATTCCTGCAAAAGGTTAGCAATAACAGGTGGCAAGACAATAGATGTATCCTCAATGAAATATAAAGCATGTTTGCACACTAAAGCATAGCAAGTTCCATTAGAGGCATATAAATCATCAAGATCATATTTAGTTGCAAGCAAAATAGGATTTTTCAACTTAATAGGTTGCTGAATTTTAGAATTGAAAACACCCTTTTGCTTAGCATTATTCTTTTTCTCCTGCTCAAATTGTACAACTTCAGTGGGACTCATAGGAAGCAACACAATTTTCTTGCCCTTATGCATGAGAGTATACTTATTAGATCGACCATGGTGAATAGCATCAGTATCAAACTCCCAAGGACGTCCCAACAAAAGAGAACAAGCATCCATAGGTACCACATCAAAATCAGCAAAATCATGATAAGAACCAATGGAAAAATGTATCCTTGCTGTTTGTGTTACCTTTACCTTACCATTGTTGTTAAACCATTGAATGTGATAAGGGTGGGGATGCTCCTGTGTGGTCAAGCCAAGCTTCTTGACCACCTCAACATTCACCAAATTGTTGCAGCTACCACCATCAATGATGGTATGTACACGGCAGTCCTTGACGACGAGAAACATGTTGAAAAGGTTGTGACGTTGGCGGTTGTCTTCCTCTCGAACCGTGGCACTCAAAGCTCGCTGCACAATCAAAGTTCTATAGTTGTTTGTCGCAGATGTACCAAGAACCTCCTCAGCACCATCATCCGAACCTGAAATGTTAGTTGCAATAATATTTTCATCTTCAATATCAGAAGCACTAACATACCCACCATCAGCAGTGGCAATGATCGCCCATTTGCTGGGGCAATCTCGTTGCATATGGCCAAGTCCCTGGCAGCGGTGGCACTTGATGTCGGAGCTGCGACTTGTCGAAGTGTTGGGTGCAGCCGCCTTTGCTGCAACACCTGGAGGCATCTGGGACTTGCTGTTATCTTGTCCCCGTAATGTAGAAGGTGTGATGCTGCTGCGTACAACACCCGTGGTGGGTGGTGTAGAAACACGTATGCTCGAGGAGGGCGCTGCTTTGGATGGCACCGGAAATTTTCGTGGCGTGAAGGTGTTGTTCCGTCGCTGCTGTTAGCGACCCTGCACTTCTTTTTCTGCTAACATAGCAAGTTGAAATAAACGTTGACTAGAATGATATTCCTTGTAGTCAACTATGTCCTGGATCTCACGCCACAAGCCCCCATAAAACCTAACAATTTGGTCTTTCTAATCCTCAACTACCCCACAACGAAGCATACCTTTCTGCAACTCTTGGTAGTACTCTTGGACAGTCATGTCACCCTGATCAAAGCGTTGCAATTTCTTAAGAAGATCACGTCTATATGAAGGAGGAACAAACCTAGCGCGCATCTCTTCTTTTAACGCAGCCCATGTCTGTGGTGCATTACGTGTATTGACAAGTTTATTCCACCAAATTATAGCAAAATCTTTAAACTCACTAGTGGCTTGTCTAACTCTATGTCGCTTAGGAACAAGATGAGAGCTAAATTTTTTTTCTACCGTCATCTCCCAATCCAAGTAAGTCTCAGCATCATAAGATCCATAAAATGTTGGAATAGAAAACTTAATCTTAGCATAAGGATCATTATCTTGTTTAGGAGCATGAGGACGAGGACTACCTCCCATACCTTGACGATTTCGTCGAGGGCGACAGCGCTGCTGTGCATCAACCTCATCGTTATTGAAGTCATCCTCTGTGTCGTAGTGAGCATGTGCATCACCATCAAGGATGATAGAGGGTGTAGCTTGTTTGGGAAGACGAGTCTCCATCTCGTCCAACCGTGTGGTCACACCAGCAACACTTGTATGGAGCCTCTGAAAGGTGGCTGTTATAGTGGTCTGATAATTGTTGAAAACTTTGGTCATTGCCCGTCCTTTAGTTCCATATGGGACACGCACTCATCATCATCCGAAGGTGTAGAACCAGAGGTCTTATCCATAGGCTTCTTTCCTGTCATTGTTAGTACAAAACAGAAACAAAGATAAAAAGATCGTGAAGAACCCTATTACTACGCTCTCCGAAGTGGGTGGAAAATCGATCAGTAAGATGCGTCTTACACCGCTCTTACAAGTTTCTTACCAGCACTGCAGGTGGCCAACGATGACCGGTGTGAAGCAAGCAGAGAGTAGGTGTGATTGCAAAGGTTACCTGTTCTGCTCGAGGGAAGATGGAGCTTGGAAGGCTCAAATGCAGTATATGTATGTGGCACACAAGTTAGTAACAGATAGCAATGCTGAATAAGTGTCCAAAGAATTTCACCTAGTTGCTGGCCTAAGAATGTATTAAAGCAGTTGTGGCAACAAGCAAGGACAAGGATGAATGATGATAAACAACAAGGATAATATCAGCAAGTATCCAGCACTCACACAGAAATAGCACAACTAGAAAACCCCTTAGCCTCCTGTTTTTGTCTTGAAGCACTAGTAGAAATCAAAATCTTTTTTTTCTTTATTTTTTGATATTTTTTTCTCAACCAGGGGCACAAGAATAGAAACAGCACAAGTATTAGCTCAAACCGATGAAAGATGAGATCGGCACAAATTCAGGAGCGATTGGAAAAACTGGTGCTGGAACTTCGGAGTTCGAAACGAGAGTCTTCTTAATTTTTTTTATTTTTTTGAAAATGTCGTGATCGGCGTAGCTGGTGTATCGTATGTGGACTTTTTTGAGATCTTTCCAGTAAAAAAAATACACCTCAATCGGAGTTACGAGCGAAAAGTTATGCCCGTTTTAAGGAGGATACCCCGAATCAGGTTTTGGTGGTGGTGAAAACTGCAACAGAAACGAATCGGTGGATGTAATTTTTTTTTGTAGATTGGTTTTTTGTAGATGGCAGCGGATGGAAGAAACAAAACTGAACCAAAACAAATATAAACCAGCAACCAGACTCAACCTAGGACACGAACTCAGAACTACGGACTCCAAAACTAAATTGTGCAAAAGGTTGAGTGGGGTTGTAGGTCAGGAAAACTAATTTTGTTTGTGGCTTTTTGTGGACGTTAGGACTGAAACAAAATAAATCTAAAGGGCACACAAGTATACCTCACGGTGAACCTGAAAATCTGATACCAATTGATAGGAGGATGAGTCCCGATCTTCCGAGAGGTAGGGTAAACTTGATTGGGTGGAGATGTCGATGTTGATGATCCAAGGCTCCGAACGAACGAAACCCCGCAATCACTACACCACTGCTTCGTTGGTTATCACCCGTGTCACACGAATGACCTCGCCACGAAAGCTTATCCCTGCAAGCGCAATCAAGAACACAAGCAAGAACAGAGAAGTTGCAATCAAAACTGAATTGATCACGAATTTGGGGTCTCACAACCGATGATCGGCGACACTGTTCAATGACAGATTGTAACTAAGCAAAACCCACCCTAATGTGGTGACGGCTGCTGTATAAAAAGGAGTTTAGGGGCGTGCAAGACCCCTGGACGCAACCCTAATGGGCTTCCACACGATACACGGGCCAACAGCCCAAAAGGCGGTGGCGCAACACCGGACAGATTCTAGACACCCACTTGTTTCACTGATTTCCGTCAACTTAGAAGGAATTTTGAGGTGGGGCTGGTTTCATTGGAAGCTTTATGAAATCAGGGTTCCAACCATATATAGAACGTCTGAATCTAACTCCGTATGTGTCCGGGACGTCAGTTTTGGTGAAGGCAGCTCCTGAAACCCGAGGTGGAGTCGAAATCGAGTTGTACTTGGGTTCCTTCTTGGTGTGCACGTCCTATCTCCTCCTCCTTGACTCCTTGGACTCCTCTCAACCCTTGCTGGTCCTCTCCATTATTCTTAATCAATAAAACATGCATAGAAATAAGCGTAAGTTCTGAAAAACAATTGACAAGCTTAGAACGTATCTGGAGATCTAATTATCGTGCACGTGCTCTAGTGATCGGTCTTGCATTGTAGTAAAGGAGAGATGTCTCATCAACCAGAATACAAAAAATGATAACCGCATTTGATAAAAATTTCGATTAACTATGTATTTCGGTTCAGTTCGATGCGGTTCGGTTCAGTTTTGCGATTAACACTTAAACATGGTTTTTCCAAGGCGAGATGTCGGGTTTGCTCGAGCAGCAGCCCACGAGCGCAGGGCAGTGCAGTGCAGCTAACCGACCCCCTATTTTCTCTTGTCTCTCGCAGATTCGATGTCATGGACACCCGGATGTCACTGCCGATCACCGTCGTGATTGGCATTGCCGCCCGTGGCGCCACCTTGCTCGCGGCGGCCGTGGTGCTAGCGCTCTGGTGCGCGGCGCGGTTCCGGGCGCGCTGTAGGAATCGCAGCTCCGACACCGGCTCTTCCGATCCTTCCACGCAAGGTAAATTGCACGAGCACTGCGTAAAAAAAAAGTATTATTCCCGTGCTCTTGGTGCTAATGCAACGTGTCGGCGTCAGTGAAGTGGGCCAAGGGAGGCCGGATTTCATCTGTGCGGCAGGAGTATCAGGGCGCGAGGCAATTCTCACTTGAGGAGCTAGTGCAGGCCACCAAGAACTTCAGCGAGGTGAATGTGATCGGTGCAGGAAGCTTTGGACTGGCGTACATGCGGCTGCTTCTTGATGGCACCGTTGTTGCAATCAAGAGGCGTATGGCGACCGACACAAGAGTTTGCTGGAGAGGTAAAATGTGGATTCAAAGTTTTAGATTGGATTTTTTCATGAGGTTACATAGGTAAGGGCTCATTGTAACTGTTATTGATACTTGCTTCTGAACTGTGTAAAACAGAATTAGTTTCTGTTAGTCATCTGTGACAATTTTTTACAGGTTTCTTGATTGATTTAGATGACCTCTATGCAATGTGTTATTTAAATTTGGCACTTGACAGCAATGTACTATATCTTGTTTATGGGTAGAGATAGCACTTTTAGTCAATGAATTCTGGGGATGTTGAAGTTCTGTCAATGTCACCAACTATTGTTTTTTAGGCCAATATGTTTCTTCCATTATTAGACAGGGGCAAGGAAATAAATGTTTTTTTGCTGTGTGAAAAGACTTATACTTAGTCTCCGTTTGGTACAGCTCCAGATTCTATGAGAATCAGAAACATTTCAGTTTCAACGTAGAAATGTTTCTCAACTGAAACAGAATCACTTTAGAAACCGTTTGGCTAATTTTATGATTTCAGATTCAGTATACAGAGAAGAGGATTGAAATGACCTATTTACCCTTGCATAGACTATATTGTTTTTGTCATTATATAACATATAATATTTTTTATAATATGCATTATTTATAAGTGCCATTATAAAATATATGTCAGCATCAACATGCACGGATAAATCCTTGTTACATTGCAGCAGCGTTGAAGAGTTGAGGTTAAGGGTAGACAATGACAAATTACTGTAAATAATAACAAAACTGGAGGGGGTACAATAATATGAAGTGATTCAGACTGTAGAACACCTTTCCAGGTGTTTCAGGTTCGTAGGTAAAAAATGTGAAACGTTTCTCATAGATTCACTGCTGAAACATTTCACTTTTTTGTTGTTTGGTACCGTTTCAACTGATTCAACATAGAATCTAAAACGTTTCTTTGTGCCAAACGCACCCTTATTTACTTCTGTCTCTCTTGCAAAATGCAGGTTAGGAGGATTTCAGAGATAAGTCACCGAAATATTGTAACTCTTATTGGTTACTGTCAAGAAGAGGGTTTACAAGTGCTAGTATTTGATTACTTGCCCATTGGCAGTGTATGTGGCCATCTGTATGCTAAAGTTGCACTTACTAGCAGGCTTGTGAATGCCCGCCTGGACGCCTAGGCGCCGGCGGGGCGCCTGGACACCCAGGCGCCCGCCTAGGCACCTAGGCGGCCGGCCAGGCGCCCAAGGCGGGTAGCGACGGCGGGTGCGCGGCGGCGGCAGCAACAGAGGAGGCGAGCGGCCAGCTAGGCGGCCGAGGAGGCGGGAGGCCAGCTAGGCGGCGGAGGAGGCGAGCGAGCGGGTGGGCGGAGGTGGCAGACGGGCGGGCGGGCGGAGGAGGCAGACGGGCGAGCGTGCCTCACAGCCCAACTATTGTGGACCGTCGGATGAGATCCGATGGTTCTCATTTTTACTAGGGTATATAAATAAATCCTACCCTAGTTTTCTCCTCACCCTCTCTCCCTCTTTTCTCCACTGCCGGTGGCGGCGGCACTGTGAGGCGACGGGGCGGCGGCGCTAGGGGTGGACAGCGGCGGTGGCGGCGGCACTGACGGCGGCACCAGGCGGGGTGGCGGCGGGCGGAGGGGGCGCCAGGCGAGGTGGCTACGGGCGGAGGGGTCGGCGGCGGCGGGCGGAGGCGGCAGCACCGCCCGGCCAGGCGAGGCGAGCCGCCCTGGCGTCCGCCCGCCACCGACTGGCCGCCTAGGCGACGCCTTAAAAACGCTGCTTACTAGGAATATGATTGTGGCCTTTTTGCCTTGAATGTATATCTGATACACCATTTACCAGATACTGGCAAAGTCCCCACGACACGGCTTGAGTTCAAACAAAGGCTTTCGATAGCCATTGGAGCAGCTAAAGGTAGATGTTCTGAATATTCTCTTCTTATTTTGGGATCTTCAGTCTCCACAACACTTTGAAAACTTGGTATGAATGCAAACGCTGTTGCAGGCCTGAGTCATCTTCAGTCTTGTGCCTCCTTTGATCCATACGGACTTCAAGACAAGCAATGTGTTGGTTGATGAAAATTTCATTGCAAAGGTGGATGATGCTGGACTTGTTAGATTACTTAGAGAACCTGGAGATGCTGGTCCATCGCATGGGTTCAGTAGCAGTATCTACCAAGATCCTGAGTAAGCCCAATCACCTCATCTTTTTGTCTTCAGTTTTTGTGCCAGATTCTCTATGGAAGCTGCCTTAATAGCATCATTTTGTATCATGATTTAGTATTGGATCTGTGAATGATTTTTTACTTATTCTTTGTCAATTATTTGCGACCCATTTTGCATGTCTATTGGTAGGATAAGCTTGGTGGAGCAGTTTTCTGAAAGCAGTGACGTGTACAGCTTTGGAGTTTTCCTTTTGGAGGTAATTACTGGCAAGGAAGCGGTTTGCTTGACACCTCCAGAATCCATAGAACCTCTGGCCCACTGGGTAATTGCCACTGCCATGTAACTATCTAAGTTGCCTTGAAATGAATCTATGAAGTTTTGCTGTTTCACAGAATCTCCAGCGAGCTTCCAGTCTCCATCTCTAGTATATCAAAGATCCTCCTACCTTTCTTATTTGTATAATAAAAGGAATGTTCTATTCACGTGTTCCAATAATTAGACTATGCTTAATTATGGATGCATTGATAAAATAGTAGGTGTGATTGTCTAGCAAATCTAACATCTAAGGTGGACCACAGAATACAGATTTCTCAAGCTTGGTACAGCCATAACATATGGGTCCTAAAGCATACTCATTTGGCTTAAGTTCAGTTCATTTTAGAAATATTCTTAATTCGTTTTGGGATTCTTCTATTTTGTAGTGAAATCCTTCTTGACATTTGATAGCTGATATGGTATTTTCCTATTAGTTTAGGTATAAATTTACAAACGAAAACATCAATTTAAAAAATGATGTGCAGTTTTTATGCAGAATATTTCATCTACTAACTTCCAACTGACATACATTTTCTTGTCACATCGGAAGATGGAAGCACATTTCAGTTCGGACAAACTGATTGACCCAAGGTTAGGTAGCAGCTTCACTGCAGAAAGTATGAAAGAGCTTGTTGGCCTAACCTTTCAATGTCTGAACCCATTGTCAAGACGGTGACCGAAGATGAGGCTCGTTGAAACCGGACTGGAACAGATTCTTGAGACAGAGATGTCCGTGACAACATTCGTGGGTGGCGGAACTGCTATCGTCACCCTTGGGAGCCAATGGTTCATGGCATGAAGATGAACGTCACGGATACTGATTTCATGTCTGCTATTTGATGGCATGATGGTTTCATCTAGTCTGACAGTTATTATTTCTGCCAAGTTGTAAAGGCTTTGCATCGTTGTGAAATACCATGTATGGTTGTTTTTTAAACTTATCATGGTTGGTATAGATTGGTAGGAGATGAGAAGAAATAGTCAAATAGAGATGTGCGCACCTCTCTTTTTCTTCTTTAAGTTGTTTGGGAGAAGAATATATGTGATTTTCATATTATTTCAGATGGTTCACTGTCCTTCAATGTTTTGATTTCTGAAAGGGATGATTTGCGTGTGATATCGCCAATGACTTAATGACTTTCGTTGCTGATTTACTGGTATTTTAGTGAGTTTGCTTTCCCCACCTTTCTTTTTTCCCTCAGATGATATACTGCTAAGGGATATCAGATTGTTTCAGATGGTTCTTGTTTTAAATTGATATTTGCCAACGCAGTTCAAATTGCATGTGAGAGCAAAAAGAGGGATTGAAGACAGCGATGATAACCCTTAGCAGTATAAGGACTCATAAAAGAAAAAACAGCGATGATGATCCTTAACCTTAAAAATCAAACAGTCTAGTAATAATGAAATTATGGAAAACATGTCATTTATTGAAATGTGTGAATTGACTTCTCATGTATTGCCTAATTATGTTATATGATGTTTACCGATTAATCTTCTAAAATTTAGGCCAGGTGAAGAATCCTTGGGCGGTTGATCAAGGTTGACCACATTCAGAACCAGGGTAGGCTAGAAACCGTTGTCCTCATTAGGGTCCTCTAGACCTTGGGCTCTACTGTGCCTAAATTGCTCGTAATAGCTTAATACGAGCCCACATAAGAAAAGGCTATGGAAAGGGTATACATATGGAAAAGGGGTCGGTCCAGGTGGACGTGAGCGTCGCCGATCTCGTTGGCTGCCCGGAGGCTTCAGCAGCGGCGGTGGCCGCGGTGCTCGAGTTTTTGGCCTGCTTCTCATAAATAGAAATTACAATATCTAATATAGGACTTTCAATATTATCTCACTTTTATAATAGAATTAAAATATATGTTGAGGTGTTTTCATTTTATTTTCTATTTTCAACCGTGCAAAATTATCAAACTGCCAAGGTGGTCGGTCATGTTAGGTCGTGTGAGAACTTGGATTCATCAGCAGTCACGACCCACCCTGCTCCCCCCCCCATTCGCCATCACCAGTCACTATCCTTCCCCATTTGCTCCACTTGACTCACCACCCTACTCTACCCTATCAACCTCCTCTCATGGTGAGGGCTTGGTGAGACTTAAATTTGCATAGTGAGAAAATTTTGGTTGTAATTTTATTTTTATAGGTTCAATTGGAGCAATGTATTTATAAAATATTGAATTTTGTTTAAACCCTAGGTGGAGCAGTGTCCATGAACAATAACACTGCAATTTTTTTTGCTATGATTTGTTCTTATGTGATGTATAGAGAGGTATTGACAGCCAGACATGGAACAAATGATCATAGGGTATATTTATCATTGTTGGTTGTCGAAAAAGAAAAGAAAATAAACAAATAAACAATGTATAGTCATGTTTATAAGGGGCGCCCAACCTATTCTATATAACAAACGTGGCTTTCAAATCTGACATCATTATTAACTACTCCAATATAAAAATAAAATAAAATTATATTACTTTCGAACACGATATCTATTTCAATTCCATTTAGACTGGTGTCTTCTATGTGACGAGACCAACAGAACTAGATCTCAGTCCTATACATTTTGATGACTTTTCATAATAAAAGTTACTAATATATATATATATAATTTATTACACAATATTTACTGTAAAAATAAATTCACTGTATTGTCTCTACATACAAGTTACTACTCATATATTAGCTAAATTTGCTATTAGATCTGAGCCATAATAATCTTTGTTATTTTTTGTGTAAGTTGGTATTAGTCATATTTCATAAATTGCTACGGTCACAAACCTACCGCATATGCAACATAAGTTAATACTACCAAAATTTACTATGCATCGGATCTGGTAACAACTTGTATGAAAATAATGTAGCAATGTCAGTTCATAGTCAAGTAATAATTGTGTTTCAATAACATGTAAAAGCTTACGCCAATTGTGTAATTAGTCAACTTTTGAACACAAACACCGTAGAAGACTTTCCAATTATGTATTATGTGGATTACACCATCAAGTTCATGAAAAACATCACAGAGTGAGTTGTTTCTCCTCAAATGGTTACTTCACATGTTCAGACACTACTCGGGACTAAAAGTTAATTTCGGTAAGTCCTGCCTACTACCAATTAATATCTCCTCTAAAAAGACGAAATTTCTATCTGAATTATTTGAATGACAGTTGGTACATATCCGTTCACCTACTTGGGGTCATCGATGAGTACATATAAATCAAAAGAGAAGGACTATGCACCCCTTATAGGGAGGACTGAAAAGAATTTTTTCAGTAGCGGTAAGACTTTCAATGGTAGGCAGATGTACCTTTATGAACAGTGTGGTGTCCTTGATACCAATATATGCAACATGCATGGTCAAAATGCCAGCAACCGTGATAAAAAAAAAAGATTGAAGTAGCCAGAAGGAACTGGCTATGGAGAGGATCCCGTATTAATAGAAAAGGAAAATCCCTAGTTACCTGGTATAGGGTAGCATCGATAAAGAAGGTTTAGAACTAAAAAATCTGGAAATCATGAACCAGTCACTGCTGCTCAAGAACCTACACAAATTCTACAATGGAGCAAATATCTCCGTGGGTCAATTTGATCCATCACAAACATTACGCCAACCGGAGGGCACCACAAGCCACCACAACAAAAGGATCTTTGAAGCTATATGTTCATTTCAGAATATTTGCAGAACCGAGAGTGGGTCCGAGAAACACAGTACACATTTGGTAGGGTACATGGAAAAGC
Source organism: Neostapfia colusana (assembly GCA_030760725.1). Taxonomy (NCBI): domain Eukaryota; kingdom Viridiplantae; phylum Streptophyta; class Magnoliopsida; order Poales; family Poaceae; genus Neostapfia; species Neostapfia colusana. Next base: position 33,168,292 of record JASWHV010000007.1, read on the forward strand.
ACAACTGTTGAAGGCAGGGATGTCGAGGCCATAGACCCAGACAAAAAACCAAACATCTCAATTGCCCCATTAACCAATAACCACAATTTGTATCACAATTTGTACGTGCCGCTGTCAGAGGAGCAAATGAATGATGTACACTGCCTCAACCAATTGTTAGAAAGGCACAATCCAGCGACAAGACAAGGATAGATGGATCTATAGCCGGGAGTAAGAGTCCTACACCTCAATAAAAGCATACTCATTGCACTTGAAAATCATAAACCCACCAAGACCCTTCAAGTGGATTTGGAAGTCAGAGTTAACTAAAAAACTCAAAATGTTCACCTGGTTTATCTTCTTCGATCGAATAAATTTCAGGAATGTACTAAAAAAGAGGTACCAACATTGAAAGGTATGACTAAAATTGTGTCATGCAACCTCAACATTGAAGAACTCACCAACCACCTCTTTTTTGTGTGTCCTTTTCAGTAAAACATGTTGAAATATGGTTGGGGTTTAATGAGTCACATTATTTAATACTTTGACACCCTTCAATAAGCAAGGATGACTTACCTCCTTCCATCTCCATTCATAGAAATGTTCTCCATTGTGACTTGGGAGATTTGTAGGTAGAGAAACCAAAAGATCCTCACAGGAGTTGCTCTGTCCTTCCAATTCTAGAAAGACTACTTCAAAACAAACTCAAACTCGAAGCTCACAGGTTCAGGCCATAGGATAGGAAGGAAATGTTGTCCGAGCTTGACAACTGATCCAACCCGGCAATCACCCCTTCTTTGTACAATTTTTCTAGCCGATATTTCACCAACCTTTTTTTCCTCTTCTATATTATCTAATATTATACCATGTCACGACTTCTCCTAGTACCTTTCCTCTCAGAAAATATATAAAACTTTACAAACTAGCTAAAGTTGTATGTCGTACAAAATATAAGGCTTTATTAAATTAGTAACTGAAGTGGCTATGGATACAAGTTATATATACTAAAATTTGAACTTGTGTGAAACATATAGTATGAATTTATGTTATTAAATATTTCTGTTCAAAATATATGCAAGTGAAATCCATTTAGTTTGGTTTTTCGTGTAGAACATAACGCTTAAAACATAGTTGAAAACCTACATTATATATATATATATATATATATATATATATATATATATATATATTTCATAAGTCGTAGGCTAGATAGGTATTATGAGCACCACCTGTCATATTATTCACTTTTTGTATTTATAAAGTTGTGATATTTATAACTTCAAACGCGTGAAATGAATTAGTCCGTCTCGACGCTAGATCGGGTGAGCGTGGGCAGGCGAGGATTGTGTGAGGGCGCCAACAGCGGCTGACGGTAGCTAGGAATAAGAAGATGATTAATTTTGTTAATTGTTAGTAGTTAATCAGTTAGTTTTGTTAGTTGTAAAATAATCAATCATATAAAGCTTGTCAATGTGTAAATCATATAAAAATTGTTAGATTTGTTGATTATAAAGGATTAACGGTTAACTATAAAGATTAACGGTTAATTATAAGGATTAGCTTTTATTCAGTTTAATTACGAGAGTTTAAAATTAATCCTAATTGAAAAAAGTGTGACCATGTTGAAATCCGTATCTTAGAGATTGGAGCGGAACTCAGTCCCGTAATAGAAAAAAATTGTCGTGCTCCTCGTCCCTGCCATCTAGAGTGAGGATCCGTCCTGAAGTTACTTGATCTGTCGTTCTTTGTAAGGAACCATAGGGTGTGTTTGGTTCGGAGACAAGGTGGGATGGGTTGGATCCATCCCAGTTTTCAGGGATGAGATGGTCAAAATTTATATTTGTCTTGTGAGGTGGGACGGTTCCTGTTTTCTATTTGGTTTGAGGGATAATGTGAGATGGAATGGTTATGTCTTCTGTTTGAATGATGGAATAGGGACATATGAGTATGATTATTTTCAGTAAGCAGAAGCAATACAAAATGCAATATGTTACTTGATAACACAAGTTCCAGCAAAAAAATAATTTCAACAATAGAATTTAACTTCGCACTAATCGTTTGACAATATTTAGCTTAGAAATAAACTGCTCATATTGATTTATTCGTATCTGTCGGTACCCTGCAGATCGGGTATCTCCGGGTAGTGGGTAAAAGACAGTATGGGCCCCGCCTCCCTGTTGAGGCGGGCCCCAGCGTAGACACGTGCCCTTGGCCCCATGGTCAGCCCTGGGACTGCCACGTGCGCTTGAGCTCCGGAGCTGACACGTGCCCTGCGCTCCGGTCGAGCCTCCCCGCTGAGGTGAGGTTTGGGGCTGCCGCGTGTCCCTTGGCTCAGAGCCACCTCCCTGCTGAGGACAACACCGGGGCTGACACGTGCCCTGGGATCCGGTCCGAGCCTCCCAGTTGAGGTGAGGTCTGGGGCTGCCACGTGTCCCCTGGATCTGAGCCACCTCCCCGCTGAGGACAGCTACGGTGCTGATACGTGCCCTGGGCTCCGGTTCGAGCCTCCCCGCTGAGGTGAGGTCCGGAGATACCACGTCTCCCCTGGCTCAGAGCCACCTCTACGCTGAGGACAGCTCCAGTGCTGACACGTGCCCTGGGCTCCGGTCTGAGCCTCCCCGCTAAGGTGAGGTCTGGAGCTTCCACGTGACCCCAGACTCCAAGCCCGTCAATAAGAGCTCCGGAGCCGCCACGTGCCCCACGATCCATCATTGGCCGTGGGGCGACGAAGCCAAGAAGGAAGTGCGCTGTCAGGTTTCACATTCAAGGCTCGCACCTTCCTCAGAAGCATGGCGCACTACACACGCCTTCGTCCTCTGCCCGTTCGCCATTACGGTGACAAGACTGGGCGAAGGCATGACAGCAGTACAGTGCCGCTCAACGGCACGAAGCCGCCCAAGCAGGGCGAGAAGACGTGGCAACAAGACGACGTCTTCATCATCACCTGACACGCGATTAGGGGCGCTCGGCACGCCAGGCGGCGGGACTTAACTCCCTCGTCGACCACTCTACTCAAAGGACGAAGCCCTAAATCATGTATAGAGTACACATAGCTTTGGGACCACCTGTCGGGCCCCAAGCCTCATTGTAACCACCCCGACCTTGAACTATAAAAGGACCAGGGTGATCACCCTGCAAAGGGTTTGCATTCCAGATCCCACAACGTACAAGCACACACGCTCATGCAATAGAACAAGCACTCCCGTGGACGGAGGGTATTACGCTCCGGTGGCCTGAAACACATAAATCTCAGTGTTCATCTGCTCCCTTGAGCCCAGGTTGCGTAGGGCGCCAAGCTCCTTCCAAAAAAAGAACCTCGCGGGCTGCTTCCGAGCAGGCCGGAAGGAGTGTCGCAACTCACGCACTTCGACATTTAGCGTACCAGGTAGGGGGGGCTTTCCGCGCTCTCCACGCGACTATGGTGAACATCATCTCCCATGGCGAGCCTTCTCGCTTGGCTCGCCGTCGTATCTAGACGGTAGACGACGAGGCTACCTCCCGCTCTAGAGCGGGCAGGTATGGCTGAGCCGGCAGCCCAACGGTCGACACCCTCTGCGTGATGTATGGGGGTTCTTCCGATGTCTCGTATAGGCGAGCCGTCAAGACCCTCCGTCGAGTAGTGGCAGTGGCCGCCCCTGTCCCGGGGCCGGTGCCGCATCGCAAGTGGATTGAGACGCCGATCAACTTCGACGCCTCCAACTGCCCCAAGAACATGGCAGGCACCGGGCAGCTGCCTCTCCTCGTCGCCCTGACCATCTCCAACGTGAAGTTCTACCACGTGCTGATCGATGGTGGGGCGTCCCTCAGCATTATTAGCCTCGCAGCCTTCAAGAAGCTACAAATCCCTATGTCCCAGCTTACCCCCTCGAGACCATTCTTGGGGGTAGGTCAGGACCCAATCTTCCCGTGTGGCAGCATCTCCCTCCCGGTGAAATTTGGGACGCCTGAGACCTACCGCACGGAAAGTGTTGTCTTCGATGTTGCGGAGGTTAGGCTCCCCTTCAATGCCATAATCAACAGACCAGCTCTGTACCGGTTCATGGCGGTAGCCCACTATGGCTACTTAGTCCTGAAGATGCCTACCCTGAGTTGCATCCTCAAGATCCGCAGCGACCGTACCACGGCTGTCTCAGCGCTAGAAAAGCTCCAAGCGCTGGCGGCAGCACAGGGGGCCACTTTCGGTCACACTGAAGCTAGTCGGCCACCTCCAAACATGCGCCAGTGAGGGGTGACATCTGCACCCCGTGTGCAGCCCTCGAACGACGAGGACGTCTTAGTCAAGGTCATCCAAGTGGGTCCTGATGTCACCCAAACCACCCAAATCGCCGGGGGCCTGGCGGGCAAATAGGAAGACACGCTCGTTACCTTCCTCCGGGCCAATGTCAACGTGTTTGCTTGGCAACTGTCGGAAATGTCTAGGATCCCCAGGGAGGTGATTGAGCACCAATTGAAGATCCATCCCGACGCCAGGCCGGTCAAACAGAAGCCTCAGAAGCAATCCATTGAGAGACAAGACTTCATCCGTGAAGAAATAAAGAAGTTACTCGATGTTGGCTTCATCCGATAGGTTCACCATCCACAATGGTTGTCCAACCCTGTTGTCGTCCCCAAGGCTGGCGGGAAGCTACGTATGTGCATCAACTACACCACCCTCAATAAAGGCATGCCCGAAGGATCCATTCCCTCTCCCCGTATAGACCAAATAGTCGATTCCACGTCCGATTGTGATCTACTGTGTTATCTAGACGCATATTCAGGTTTTCACCAGATACCTATGTCTAGGGAAGATGAACAACATACCACCTTCATCACAGTAGAATGCCCTTGTCACTTTTGTGCGAGCAATGCACAAGACATTCGCGAACCTCATTCGGGACCTAGTCGAGGTTTATGTCGATGACATCGTAGTGAAGGTTAAGTCGCAAGCATCTTTGCTCGACAACCTAGCCCTAGTCTTCGACAAACTGTGTTCCACACGCACGAAGTTGAACCAGACAAATGTGTCTTCGGGGTCTCTGCTGGTAAGCTGCTCGGTTTCTTGGTCTCACACCGAGGGATCGAAGCTAACCTAGAGAAGATTAAGGACATAGAACTGATGTAGCCCCCTGCTCGCATCAAGGACGTGCAGAAGCTTACCGGATGCTTGGCTTCGCTCAATAGGTTTATCTCTAGACTGGCCGAGCGGGCTCTTCCGTTCTTCAAGCTTCTACGCAAATCTGGTCCATTCGTATGGACCGAAGAGGCGGATGAGGCGTTCCAGGAGCTGAAGAAGTTTCTCACAACGCTGCTAGTCATGGTAGCCCCTGAAAAAGGCGAGCCACTACTCCTCTACATTGCCGCCACAACCGAGGTTATGAGCATGGTTCTGGTCGTGGAGCGGCCAAAACTCCATCATACCTCAACTCCCAAAAAAGGCTCCTACTGTCGTTGGTCTAAATCCCCAGGGCTCAGACTTCGCGGTAGACCCTTGGGATGGGGAGATAGTCAGGTCCCGAGCAGGCGTACTTGATGATCAATGCATATCTAGGTCCGAGCTCCCGGAATGCAGTCTCAGACCCGGAGGCCTGGGGGTCTCGAGTCCCGGACCTCCCCAAGAAGAACTAGTCGTGTCTCGGCCATCTAGACCCGGCAATCGATGTGCATCTGGATCTGAGCTCCCGGAGTGCAATCCCGGACCCAAGGGGTCAGGGGCCCACGGGTCCCGGACCTCTGCAAGAAGACGCTTCAGACCCCTCTAGGAGGGTCTGGACTATCTAGCGTCTGGTCTAATTCATCAGCGAGGTCCTCCACGACGCCAAAACAAGATATCTAGAGGTGCACAAGCTGCTCTATGCAGTCCTCATTCCATCAACGAAGATGCGCCATTACTTCCAAGCTCACAAGATCTCGGTGGTTACCTCATAATTGTTGAGAACCGTTCTCCACAACCCCAACGCCACTGGAAACATAGCTAAATGGGCTGCGGAGTTGGCGGAGTTTGAGCTGGACTTCTTACCACGCCATGTGGTGAAAAGTCAGGTGTTAGCTGACTTTGTGGTAGAGTGGACTCCACCACCAGGCCAGCCAGGAGGCCAGGACATCGGTGAACCAGAGCCCAGAGCTCTAGTTTTCACTAGAACCTACTAGACTCTCTTCTTCGACAGCTGCTCGCGGAAGCAAGGTGCTGGAGTGGGGGTTCTCGTCATTACACCAACCGAAGAGCAGTTCAAATACATGGTGCGACTTGACTTCAAGGCAACCAACAACATGGCGGAGTATGAGGCTCTCATCTTCGGGTTAAAGACCGCGCTGTCCCTCGGCGCCCAGCAGTTTTTGGCCAAGGGTTATTCTCAGTTGATCGTCAAGCAAGTCAAGGGAGATAGTTGCTGCAACGACCCACAACTTGCAGCTTATCCCCTCCAAGTACAAAACTTGGAGAAGGACTTCTTATCCTTGGACTTGTGCCATGTTCCCCATGCCAATAATACAATAGCCGACGACGTGTCAATGAAGGCTTCTACTTGGGCTCCGGTCCCTGAGGGGATCTTTTAAAGGAAGTTGTTGCGACTTACCGTGCCAGCCAAACCCGGTGAAGGGGGCAGGACCAGCACCTCGAAGATGGCGGTCCCCGCGGCCATGTTACCATGGCGCCCGCCAAGGATCGTAAGCATCACCGAGGACTCCGTGCAATCCGACACTCAAGATCCAAGTGCTTAAGTAGGTCCCGACGCATGGATCACGGAGATCTGGGACTACTTGAACGACAATTTTCTTCCCAATGAACATGTATCCGCTGAATGGATCGCTCGTTTGGCTAAGAGATATACACTGGTAGAAGGGGATCTCTAACAGCGTGGCGCTAATGGCGTCCTATTGCAGTGCATAACCCAGGAGGAGGGCTGCGACCTGCTCGTAGAGATCCATGGAGGCAAGTGTGGGAATCATGCATCTTCCTGCATGTTGGTCGGTAAAGCCTTTCGGCATGGCTTTTACTGGCCGACAGCTCTCTAGGATGTTGTCGGCCTGGTTAAGAAATGCAAGGCGTGCCAGTTCCATGCTAAGCATATCCACACACCAGCGCAGACGCTGCAGATGATTCCGCTCTCATGGCCCTTTGTTGTGTGGGGGTTGGACATCTTGGGACCATTTCCCAGATCCGTCGGAGGGTACTGGTACCTCTACGTCGCCGTAGATAAGTTCACCATGTGGCGGAAGCTACCCCTGTAGTAACTATCAACAAGAAGTCAGCAGTCAAGTTCATTAAGTCAATCATCTGCCGGTTCGGCGTCCCGAACAGAATCATCACCGACAACGGGACCCATATCACCAGTGTAGTATTCCAAGACTGTTGCGAAGACCTCGACATCCAAGTTTTCTATGCTTTCGTTGCTCACCCACAGATTAACGGTCAAGCCAAAAGAGCAAACGCTGAGATACTTAGGGGACTCAAGATGCGCACCTGCAACAGCTTGAAAAAGCACGGTGCCAATTGGCTTGAAGAGCTTCCGTGTGCACTGTGGGCTAGCCGGACATCCCACAATCGCTCGACGGGGGAAACGCCCTTCTTCCTGGTGTATGGGGCTGAGGTCGTCCTCCCCTCAGAAATCACCATGGGCTCATTTCGTGTCCGGGTGTACGGCGAATCCGTGCAGGACCAGCTCCGGCGTGAAGATATCGACCTTGTCGATGAGCGAAGGTGGCAAGCAGCTGTCCAAAACGCGCAATACCATCAAGCACTCCAGCGTTATCAACAGCGGATTGTGCGGAGTAGACAGCTCAAGGTGGGTGACCTGGTGCTTCGGCGAATACTTTCTCGGGAAGGGGGAACAAACGCTCCCCCAGTTGGGAGGGCCCTTTCCGAGTGACACAAGTATGCCGTCCCGGGTGCGTGCGCCTAGCCACAAAGGATGGGGTACCTCTACCCAATCCATGGAACATAGAACACCTCCGTGATTTCTATCCTTAGCGCAGCGGTAGGGTCTTATTTTCTCTGAAAGGGTATCATAGTGTCTAGGAACAATGCTTAGAACAGATAAGCCCCGAAAGAATCTTGATACTCTCGACATACGAGGCGGGTCGCTGCCTTCTAGTACGGCCTGTTTCCTCCTATGAGGGAGTCTTAAGAGAGAAAAATTTTCCTTGTCCTGCGCATTCTCCCTTTGTAGTTTGTGCTTACTCATGCATATCAACTGTAAATGGGCAAACCACGTGCCCTTGGCCGTGAGGTCAGCCCTAGGGCTGCCACATGTGCTTGAGTTCCGGAGCCGACGCATGCCGTGGGCTCTGGACCGAAGCCTCCCCGCTGAGGTGGAACCCGGAGCTGCCACACATCACCTGGCTCAGAGCCTCCTCCCCGCTGAGGATAGCTCTGGAGCTCACACGTGCCCTTTGCACTCTCCCTTTACAGTTTGTGATTGCTCATCATGTCAGCTGTAAACGGGCAAGCCACGTGCCCTTGGCACTAAGGTCAGCCCTGAGGCTACCACGTGCGCTTCAGTTCCGGAGCCGACGCGTGCCCTTGGCACTAAGGTCAGCCCTGGGGCTACCACGTGCGCTTGAGTTCCGGAGCCGACGTGTGCCCTGGGTTTCTTTCTGTAGCCTCCCCGCTGAGGTGGAACTCGGAGATGCCACACATCACCTGGCTCAGAGCCTCCTCCCCGCTGAGGATAGCTCAGAGGCTCACACGTGCCCTGGGCTCCAGTCCAGAGCCTTGCCGCTGAGGTGAGGTCCGAAGTTGCCACGTGACTCCTAGCTCAGAGTCTCCTCCCTGCTGAGGATAGCTCCTGAGCCCAAACATGCCCTGTGCACTCTCCCTTTATAGTTTGTGCTTGTTGATGTATATCAACTGCAAACAGGCAAGCCACATGCCCTTGGTCCTAAGGTTAGCCCTAGGGCTGCCACGTGTGCTTGAGTTCCGGAGGCAACGCTTGCCTTGGGCTCCAATCCGAAGCCTCCCCGCTGAGGTGGAACCCGGAGCTACCACGCATCACCTGGCTCAGAGCCTCCTCCCCGCTGAGGATAGCTCCAGAGCTCACATGTGCCTTGGGCTCCGGTCTAGAGCCTCCCCGCTAAGATGGGGTCTGGAGCTGCTACGTGTCTCTCTGGGACAAGTTGGAGACGAGGGCCGAACTTTCCTCAATTCCTTGTGCTGCCAAGAACCCAGAAGGAGTGGTAGCCACACTGCCTGAGCGCCCCGAGTCCTTACACTGCTAAGGACCCGGAGGAACAAGCTCAGGACATCGGTAAAGAGCTATCCACGTCGGCTAAGTCATTCCGGACCCTTGCGCTGCTAGTGGTTTGAGGTCTACATCGACAATTCAGGACAATGAAAGACTTGAAACAAAGAGCTTTCATTAATGATAGAGTTCTGGCATATAAAAAGAGATACAAGACAACTAAGGAACTTAGCAGCTACAAGTCAAGCAATCTCCTGCTCCATGGCATACATGGTTGTCCCCTCCGGACCCTTGCGCTGCTAGGGGTTTGAGGTCTACATCGACAATTCAGGACAATGAAAGACTTGAAACAAAGAGCTTTCATTAATGATAGAGTTCTGGCATACAAAAAGAGATACAAGACAACTAAGGAACTTAGCAGCTACAAGTCAAGCAATCTCCTGCTCCATGTCATACATGGTTGTCCCCCAAGCCGTTCTCTGCGCTGAAGACGGTCACCTGCTTTAAGACCAAGGACGACATCAACTTATGTTGGACCGAGGCAACGGTGACATCCAGTATAGTGTGGGCCAAACGCCATCTATGGTAGATTTGGTTGTCCGCAACAGTACCTGGAGGAAGGCTTGATCACTCTGGACTTAACCTTCTTCGGCAAGGCGCCTAGAGGACATGTCCCACACGACACTGGCGTAGAGACTCCTTGCGAGTCGAGGATCCTGTCCCCGACGGCCTCCCTTACCTTCGGCGTGCCATTAGGATGGCTTGTGCTTCTATCCGGGACCGTCAAAGAGAGGGACGCCTTAGAGAGCCGCACCAAAGGCCGCACACACGAACATCTGGCAAAAATGGACGAAGACGGCTACCGATGTAAGAGTATCTGGTGGGCGAGAGTGCTGGGAAGCGGAGGCTTCCAGTGTGCAAGAGGAGAACAAAGGCCACATGATAAGGGAGGGTAACATCCAACATCGGAAGGCCTCCTTTTATACACAACCACGACCTCGAGCAGGGCAACAGGTGTGATGATTGGGCTTCCACCTCTGCACGCCGCGGGTTATTCGCCTCCCCCAAGGATGGGTAGGGTCCAGATCCACCTTTCAGACGCTGAGGGACAGGCGGATAAACTCTGAGGAACGTCCGACGGTTCCCGAGGAGAGCGGTGCGACCAACCCATCGGTTGCCGCAATAAGAGCCCCGAGGTAACCCCTCAGGCACGACGCCTCGACGCTCACCTCCCCCTTTGATGGGTAGGATCCAGGTCCACCCGTCAGACTTTGGGGGCCATGCGAGTAACATCTCGGGGACGTCCGACGATCCCCGAGAAGACTAGCGCGGTGGAGCTGTAGCAACCAACCCGTTTAGAAATGTTTTTGTTGATATGATGAGACAGTGCATAGAAGTTCCGCATTTGTTTCAAACATTTCTAAATTCCAATCAAATAAAAACCTGACAATTACGGTATCTAATGAAGTGAAAAGTGCGACACAAAATCTATAAAAATGAAATTTTAATTCGCTAAAAGGAGGGCTTGAACCCCTGACCTTGTGGTTAACAGCTACATGCTCTAACCAACTGAGCTATTCCAGCTGATTACTTCAATTGATATAATTTGTTTTGTAGCTTATAGTTCAGCAAGGTAGTACACCTTAAAAAGCCGCAAAGATTATCAATTTATCTGGACGAAATGATATACTTTAGCGTAGAATGTGGAAACATATAAATTTTATTGGAATAATGCCCATCGGTTGTCTCATGCAGAAAATCTGTTCTCCCTTGGGCTCTGGTAAATAAAGAACAAAAATTGTAACCACAGCGTGTTTGTGTACGAAGCTTCCTGGGGACTAAAGGCCTGTGTATTTGAAATCTGCGTGCACCAGCATGAACAAGGCCCCTCTTCATTAGATGCGCCGAGATAAGCTGGGACGTGGTTGTACATAAAGTATCGTCTGCTTCGTGTTCAATAGGTGAGCCCACTTAACGCAATGGATGAAACAGGGCGAAACGGCTTGTGTAGTAGAAAGTACAACTGCTGAAGTTCATTTCCAAACAAACCATGATGACTTAAAGAGTGCATTCTCTGAAGTATGATCATTTTAAACCGCAATGCACACACAATGACAAAATGATCAAAGGTCTAGTGTCAATGTCAAGAGTGACAGAAATTGGAACAATTTATAAAGATCTGGTGTCAAGGTTGAAAACGTATCAACTACTAGAATGCCAACAGCTGCAGGCTGCCAACGTACCATTTTATTTTAATATAAGGTCTGCACTACACCAAGGCAATATTGGACTACTTGCATTTGTCAAGAGACGCTGCCAGGATTTCTCTCAAGGGTCCAGTTCCTTCGCCAATTATCAACTGCTCTTTTTACAGTGGCTCTGGCCTCCAGGATCTCAGCATCAGTGAATTTGTGCTCCACTATACCTATTGGACCAGGCTGGAGAACATGGATTACAGTCTCGACATCTTGCTCCATATGCCTGAGAGAGACCATCAAGAAAGAAAATGAGAACATAATGGATAATTTCCATCCTACTTTCACAGTAATTGTATACCTAAAAATGGTATACTGATCAATAGCAGGTTCTTGCTGAAAATGTCCCTGCATGATGTACCTGACAAGTTGGGGTAGCCTTTGAGGTAACAGCCTCAGAAAAGACATCACGATGAATTTATCTTGATTCAGATTTCTGTAAAGAAAAAAGAGGCACCACAATATCAGAAAGAAGATTACCTGACACTGAAAAAGAAGCTAGGCCTGCTAGTTGGGTGAAACCCACTCCACACCCATCCCTTTCCAAATTTCAATCCAACACATCCACACCCATCAGATTGATTTACCAAAACCAAACCACAATATGGGTTGAACAGTGGGTTTGCCTGAGAAAAATGGGTGCCTATTCAGGCATGTTGCAATTTCTTTGTTTGGATGCGTTTGTGCCTGAGGAAAGCATATAAACCAAATAGCAGTTTCTAACAAACCAAATTTTCACACAGCAGGATGTCTCCACCACAAAGCAGCGAACTGGCCAACCTATGGAGATTGCTGGTGGAGAAGCTCTGATGCGAAGACCACTAAAATGGAATAAGAGCTCTACCCTGCTTCTCCTCCGCCACTCCACAATCAAGCAGATCGCTCTGAGGCCACCTCTGCCATGAGATCTCATTGTCCACGAGCAGGCCGACCATGAGTCCCACAGGACAAAGCTTGCCTGCACGAGCTTACTTCCACTGCTCCCATCCGGAGTGTAGAGGTTTGGGGTACGACTGACGCACCACTGCTCTGCCGCCGCCCCAAGTCGTCTTCAAATCCTGCACGTTGTCTTGCCAGAACAGATGACTCTCATGGCAGATGGGCAAAGGGTCATTGCAGCCATGCTGCAGCTCGTTGTCAGTGTCCTGGTCATTATCGTCAACAAACAGGGGATGGTGGTGTAGAGGGCTCAGACACGCATCTATGTGAGTTCTCAAGCACGAGAAAATGAGTGCCTGAGCATGAGCTCCTTCCCTGAGTCAGGTGAGATATCAAGGGAGCAAGAGCAATCAAACACCACTTGTATGAAGCCAGGCGTGCTCAGGTGCAAAGTTAATTTGTCTCGGGGCACCAACCAACAGAACAACCCTTAGAAGCTCATTACACAGTTAGCGCTTTTGTGGTCCTAACCTGCTTCCGTATGCATGTTGGCTGGTTTGTATGAGTTTGTTAGTCTATGGCCAATACCACTCTACTGTATAAATGTACATAAATATGAAGAATACGGCACAGAGTTGCATTCCACGCTTCTTTGCTGCTATCATATAAGGGTACCTCTGCTTGTACATGTACATAGCTACGTAAAGTTCAGCTTCAATAAAGATATCAGAGCACCAAACAGAAAACAAAATTAACAAACCAAGAGAACTAGAGAATAACACTGCAGTCAAAGTGAGATCAACTCTACATATAAGCAGAAGAAATAACATAACATGGCATTATGCTTGGGGAACAAGCTACTACAGTGACCTCTGTGGTCAGAATATCATCGAAATCCAAAATAAGCATGCTAAAGATGGTTTCTTCAAATCATGTCATGCAAAATAGGAAATGACTGGAGTTTCCCAATGCCATGAGTGAAGAAAGGCAAAAGGTTTGACTTTGGAGAACTTAATAAATAAAAAGAGGCTAGACATGTCCCACTAGCCACCATCTCTAATCGTAAACAAAATCAACAGTACAATTTCCACAGATTTTACAGTAAAAAACCAAACTAGCTGGTAAACAGAACATTATGCAGTACATGTAATCTGAATCTAAACATGATACAGCAGGAGAATCGGAATCTGAACATGAATCCAGACATATATAATTTAAACCACCAATCACACTGTACGCTGTCTAGTTCAAACGTCAAGCATCCACTAGAACCAGAAAGTTTTACGTACTGCCCACTGACAAGTAATTGCTGACACACAGACCCAGGCCCTACATGTCAGCAACAGCCAACAGGCAGTACGTCAGGCAAGCCCCGTCCACAACCTCTAGACTAGTCTACTGTAAGAAGTCAGGAAACAAAAAATTATGTGAACAAACTAGATTTATTAAAGTGGAATAGCTAATTGTATGAATGTAGCTGTCCGACCCTTTTACAACTCGTGCAACTGAACCATTTATCCTCTAAACCTCCAAAAAAAGCTTTCAACCTGATGCTTCTAGTCAGAACCAAGTTGTACGACTTTGGTCATATGCATAGCAAGATTATTCTTAAAGTATGCATGCTGAACTGCAAACTGCTACTAATAAACATTCATGTCATATACTCAATCAAAAACAATGGCGCGCTGGTGCAAACAAGCAGATATTGGTAGATGTACACACAGAGTGATGTCTGAGTTGGCAGTTCCAAATAATTATAACAGGGCAACTAGACCTCTGAAATTGCTCTAACAAAAGGGAGGGGGCCTGCAGAAACGATCTCCCTTGCCATCCTGCATTTTGCTAACTGAACATATACTCATCTGAGCAGCGGGAGACCGAGCAATAGGGCAAGCAAGGTACGGCAGCTGCCCTACCTAACGCCAGAGGAGAGACCCCTTACCCCGAGAGATGAAAATTCCCCTCCCAATCCCGATCCCCATCCTCGATTGGGATGAAATCTCCCTGTCCCCACCCATGCCCTCGCGCAGGGATCGACCTCTCAATGCTACATCCAGCCTAAATGTCAGCTACAAAAGGAAGAATGAGGGTTTTCTAGAGGATTGAGGATTGGGGAGGAGAGCTCGACTCTCAACTGGAGGAGGAGACACTGGCCGCACGAGACAAAACCGAGCCACCCTTGCCCTCGCACAGCCGCTGATAGTGTTTGTTTCGGAGACGGATGAAATGCGGTCATCCCTAAGATGAATATTCCTCTTATATCCGGAACGGAAACGTCCCTCCAAAGCTGGGTGGACGATTAGAAGGTGCTTATTGCAGTTTTAAACAAATTATATGCTGCCTATTTACAGTTTGATAGGAATAAATTAATATAAGTAGTTTATTTGTGGTTTAATTACAATGTTGTCATTTTTGTTTTCTCATATTGATACTGTCGGAGTGCGTGAGTTGCGACACTCCACCCGGCCTGATCGGAAGCAGCCCGCGAGGTTCTTTTTCCGAGGGGGCGCTTGGCGCTCTACGCAACTTGGACTCGAGGGAGCAGATGAACACCGAGATTTACGTGGTTCGGGTCACCGGAGCGTAATACCCTACGTCCACGGGAGTGCTTGTTCTATTGCCTGAGCTTGTGTGCTTGTGCGATGCGGGATCTGGAATGCGAACCCTATGCAGCGTGGTCACCCTGGTCTTTTTATAGTTCAAGGCCGTAGTGGTTACAATGAGGCTTGGGCCCGACAGGTGGCCCCAAAGCTATGTGTACCCTATACATGATCTAGGACTTCGTCCTCTGAGTAGAGTGGTCGACGGAGGAGTTAAGTCCCGCCGCTCGGCACGCTGAGCGCCCCTGACCGCGTGTCAGGTGATGATGAAGACGCTGTCTTGTCGCCGCGTCTTCTCGCCCTGCTTGGGCGGCTTCGTGCCGTTGGACGACACTGTACTGCTATCACGCCTTCGCCCAGTCTTGTCACCGTAATGCCGGACGGGCAGAGGAAGAATGCGTGTGCAGTGCACCATACTTTTGGGGAAGGCGCGAGCCTTGAATGCAAAGCCTAACAACACACTTCCTTCTTGACTTCGTCGACCTACGGCCCACGACGGATCGTGGGGGACGTGGCGGCTCTGGAGCTCTTATCGACGGGCTTGGAATCAGGGGTCACGTGGCAGCTCCGGACCTCACCTCAGCGGGGAGGCTCAGACCGGAGCCCGGGGCACGTGTCAACACCGGAGTTGTCCTCAGCGGGGAGGTGGCTCTGAGCCAGGAGACACGTGGTAGCTCCGGACCTCACCTCAGCGGGGAGGCTCAGACCGGAGCCCGAGGCACGTGTCAACACCGGAGCTGTCCTCAGCGGGGAGGTGGCTCTGAGCCAGGAGACACGTGGCAGCTCCGGACCTCACCTCAGCGGGGAGGCTCGAACCGGAGCCCAGGGCACGTGTCAGCACCGGAGCTATCCTTAGCGGGGAGGTGGCTCGGAGCCAGGGGACACGTGGCAGCCCCGAACCTCACCACAACGGGGAGGCTCGGACTGGAGCCCAGGGCATGTGTCAGCCCCGGTGCTGTCCTCAGCAGGGAGGTGACTCTAAGCCAGGGGACACGTGGCAGCCCCAGACCTCACCTCAGTGGGGAGGCTCGGACCGGAGCCCAGGGCACGTGTCAGCTCCGGAGCTCAAGCGCATGTGACAGTCCCAAGGCTGACCATGGGGCCAAGGGCACGTGGCTACGCTGGGGCCAGCCTCAACAGGGAGGCGGGGCCCAGGCCGTCTTTTACCCACTACGCGGGGGTACCCGGTCTGCAGGGTACCGACAGTGGCCCCCATAGTTGGGGCCCCCATCTCTCCCGCGTGGTGGTTTTGAACCTGTACTTTGGAAACCAAAGTGGTGGCGAGATTTTCGCGTAGTGGACGAGTGGTTGTACCTAGGAGACGAAAAGACTGCACGTCCTCAGCGCAGTGGGTGCATTCGTCAATCAAAGCAGCAGTGTGTCGTCGCGTCCACTCCTGATTTGACGGGTCATGGCGACACACTCGAGGGGTTGCCTCGGGGTAATTACTGCGGCAGCCCATGGGTCGCAGGTATACCGCGTTGCTTTCCTCGGGTACCATCGGACGTTCCCTAGACTTTACTCGTCTGACCCCCCAGAATCTGACCGGTGGACCTGGATCCTACCTATCATTGGGGGGGGGGGGGGCGAGTGCCAAGGTGATGTGCTCGAGGGGTTGCCTCGGGGCACTTACTGTAGCAACCAACGGGTTGGTTGCTACAGCTCCACCGCGCCGGTCTTCACGGGGACCGCCGGACGCCCCCGAGTTGTTACTCGCGTGGCCCCCAATGTCTGACGGGTAGACCTGGATCCTACCCATCAAAGGGGGAGGTGAGCGTCGAGGCGTCGTGCCCGAGGGGTTGCCTCGGGGCACTTACTGCGGCAACCGATGGGTTGGTCGCACCGCTCTCCTCGGGAACCGCCGGACGTTCCTGAGAGTTTATCCGCCCGGCCCCCAGCGTCTGAAAGGTGGACCTGGATCCTACCCATCCTTGGGGAAGGCGAATAACCCGCGGCGTGCAGAGGTGGAAGCCCAATCGTCACACTTGTTGCCTTGCCAGAGGTTGCGGTTGTGTATAAAAGGAGGCCTTCCGATGTTGGATGGTACCCTCTCTTATCATGTGGCCTTTGTTCTCCTCTTGCACGCTGGAAGCCTCCGCTTCCCAGCACTCTCGCCCACTAGATACTCTTACATCGGTAGCCGTCTTCGTCCACTTTTACGAGATGTTCGTGTGTGCGGCCTTTGGTGCGGCTCTCTAAGGCGTCCCTCTCTTTGACGGTCCTGGATAGAAGCACAAGCCATCCTAATGGCACGCCGAAGGTAAGGGAGGCCGTCGGGGACAGGATCCTCGACTCGCAAGGAGTCTCCATGCCGGTGTCGTGTGGGACATGTCCTCCAGGCGCCTTGCTGAAGAAGGTTAAGTCCAGAGTGATCAAGCCTTCCTCCAGGTACTGTTGTGGACAACCAAATCTACCATAGATGGTGTTTGGCCCACACTATACTGGACACCGTTGCCTCAATCCAACATAAGTTGATGTCGTCCTTGGTCTTAAAGCAGGTGACCGTCTTCAGCGCAGAGAACGGCTTGGGGGACAACCATGTATGCCATGGAGCAGGAGATTGCTTGACTTGTAGCTGCTAAGTTCCTTAGTTGTCTTGTATCTCTTTTTGTATGCCGGAACTCTATCATTAATGAAAGCTCTTTGTTTCAAGTCTTTCATTGTCCTGAATTGTCGATGTAGACCTCAAACCCCTGGCAGCGCAAGGGTCCGGAATGACTTAGCCGACGTGGATAGCTCTTTGCCGATGTCCTGAGCTTGTTCCTCCAGGTCCTTAGCAGTGTAAGGACCCGGGGCGCTCAGGCAGTGTGCTACCACTCCTTCTGGGTTCTTGGCAGCACAAGGACTCGAGGGAAGTTCAACCCTCGTCTCCAACTTGTCCAAGAGAGACACGTAGCAGCTCCAGACCTCATCTTAGCGGGGAGGCTCTAGACCGGAGCCTAGGGCACGTGTGAGCTCTGGAGCTATCCTCAGCGGGGAGGAGACTCTGAGTCAGGTGATGCGTGGCAGCTCCGGGTTCCACCTCAGCGGGGAGGCTTCGGATCGGAGCCCAAGGCAAGCGTCGACTACGGAACTCAAGCACACGTGGCAGCCCCAGGGCTGACCTTAGGGCCAAGGGCACGTGGCTTGCCTGTTTACAGTTGATATACATCAACAAGCACAAACTGTGAAGGGTGAGTGCACAAGGCACGTTTGGGCTCGGGAGCTATCCTCAGCAGGGAGGAGACTCTGAGCCAGGAGTCACGTGGCAACTTCGGACCTCACCTCAATGGGGAGGCTCTGGACCGAGGCCCAGGGCACGTGTGAGCCTCGGAGGTATCCTCAGTGGGGAGGAGGCTCTGAGCCAGGTGATGTGTGGCAACTCCGAGTTCCACCTCAGCGGGGAGGCTACAGACCGGAGCCCAGGGCACACGTCGGCTCCGAAACTCAAGCGCACGTGGTAGCCCCAGGGCTGACCTTAGTGCCAAGGGCACGCGTCGGCTCCGGAACTCAAGTGCACGTGGTAGCCTCAGGGCTGACCTTAATGCCAAGGGCACGTGGCTTGCCCGTTTACAGCTGACATGATGAGCAATCACAAACTGTAAAGGGAGAGTGCAAAGGGCACGTGTGAGCTCCGGAGCTATCCTCAGCGGGGAGGAGGCTCTGAGCCAGGTGATGTGTGGCAGCTTCGGGTTCCACCTCAGCGAGGAGGCTTCAGTCCGGAGCCCACGGCACGCGTCAGCTCCGGAACTCAAGCACACGTGGCAGCCCTAGGGCTGACCTCAGGGCCAAGGGCACGTGGTTTGCCCGTTTACAGTTGATATGCATGAGTAAGCACAAACTGTAAAGGGAGAATGCGCAGGACAAGGAAAACTTTTCTCTCTTCAGACCCCCCTCATAGGAGGAAACAGGTCGTACTAGAAGGCAGCGACCCGCCTCGTATGTCGAGAGTAGCAGGATTCCTCCGGGGCTTATCTGTTCTAAGAGTTGTTCCTAGACACTATGACATCCTTTCAGAGAAAATAAGACCCTACCGCTGCACTAAGGATAGAACTTACGGAGGTGTTCTATGTTCTATGGATTGGGTAGAGGTACCCTATCCTCTGTGGCTAGGCGCACGCACCCGGGACGGCATACTTGTGTCACTCGAAAAGGGCCCTCCCAACTGGGGGAGAGTTTGTTCCCTCTTCCCGAGAAAGTATTCGCCGAAGCACCAGGTCACCCACCTTGAGCTGTCTACTCCGCACAAACCGTTGTTCATAATGCTAGAGTGCTTGACGGTATTGCGCGTTTTGGACAGCTGCTTGCCACATTCGCTCATCGACAAGTTTGATATCTTCACGCCGGAGCTGGTCCTGCGCGGATTCGCCGTACACTCGGACATGAGATGAGCCCATTGTGATTTCTGAGGGGAGGACGACCTCAGCCCCATACACCAGGAAGAAGGGTGTTTCCCCCGTCGAGCGATTGAGGGATGTCCGGCTAGCCCACAGTGCGCACGCTCTTCAACCCAATTGGCATCGTGCTTCCTCAAGCTGTTGCAGGTGGACATCTTGAGTCTCCTAAGTATCTCGGCGTTTGCTCTTTCGGCTTGAGCGTTACTCTGCGGCTGAGCAACAGAAGCATAGAAAACTTGGATGTCGAGGTCTTCGCAACAGTCTTGGAATACTACACTGGTGAATCGGGTCCCGTTGTCGGTGATGATTCTGTTCGGGACGCCGAACCGGCAGATGATTGACTTGATGAACTTGACTGCTGACTTCTTGTTGATAGTTACTACAGGGGTAGCTTCCACCACATGGTGAACTTGTCTATGGCGACATAGAGGCACCAGTACCCTCCGACGGATCTGGGAAATGGTCCCAAGATGTCCAACCCCCACACAACAAAGGGTCATGAGGGCAGAATCATCTGCAGCGTCTGCGCTGGTGTGTGGATATGCTTAGCGTGGAACTGGCACGCCTTGCATTTCTTAACCATGTCGACAGCATCCTGGAGAGCTGTCGGCCAGTAAAAGCCATGTCGAAAGACTTTACCGACCAACGTGCAGGAAGATGCATAATTCCCATACTTGCCTCCATGGATCTCTACGAGCAGGTCGCAGCCCTCCTCCCGGGTTATGCACTTCAATAGGACACCATTAGCGCCACGCCGGTAGAGATCCCCTTCTACCAGCGTGTATCTCTTAGCCAAACGAGCGATCCGTTCAGCGGATACACGTTCATCGGGAAGAAAATTGTCTTTCAAGTAGTCCCGGATCTCCGTGATCCATGCGTCGGGACCTACTTGAGCACTTGGATCTTGAGCGTCAGGTTGCACGAAGTCCCCGGTGATGCTTACGATCCTTGGCGGGCGCCATGGTAACATGGCCGCAGGGACCGCCAGCTTCGAGGTGCTGGTCCTGCCCCATTCACCGGGTTCGGCTGGCAGGCGGTAGGTCACAACAACTTCCTTTCAAAGACCCCCTCAGGGACGGGAGCCCAAGTAGAAGCCTTCATTGACACGTCGTCGGCTATTGTATTATTGGCACGGGGAACATGGCACAACTGCACAAGTCCAAGGATAAGAAGTCCTTCTCCAAGTTTTGTACTTGAAGGAGATAAGATGCAAGATGTGGGTCGTTGCAGCAACTCAGTGTGCTCACTACCTTGTAGCTTTGGCACGCGCCAGCCCAAGTTAAAGTGTGTTATGCTTCGTCCGCCAAGGTAGTTTGGCCCCTTAAGGGATCTTGATCAGGATTTATGAGGTCTTCTCCACCAGGGTCATAAGGTCCCCTTATATGGACACGGTTCTTTCCCACCGGTCAAATTATTTTTTATAATTGCATGCTGCATCTCTTCCAGAAAAAGTCAGGTACATGTGATGATACTTGTACTCCCACCAGCGTGTGCAAGAATAATTACATTTCGTGCAAACTTAGGAGTAATGTTTGGGGAATTGCAGCTTGCTTCTCACAATAAAAAGAAAACAAATAAAAAACAGACAGCGGGGGGAGATTGAACTGCTATTCATGCTGTGTCATGGTGCCAAGCAGCAGTCTGCATTTCTAGTTGAGGTGTATCATAACGAGGGATAGGGCAACCGCACTACCAAACGCCAGCGGAGAGACCACCTCCTCCCCTCTCCTTCGAGTGCAACGGCCCTCAAATCGCCTGCCCAGCATTGGTGGCGCAGGGCCGGCCGTGAGGCAGTGTGGGAGGGGCGACCGCCCCGGGTCCGCAAGAACTAAGGGCCCCATTCATATATATATATATATATATATATATATATATATATATATATATAGCACATAATTTTACTTTTACATCTTGTCTCATAATTATTTCCTAAAGATAACGAATCTCAATTAAAAAATAGTGCTCTATCTAACTCCCACCCGTGGCTTAGAGTAGGCGAATTACGTATAGAAAACTCACCCTTTGATCCACTCACTTTAACAATGCAGGTTAGATACACTGATCATTTATCATCTGACTCGTCTTTCCACTCCTTTCTGAACAAACAAAACTGTGTCCCTACAACTGTCAACATATCGTATTAGTGACGATGCTAGGATTTTGGTTCTCATTCTCTGCTCCTCTACAACATCTAGAAATTGGCAAACAGATCACGAACTGAACAAAATGCAATTGGCAAGGTATAATCAAATTGAATTGATTTTGTTTTGATAGTATATAAGATTCAATCAACATATTTTTTCCAATTTGCAAGATTTGTATAAAATATGTTTATAAAGTGTTTTTTGTAGTAGTTTGTTGCTATACTTATCAAATTTGCTTATATCGCCTTTATGAGGTGTTTCTTCGTTATAGTTTGTATGTTATACATATAAGTCTACCGGTGATAAGTTTTTGCAATGTCTAGATTATTATAGAGCTTTAAGAGAAAATCTTATCCTTCTATATCTTCATGCAGAAAATGAGATTATTACGTAGATTGATCCTTCCCCTGCTGGGCCCAGGCCCGGACCAACAGCCCAGGCCCAAGCCCAGCTCGCCTAGGCCTAGGCCCAGCTCGTACAGGAGGGAGGCACACAGGTTGATAGAGATAAGATTGAGTCAGTTCTGATCTGAACAGGTCAGAACCAGTTTAGATAGAGTCTGTTTGAGATAAGATTTGATTCTATCTCTAAATCAGTTAGGAGTATGTAAAAGGCTATAAATAGTCAAGTATTCTCAAGGAATAAAACACCTCCTAGTTTTATTTTCTCTCCAGTTTTTCCCTTGCATCAGCTTCTATGCTCACGCCACCACTTAGCAGATCCAATCTGTTATAGCAGATAGGATCTGTCCTACACGTAGCAAGAAGCAGCAGGCAAGCAGGACTTCTCTGTTCTGCACACGTGTACTCGCAACACCCAAGAGACCTGATCTGCTGTAGCAGATCGGTCTCAGCAGCGCCGATAGGAACTGCTCTGGTGGTTCTGTTCTCCACGTAAGCACAAGCAGCACCCAGGAGGGGTGCTGAGCTGTTGCTGGATGTCACCTGCAAGGAGAACAGATCTGGTCAAAGTGTGATCAGCACCGAAATTGCAGCATTCGTGGCATCAGAGCCGGTTCAATCCCAAGCAGTGTTGCGAATCCTCGCCTGGACACCTAGGCGCCCGCCGGCCGCCGGGACGCCTAGGCGAGGAGGGGAGGCGGCGGCGGCGAAGCGAGGAGGGGAGGCGGCGAGCGATGCGGCGGGCGGCGGCGGGCGCCGCGGATGCGACGGCGGGCGCAGCGGGCGCGGGCGGGCGGAGGCGGCGGGCGCGGCGGCGGGCGCAGCGGAGGCGGGCGAGCGGAGGCAGCGGGCGGGCGGGCGATCTGAGCCGTTGGATCTAATCCAACGGTGGTATTTCCACGTTAGAGCATATAAAATACCTCCCACCCCACCCTAACCCTAAACACGATCCCTCTCACCCTCACTCCCCTCTCCACCGGCACCGATGACGGTGGCGGCGCGGCGAGGGCCGGCGATGGCGCGGTGACCGGCAACCGGCGGCGGCGACGGGCGACCAGCGGCCTCCAGGCGAGGCGACCTATCCAGGCGTCGCCTCCGGGCCGACTGGACGCCTAGGCGACGCCTCAAAAAGGCTGACCCCAAGTTGAATTCAGCACGATGTCGTCTACACCTCCAAACAACGGCAGCACCATCAGCCATGCGACACCTTCTCCGGCAGCTCGTGAGATGAACACCGGGACGTGGTTCCCCGTGCTCACCAAGAGCAACTACGCGGAGTGGGCTGTCATGACGAAGATCAAGCTGAAGGCACGGCTACTTTGGAAGGCTGTGGAGGAGAGCAACGCGAGCGAGCAAGAAGATGTGATGGCGCTTGACATCTTGGTCAGCGTTGTCCCGCCAGAGATGATCACGACGATCGGAGAGAAGAAGACGGCGAAGGAGGCATGGGACACAATCGCCATCATGCGGGTCGGGCCGACCGCGTGAAGAAGACGACGGCACGACAACTCCGGAAGAAGTTTGGAGGCGCTGCTTCAAGGATGGCGAGAGCGTGGAGAACTTCTCACTTCGCCTGAGCGACGTGCTATCACGGCTCGCGTCGCTAGGGGAGGTGATAGAAGAGGAGATGGTCGTGGAGAAGCTCCTGCAAAGCGTTCCAGAACGCTTCCAACAGATCATGGTGGCGATCAAGACACTGTTGGACGTGTCGATCCTCACCTTGTTAGAGGTGACGGGGCGTCTCAGGGCGGCGGAGAACGCCTTCGACACGACACAGCGGAAGGGAGGAGTACACAACAGGCAGTTGTACCTCACTCGAGAGGAGTGGGAGGCACAGCAGAAGGAGGAGCGGTCTACCCAGTCCGCAGGTTCTTCTAAGAGGGGCGGCGGTAAGGGCCTGCCTAAGAAGAACGGAGGCAAGAAGGGGGGTTCCAGGAAGAATATTCCGCGGGACCAGTGCAGGAAGTGCGGGAAGAAGGGCCACTGAGCCAAGGAGTGTCGGTCGAAGCCTAAGCAGGAGGAGTCGGGGCAAGAAGCTTTCATGGCGAAGGTGGAGGAGGAGGGCGCTTTGTTCATGACAAGGGTGGCCTTAGTACAGGACGAGCCTATACAGGAACGTCCTACACGCCAACTGGAGATAGTGGAGGGACGTGTCGTCGCTCACCGCGGCAACGACAACGACTTCGACAACACTCGTTGGTACCTCGACACGGGCGCGACCAAACCACATGAAGGGTTCGCACGCCGATTTCTCCTGCTTGACTAAAACGTCGTCGGAACCATCAAGTTCGGCAACAACTCCGTCGTGCATATCCAGAGGAAGGGAACGGTCCTATTCGCCGCCAAGACGGGTTAGAACAGAAGGCTCACCGGCATCTACCTCATCCGCGCCTCAACACCAACCTCATCAGCATCGGCCGGCTGGATGAGGATGGCTACAACATCACGATGCATGGAGGAGTGATGCACATACGAAATGAGCAGCAGCGTCTCCTCACACGAGTTCAGCGTGACGACAGTAAGTTGTACTCCGTCAAGCTCAACATCACACGCCCGGTTCGCCTAACCGCGAGGTGTAATGATGTTGCGTGGCGTTGGCACGAACGCTACGGACACGTCGGCTTCCAGGCGCTTCGGAAGTTGGCACGAGAGGAGATGGTGCTCGGGCTTCCGTAAATTGATCGCATCAATTTGTGCGGGGCTTGCTTGGCCGGGAAGCAGAGGCGCTCCAGCTTCCTCAAGAAAGCTCGGCGGCGCGCGGAAGGCGCGCTCGACCTCGTCCACGGTGACATCTGCGGGCCTATCATGCCGACTGTATCAGCTCTCTAGGATCATAGACTAGCCCCACAGGCAAACACTAGTCTTTTCTGCGTACTTTTGTCCTCACTCGTGCGCATCCGAGAAGACTTCCCGGTCGGTCACCTATCCCTAAATTTTTTCGAGCCAAGCACGCTTAACCCCGAAGTCCTTTGTAGGTGGGCTTCTGGAAAAAAAAGGTATACATTGATGGTATGAGTATTCTATCAATCCTATTAAGCCAGGAGACAGGATGTCACAATCCACCCCCCTTAGAAGACCGACGTCCTCGTCGTTCAACGCCAATACAAGAATGTTTCCTCTTAGCCACGTCCATACCGTGTCCCTCACAGAGGACCCAGAGGACCCACGCGTCATGTGTACGTACCCACGTCCCTGAACCGTACGCTAACTTATCATTCTCACTGACCGGTACGCACTGAAACTGCGAGGGTCGGCTCTGATACCATTTGTGATAGCTCTCTAGGATCATAGACTAGCCCCACAGACCAACACTAGTCTTTTCTGTGCACTTTTGTCCTCACTCGTGCGCATCCGAGAAGACTTCCCGGTTGGTCATCCATCCCTAAATTTCTCCGGACCAAACACGCTTAACCCCGGAGTCCTTTGTAGGTGAGCTTCCGGAAAAGAAGGTATACCTTGATGGTATGAGTATTCTATCAATACTATTAAGCCGAGAGCCAGGATGTCACTACGACGACTCCAGGCAGCAACAAGATGTTCTTGTTGCTAGTGGATGACATGAGCCGCTACATGTGGCTCTATCTCCTAGCAACCAAGGACCAGGCGCCCGACTTAATTCAGCAGTTCCAGGCAACGACTGAATTAGAGTCCGGGAGGAGGCTGAAGCTACTCCGTACTGATCGCGGAGAAGAGTTCACCTCACAGGAGTTCGGCAAGTACTGCGCTCAGCACGGAGTACAACGTCAGCTCACAGCCCCGTATACGTCGCAACAAAACAGGGTTGTGGAGCGGCGCAACCAGACAATGGTCGGCATGGCGAGGAGTATGTTGAAGGCAAAGGGTATCCCCGGTGTTAGACTGCATGTATAGGGGGTAGGGGTATTTTAGTCTTTTGGTATTAGGGTTGCTTAACCCTTAAGCTGTATCCCCCTATATATGTAACCCATTGACAGTCTGTTAATTGAGATTACTTTTCCTAATCTAATTTGGTATCAGATTCTTTTCTCTCTCCTCACCCGGCCGCCGCGCGAGCGCCTCTCCTCTTCTCGCGCCGCCGCGCGCCCCACCCCGCCGCCGCCGCGCGCCCTCCCTCGCGGCCGCCGGGCGCCCCTCCCTCGCGCCCGCCGCGCCCCCTCCCCTCGCGCTGCCGCGCGAGTCCTCTCCCGATGGCATCTACGACCTCCTCCGCCACCGCGGCCACGGGCGCCACCGCCGCCTCAGCTACTGGCTCCTCCACCGCGATCTCGGGCGCGGCCGCCGCGGGTACGCCTGCCCCGCCGCCTCCTCCTCTCTGTCAGATTGCGGCTGCTGCTGGGGTCAGTGCTCCTGACCCCGCCGACCAGGCCGCCCTCTTCCCTGCGCCCGCCGCCACCGGGCCTGGTGCTGCTGGTCGTCCCGCCACCTCCCCTGGGGCTGCCGCCACCAGATCAGGGGCTCCCAGCCCTGCGGCTGCTCTTCGTGTCTTCTCCCCCGGGCACACAGCCGCTGGACTCCTCGGGCCTGGTTCTGGTGCGGTCGGCCCGGCAGCAGGTGGGTCCCTCGGCCTTCCCAGCGCTGCCTGGCCGCCGGGTTTCGCTGCTGGTCCTGCTGTGAGCGCCGCTGGGCATACTGTTCCTGCTGGATCCGGGGGACAGTCCTCTTCGCACGACGTCGCTACTGCCCTGGCCATCTCCCATGAGCGGGAACGAGTGCTCGTCCTCGCCTTGGAGCAGGAACGTGCTGCTGCGGCCTCTCTCACACGTCAGCTTGAGGAGTCTCCGCCCGCACAGTGGAGCGACACACAGGATACTCCAGGAGATGGTGCTGCCTATACTACCTACTCGGCGTCTCTCGTCGCTGCTTTACATGCCCAGGCGACTGGCATACAGAACATCCGGACACTTGTCCCGGTTGTTCTCAGCTCAGACTCTACATCCTTCGCTCGTTGGCGCAGCTTGCTTCTCTTGACGCTGCGACGCTTTCGGCTAGAAGACCATGTGCTGCGAGATGACTGCCCACTGGACGACTCGTGGATCTGCATGGACAGTCTTGTCCTTGCATGGATCCTCGGCACACTTTCTGAGGAGCTTCAGGATATCGTCGCCCAGAAGGGTGGCGGTACGGCTCGTCAGGCCTGGCAGGTACTCGAGCTTCGCTTCCAGGGGAACCAAGCGACCCGAGCTCTCCATATCCGGGCCCGCTTTGGTTCCACTGTCCAGGGTGATCTCTCCATTACTGCATATTGTCGACAGATGAAGGGTATGGCTGACGCCCTTCGTGACCTTGGAGATCCCATCCCGCACAGTACTCTCGTTCTTCAGGTTCTTCAGGGCCTGAATGAACGCTACACCCACGTTCGATCGTGGATTCTCCGCGAGAAGCCCTTCCCGACCTTCGAGAAGGTCTGGTCGGATCTCGAGCTTGAGGAGATCACCCAGGGCAGATCTACTGCTTCTTCCCCTGCCGCGGCTTTCTACGACTCAGGGTCGTCTTCACGCCCTCCTCCACCTCCTGGTTCTGGGGGCCAGCCTCCTCGTCCACCTACCACACCAGGAGTCCCTGCTACCTCCGGTGGTGGTGGGAACCGTCGTCGTGGCCGACGTGGTGGCCGTGGTGGAGGTGGTACGACCAATACTGGTGCTGGTACTACTGGTGGCAGTAGCGGTGGTCGGGGTCAGGGTGGTGTGACCTGGCCCACACCCTACAACCCGTGGACAGGCCAGATCTCGATGTGGCCTGGACCGTCCCCGGGTCTCTCGGCACTTCGCCCACCACGTCCTCGGCCGGCTTACGTGACCACTCCGACTTTCGGCGGGCCGGTCTACGCTGCTGGTGGACAGTGGACCCTGCCTCCTGGTGGACCAGGCTACTCTGCTGGGCCCTCTTCTCTAGCCAACTGGGCTTCGGGAAACCCAGTTGGTCGGCCCGAGTCGTCGGCACCACACTCTGACCCTGCTCAGGGCTGGGATCGCCAGTCACTTGCGTCTTCTTTCAGTACGATGAGTCTCACACCACCTAGCCCCGAGTGGGTTGTGGACTCTGGAGCTTCGTACCACACCACCCCCGACGCTGGTATACTCTCTTCTACCCACCCTTCCCACCCTTCTTTTCCTTCTTCTATCGTTGTTGGGAATGGGTCTGTCCTTCCGGTCACCTCAGTAGGTGATTCGGGTTCGTCGGGGTCTTTCCATCTTCGTGATGTTCTTGTTGCTCCGGATATCATCCAGCATCTTCTTTCTGTTCGTCGATTTACCACTGACAACCATGTTTCTATCGAGTTTGATCCTCTTGGTTTGTCTGTGAAGGATCTTACTACCCGGCGTCTTCTTCTCCGATGTGAGAGCTCAGGGCCCCTGTACACGATGAGACTTCCTGCTTCCGCTTCGCCCTCGCCTTTTTGCCTGACTACAACAGCTCCGTCGACTACTTGGCATCGTCGACTTGGTCACCCCGGTGCTGAAGTTATGTCGAAGCTGTTTCGTAGTTCAGTGATCTCGTGTACTAGGGATTCTCATGAGTCTTTATGCCATGCTTGTCAGTTGGGTCGCCATGTTCGGCTTCCTTTTCCACATTCTGTAACCCATGTGGAGCACCTTTTTGACCTGATTCATTGTGATCTGTGGACCTCACCTGTTCTTAGTGTTTCTGGCTACAAATATTATCTGGTGATCGTTGATGATTTTTCCCATTATTCGTGGACCTTTCCATTGCGACAGAAGTCCGATACGTTTGCTACTCTCTCTCACTTCTTCGCTTGGGTTTCCACACAGTTTGGGTGTATCATCAGGGCTGTCCAGTGCGACAACGGACGCGAGTTTGATAACTCCGCGTTTCGTCACTTCTTTGCTTTCCCGTGGGGTCCAGTTGCGCATGTCTTGCCCTTACACTTCTCCCCAGAATGGCAAGGCCGAGCGTATGATTCGTACCACCAACGATGTTATGCGCTCCCTGATGTTCCAGTCTTCTATTCCTGCTTGTTACTGGGCAGAGGCCCTTCACACTGCTACCTTCCTCATTAATCGCCTTCCTACAAAGGCTATTAATGCTCCCACCCCTCACTTCGCCCTTTTTGGTACCACCCCTCTTTATGAGCACCTTCGAGTCTTCGGGTGTGCGTGCTACCCTAATCTTTCTGCTACCGCCCCTCATAAGCTCTCACCTCGTTCGACCGATGTGTTTTTCTTGGGTACTCCCCCGATCATAAGGGGTACCGGTGTTTAGACCTCACTACTCGTCGTATCTTAGTCTCCCGACACGTCGTATTCGACGAGTCGTCCTTTCCTTTCGCTGGGTCTTCTCCTGATTCGGTCTCCGAGTTGGATTCTCTCTTTTCCACTGATCCTATGGCCGCTCCTGTCCAGCGACCATGTTTTTTACCCTCTGCAGGTCTTCCTCTAGTTGTGCCAGACACGACCACGGTGTCTCAGACGCCACCTGTCGTGCCTCCCGCGGTTCCGGCGGCCTTGCCGCCACTGGCCGTCCCTCCGACGGTCCCGACGACGTCCGCTGCGCCACGCGCGGCTCCAGCGTCTTCGACGACGTCCGCTGTGCCACATGCGGTCCCTACGTCTCCGACGACGTCCGCTGCGCCACGCGCGGCCTCGACGTCTCCGACGACGTCCGCTGCGCCACGCACGGCCCCAGCGTCTCCGACGACGTCTGCTGCGCCACGCGCGGCCCCATTGTCTCCGACGCCCACGACGGTGTCTTCGCCGTCGTCAGCCGTACCACCTACGGCCCCCGGACCGCGGTACGCCGATCCCGTTCTCGTCTATCATCGACGAGTGCGGGTTGGTGGACCGTCCTCTTCGCGCCCTGCGGACCAGGTGTACCACCCTCCGCTGCTTCACCGGGACCCTCGTCACGTTCACCCGATGGTGACTCGACGGGCTGCCGGCGTCCTTCGACCTGTGGAGCGCTTCTCCGGGGTTGTTCTCTCGTCCTCGACCACTCCGGAGCCTGCCTCGTCCTCGTCACCCATCTCGCCTATCCCCTCTTCTGTCCGTAGCGCCCTCGCCGATCCTCATTGGCGTCGGGCTATGGAAGAAGAGTATGCAGCCCTACTTGCCAACCGGACCTGGGACCTGGTTCCCCGTCCTGCTCGTGGCAATGTTGTCAGGGGCAAGTGGGTGTTCACGCATAAGCGGAGGGCGGATGGGTCTCTAGAGAGGTACAAGGCACGGTGGGTGCTTCGCGGTTTCACGCAGCGTCCCGGCGTCGACTACGATGAGACCTTCAGCCCGGTGGTGAAGCCGGCGACAGTTCGTACCGTTCTGTCGCTGGCTCTGTCGCGTTCTTGGCCTGTCCACCAGCTGGACGTCAAGAATGCCTTTCTCCACGGGACGCTGACGGAGACGGTGTACTGTAGTCAGCCGACAGGGTTTGTTGATTCAGCTTGTCCAGACATGGTCTGCCGGCTGAACAAGTCCCTGTACGGGCTGAAGCAGGCACCTCGGGCCTGGTACAGCCGGTTCGCCTCCTTCCTGGTCTCGCTCGGTTTTGTCGAGGCCAAGTCGGACACTTCGCTCTTCATCTACAGGCGTGAGGGTGACACCGTCTACCTCCTCCTGTACGTGGACGATATTGTCCTCACGGCGTCCAGCTCGGCTCTTCTTCAGCGCACGATCTCCGCCCTGCAGCGCGAGTTTGCGATGAAGGATCTTGGCCAGCTTCACCACTTCCTGGGCGTTGCGGTTGAGCACCGCCCGGGTGCTCTTTTCCTCCACCAGCGGCAGTACTGCCTGGATATCCTCGAGCGAGCGGGCATGGCTGATTGCAAGCCATGCTCCACTCCCGTGGACATCCAGGCAAAGGTGTCTTCGGCCGATGGTGCTCCGGTAGCCGACCCCACCACTTACAGGAGTCTTGCTGGTGCACTGCAGTATCTCACCTTCACCAGGCCGGACATCTCCTACGCGGTTCAGCAGGTGTGTCTCCACATGCATGATCCGCGGGAGCCTCATCTCACGGCGGTGAAGCGGATCCTTCAGTACCTGCGTGGCACTCACGACTACGGTCTTCTTCTGCGGCGCGACTCTGCCTCCGAGCTGGTTGTCTACACCGATGCTGACTGGGCGGGCTGCCCGGATACCCGTCGGTCCACCTCCGGCTATGCCGTCTTCCTGGGCGGCAACCTCGTCTCCTGGTCCTCGAAGCGGCAGCACGTGGTGTCCCGCTCGAGTGCCGAGACGGAATACCGCGCCGTGGCCAACGGCGTGGCCGAGTCTTCCTGGCTTCAGCAGCTGCTTCAGGAGCTTCACTCTCCCCTCGCGCGGAGTACGTTGGTCTACTGCGACAACGTCAGCGCCGTCTACCTCTCCACCAACCCGGTGCAGCATCAGCGCACGAAGCACGTAGAGATCGATCTTCACTTTGTTCGTGAGCGGGTGGCTCTCGGGGAGGTGCGAGTCCTGCACGTACTGACGTCGTCGCAGTTCGCCGACATCTTCACCAAGGGACTTTCTTCGACGGTGTTCACCGAGTTCCGGTCCAGTCTCAACATCTGCCGTGGCTAGATGTTGGGACTGCGGGGGGGTGTTAGACTGCATGTATAGGGGGGTAGGGGTATTTTAGTCTTTTGGTATTAGGGTTGCTTAACCCTTAAGCTGTATCCCCCTATATATGTAACCCATTGACAGTCTGATAATTGAGATTACTTTTCCTAATCTAATTCCCGGGACTTTCTGAGGTGAGGCAGTTATCGCGGCTGTCTACGTCTTAAATCGATCCCCCACCCGCGGCCTCGACAGGAAGACGCCATATGAAGCTTGGCATGGCGAGCGACCAACCGTCAACTACTTCCGAACTTTTGGGTGCGTGGGGCATGTCAAGAACACGCGCCAACAACAACAACCAAGCCTTTATCACAAGCATGTTGGGGTCGGCTAATGTCAAGAACACGCGCCCCCACCTGAAAAAGTTGGAAGCTCGGAGTACTTCAATGATTTTTCTTGGCTATGTTGCAGGGACGGAGGGCTATCGGATGTATAATCCGGCTGATGGGCGCACACACATATCACGTGATGTGATATTCGACGAGGCGGCCAAGTGAGACTGGGGAAGGAGCAGGAGAAGAGGACTACACCGCCTTCCACGTCGACTCCTTAGTTCCAGCACCTGCTGGACCTGCTATTCGAGCACCCGGAGAGGTGCTGCAGGGTCCGGAGGGGCCGAACAACACTCCTGCGGTGCCCAGGAGGGGCACAGAAGGGTCTGTCCAGACTCCAGGGGTTCCTGCGCCAGCCTCCAAACCTGCTGGAGGGGATCCAGTACCCACGGCGTCACCCCAAAGGCTCCTGCAGGGACTGTACAGCGCAGATCGGGGCTAGGACAGTCCTGCACGGGGTCAGCAGCAGCGGGGGGTTCCGGACTTGAAGATTCCAGCACCTTCGTCGCGCCCCGGAATCCTCCACAGCCCATCCGCTTCGCCACGCCGCTGTCGGAGCCCGACAGCAAGGTCATCGACGCCTACTACGATGACGGCATGAAACTACGGTTCCGCACAATGCGCAACGTGCTTGGAACCCTCAGTCCTCCTGGTCGGACTGAGCGCCCACCAAGCTTGGAGGAGGGGGAGCTCATGTTCACCACCGCAGAGGAGCCCACGTCCTTCGCCGATGCTGAAGAACACCCGTGTTGGACATGGGTCATGCTCGAGGAAATGGAGTCCATAGAAGAAAACAAGACTTGGCAACTTGTTGATCTTTGTGCAGGACACAAGCCCATTGGCCTTTCAAGGTGAAGAGGGACGAGCATGGGAAGGTGGTGAAGCACAAGGCTCGGTTGGTGGCTAAAGGCTATGTCCAGCGGCAAGGAATAGATTTTGACGAGGTATTTGCTCCTGTCGCTCGTCTCGAATCTGTTCGCTTGCTCCTTGCATTTGTTGCGCACAAGAGGTGGGAGGTACACCACATAGACGTGAAGAGCGCCTTCCTGAACGGCGACTTGATGGAGGAGGTGTACATCTCCCAACCTGCTGGCTTCATCGTCGACGGAGCCGAACACAAGGTGTATCAGCTCAAAAAGGCATTATATGGACTTCGTCAGGCACCCAGGGCATGAAATGACAAGCTCAATGATAGCTTGCTATCGCTTGGTTTCCAGAAGAGTATGAGCGAGCACGTGATCTATTTCCGTGGAGCTGAAGATGAGAAGCTCATCGTCGGCGTGTACGTCTACGATCTCGTGATCACAGGAGGGGGCGACCTCAAGAAGTTCAAGGGGGAGATGATGAAGAGGTTCAAGATGAGTGACTTGGGTCTCTTATCGTATTATCTTGGCCTGGGGGTGTGGCAAGCTGATGCAGGGATAAGCGTTGGGCAGGCGGCCTACGCTTCCAAACTTGTCTCTAAAGCTAGCCTAGAGGGATGCAACCCCTGTGCATTCCCCATGGAGCAAGGCCTAAAGATTTACAAGACAAGTGATAGTCTGTTGGTGCACGCAATGGACTATAGGATCTTGGTGGGAGGGCTGCGATACTTGGTGAACACATGCCTTGATCTCGCCTACTCAGTCGAGTGCGTGAGTCGGTTTCTTGAGGAGCCCAAGGAGGAGCACTTTGCTACAGTCAAGCATTGTACGCTACATAGCGGGTACAATCAACTATGGAGTCCTCTATGCAAGAGGAGGACTGGAGGAGACATGGAGCTGATTGGGTACTCAGATAGTGACTATGCGAGAGACGTGGTGGATCGCAAGAGCACAAGCGGGGTGTTGTTCTGTCTTGGAAACATCCCCATTTCATGGCAGTTCTGCAAGCAGAAGGTGGTGGCTTTGTCCTCATGTGAAGTAGAATATATAGCAGCAGCTCAAGGGGCATGTCAAGGTGTATAGATGGCACGGCTGATGGAGGACTTGGCTGAAAAATCAAAGGTGCCGGTGTTGCGGGTTGATAATAAGTCAACTATAGACTGGAGCAAGAACCCAGTACACCATGACAGAAGCAAGCACATCAATGTCAAGTACCACTACATACGGGAGTGTGTTGACAGGGTACTATAGTGCTTGAGCAAATAAAGGGCATACCCAGTGCTGAAAGCTCCCACACGTTGTGGGGTCTGGGGAAGGGAATTTCTAGGCAGCCTTCCCCTTGCTTATTTTGCAAGGAGGCTGATTCGAACCCAGGACCTCCAGGACACAAGTGGAGAGACTCTACCACTGCGCCAGGCCTGCCCTTCATTGTGCTTGAGCAAATCTCCACTCAAAATCAGATGGCGGATATCTTGACCAAGACACTTGAAAGACAGAAGTTTATGGAGATGAAAAGAAAGATTGAGATCCTAGACGTGCGCAAGCGTCAGGATTAGGAGGAGAATATAGATTGATCCTTCCCCTGCTGGGCCCAGGCCTGGCCCAACAGCCCAGGCCCAAGCTGAGCTCGCCTAGGCCTAGGCCCAGCTCGCACAGGAGGGAGGCACACAGGTTGATAGAGATAAGATTGAGTCAGTTCTGATCTGAACAGATCAGAACTAGTTTAGATAGAGTCTGTTTGAGATAAGATTTGATTCTATCTCTAAATCAGTTAGGAGTCTATCTGTAAAAGGCTATAAATAGCCAGGTATTCTCAAGGAATAAAATACCACCTAGTTTTATTTTTTCTCCAGTTTTTTTCTTGCATCAGCTCCTGTGCTCACGCCAGCACTTAGCAGATCCATTCTGCTATAGCAGATAGGATCTGTCCTACACGTAGCAAGAAGCAGCAGACAAGCAGGACTTCTTTGTTCTTCAACACAGAAGCACCTGCTCCTATCTGTTCTGCAGCGGAATTGCAACATATTATACATATAGTACATATGTAGTATTTTTTATTTTTTGACTAAGAGGGCATTGTTTTAGTTTCGCCCTGGGCACCGAAATCTCAGGGCCGGCCCTGTGGTGGCGTCACTGCCTGCCACTTTAGCTGATACCTTAAGAAGAGATGAAAATTCCACATTCCCAGCACCGATCGGGATGAAATCTCCCATCCCCGCCCACGGGCGAAAACTTCTTGCGACCCCGCGCAGGGATCGACGGGATCCCCATCCCTATCCAGCCTATGTCAACCAGAAAAGGAGGAGAATTACAGGATTGGGGAGGCTCACCTTCCGTTGTCACCTTTGAAGCTGGACGAGGAGTACCAACCCAACCCGAGGCAGCAGGCTTCTGCCTCGTTCTGGCCGCGCGTGCTCCCTGCGCTGCGCCGCTGTGGGTGTTACCCGTGAGGCGATGGCCGATGGGGTAGATGGAGGAGGAAAGATAAGGTTCAGTTTTGAGATCTAAAAGTCCCTTAGACGCAGCCTCAGCGGATCGCCTCTCGTTTCTCCCTGCAACATGGGCTTTTACAAATAATGTTTTTTATTTGAAAAGGCGGTGCTACTACTTCGTTGAAAAAAATATGGAATTACAGAGAAAATAAGAAGATAAAGAAACTAGAAAATAATATCCAATTGAACGAATTGTGGCATAAGAGCAGAGATTCCGTGTACCTAGCGGAAACTAATTTCTGTGAGGTGGACAGCTTACAATTATATATAATGGAGGTATGATAAAAATTGAATTATCCATACACAAATAAGCTATTTTTCTTTTGTTAACTTATAAAAAACTTTTTAGCTAAATATATATTGCGTATCTAAGAACTTTAGAGTCAACGATCATCTTAACAAACTTAGAAGCATTTAAACAGTGAATGTGACACAAGTATAGGCGATGAGAGCCCCATCTAGGCTTTTGGCTAAGTCTGTACACGATATATAACATCAATTGTGGGGTTAGTGATGCCTTTTGTTTTAAGTTGTGCTTCCACTTTCCAATACTGTGTGAAATTTATCTTGAAAAATATAGTATTAATTTGTTTATTTGTGAAAGAGTAAATTACATCAAAAGTACACCAACTTGCATGGTGGGAGCAACTAGGTCATTAAAGTTGAGAATAGCTCAAATAGATCTCTAAACTTGCTTAAGTGATACAATTAGAGCAAAAATCTAACAATGCGGCAAAATGTATGTAGCTCGCACATGGCACAGATTCAACATACTATACTCGACATCTAGAATTCAACATAGCTATTACATGGCAGTTTGTTTCAGTGTCAACAATTTACATACCATAACCCTGGCCGTTTGACACAAATCAACTTCATCTAGTCTCAATTTTTTTAAACACTTTTCAGGTTTCATCAAGTGATTTATCGCATTGTTGTTGCTAGTTAATCAAACATACAAATTTAACAGCACAATTAAGAGATAAACTGATGAGTATCGAAAGATAAGTCAACTGATGTAGAGATCTAGATATTGATGATCTAAGCCTTTCCAATCACTACACTATTGCTATGATGGTTATCAACCGCGCGCATGCAATCGACCTCACTAATAAGGCTAACCCAAGTGTAACCGATAACATGAGCAAGAAGGAAGAAGAAGAAATCAGAAATCATGTGAAATCATGTGAAATCAGTTGGGTTCCACAAACAGAGAAAACGGTGAAACTATGTAAAACAAATTAATATTTGTGAAATCATGTGTGATGAGGTTCTGAGTTCAAACCCCTGGAGAAAGCGTGAGGGCAACCCACGAAGGATAATGACGCATACCCGAGCCCGAGCTCGGGAGGAGATAGGATGTTGAGCCCGAGGCTGACCCCTGGGCAGGATGCGAGATCCGCCCTCGAGGCGGTTCCGAAAAGGAGTCTAAGCCTCAAAGGAAGGGCTCGAGCCCGACCTCGGTAGGAGCAAAGCAGGTGGCCTTCAATGCAGAGCACGCGCCGCCTCTGCCGAGTGGGAGAGTAATCGAGTACCCCCTGGCTCCGGTATTGAATGTCGGTCACCTCCAGCAAGACCGAAGAGGAGTGGAACGCGGGGCGCGCGTGCGCCTCAGTATGGACTATCCCCCAATGACGGAATGGGAGCAGGCGCGGCGGCAGGCTACGACTACGGTGACTCCATCGAGTACCCTGTCGAGATGTACGATGGGACAGGTCATTCCGGCACCCGCGACTTGCCTCCCCGCCACATACGGATAGAGGGAGAGAGAAAGATTATAAATAGGAGAGATTTGCCGGTTTTGAAGGTAGACTCTCACACTTGTAAGAACAACCCCAATTCCTAAGTAAGAGCAAGCGAGACACCCAAACTGGGCGTAGGGCATTCTTGCCTGAACCAGGATAAATATTTGTGTGTTATTAGCTAGTCCACCTTGAGGTAGAACGCGCGGTACATACGATTACTAGTCAGAAATCTGAAACATCGACAGTTGGCTCGCCGGGAAGGGGGATTATCATGCGTCCCGTTCTCACCACCTCAATGGCTTCCTCAAGACCAACTCTCGCAGCTGGCACGACGATGTCCTTTGCTGACTTCGAGTTCACCGCCACCGCAGGCAGCGAGGAAGCACCTGACTTCACCCTCGCCCACCTGGCCCTCCATTTCGAGAGCCTGTACTTCTTCACCAACAGATTCGGCACCCTTCAACTCTCCACCAACTCGGGTGCCGCGTACGACGCTCTGGCGTCAGTGTTCATGGGGATGATCGGGCACGCCCTGACGTCCCTCCATCACATCCTTGAGTTTGACCCCTTCTCCCGTGATGACTCCGAAGGCGGAGAGCACCTCTCTCGTGAGTGCCACATCACCGAAACAGCCAACGCCTCGCAGCTGGTGACTCCGACTAGTGCGAGACCCTGGGCCACCCAGAGTCATCAGAGGTGCGACACTTTGAGTTGGTCGACCAGCTCGCGGCGCAACGCGCTGGGTCAAGGGCCCACCGAGCTCAACCCAATATCAGTTC
Source organism: Neostapfia colusana (assembly GCA_030760725.1). Classification (NCBI taxonomy): domain Eukaryota; kingdom Viridiplantae; phylum Streptophyta; class Magnoliopsida; order Poales; family Poaceae; genus Neostapfia; species Neostapfia colusana. The sequence continues at coordinate 33,205,825 of JASWHV010000007.1, forward strand.
GGGTTTGAATGTGGCGCGCCTCCGCGCTCGACAGGTCCATGCTAACATCATCAGCGATCGCCGGGCCCCGAACTTCCAAAGGGCCAGCCAAAATGTGGCAGTTGTCGTGCCATTCTACGCGGCATGGTAGAGCCCGCCGACCCCTGTCACACCCGGTTTCTCCGAAGAATAACCGAGTGAATATCACATGTATGCCAGGATCATTCTCTCATACATGTGATGACAAATAGTAAAGCATCATTTATTACAAGCCAAGTGTTCGAATATAAAAATAAGTCTTACATAGCATAACGTCTGATGGACGATAATATGATCATAACATGTAAATAAAACAGCAGCGGATGCGTTGCTCGGGGGGACTCCGTGAACCTAGAAACTGGTCCTTAGGATCCAGGCAAGTACTAAACAAAAACCCGAGTCTCGTGCACCCAGCACCAACCAAATCATCCAACTTGCCTCGATTCCTACCTCTACATAACTCATAATATCTCATTCAAGAGTAAGGTAAATAAGTTGATGATCTCATATCCCAATTATCCCATTCTAAGCATGGCTAAGCATAAGCATATAAATAAATGACATAATAAAATAAATCCCACCCCGGGCTACAAGGAAATAAGATAATGAAAATCTAGGGAAACTTCCTAGCTTGGGTATCATATTTCAAATTGACAATGCAAATTAATTCTAGCTACACATCCTAGTATAGGATCAAAGTGGTCAATGACACTTGCCTTCTTCCTGTTGCTCTAGGAATGGAAAGTCTTGGTCTTGGAAGGGGAGAACTTGCTCTGGGGCAGGTTCTACTCATGCCAATACACATAGCAAAAGAAAACAACAATCCATAAGCCATAGTTCACACTTTCACTCATGCAAACCACACATACATACATACTAAAGTCATTCACATGTTTAGGTGTTGTGGTTACCCTAGATGTGTTGATTTTAGGCCTACATACACTTTTAAACCTATATATATTATTTCTAACTTTTGTATTCAGATTTCTAGTTGCACACTATATATATCAATTTCCCATTTGAACATTCTCTATATTTAATTAATACACTCCTTAGCCACCAAATTTGCATGAAAGAAAGTTTCCTAGTTCAAATAGGTTTTCAGATCTTCTTCAAAATCTTAAATTAAAGTTTTTGAAAATAAAGACATCATTTAATATTTTCAAATTTTTGCATACTTATTTTCCTATATTTTCATATTTATTTTCTATGCCTAAAAGTAAATTTTAATATTAAAATAGTAAGACATATCATCTAAACAGAATAGGTTCTGATCTAAAATATTTTTGAACTTCCTCTCTGATTTGAAGCAATTTAAATTTATTTTACCAGTTTTTAGAATTATTTCCTAGCCTAAAATGTGTCTCTAAAGATAATAAAAATGAGCAACACTTAGCCAGATTTCATTTCAGCCTAAAATCTATTTTTAACTCATTCTAAAGGTTTTCCAAGTGCTAGGAGAGTTTAAATTTATATTTGCACATGTGTTTGCATCACCAATTAAATTTAAATCCTAGTCACATATTCAAATTTCTGAATTTAATATCCTATAGGGTCTAAAAGGCAAATCTACCCTACTGCAGGGTTTAATTTACTATTTCCTAAATTTTCAGGGGCCTAATTACACATAACAGAGGGGTTTTCCTAATTTTTATTAAGTCCAGGGGCTAAAACTGATTTTTAAATGAATTTACATGAATTTCTGAAGGTCCAGGGGCTAGATCAGAAGTTTCTGGGGCTAGCTCGTGTTTTCTGAGATCCCCAGGGGGTAGCGCATAAGAATCTCGGCCTTTACAATGTGGGGCTGACGTGGGCCGTTGGATTTAAAACAGACAGCTCAGATTAGATCGTCGAAGCGGTACGGGTAGATCTAATAGGAATCACACGATTTAAAACGGACGGGCCTCAAGGGGCCACGTCGCCCTGGCCGGAGCCAGCCCGTGCGCGCGGCTGCAGGGGTCGCCGGCGCAGCCTCGGTTTTTGCCGCTACACGCTAGAACTCGCATCTTTTTGCACGGATCGACTGCGGAGGGGTAGGGGATGCTCACCTAGGGATTTTCCTGTACTCGGAGGCCCTGGAACTCGGTCGGCGGCGTCGAAGTCCGGCAATGGCACTCGGTGCTCGTCGGAGTGACTGTTGGAGCGCAAGACACGTCGTTTCCTTCACCTGCAGGGCTCCCCGGCGGCGGTGGAACGTGACAAGCCCGTTAGATCAGAGAAATCGGGCGAAGGTTGGGAGAAAACAGCGGAGAGGGTCTCGGTCTCACCGGCACTGAAGCGAGTCGATCGGGGAGGAAACAAGGGCGGATCTCGGCGTTTAAATGGGCTAAGGAGGGCGGCGGGGTCTGTTGAGATCGTGCTGGGGTGCCCTGGACCGAGAATCGGGTACTGGAAGCGCGGGTTCCGGAGGGTCGGTTGTGATCGGGCACGAGAGAGGGTCGAGGTCGGTTGGGGCGCGCGGGGGAAGAAGATGACGGGCAGGCCCCCGCGCGTCAGAGAGAGGGAGAGAGGGAGAGGGGCGCGCGCGGGATTTGGGCCGGCTGGCGGGTTTTGGCCCACTGGCCGTTTTTTTTCCTTTTTCTTTTTCTTTTCCCTTTTCCTTTTTCTGTTTTGATTCAAATCTAAATTCCAGTTTGAATTTGAATTTCTGCACCACATGCAATACGTCCAAATTTTTTTAAATTCCCCTCTTTAGCAATTCCCCTCTTTAGCATGTTTTGGGGTGTTACAGCTCTACCCCCCTTAAAAGAAATCTCGTCCTCGAGATTGGTGATTCTAGGAAAACAAATCCGGAAACTGTGCCTTTAGCTCGTCTTCTCGCTCCCATGTGGCTTCTGCTTCCGAGTGATGCTTCCACTGCACTTTGCACATTCGGATTTTTTTATTTCTTGTGAGGCGTTCCATTGTCTTCAAAATCTTGATCGGTTGCTCAGCATAAGAAAGATCCTCTCGTACGTCCACCTCATTCATGGGTAACATTTCTTCGGACGTCCTTAGACATTTCTTGAGTTGTGACACATGGAATACATCGTGCACATCCGATAGGCGAGGCAGTAGTTCTAGTTGATATGCCACTTCACCTTTCCTCTCCAGAATCTGAAAGGGTCCGATGTATCGAGGTGATAATTTCCCTTTCACCTTGAACCGACGAAGTCCTCGGATAGGGGACACCTTGAGATAGACATAGTCCCCCATGTTGAAAATAAGCACTCTTCTCCGTACATCGGCATAACTCTTTTGTCGGGTCTGTGCTATCCTCAAATTGTTACGAATTTCCCTCACTTTCGCCTCGGCTTCTTGTAGTACCTCGGGCCCAAACACTTTACTTTCCCCTGTTTGGTTCCAAAATAGTGGAGTTCTGCACTTCCTCCCATACAAAGCCTCAAATGGTGACATCTTCATACTAGCCTGATAGTTGTTGTTATAGGAGAACTCCGCATACGGTAAGTTCTTATCCCAACTCCTATTGTTCTTGAGCGCACACGCTCTCATCATATCCTCAAGGATCTGATTGGTTCTTTCCGTCTGCCCGTCAGTCTGGGGGTGATAGGCAGAACTGAAATTTAGATGAGTTCCCATGGTTTCATGTAACTTCTGCCAGAACCTTGAGGTGAACTGTGTCCCTCGATCTGACACTATCTTCTTTGGCACTCCATGAAAACACACGATCCTTGACATGTACAATTCCGCCAATTTGGATCCGCTGTAGCTTTCTTTCACGGGGATGAAATGAGCTACCTTGGTTAGCCTGTCGATGATGACCCATATCGAATCATATCCAGATTGGGTCCTGGGTAGTCCCACTATGAAGTCCATACCTATTTCTTCCCATTTCCATTGAGGCACTTTGACTGGTTGCAATAGTCCCGCGGGTCGTTGATGTTCTGCTTTTACCAACTGACATGTGTCACATAGGGCAACATGTTCCACGACATCTCGCTTCATGCCATACCACCAATATCTGCTCTTGAGGTCATGATACATCTTCGTACTCCCAGGATGAATGGAATAGTCGGAATCATGAGCCTCCTTCAAAATTAATTCACGGATCTCCTTCACCTCAGGCACATAGATTCTTTTCCCATGCCACACCGTACCTTGTTCATCCTCTCTGAACCCAGGAGATTTATTTTCTTTGATGAGTTTTCTAATTTCTTGTATCTTCTCGTCATTCTTCTGACCGTTGTGTATGTCTTTCTCTAATGTGGAGTCCACTTCCATGGCGATGGCCTCACCACTATTCACCAGACATAGATTGAGTTTTGCAATCTCTTCCTTCAATTCTGTGGGCATGGCCTTCGAACTCAACATGTTGACCTGCACTTTCCGGCTTAAAGCATCCGCCACGACGTTCGCTTTGATAGTTGATGCCCACATCAAAGTCGTTGATTAGCTCTAACCATCTCCTTTGTCTAACGTTGAGATCTGGCTATGTGAAAATGTACTTTAAGATCTTATGATTCGTATATATCTCTGTCCTCTTTCCCATCAAGTAATGCCGCCAAATCTTCAATGTGTGTACCAATGCGGCTAGCTCTAGGTCATGCGTAGGATAGTTCTTCACGTGTTTCCGGAGCTGCCGGGATGCATAAGCCACGACATGCCCCTCTTGCATGAGAACACATCCCAACCCGTGTCCAGAGGCATCGCAGTACACCGAAAAGTTCTTCTGCATATCTGGCATAACTAGTACTGGGGCTGTTGTCAATCTTTTCTTTAGTTCTTGAAAACTCGTCTCACACTGTGGTGTCCATGTGAATGTGATTCCCTTCTCTAACAATTTTGTGAGGGGTCTCGAGATCCTCGAGAAACCCTCAATAAACCGTCGATAATACCCAGCCAATCCTAAGAAGCTTCGGACTTCCCCGACATTTTTAGGGGTCTTCCACTCTGCACATACTCGATCTTGGCGGGATCTACGGAGGTTCCTCCCTCCGAGATTATATGTCCTAAGAAGGGAACTCTCTTTAGCCAAAACTCACACTTGCTCAACTTGGCAAATAGTTGGTGTTCTCTGAGCTTTTGCAACACCAATCTTAAATGTCTCTCATGTTCTTCTTCATTTTCGGAAAAGACGAGAATGTCATCAATGAAAACCACCACAAATTTATCTAGATATTCCATGAATACCTTGTTCATGAGGTACATGAAATATGTCGGGGCATTAGTTAGCCCGAACGACATGACGGTGTATTCATACAGCCCGTACCGAGATACGAAAGCTGTCTTTGGAATGCAGTTTGTCTTATCTTCAATTGGTGGTATCCCGACCTGAGATCAATTTTTGAGAATACACACGCTCCCCTCAGCTGATCAAATAAGTCTTCAATGCGGGGTTATGGGTACTTGTTCTTGATGGTTACTTCATTCAACGCACGGTAGTCTACGCATAACCTTTGGGTTCCGTCCTTCTTGGGCACAAATATCACTGGAGCTCCCCATGGTGAGGAACTAGGATGAAAAAAACCCTTCTCTGTCAATTCTCTTAAATGTTCCTTGATCTCTTCCAGCTGTTTGGAGTCCATCCGATAAGGCCTCTTGTATATTGGGGCGGTTCCAGGCACTAGTTCAATCGAGAATTGTACTTCACGATCGGGGGGCATACCTGGCAACTCCTCCGGAAAAACGTCTGGATATTCCCTGATAATCCTGATCTCTTCCACTTCCACCTCAACTTGATTGAGTTTAAGGTCCCTCCTAGGTTCTTGTACGGCTATGAACTTCACTTTTGTGCCGCTAGGGTGAGTTAGTTCCACCGTTCTTGTCGAACAATGGATGATTCCTTTATGTTTGGTCAACCAATCCATACCCAAAATAATATCTATCCCTTGTGAGTCTATCACTATGAGGTTTGCAGTAAATACTACTCCATTAATGTCTAGATTCACCTTGGGACACACTTGTCTTGTCCTTATTTCTCCCCCTGGAGAGTTCACTGCTAACATATGGTTCATTTATGTTGTTGCTAGATCATGCTTCTTAACAAACCCTTGAGCAATGAACGAGTGGGTAGCACCAGAATGGAACAATAGGGTTGCAATGTGTAAATTTGTAGGAAACTTACTAATTACCACATCAGGTGCCTCTTGTGCTTCCTCCATGGTCACGTGGTTCACCCGTCCTCGCATCACATTTTGCTGCTCTGGCTGCATGGGCTTCTTTTTTGGGCACTTATGGGCGTAGTGCCCCACTTCACCACAGTTGAAGCATTGCACCCCAACCTTAGGTGCCTGGCCTTTGTTATCTTGGGGTTGGTTCTGTGGCCCTTGTCCTGCTGGTCGAGGTTGATATGTGGGACGAGGTTGCTGCACAAACTGACGATGCGGCTGTGCTGGTGCTGATGGAGGCCTAAAGTTCGGGTTGTACCCTCTCGGTGCTGAGTAGGGTACCACAGCACGGCTCGTCTGCCCTGCGGGTTGCTGCATCAGACGTGGACGTGTGTTGCTACTTGAGGCTTGGTGTGACCATCCCGCCTTCCTCTTGTTTTCATTCTCCAAGGCCTTCAGCTTCCTCTCCACGACAAATGCTCTGTCTACCATCTTTTGGAAGCTTTCATACTTGTTGGAGGACATTGCACATTGCATCTCCATGGTGAGTCCTTCCACAAAACAGTCCTATTTCTGCTCATCGGTTTTGATGTCCCGTGGTGCATAACGGGATAGTTGGGTGAACTTGGTGAGGTACTCCCTCACAGTCATGTTGCCTTGCTGCAGTCCCAAGAACTCCTTTCTCTTGTTCTTGAGTTCACCCCTGGGTATGTAGTGATTGCGGAAACTGCGCTTGAACTCTTTCCAAGTGATGTTCTCGGGGTCGTGATGGGCTGCCATGTAAGCGGTCCACCAATCAGCAGCAGGTCCATGCAATTGGTGAGAGGCAAACAACACCCTCTCATACCCTTGGCATTGTATGATCCTCATCTTGCTCTCTATGGTCTTTAACCAGTCGTCTGCCTCCAAAGGTTCTGCAGCACTTTCCAACTTTGGAGGTTGAGTCCCCAGAAACTCACTCAACCTTGGTTGGCGTGGTGCAACTTGTGGGGGTGGGGCTTGGTGCAAGTTTTCCACCACTTGAGTTAGACTCTGGATGAGCTGATTCTGATTTTCGATCATTTGACAGATAGGATCAACTCCTTCACGGCGACCACCCTGTCTTGTCCTCCAGAAAGCTGAGGGTTGCCGGCCTCATCGTTGTTGTTGTTGGGGTTGGCACCATGACTCTTTCCTCTTCTAGCCATCTATCATGATCAACCAAATGTTAACTTAAAGCATTACGTATTAACTTCCCAAATTGCTTGTTTAAACTTAAACTTTTGAGGCCTTAATATTTAAACATTTTCTGAAGATTTCACGTAGATCTTTGGGCGTCACGTCTCACGCGAAAATAAAATGCATTATTGATTCATAAGAGTTCACATATCAAAGCAAAGCAACCTAAAGATGATGTTGTGGACAAATGCCCATGGCTTCCACAACTCACGTCACACACCAAACATTAACACACAAATACATAAGGTATTGACTCGACTACTCGATAACCTGCTGAAATAAGGGAAATGACTCTAAACAACTCGTATCACTGAGCTGGCTCGTCGGGGTCTTCCTCATTATTGCGGCTGCCCTCTGATTCCGCTTTAGGTGGGGAAGCTGCTGGTGGAGAAGTGCGGCGACGCTTGCTCGCCCGGCGGTCTGGGGAGTCAGGAGTCCACGTGTCATTCACGGTGACACACAGTTCATTCCCATCTCCTCTTTCTCTCGCCCTCAAGCTGGCGCGAAGCAACGTCTCAGTCTCCTTCAGGGTGTCACGAACATCCTGATGCTCCTGCTAGCACTTCTGCAGTCGAGTGCCGAGCATAGCAGCATCCTCCAAGCACAAGTCCATGTGCTCATGGGAAGTCCCCTGCTGCACTGGCGGATACTTGTACTCCGCGGTGCCACTCTCATGCTGGAGGACATACATGTACTCAGTCCTGTCCAAGTGGCGACGGTTGATGTAACTCTGGCAGGTGATGGCCTCCGAGGTGACATCCTTCTCAGCATCGGCCTGAGTCGCCCAACAAGCTGGAGTGCGGTAGATCTTGAGCAACTGATTTTCATGGATAATCCTCATCTCTGAGCTCCATTCTTCCCGCTTCTCACGGATGGTTCTGGTGGAGCTGTAGTGTATGATCAGCTTGCCCACATTGCCGACGGCGTGGAGCATACGCCGAAGACGGCGCAACAAGCCTCCTACTGCCAACCCGTAGGAGTGGTACGTCACCAGACGGTTCTCCTCTCTCAAGGCAAGGGCAACTACAGGAACTCTCCCTCCGGTGGTCTTGCGGGCGGTGCGGATCATGCGAACCATCTAAAACATAAAGCATATAAAATTAAGTTAGATAAGAATTAAATAAAGATTGTATTTTGAATAAAAGTTGGGACAAGGTGAATGAAGTGACCCCATTAAATAACACTTTCAACCCACACCTTTGTAAAATAGTTTTTAAGAAAATAGGGTCCTTAAATACGTCCATTTCTACCTAGGTCCACGTTCCTACGGGCAACCTGGCTCTGATACCACTTCTGTCACACCCGGTTTCTCCGAAGAACAACCGAGTGAATATCACATGTATGCCAGGATCGTTCTCTCATACATGTGATGACAAATAGTGAAGCATCATTTATTATAAGCCAAGTGTTCGAATATAAAAATAAGTCTTACATAACATAACGTCTCGATGGACGATAATATGATCATAACATGTAAATAAAACTACAGCGGAATATAAATCTTGTGGGCTCCGTCATAGGCGTTGCCCGGGGGACTCCGTGAACCTAGAAACCTTCTCCGGGTCCAAAGTCTTGGTCATTGAACACCACATCATCCCCTTGACCTGAGCAGCAATTTAAACCAACAGAAAGCAAGTTTGAGTACCGTTGGTACTCAACAAGTGTGGGAAAGTTATGTCATGCATGGCTAGAGCAAGGAGAGGTTGAACTCATGGTTAAAGCACTACACAATTAATACCTATCACCTTAGCTTATTATGCACCTACATTACTACATAGGTGAAATGGTCCCAATCTCTCAACCCATCATCAATATCAAGTAAATATAGTCTCATCTCCAATGTTAAGATTCCCGCTTAACATCCTCAACTTCCCAATTCATCATCCTCTAATCATGAATAAGTCCAAGCCGCTCTTGACCGTGAGCACGGCTGTCATGACAGTTTTGACTCTGCAGAGTTTGCACCATTTACCCACATGTAGTGATTTCATCCCCTGTTGCCGGGTGGACTAAAAGAACCTCCATTATGCCAGTGGCCGCGAACCACATTCACACTTCCCAGGTGTGGATTCCCGATGAGCGTGGGCCCACTGAGGTTTCACCCCTAACAGCATACAAGAGGCTCCAACCCCGCTGCAGTGGCCCCCTCTTGAGCCTTGCGGTTCATATGGTAGTCTAGATGACACCTATTCCCCGCACCATCCAAACACCCATACTACGTCGGAGATACACCTAATTAATTGGCCAAGCTGCCCCATCTCAGCATGTGGTTGGCACGGTAAAGCCAGGTTACATGCTCCATGAACCGGTCCTTAGGATCCAGGCAAGTACTAAACACAAACCCGAGTCTCGTGCACCCAGCACCAACCAAATCATCCAACTTGCCTCGATCCCTACCTCTACATAACTCATAATATCTCATTCAAGAGTAAGGTAAATAAGTTGATGATCTCATATCCCAATTATCCCATTCTAAGCATGGCTAAGCATAAGCATATAAATAAATGACATAATAAAATAAATCCCAACCTGGGCTACAAGGAAATAAGATAATGAAAATCTAGGGAAACTTCCTAGCTTGGGTATCATATTCCAAATTGACAATGCAAATTAATTCTAGCTACACATCCTAGTATAGGATCAAAGTGGTCAAGGACACTTGCCTTCTTCCTGCTACTCTGGGAATGGAAAGTCTTGGTCTTGGAAGGGGAGAACTTGCTCTGGGGCAGGTTCTACTCATGCCAATACACATAGCAAAAGAAAACAACAATCCATAAGGCATAGTTCACACTTTCACTCATGCAAACCACACATACATAGATACTAAAGTCATTCACATGTTTAGGTGTTGTGGTTACCCTAGATGTGTTGATTTTAGTCCTACATACACTTTTAAACCTATATATATATTATTTATAACTTTTGTATTCAAATTTCTAGTTGCACACTATATATATCAATTTCCCATTTGAACAAATTCCCTATATTTAATTAATACACTCCTTAGCCACCAAATTTGCATGAAAGAAAGTTTCCTACTTCAAATAGGTTTTCAGATCTTCTTCAAAATCTTAATTTGAAGTTTTTGAAAATAAAGACATCATTTAATATTTTCAAATTTTTGCATACTTATTTTCCTATATTTTCAGATTTATTTTCTATGCCTAAAAGTAAATTTCAATATTAAAATAGTAAGACACATCATCTAAACAGAATAGGTTCTGATCTAAAATATTCAATAAAATATTTTTAAACTTCCTCTCTGATGTGAAACAATTTAAATTTATTTTACCATTTTTAGAATTATTTCCTAGCCTAAATTGTGTCTCTAAAGATAATAAAAATGAGCAACACTTAGGCAGATTTCATTTTAGCCTAAAATCTACTTTTAACTCATTCTAAAGGTTTTCCAAGTGCTAGGAGAGTTTAAATTTATATTTGCACATGTGTTTGCATCACCATTTAAATTTAAATGCTAGTCACATGTTCAAATTTCTGAATTTAATATCCTATAGGGTCTAATAGGCAAATCTACCCTACTGCAAGATTTAATTTACTATTCCTAAATTTTCAGGGTCCTAATTACACATAACAGAGGGGTTTTCCTAATTTTTATTAAGTCCAGGGGCTAAAACTGATTTTTAAATGAATTTACATGAATTTCTGAAGGTCCAGAGGCTAGATCAGAAGTTTCCGGGGCTAGCTCGTGTTTTCTGAGATCCCTAGGGGGTAGCACGTAAGAATCCCAGCCTTTACAATGCGGGGCTGACGTGGGCCGTTGGATTTAAAACAGACGGCTCAGATTAGATCGCCGAAGCGGTACGAGTAGATCTAATAGGAACCGCACGATTTAAAACAGACGGGCCTCAGGGGGCCACGTCGCCCTGCCGGAGCCAGCCCGCGCGCACGGCGGCGGGGGCGGCGATCTCGCCGGCGCAACCTCGGTTTTTGCCGCTACACGCTAGAACTCGCATCTTTTTGCACGGATCGGCTGCGGAGGGGTAGGGGATGCTCACCTAGGGTTTTTCCTGCACTCGGGGCCTTGGAAGTCGGTCGGCGGCGTCGAAGTCCGGCAATGGCACTCGGTGATCGTCGGAGCGACTGTTGGAGCGCAAGACACGTCGTTTCCTTCACCTGCAGGGCTCCCAGGCGGCGGTGAAACGTGACAAGTCCGTTAGATCAGAGAAATCGGGCGAAGGTCGGGAGAAAACAACAGAGAGGGTCTCGGTCTCACCGGCACTGAAGCAAGTCGATCGGGGAGGAAACAAGGGCGGATCTCGGTGTTTAAATGGGCTAAGGAGGGCGGCGGGTCTGTTGAGATCGCGCTGGGGTGCCCGGGACCGAGAATCGGGGCTGGAAGCGCGGGTTCCGGAGGGTCGGTTGTGATCGGGCGCGAGAGAGGGCCGGGGTCGGTTGGGGCACGCGGGGGAAGAAGATGATGGGCAGGCCCCACGCGTCAGAGAGAGGGAGAGGGGCGCGCGTGGGATGGGCCGGCTGGCGGATTTTGGCCCACTGGCCATTTTTTTCCTTTTTCTTTTTCTTTTTCCTTTTCCTTTTTTCTGGTTTGATTCAAATCTAAATTCCAGTTTGAATTTGAATTTCTGCACCACATGAAATACGTCCAAAATTTTTTAAATTCCCCTCTTTAGCAATTCCCCTCTTTAGCATGTTTTGGGGTGTTACAACCCCGAAACTCTGAGGGCTCATTTAGACCTTCACTCACTCCTAGCTTCAGTCGCCGCTCAGCAGGATGAGAGCTCCCTCGCCCGATCCCGGGGCTCGTCAGCCCCCAGCCAGAGCTGAAAGTCCGACCGACGTGGGATGAATCGCACCAGGACCCACACGCTGAGCCAAGCAACCCAACTCGAAAAGGCCGGATCATCAGCTCCCTCACGCAACTCTGTGCGTGAGCATATGGGAGCTTTTGACCTCCGTCGGACTCTCAAAGCCAGGCGGAGGACAGAGCCTAAGCCCTGGACCCCCAAGCCCAAAAGCCTTCGGGAAGGCGATATGCAATGCTCCCTTCCCACAAAGATTCCAGGCCTCGACCACCATTGGAAAATACGACGAGGAAACCAACACCGGCATATGGTTGGAGGACTACCGCCTCGCCTTCCAAGCCGACAAAGCGAAGGATGATGACTTCATCATCCAATTTGTGAGACCTATGTGTGCTGAATATATTGGCAATTAGGATAAAAGTTAGCATTAACATTCAAAGTTTTGAATATTGCCAAAACATTCTTCTGTGGCAAGGTCCGACAAGTTCTTTGTTAGGTCCACCAAGTGTTGGCAAGGTCCGACGCAAGGTCTGGAGAGCTCCTGCAAGGTCCGAAGAGCTTCTGTGAGGTCCGGAGCTTGTTTTTAGGGAGCTCCCGTGAAGTTCAACTCGTAGAACTGCAGCGTCTTGTTTTTGTTTTTAACTCGCAATGTTTCAAACTTGCTTTATGGGAAGGTTTGCTTAGTATTAATTTGCTAAGTTTTTGGTGTGTTTTGGTGGTTATGGCTGTTGTCATTTGATATGGTTTGCAACATGCTTATGTGACGTGCTCATGTAAGGTGTTGTGGTTTTCGAACTAACGTGAGTCAACTCGAGGACTTGTGCTCGGAAGAATTGGTTGTTTATTCATGTGCAGATGTTGCTTGAGTTCAAGACATGGCTGGTGACGGGATCCTTGGACTAGTCTCAGGGAGGAGATGAGGTTCCAACAACCAAGTTCGAGAGGAGCTGTGGTTGAGTTGATCGGGAGGTCGCGCAGCATGTTTGGATCAAGGGCAGTGCATATGAAGGTTGCGTGTACGTCGTTGGAAGGTGTTTGCACGTGTGCAAGGAGTGTATGGACGTGGCAACATTGTTCCAAGACGTGATGAAGAGAAGTGGACGTAAAGAATTGGTCGGAAAGGTCCAACCGGCTGGATTGCATACTCAGGCTGAGGCTGAGTCGGATATGGCTCAAATATGGAAGTTTTGAGTTGGTTATGATAGGATTTCGTGCTAGGCACGAAGTTGAGTTGTTTTAGAAATGTTTAGGACGTTCCTAAGGTGTTTGGAAGTCTCACGATTGCTTCTATCTGCGAATAGGAGAGTCCTGAACAGTTATGGTAAGTTAGGATACGAGTCCAATTAGGAGTAGGAGTCCTAGATTGGACTGTTTAGCCTGAGGGCTGGCTATAAAAGCAAGGGAGGCCAGAGCTCTCGTGGGTAGAGAACTTTGGGCTGTTCCTCTTGTGTTTCTATTGAATAAAGTTCATAGTTTCGAGGAGTTTTTGTGCCTTGTTCGTCCGACTTGTTTCTCGTCAAGTCTTTCTCGCCGAGTTTCTGGACAGACCGACATTGCTTCGGTGTTTCGTTCATAACTCGAGTTTTACAGATCCGATTGACGTGATTCTTTTTGGGTTGTCTTCACAACTCAATTATCTATCATCTGTGAAATTTTCACAAGCTTCGGATCTGTAGTTTTTGAGATATCTGAGTTTCTTTGCAGCGTTGCAGATCTGTTTTATATCGGGTAGAACAGATTGATCTTCGTTTAATATTTTGATTGTATCTCAAGTTTTACTTCGTGTTTTCAAGTGATTCTTGTTGCATTAGATCCGTGACTTGATTCTCTACCTCTCTACTTGATTTGTCACGGTTGAACACGTTTGAAAACGCTTGCACACACGGTTTCTTTAACCGATTGATTTTTTGCTGAGGGGTTTTTGTTGTTTCCGCTGCGAAAAGTTTTAATCTACCATTCACCTCCCTCTGGTAGCTTTTCACGTGCTCTTCGATCCTACAATTGGTATAAGAGCCAAGGTGCTCTAATATTTATGATTTGCACGTGTTTTGACTAACCATCATGGAGAAGTACTCCGCAAAATCTTATGTGTTCAATGGCATCAATTTTCAGGTTTGAAAGGCGCGGATGGAGGCCTACATACATGCGCAAGGCTTCACCATATGGGAAAAGGTCTACCGGAACTTCGATGTACCACCCAACGATCAAGTTATGGCTGCGAACATGAGAGATGTTGACAACAACAGAAAGGCTCGCAACTTGATCATCCAAGGATTGACTCAAAGCGACTTCGACCGTGTTGCACACCTCCGATCTGCATATGATGTTTGAAAAGCTCTTTGTGACTACCATGAAGGATCCAATACGATCAAGGAGGTAAGGCAAGATATGTTCAAGAAAGAATACATGTGTTTTGAGATGCAACCCGGTGAGTCAATTGACGACCTTTTTGCTCACTTTAATAAAATTCTCAGCAACTTGCGTAGTGTCAATGTTAACTTTTCAGATGCTGAAAATGCTAGACAATTGTTAGGAGCATTAGATATGTCAATTTAGGAGATGAAAGTTACATCTATTCGTGAATCTACTGTCATGAGTTCTCTTACTTTAGACGTGCTTTATTCTAAATTGAAAACTCATGAAATTGACATCATCTCATATAAAAACCCCAACAAGTCTATTGCATTTGTTTCGCAACGTGACATGTCTAGTTCTAGTCAATCATCATCTAGTGGTGCACTCTCTTTGCTGTCCTCTCTAACCCTTGAACAGATTGAAGAGTTTCCAGAGGAGGAGCTTGCACTCATCTCTACTCGGTTCTCAAAAGCATTGCAAAATGTGAGAACTAGAAGGAGAGGAAGCTCTGGACCTTAACGATGTTTTGAATGTGGTAAGACAGGACATTTTCGTACGGAGTGCCCTAACCTTTCAGGTCCGACTTCACGTGAAGAAAAGCAAACAAGGCCGAAGAAATCGTTTGCAAAGAATAAGAAGAAGAAAGATTTATCAATGCGCAACATAGTGCATAGTATGATCTCTGCACTTCAAGATTTCGGCTCAAGTGATGTGGACACCGGTAGTGATGAAGATGAAGAAGCTATGGCAAATATGTGCTGCATGGCGAGCAAGTCAAGTCCAAGCTGCGAGGAGGCAGAACACAACAGCGACGATGAAGAGGTATGTCCCACTTGCGAAGAAATGTGTGATGCTATTTCTCGTGCCACTGTTATATTAAAGAAAAAGGATAAAAAACTTAGGAACATTGCTGTTAAAATTGAATCACTAGAATCTGAAATTAATCGTTTAAAAACTTTGATTCCTAGTGATGATTCTTGTTCCTCATGTGATTTGATTTATGAACAATTATCCTCTTTAAGAAGTGCACACGCATCTACACTTGATAAACTTGAACTTGAAATTGAAAAGAACAAAGAGCTTGCTGCACTTAATGATAAAAATTTGAAAGATGCTTGTTGTTCTACAATTGATTTGCATTGTTCTTCATGTGATAATCTGAATAAGAAACTAAATGATGCTATGAATGAGATTTCTATTTTGAACAATGCTTTACGTGTGCATGAAGTTAAATATTGTTTAAATTGCAAACTAAAAGGAAAAACTTCATGTGAAAACTGCTTTGATCTGTCCAATAAACTTGATGACATGCATAGGACACTAGATCGGTTTTCTAATGCAAATAAGAACCTAAACTTGCTGCTGAATTCTTCCAAGTCTTGTAATGATAAAACTGGTTTAGGTTTTAATTCTCATGCTCATGCTAAGGCACACCCACCTAAAGTTGTAAAGTCATTAGGAAGCGGTTTGATTCAAACAGCTCCTAGACAAAAAGAGGTGATTTTCAAATCTGCTGGAGTACTGTCCCATTCGGGTTCTAATAAACGTGTTGCTTGCTCATCTAGACATGATAATAAGGTTATTTTTCATTGTACCTACTGTGGTAGAGATGGTCATGTCATGGATTTTTGTTATAGACTAGCTAAACACGATAAGAAACAAAGAATACTTGCTAGATCACATAACAACCAAGCAAAATCTGCTAGACCGAATGTTTGGAGCTTGCAACCTGCTGTAATGAGTCAAAAACTTGCTCCCGGACCTACTGTTTTTTGTGCTACATATAACACATCTTCTAAGTCAGTAGTTGGGAACAACATTTTTCGATGTTTGGCTCATAAACCTGCTGTACCTTCTCAGCTTTCGCGTGTTATTCCTGCTGGACGTCGTGTGATTCAGTACTGGATTCCTAAAAGTCTTTTAACTAACCCCAGTATTGAGTCATCGACGTATTGTGCTGCTGTGTAGGTTTCACGTTTGAGGAAGGAGAACATTTGGATTGTGGATTCAGGTTGCTCACGCCACATGACCGGTAATAAAGAATGGTTCTCCTCTCTCTCTTTTGTGTCACGTGTAGAAAATGTTACTTTCGCCGATAACTCTTCTACTCTCATAATTGCTAAAGGTTCGGTTAGAGTAAACAATCTCTACACTTTGAAAGATGTGGCACTTGTTAAAAATTTGAAATACAACTTGCTTTCGGTTTCACAATTGCTAGATGAAAATCTAGAGGTTAGCTTTGCTAAAAATTGCTGCAAGGTTGTAGATTCAAAAGGTGAGCTTTTGTTTAACATGTCTAGGTTTGGAAGAGTTTTTAAAGCTGATTTTGATTTGTCAACTTCTAAGCATCGGTGTCTAGATGCTAATGATACAAAGGATCTATATTTTGGCATCGTAGACTTGGTCACATAGGCTTTGATCATCTCACTCGTGTTAGTGCTCTCGATCGCATACGTGGGCTGCCGAAGCTTAAAAAGGACAATGATATTGTGTGCTCTTCTTGTAGACATGCTAAGTTTGTTGCAGGTTCACATGCTCCTCTCACAATGACCATGACAGCTGAACCGGGACAACTTTTACATCTTGACACAGTAGGTCCGGCACGTGTTCAATACTTCGGAGGTAAATGTATGTGCTTGTGATTGTTGATGATTATTCCAGATATTCTTGGGTTTATTTTATGACATCTAAGAATGAAGCTTTTAGTCATTTTAGAACTTTATTTCTTAGATTATCTATTGATCACCCAAGATCATTAAAAGCAATTAGAAGTGATAACGGAACTAAATTTAAAAACCAATCCTTTGATCACTTTTGTGCTGAAAATGGAATAGATCATCAATACTCTTCACCCTATGTACCACAACAAAATGGTGTCGTAGAAAGAAAGAACAGGACCTTAGTTGAGATGGCTAGGACTATGCTTGATGAATATCAAACTCCTAGGAAATTTTGGGCTGATGCAATTGCAACCGCTTGTTATGTCTCAAATCGTGTTTTCTTGCGTGCTAAGCTTGGAAAAACCCCATATGAGCTCCGGTTTGGACATAGGCCTAGTGTTACACACTTTAGTGTTTTTGGTTGCAAATGCTTTGTTAAGAAACATGGTAATCTTGATAAATTTGAAGCTAGATCTATTGATGGCATGTTTCTTGGTTATCCATCTCATACTAGAGGCTGCCGTGTGCTTTTACTTGACACTAACAAAATTGTGGAGACTTGCGAGGTTTCTTTTGATGAAGCTAGCCCAAGTACTAGCTCCGATATTGCAGGTCCGGATCCATATCCGCAGGGGGACAGTATTTTTATTGATGAAGATGAAGAAGTGGTGCTGCTGCCTGAAAACTCAGAAGTAAATAACGATCAAGCTGCTGATTTTGCACCACAACCAGCACCAACAGTCACTACTGCTGGTTCGGACCTTCCTCAATCAACAAGCTCTCCTAATCAAAGGTCCGAACATGAAGAAGAAGGTGCTTGTGAAGTGTCTACTCCCCTCCGAGTACTCAAAAGTCATCCTCCACAACAAATCATTGGAAGCTTGCATGAACGAGTCACTCGGTCCAGGTTTTGCGATCCAAACTCTCATGCTCATTCTGCTTTTGTTGCTTCTTTTGAACCCAAGGATATATCACACGCACTCACTAATGAATCTTGGATTAATGCCATGCAAGAAGAGTTAGAAAATTTTGAAAGAAATAATGTTTGAAAACTTGTACCTCCACCTCAAGATCACACATTAATTGGAACTAAATGGGTATTTAAAAATAAGCAAAGTGAGGATGGGGTTGTGGTTAGGAATAAAGCTAGGTTGGTTGCTCAAGGTTTCACTCAAATTGAAGGTCTAGATTTTGATGAAACATTTGCTCCTGTTACTAGATTAGAAGCTATAAGAATTTTATTAGCATTTGCTGCATCTAAAGGTTTCAAGTTATATCAAATGGATGTTAAAAGTGCTTTTCTTAATGGCTACATAGAGGAGGAGGTTTATATTAAGCAGCCACCGGGTTTTGAAAATCTAAATTTTCCTAATCATGTTTACAAACTGTCCAAAGCCTTGTACGGTCTAAAACAAGCCCCTAGAGCATGGTATGATAGGTTAAAAACATTCTTACTTGAAAAGGGGTTTACCATGGGCAAGGTTGATAAAACTCTTTTTGTACTTAAGCATGGCAATGACTCATCATTCGTTCAAGTGTATGTGGATGATATTATTTTTGGTTGTGCTTCTCATGATCTCGTGTCCAAGTTTTCAGCTATGATGAGTTCAGAATTTGAGATGAGTATGATGGGAGAACTCACATACTTTTTGGGGCTGCAAATCAAGCAAACAAAAGAAGGAACTTTTGTGCATCAAACTAAGTATACAAAGGACTTTCTTAAGCGCTTCAACATGGACAAATGCAAGCCTCTTCGAACACCAATGGGAACAGCAACAACACTTGAACTTGACGAAGATGGTGACCCGGTCGATAAAAAAGAATACAAAAGTATGGTTGGATCACTTTTGTATCTCACGGCGTCAAGACCGGACATACAATTCAGCGTATGTCTTTGTGCACGTTTTCAAGCTTCTCCACGTGCTTCACATCGCCAAGCCATCAAAAGGATTCTCAGGTACCTACATGGAACTCAAGAATTTGGCATTTTTCTTCCTTCTTCCTCAACCGTTTCTTTGAAAGCTTTTTCGGATGCTGATTTTGGGGGTTGTAGGATTGATAGGAAAAGTACTTCGGGTGCTTGTCATTTTCTTGGTAATTCACTTGTTGCTTGGTCCTCTAGAAAACAAAGTTCAGTTGCACAATCCACGGCCGAATCTGAATATGTAGCTGCGGCTAGCGCTTGCTCACAAATTCTTTGGATTGTTCAAACACTTAAGGACTATGGGGTTGATTTAGATAGTGTTCCACTGTTTTATGATATCACTAGTGCAATTTGTATTGCTAAAAACCCCGTGAAACACTCTAGAACTAAGCACATTGACATTAGGTATCACTTTCTTCGTGATAATGTTGAAAAAGGAAACATTGTGCTTCACCATGTCGATACCGAACAACAATTGGCTGATATTTTTACAAAACCTTTGGATTTCACTCGTTTTTGTTTCATTCGTAGTGAAATAGGGGTTATGCATCCTCAGGGCTTAAATTGAGGGGGAGTTTTTGAAACTTTGAAAGTCTATGCGTGAATCTGAAACTAAAATAATATGAGCATAGTATTTCATACATATATGACTTTGTGATTCCTTTTACAGGCTGAAAGTTCTTACTACATTACTCATGTTATACATTTTGTAGTTTTTGCCATGACTAGTAATTGGAATAATTACTTACACTAAATCTGGTCATGATCGAACTTTCTTGCTGTTTTGAACTTGTTGCGTGCTCACAAGTGCTTTTAATCATAAAAAAATTAATCAAGTGATCAACTCACATGTTGAGTTTTCAAATAAAAAATTGAGAAAAGATCAAGAGAATATGCATGCATCACACTTCTTCTTTTGAGATTGCTTATCATTGCACTAAGATATGAACTTGGAAGGAATTGTGTATGACTAAAACCATGTCCTTAAGCTTCTGATTGTCAAATGACATAGGCTTGGCTTGGTTGGTTAGAATAAGGCTGATGCGGCATATAATCTCTTGCAAATATCATATGATCAACTTTGTGTCTTAAATGATTATGAATAATAAAAATGCAGCAACAAGTGTCATGTTTTCAGGTTTTGAAATAGTTGAGTAAGGGAGATCATGACTTGCTTAAACTGAAAAATACATTTGATCTCTAGCATGGCTTACACTACTTTATGTATCTCATTGATGTGATAGTGTAAGTAACCTGATAGTATGACTTGGATGAGCTTTGTTTTGTATGTATATGTTATAATATGCTCATAACATTTAAAAATTTCTCTTTTGAACCTTGCTGAATACATTGTCAAAGGGGGAGAAATATGTATAAGGAGAGATTTTTTTACACTTTGCATATGTTATACACTTTCTTCCTTCTCTGATTTTTAAAAATGGGGAGAAATTAATAAAGGGGGAGAAATGAGTTTTCAAAGATTTTCAAAACTTTTCATAAGCCAATGTTCGGATTTTAATTGGTGTTGCCAATGTATTCATCAAGGGGGAGATTGTGAGACCTATGTGTACTGAATACATTGGCAATTAGGATAAAAGTTAGCCTTAACATTCAAAGTTTTGAATATTGCCAAAACATTCTTCTGTGGCAAGGTCCGACAAGTTCTTTGTTAGGTCCGCCAAGTGTTGGCAAGGTCCGACGCAAGGTCTGGAGAGCTCCTGCAAGGTCCGAAGAGCTTCTGTGAGGTCCGGAGCTTGTTTTTAGGGAGCTCCCGTGAAGTTCAGCTCGTAGAACTGCAACGTCTTGTTTTTGCTTTTAACTCGCAATGTTTCAAACTTCTTTATGGGAAGGTTTGCTTAGTATTAATTTGCTAAGTTTTTGGTGTGTTTTGGTGGTTATGGCTGTTATCATTTGATATAGTTTGCAACATGCTTATGTGACGTGCTCATGTTAGGTGTTGTGGTTTTCGAACTAACGTGAGTCAAGTCGAGGACTTGTGCTTGGAAGAATTGGTTGTTTATTCATGTGCAGGTGTTGCTTGAGTTCAAGACATGGCTGGTGACGGGATCCTTGGACTAGTCTCAGGGAGGAGATGAGGTTCCAACAACCAAGTTCGGGAGGAGATGTGGTTGAGTTGATCGGGAGGTCGCGCAGCATGTTTGGATCAAGGGCAGTGCATATGAAGGTTGCGTGTACGTCGTTGCAAGGTGTTTGCACGTGTGCAAGGAGTGCATGGACGTGGCAACATTGTTCCAAGGCGTGATGAAGAGAAGTGGACGTAAAGAATTGGTCGGAAAGGTCCAACCGGCTGGATTGCGTACTCAGGCTGAGGCTGAGTCGGATATGGCTCAAATATGGAAGATTTGAGTTGGTTATGATAGGATTTCGTGCTAGACACGAAGTTGAGTTGTTTTAGGAATGTTTTGGACGTTCCTAAGGTGTTTGGAAGTCTCACGATTGCTTCTATCTGCAAATAGGAGAGTCCTGAGCAGTTATGGTAAGTTAGGATACGAGTCCAATTAGGAGTAGGAGTCCTAGATTGGATTGTTTAGCCTGAGGGCTGGCTATAAAAGCAAGGGAGGCCAGAGCTCTCATGGGTAGAGAACTTTGGGCTGTTCCTCTTGTGTTTCTATTGAATAAAGTTCATAGTTTCGAGGTGTTTTTGTGCCTTGTTCGTCCGACTTGTTTTTCATCAAGTCTTTCTCGCCGAGTTTCTGGACAGACCGATGTTGCTTCGGTGTTTCATTCATAACTCGAGTTTTACAGATCCGATTGACGTGATTCTTTTTGGGTTGTCTTCACAACTCAATTATATATCATCTGTGAAATTTTCACGAGCTTAGGATCTGTAGTTTTTGAGATACACGAGTTTCTTTGCAGTATTGCAGATCTGTTTTATATCGGGTAGAACAGATTGATCTTCGTTTAATGTTTTGATCGTATCTCAAGTTTTACTTCTTGTTTTCAAGTGATTCTTGTTGCATTAGATCCGTGACTTGATTCTCTACCTCTCTACTTAATTTTTCACGGTTGAACACGTTTGAAAACACTTGCACACACGGTTTCTTTAACCGATTGATTTTTTGCTGAGGGGTTTTTGTTGTTTCCTCTACGAAAAGTTTTAATCTACCATTCACCCCCCTCTGGTAGCTTTTCACGTGCTCTTCGATCCTACACAATAACTCCCCATATACCTAGCTGAGCCAGCACATGCATGGCTCGAGTACCTTCCCCCCAACATCATCTAGAACTGAGCTGAGTTTTGGGAAATATTTGTTGGTAACTTCTAGGGGACCTACACGTGTCCTGGTAACTCCTTGGATCTCAAGGGCTGCCAACAGGGGCCGGACATGACCCTACGTTAGTACATCCCGCGCTTCTTGAAGAAGTGCAGTGAGCTTCCCGATGTCATCAACGCAGACGTCGTTGCGACCTTCCTTTTGGGGACGACTTGTGACTCCCTTGTGCATAAGTTTGGCTGCGTTAAGCCAAGAAGCACGAGGGACCTCCTCGACATCACCACGAACTAGGCCTCCGACAAGGAAGTGGTTGGGGCCATCTTCGACAAGCTAAAGCCGAAGAACCCCGACATGGGGAGCAAGGAGCCACCCCATAAGGGCGACAACAGAAGGCGAACGAACGACGCCAAGCATCCTTTCTCGGCCAACAGTGGTTCAGACCTCGTCGAGGCCTTGGAGCACCGTGAAGGCAAGAGACCGACCATAGGGCCGGCCGACTACTTCGAGAGGCTTCTCGAGAAGCCATGCACCAACAAGGCCTACCCGGCAAGGCACCTTCTCAAACACTGCGCCTGACTAAAGCGTTTCGTTAGCACAAAGGCGGACACGGTGGAAGACAAGGGCAAGGGACCCACTGAGGCAAGCCCCGAGCCTAACGTACCAAGCTTCCCCATGCTGGAGGTCTGCCTGACACGACCCCATTGGTCCTGTCGAGCCAGGATCACACTGAGGGGTGCTGCGTTGCACAGCACCGTATAACACACGTCAAAGGTACAAAGCGAAAGCAGAAATTTTATTATATAAACAAGTTTATGAACATGTTTACATCAAAATAAGTTCAGTCTACACTCGCGGGCGTAGACTAAGCATCAAGTGCACGTTCAGCCCTCGAACGTGTCCTTGCTAGCACACACACACACTAACTCTGCAGCGTGCACGACTCCCACTCGACGGGGTTCCCCTCCTGGGGTTCCGTCTCCTCTTCGGGAGTCCCTTCCTCATAGAACCCTGCAAAAGCTTCAAACACAAGCAGTGATCACGAAGGCTCAGCAAGTCTGATCCGTCTCACCTAAACATGGAACTTCTACATGAGGGTAATGGGTTACATGAGGTAAAATCAGTTGCAGGGACTCGCCTAATTAGTAGAACCTTACTTTCAAGTTTTAGCAGCAGGTTGTGGAGAACCTTACGCTAAGGCACATGAGAGAGCCGCAATCAAACAAGAAACGCATTTCTCTCATGTACTTTGCCCGATGTTGAAAAGAACTTTAGTTAGCTCTAAGCTACAGCATATCATTAACAATCAATGTCCAGCTTTCAATCAGCAACATTTTAACATGTAACTAGCCTATTCTTTCTACGTCACGGTACAATGAACAAGTGGTACTCACTGACCGCGAGGGACGGTGATTATAATCGATTTACACCTGCAGGGTTACCCGAACAACCCGTCACGTACGCCCGTACTCGATGTTGCCTACAACAACCATCACGGACGCCGTACGCGACTACCTTTCACCCGTTAGCCAAATATTGAACCGGTCCCATCGTCCCGAGCAAGAGGTCTCTGCACGCGCATCTCAGTGCCGCCAGCCGATTTACACCTCAAGCTCTCAACCTACCCTCTAAACGACGGGCAATGCCTCAATAACCAGCTACCCGAGTTACATCAGTTTCCCGGTTCCCATATAGCCGGTAGCTCTTCGGTACTGTTCTAGCTTGTTCAACAGGCCCACACACGGCTCGGTCCTCAATCGACACAAGTGGAGCTACAGCACACAGGCCCCAAATTCCTACGGCCCTTACCCTCCACTCGGTCTCATTTTCTTGCCATGTGTTTTATGTGCTATCACTACCCGAGTCGAGTGCCTCTAGCCTATGCTCGCGAGTAGTTCCAACTACTCGACTTGTACCGGATCCTACTCTATCCTAGCAATGCAGTAGCTAACGGGGTTTGCAATCCTAAACCCATCCCATGGTTCTCTTGGCTATGCAGTGAGGTTTCCAAACAAGACTCTAATGCACAGAATAAAGGAAACAAGTATGTGCTCAAAACAATAAAAATTTGTAAAAAGGTTCATGCAAACTGGAGCTTGCCTTGCTGCTCTTGGTCGTAGGCTAGCTGCTCCTCCGGAGTTACGAAGTCTAGGTCTTCGGGTTCCTCCTCGACCTTAGCGACTACATGATGGAAGCAATATATGTATCAATTTAAATGCATTTGTATTGATTTTGAAGTTGTAAAGTCTATAACCCTTGCTAGACAGACCTAATGACTGTGAAACTTTTACTGTGGCTTGGTTACCACCTAAACAGAGACTTGGTCAAGTTTCAGTTGCAGCAAAGCTCATTTGAGCCCTCCACAATTAATTATGTCCTTGACCTTAATTGGAACTCTTAGGGTGTTCTAGGGATTTTCATGAAACAAACTATGACTTTCTGAAAACTAGATTTTCAGAGGGTTCTAATGGAGTTGGTCGGTCTCACTTAATTTGGAAGTTCCTAACTAAAGATATGAGATAAACAATTTCAGAGAAAATTCTGAAAATGTTTCTGAACATTTTCTATTTTCTCTGGAACAGTTTCACTAATCACACCATTAGGTGGATTAAATGAGCTCAAATGGATCTGAAATCTTTACGGTAGTTCAGGGATATTTTGGTGAACATCCCAGCAAAATTTCAGGATTTTCCTCCAAAGGATTCTCCAGTTAAAATTCCAAACAGTTTAAACTTTGAGGATTTAATTCTAGAGAATTAAGGAATTTCATGAAGTAAAACTTGATTTGCTGGAAAGTACTCAGAGAGCTGAATCCAGCAAAATTTGGTTCACTCAATTTGGAGCTTTCTAGCCAAAGTTATGAGGATTTGAAATTTGGAAGAATTCTGAAAATCGGGGAAAGTCTAAACTCTCGGGGCCCGTGGGGACACGTGTCGAGCGCGGAGGTGTCCGGCCCACCGGGGATACCACACGTGTCGAGCGTGGAGGTGTCCGGCACACCGGAGCTCACAGGGTATTTGCGCGCCAGCACAGCCGATCCCCGGCCACACCCGATCCCGATTTAAATTCTTCAGCCGCTGACACGTGGGCCAGCCAGCTTCTTCTTCCGCCCGCCGTTCTCTCGCGCCCGCGCCGCCGACCTCGTCGGAGCAGACTCGGGGCTCGCCGGCTCGCTGCTGCCGGACCTCCCATGGTCTGAAACTCGCCGCCAGGGGGTTGTCGACGTCGAGGAACACGTCGGTGGTGTTAGGTCGGGCTGGGGGTGACCGGAAATAGCTCGGCGACGTGCCGCGGCCTCGGTTGAGGTTCGGCGCTGTCGACCGTGGGTCCTAACCCGCCAACACCTCGAACAAACGGTCCTACAGCATCAGTGTACCTCTAGGAAGCTCGATAAGGTGTTAAAAGGGTTCAGGGATGGCGGCAAGTCAGTCGGCACCGTGTGACCGATCGTGCCCACCATGACCGCCCTTGATCGAGCTCGAAATTCGTCACTCCTAGACAGTTTCACGCTACGGATGCAGAAAGGAACTTGATCGCCGGCTAGTCCAGCGTCTATGTGTAAGATTTGATGACCTCCGAAAGACTATAGAGCGAGAATTTAAAGAAACCGTACCGGAAGCTCGGGTTACGGTCGCCGGAGCAAAAACTGGAAATTCTTTGCGGATTCTTCACGGTTGGCTTCCAAGCTTGGAGGAGAGCAGCACGGTGGTCGCGCGCTCCTGTTGCCTCTCTCGCTGGACCGTGAACACGCCTGTGGAACGGTGCCCACGGGCGCCTGACTCTCGGCTGTGGTTGAGTCGCCGCTGTGGCGATCGCTCTCGGGCAAGGGAGGTGGAGCTCGGGGTTTCTGGCGTTGGGGAGGTGGAGCGCGACCTCAGGTGGCTTTCTAGCAGCTCGGAAACGAAAGAGGAGATGGTTTTGCTGGTTTTCCCGATTGAGCAGAGAGCTGCGGCGAGAAACAATGCCACTGCTCGGGTTTGCCCGCGAGAAGATAAAGCCGGCCGACTCCTGCTCGGCTGAGGCGGTGCCGGTCACGTGGGGGCGCGAGCAAGCCGCCCTGGGCGCCAGCGCGCGGAGAGGGAAGCAGCTGGTGGCGCCGGTAGCTGCTCGGTGGCACAGCCGACAGCTGCTCGGTGGAATTTCCCACCGAGACTCTGACTTTGGGTGAAAGTTTCTCCTTCTTCCCTCTATGACATGTGGGTCCCACCTGGGGTTTTAACCTCTGGAATTTACTCCTAATCACTGTAGTAAACAGTGAGCCCCATAATACCCCTGGTGATTCAAATTATTCACCCATGAGCCATTTGAATTGAGTAGAACTCAAATTGGGTTTGGTTTGATTGAATTTCAGCACAAGTCCGGTTTTGAATTCAAATAAAGTTTGAATTTGTCCCACTTAGCTCACGTCAAGATCAACTCCAAACGGAGTGAAAATTGGTGTGTGAGCTCACAAAAATGTGCTGAGCAAGAATATGCCTCCCACTTTTAAATTCATGGGATAAAAACAGTTTGGATTTGAATATAGTTTCAAACTGCCCTCTTCCTAACTATACCCAAATGACCTCAAAAAGGTTTGAACTTGGGTGAAACTTGGCATGGACATCCTTAGCAATGTATAGGAGTTTTCATATGTCCAGCCCCCTTATATCACATGTGTGAAATACCACGTTGGCAATTTGTGAGTTTGTTCTCTAATGAGCATGTTGATAATTGTTACTTGCTCTTCAATTGTGTTCATCATCCTTCCTCAAATGAGGTGTGTGGTGTGGTGATGAACACTGCAAATGTGTGTCAAAAACTGAGGCCCTTACATTCCTCCCCCCTTAAAAGAATCTCGTCCCGAGATTATAAAGTGAAAATGAGAGAGAGGACGATGGAAAATTACCGGATATGCGACGTGAAAAATTCAGGGTAGTTAGTGCGAAGGAGTTCATCGCTCTCCCATGTCGCTTCGTCCCTGGAGTGATTACTCCATAGAACCTTGTAGAACCACAACGTACAGTTGCGTGTGGTTCGGGCGTTTTCATCAATAATCTGCACCGGTTCCTCCCGATAGGTGAGATTCGGTTGCAGTTTTTCAATATCCTCCAGCTGAACGGTAGTTGATAGCTTAAGACACTTCCTCAGCTGGGAAATGTGAAAGACGTCGTGCACACCGGAAAGTGCTTCTGGTAATTTTAGCCGGTATGCTACTGATCCACATCTTTCGGTAATCTGGAATGGACCGATGAATCGGGGTGCCAACTTTCCTCTCACCCCAAATCTGTTTACGCCCTTCATTGGAGACACCCGTAGATATACGTGATCTCCAACTTCGAATTGTAATGGGCGCCTTCTCCGGTCCGCATATTGTTTCTAACGGGATTGAGCGGCTTTTAGGTTCGCTTGAATCAGTCGAACCTTTTCTTCCGCGTTGTTGACAAGGTCAATCCCGAAGGTAACCCTTTCGCCAGACTCACACTAGTTCAACGGTGTGCGGCATTTCCGCCCGTATAGCTTCTCGTAAGGTGCCATCTTGATGCTGGCTTGGTACCCATTATTGTACGAGAACTCAGCTAACGGCAAGTGATCATCCCAATTCTTGCCGTGGTCGATAGCGCAAGCTCGTAGCATGTCTTCTAAGATTTGATTTACCCGCTCCGTTTGCCCATCCGTCTGCGGGTGGTAGGCTGAACTACGGATCAGCTTCGTCCCCAAGGCAGCGTGCAGCTGCTCCCAAAAACGGGACACAAATAAAGTGCCTCGATCCGATATGATGGTACGGGGTACGCCGTACAAGCATAGGATCCGTGAGATGTACAGTTCAGCGTACTTCTTGGCGTTGTAGTTGGTGTTGACCGGGATGAAATGGGCAACTTTGGTGAGCCGATCGACGATCACCCACACAGAATCATGTTTCTGCAAGGTGGTGGGTAAACCGACGATGAAGTCCATGCTCACGTCCTCCCACTTCCAGGCAGGAATGCCCAGTGGTTGCAACAGTCCTGGTTTTCGCATGTGGTCTGCCTTCACCCTTCGACATGTATCACACTCGGACACGTATTTTGCAGTCTCTCGCTTCATCCGTGTCCACCAAAACTTGCTTCTGAGTTCTTGATACATCTTGTTGCTGCCGGGGTGAATAGAGAACTTTGACAAGTGAGCCTCATCAAAGATCTTCCGTAGTTCCGGGTTTCGGGGTACGACGATCCGGTCCTTGAACCATAGGACGCCGTCTTCGTCCTTCGTGAAACATTTCAACTCCCCACTGTCTACACGTCTCCACAAATGTGACATGCCCTTGTCATTCTTCTGGGCTGCCGCTATCTCTTCACGGATGGTGGGGATCAAAGCTAGGTTGTAGAGAGCTCCGTATGGAATCACATGTAGCGGTGGTTCGCTCTCTTCCAACGGTGTGATGGTCAGATTATTGACGTGTGACTTGCGGCTCAGCGCATCTGCCACTACGTTTGCCTTGCCCGGATGATAATGGATCTCTATCTTGTAATCCTTTATCAGTTCTAACCATCTTCGTTGCCTCATGTTCAGCTCCTTCTGAGTGAATATGTACTTGAGGCTTTTGTGGTCGGTATATAAATGTACGAGGTTACCGAGTAGGTAGTGCCTCCACATCTTCAGTGCAAGTACCACGGCAGCGAGCTCCAAGTCGTGAGTTGGATAATTCTGCTCATGGTTCCTAAGCTGTCGCGACCCATACGCGACCACTCTTCGGTCTTGCATCAGCACACATCCGAGCCCAATGCCGGACGCATCGCAGTACACATCGAACGGTTTTGTTGTGTCTGGCTGCGCCAAAACCGGTGCTGATGTCAGATGCTTGACTAAAGCCTTGAATGCTGCTTCACATGCTGGACTCCAAACATATTTGGTAGCCTTCTTTAGCAGCTCTGTCATTGGCTTGGCAATCTTCGAGAAGTTCGGAATGAACCTCCGATAATATCCCGCGAGTCTGAGGAAATTCCGTACCTCGTGAACAGTTCTTGGGGATTTCCAATTCAGCACTTGAGTGATCTTGCTCGGGTCCACAGCGATACCCTCCGCTGAGATGATATGCCCGAGGAAAGGCACTTGCGATATCCAAAACTCGCATTTGCTGAATTTTGCGTATAACTTGTGATCCCGCAGCCGTTGCAAGACTATACGCAAATGTTTCTTGTGATCTTCCTCCGACTTGGAATATACCAGGATGTCGTCGATGAAGACCACGACAAACTTGTCCAGCTCCGGCATGAATACCGAGTTCATTAAGTACATGAAGTGAGCTGGAGCATTGGTGAGGCCGAAGGACATGACCAGGTACTCATAGAGCCCGTACCTCGTCGAGAAAGCCGTCTTCGGAATGTCCTCAGCCCTTATCTTAATCTGATGGTACCCGGATCTTAAATCCATCTTGGAAAAGATCTTTGCTTCGACCAACTGATCAAACAACATGTCGATCCGTGGCAACGGGTACTTGTTCTTGATGGTTACGGCATTTAATGGACGATAGTCCACGCAAAGCCTCAACGTCTCATCCTTCTTCTTGACAAATAATGCCGAACAACCCCATGGCGAGGAGCTCGGCCTAATAAAACCCTTCTCCAGAAGGTCCGTGAGCTGAGTCTTTAGTTCAGCCAACTCCTTGGGCGCCATCTTGTACGGCCTTCGGGATATTGGCATGGTTCCCGGTGCAAGTTCAATCTTGAACTCCACCTCTCTATCGGGCGGCATCCCCGGCAATTCGTCCGGGAATACGTCAGGGAACTCTCGGACCACTGGAATATCCTCCAATCTGATGGTTGTGGCTTGATAGACACTTGGAAGTTTTATTTCTGGACTGTCCAGAAATAATGAGTGAGAACCGTGCACCTCTGAGTTTAAGTGCACGACTCGAAGGACGGTGTCTAAAACAGCGCCGTGGCGGGTTAACCACGACATCCCTAGGATGACATCGACCTTCTGTCCCTCTAAGATAATGAGAGACGTGGGGTACACTCTACCCGCTAAGCATAATGGTGCTTTGGAGACCATTATGCTTGCTGAAATCTTCCCACCCGGTGAACAAATTAAATATGGACTATATGTGGGTAGTATTGGCAAACTGTGTTTAGCAATGGAAGCTTGGCTAATAAAATTATGCGTGGCGCCTGAATCAAACAGTACTATAGCGGGATGCTGGTGGAGTTGGAACATACCCGCAAGGATTGGCTCACCCTCCGGCACGTCCTCAATGGCAAGTTGGTGGACAGTACCGGGCCTAGGGTTTGCCCGCCGCGCATTAGTAGGGTTCCGGGGTTGATTCCTCCCCAGAAACTGTGGTGCCACTCCGCCGCCTTGCCTCTCCGGGCAACTGCTCGCGAAGTGTCCTGGACGACCACACTTGTAGCATGTGGCCGCTGCTGGTGGAGTGCTTGGTGGACGAAAGCCCGGCATGCGTTGCTGAGGTGCAAACGCACGCGGCATCGCCCGCTGCTGCTGTTGTGGTTGCGGTGGTGCTGGCAGTGCCGGCCTGAATGCCGGTGAAGAGTACGGCCGACTGCGGAACGGCATCGACCGCGGTGGTGGTTGCCAGCGTGGACCTGATGGTGGGCGATTCACCATCCGAAACTTCTGAGAAGGACCGCCTCCTTCTCCGCTGCTTTGCGGCGCGCTTCGCTTCCTATCCACCGCCGCTAACTCCTTGCCGGAGTCCTCCTGAACAATCGCAGCATCAATGATGTCGTTGAGGCTGCCGCGATTGAACATCGCCAACTTGTCCTTCAGGAGCGGGTTAAGCCCCTGGTAAAAGTGGTCTCGCCGCTTCTCGTCTGTATCTGCGTTATACGACGCGTAGAGTGCGAGATCGTTGAACGCTCTGGAGTATTCCAGCGCGTTCCAGCTCCCTTGCTGTAGGTGTAAGAACTCCTGCATCTTCCTCTTCATTAAACCTGGCGGTATATGATAGGCCCTGAAGGCCGTCCGGAACTCCGTCCAGGTCATCACTCGGTCGGTGGGCTGTGAAGCACAGAAGTTGGCCCACTACGCGCTCGCGGATCCTTGGAGCTGCTGGACCGCGAACTGAGTCTTGCGCTGCTCGCTGATTTGGAGCAGCCCGAACTTCATCTCTATGGCGCGAAGCCAGTTGTCCGCGTCAAGTGGTTCATCCGCCCTTGAGAATACCGGGGGATGAGTTGCCAGGAAGTCGGAGTAGGAGCTCTTTTGACGCTCCTCACGGTCTTGACGTCTCTCTGGGCGATACGTATTCTCAATAAGAGTCCGCAGCAACTCTGTGTGTTGCTTATGCGAGCCCGCCATTGCCGCGACGATGTCGGCCAATGTAACCGTTGGCAGTGGCGGTGGCGGTGTTTGCTGTTGCTGCTGCTGTCCCAAGGAGTCCTCGGGAGGTGGTTGGGAGGTCCCTCCCCCTTGACTGGTACCCCCAACGTCAGGGTTGGCACGAGTACGCGTCATTCTGAAATTCAAAACAGCAGTGATTAGCACATGTCTTACTGAAAATTCCATAAGCAACAGTAGGTATTGAAGTGACACATGATTAATTTGCACAACGTTCACATATATTGATAAAGTATAAACTTTATACAAGATACATTATTCTCGAATCTCCAAGAAGTCGTGCTCATGTCGTCACTACCTATACATAGGCTACTGTCTACACGACATGTCACCGATTACAAAAGTTAGGTTACGCTACCCTGGCTGCCCTACATGGCAACTGTAACCCTCTACTCGGAGTAGAACTCGACTTCCTGTGGGTCGTCCTCCTCCGGTACCTCTTCTGGTGGCTCTGGATCTACCACCTCTTCTCCCATTCCGGGTTCTCCCATTGCTAGAAGACCCAAGACCACCGGTACGCCTAACACCGGGGGCACGAGGTCCTGCAAAGCATGCACCTCGTCCATAGCTTGGTTGTAGTCCTCTTCCCAGCCTTGTCCTTCCTCAATAGCGTAGTCCCACTCTTGAGCAAGGTCCTCATTCTACTGGGTTAGGGTCTGCACCAGCTCTTGCAACGCCGCGATGTCAACACGGCTCTTCTTCTTTGCCTTCTTCAGACGACGCAACTGATTGTGTTGTTCGTTCAGTCGCTTGATCGTCGGAAGGAGCACATTGCGGAGCGCTCTGTGAGCACTCTCGAAATGATCCCCACGGCTTGTGCTCTCCTTGAGCTTTGTGGCGAGATGCTCCGTATGAACAGCTTGGCTGTCCATCACGGCGTTTCCCGCCCTCATCTGGAGGCTGAGATTTGCCTCCGCGGGGTTGTACCTTGGGCAACTCGGGTCCGTTGCCTCCAGGTACCTCTCTTCCCACACATGCTGAGCTCGTCCCTCCACCAGAACGAGTGCGTATGGAGTGCACTCCATAGCCTGCACGTGTAGTTGGCAGAAACGTGACATAGTGTCACGGGCTGCCACTTGCCACATCCCTTCCGGTTGTCTTCCTCTCACCGTGACGGTGAATGGCACCCAACCGGGTGGCGTAGGTTCTGCAGGAACCTCGACATGGATCATCCACGTATTGTTCCCCTCTTCGCCTTCTTCCTTGGCGAAGTATTGCGGCATCTGGTTGTACCCGAAATATTGGAGCATTTGCCACAATGCTTCCGGGTAGCCATTACGGCGAGAACAGTGGGACATCACCCACCCGTTCTCCAGTCGCTTATCTGCTGTCATCTGTAAAAATATATTTGAGAAATATCAAATATTTATTTAAACAGTAAACCGCTGAGTTATAACATAAAACATGTCATTGAACCCATAAAATTTGGAAACATAGTTCAAATTTTAAACAAATTTGACTGCTGATCTGCTGTTCCCATGACAGCCCTGACCGGTTTCCATTTCAACCTGATTTAGGCCATGTTAAAGGCAAAACCAGCTCTGGAGCTCCACATCAAAGTTAAAGCTAACTTTAATAGCTTTCCAGAAAGTGTTTGCTTGGCCTAAGATCTGTCCTGGTTCAAAAGTTATGAGATATCAAAGTTAACAGAATTTCTGGAAACAATTGGACAGCACCTCCCTGCCTTAGGTACTGATTTGATCCAAGAATCCCAGTTACTTCTGTTCCTAATCTGACAAAACTTTCTGTTACAAAGTTGTAACCCATCTCATAAGCTTTCCATAACAACCTCATTTTCTATTTTTGGATTTTTAAGCAGGAAGTTATGCTTAATTTACAGGGAGTCTACAGAGAGTCTTTACTCTGTCCTGTTTTCTGGACAGTTTCCACTCTACTGCATTTTTCGAGTGGTTAAGGGATGAAACACCTCTGGAACTCAACAGAAAAGTTGTAAAGCTCTTCCAAAGTTTTCCATAAATGTATCATATGATTCCAACTTCGAAAGAACTAACCCTCTAACCTCTGATTAACTTCAGCCTTGATTCAGCTGAAAACAGAGTGCTCTGTCCTTAACAACCTATAAGTTGAAAACTTGTTAACTTTGAATATCCTGCTCAAGGGAAGGAGTTACACCAAGTTTTACTACTTTGGATCAAAACTTTCAAGTTTTAAATGAATTTGTTCATTTAGTTGGGTGTGACGTCGATGCGTCACCAGATTATGTCGGTACTACGTCCTCACAAAGAAAAACCTATACCGGACTTAGCCGGCTTCGTTATGTCAGTGGCACTAAACGTCACTCGCACACGGATGCTACACGTCTACCGTTTCGTGGTCAGGCTACCTGCAGAAACTCAAACAATCATCAGACTCGGCTGCACACCGAGCCTGGAATCCATACAGTTCGTACACCCGGCCGTCATCACTCGCCAGGATGTTCTCAAGCCAACCACGCCTTGAGTTACGTGTTCACGTTTCAGACCACGTGACGGGGTCTCCCATGTTGCACCACGCACGCCAGGGACAGACGTTGCTCGAATACCCCAAACGACATGAAGAGTCGTAGAGGATACTAAAGCGGGTCGGGTTACCTGCCACCCGTGGGGCTCCACCCTTCAGCTTGTGCGCACTGGTGGACAGCGCTTATGTGTACCCCCCAAGACATAAACGTCCCGAGATACACGATTTTCCGACATAACAAATAGGTTAATATGCCACTTTCTATATGCTAATAACATCCTTATACGGGCTACTAACTCGTTCCTCACTGGATTTTTGAAAAAGAAGACCTTTGTACTGTGTTAAACCTCAAGCGAGCTCTGATACCAACGCTGACACGACCCCATTGGTCCTGTCGAGCCAGGATCACGCTGAGGGGTGCTGCGTTGAACAGCACCGTATAACACACGTCAAAGGTACAAAGCGGAAGCGGAAATTTTATTACATAAACAAGTTTATGAACATGTTTACATCAAAATAAGTTCAGTCTACACTCGCGGGCGTAGACTAAGAATCAAGTGCACGTTCAGCCCTCGAATGTGTCCTTGCTAGCACACACACACACACACACTAACTCTGTGGCGTGCACGACTCCCACTCGACGGGGTTCCCCTCCTGGTGTTCCGTCTCCTCTTCGGGAGTCCCTTCCTCATAGAACACTGCAAAAGCTTCAAACACAAGCAGTGAGCACGAAGGCTCAGCAAGTCTGACCCGTCTCACCTAAACATGGAACTTCTACATGAGGGTAATGGGTTACATGAGGTAAAAATCAGTTGCAAGGACTCGCCTAACGCCTAATTAGTAGAACCTTACTTTCAAGTTTTAGCAGCAGGTTGTGGAGAACCTTACGCTAAGGCACATGAGAGAGCCGCAATCAAACAAGAAACGCATTTCTCTCATGTACTTTGCCCGATGTTGAAAAGAACTTTAGTTAGCTCTAAGCTACAGCATATCATTAACAATCAATGTCCAGCTTTCAATCAGCAACATTTTAACATGTAACTAGCCTATTCTTTCTACGTCATGGTACAATGAACAAGTGGTACTCACTGACCGCGAGGGACGGCGATTATAATCGATTTACACCTGCAGGGTTACCCGAACAACCCGTCACGTACGCCCGTACTCGATGTTGCCTACAACAACCATCACGGACGCCGTACGCGACTACCTTTCACCCGTTAGCCAAGTATTGAACCGGTCCCATCGTCCCGAGCAAGAGGTCTCTGCACGCGCATCTCAGTGCCGCCAGCTGATTTACACCTCAAGCTCTCAACCTACCCTCTGAACGACGGGCAATGCCTCAATAACCAGCTACCCGAGTTACATCAGTTTCCCGGTTCCCATATAGCCGGTAGGTCTTCGGTACTGTTCTAGCTTGTTCAACAGGCCCGCACACGGCTCGGTCCTCAATCGACACAAGTGGAGCTACAGCACACAGGCCCCAAAGTCCTACGGCCCTTACCCTCCACTCGGTCTCATTTTCTTGCCATGTGTTTCATGTGCTATCACTACCCGAGTCGAGTGCCTCTAGCCTATGCTCGCGAGTAGTTCCAACTACTCGACTTGTACCGAATCCTACTCTATCCTAGCAATGCAGTAGCTAACGGGGTTTGCAATCCTAAACCCAACCCATGGTTCTCTTGGCTATGCAGTGGGGTTTCCAAACAAGACTCTAATGCACAGAATAAAGGAAACAAGTATGTGCTCAAAACAATAAAAATTTGTAAAAAGGTTCATGCAAACCGGAGCTTGCCTTGCTGCTCTTGGTCGTAGGCTAGCTGCTCCTCCGGAGTTACGAAGTCTAGGTCTTCGGGTTCCTCCTCGACCTTAGCGACTACATGATGGAAGCAATATATGTATCAATTTAAATGCATTTGTATTGATTTTGAAGTTGTAAAGTCTATAACCCTTGCTAGACAGACCTAATGACTGTGAAACTTTTACTGTGGCTTGGTTACCACCTAAACAGAGACTTGGTCAAGTTTCAGTTGCAGCAAAGCTCATTTGAGCCCTCCACAATTAATTATGTCCTTGACCTTAATTGGAACTCTTAGGGTGTTCTAGGGATTTTCATGAAACAAACTATGACTTTCTGAAAACTAGATTTTCAGAGGGTTCTAATGGGGTTGGTCTCACTTAATTTGGAAGTTCCTAACTAAAGATATGAGCCAAACAATTTCAGAGAAAATTCTGAAAATGTTTCTGAACATTTTCTATTTTCTCTGGAACAGTTTCACTAATCACACCATTAGGTGGATTAAATGAGCTCAAATGGATCTGAAATCTTTACGGTAGTTCAGGGATATTTTGGTGAACATCCCAGCAAAATTTCAGGATTTTCCTCCAAAGGATTCTCCAGTTAAAATTCCAAACAGTTTAAACTTTGAGGATTTAATTCTAGAGAATTAAGGAATTTCATGAAGTAAAACTTGATTTGCTGGAAAGTACTCAGAGAGCTGAATCCAGCAAAATTTGGTTCACTCAATTTGGAGCTTTCTAGCCAAAGTTATGAGGATTTGAAATTTGGAAGAATTCTGAAAATCGGGGAAAGTCTAAACTCTCGGGGCCCGTGGGGACACGTGTCGAGCGCGGAGGTGTCCGGCCCACCGGGGATACCACACGTGTCGAGCGCGGAGGTGTCCGGCACACCGGAGCTCACATGGTATTTGCGCGCCAGCACAGCCGATTCCCGGCCACACCTGATCCCGATTTAAATTCTTCAGCCGCTGACACGTGGGCCAGCCAGCTTCTTCTTCCGCCCGCCGTTCTCTCGCGCCCGCGCCGCCGACCTCGTCGGAGCAGACTCGGGGCTCGCCGGCTCGCCGCTGCCGGACCTCCCATGGTCTGAAACTCGCCGCCAGGGGGTTGTCGACGTCGAGGAACACGTCGGTGGTGTTAGGTCGGGCTGGGGGTGACCGGAAATAGCTCGGCGACGTGCCGCGGCCTCGGTTGAGGTTCGGCGCTGTCGACCGTGGGTCCTAACCCGCCAACACCTCGAACAAACGGTCCTACAGCATCAGTGTACCTCTAGGAAGCTCGATAAGGTGTTAAAAGGGTTCAGGGATGGCGGCAAGTCAGTCGGCACCGTGTGACCGATCGTGCCCACCATGACCGCCCTTGATCGAGCTCGAAATTCGTCACTCCTAGACAGTTTCACGCTACGGATGCAGAAAGGAACTTGATCGCCGGCTAGTCCAGCGTCTATGTGTAAGATTTGATGACCTCCGAAAGACTATAGAGCGAGAATTTAAAGAAACCGTACCGGAAGCTCGGGTTACGGTCGCCGGAGCAAAAACTGGAAATTCTTTGCGGATTCTTCACGGTTGGCTTCCAAGCTTGGAGGAGAGCAGCACGGTGGTCGCGCGCTCCTGTTGCCTCTCTCGCTGGACCGTGAACACGCCTGTGGAACGGTGCCCACGGGCGCCTGACTCTCGGCTGTGGTTGAGTCGCCGCTGTGGCGATCGCTCTCGGGCAAGGGAGGTGGAGCTCGGGGTTTCTGGCGTTGGGGAGGTGGAGCGCGACCTCAGGTGGCTTTCTAGCAGCTCGGAAACGAAAGAGGAGATGGTTTTGCTGGTTTTCCCGATTGAGCAGAGAGCTGCGGCGAGAAACAATGCCACTGCTCGGGTTTGCCCGCGAGAAGATAAAGCCGGCCGACTCCTGCTCGGCTGAGGCGGTGCCGGTCACGTGGGGGCGCGAGCAAGCCGCCCTGGGCGCCAGCGCGCGGAGAGGGAAGCAGCTGGTGGCGCCGGTAGCTGCTCGGTGGCACAGCCGACAGCTGCTCGGTGGAATTTCCCACCGAGACTCTGACTTTGGGTGAAAGTTTCTCCTTCTTCCCTCTATGACATGTGGGTCCCACCTGGGGTTTTAACCTCTGGAATTTACTCCTAATCACTGTAGTAAACAGTGAGCCCCATAATACCCCTGGTGATTCAAATTATTCACCCATGAGCCATTTGAATTGAGTAGAACTCAAATTGGGTTTGGTTTGATTGAATTTCAGCACAAGTCCGGTTTTGAATTCAAATAAAGTTTGAATTTGTCCCACTTAGCTCACGTCAAGATCAACTCCAAACAGAGTGAAAATTGGTGTGTGAGCTCACAAAAATGTGCTGAGCAAGAATATGCCTCCCACTTTTAAATTCATGGGATAAAAACAGTTTGGATTTGAATATGGTTTCAAACTGCCCTCTTCCTAACTATACCCAAATGACCTCAAAAAGGTTTGAACTTGGGTGAAACTTGGCATGGACATCCTTAGCAATGTATAGGAGTTTTCATATGTCCAGCCCCCTTATATCACATGTGTGAAATACCACGTTGGCAATGTGTGAGTTTGTTCTCTAATGAGCATGTTGATAATTGTTACTTGCTCTTCAATTGTGTTCATCATCCTTCCTCAAATGAGGTGTGTGGTGTGGTGATGAACACTGCAAATGTGTGTCAAAAACTGAGGCCCTTACACTGCCTCATGATCTTTGGGGGGGGGGGGGGTCAAGCCTACGAGAGCCGCCGCAGGCAGAAGCTGACAGCCCGTGAGGTCAGTACCGTTTCTCCCACCATTTTGACCTTCATGCGATGGTCCGAAACAGCGGTTACGTTTGACCGATCGGACCACCCCGACCTCATTCCACAACCCAGGCGCTTCCCCCTGGTTGTGGATCCGGTCGTAGGCACAAAGTTGTGGGGGGAAACCAGGACCTCCCATTCCAGGATCGCAGAGAGTGGTGCCGTGCTATGCGGCACCCAACCGCACACACGAAGAGAATATGATAACATACAAACTTTTGTTAATATAAAACAGCAGAAGTTTTTTACAAAACTTAATTTACAGCGGAAGTCTTACTCATAGCTAAACTCTCAGCCTAGCTATGCAAAAGTGCAGCCGTCACGCCTAGGAATGCTACAAACTAGCGGCACACATCAGGAGATCACGACGGCGTGCATGGCTCTCACTCGGACGTGTATCCCGATGGAGGCATCGCCTCGTCCTCGGACCCTTCCTCATATGTCTCGCCTGCAACATCTTAATATAGCAACCGTGAGCATGATGGCTCAACAAGACTTATCTGACACTCCTAAATATGAAACTCTACATGCAGGAATTCTTAACATAGGAAATGACATTGCGATAAAGAACTCGCCTACATGTTAATCCTTACTTTCAGTTTTACAGCAGCAATTTCATATGCTTTGAGCAGCCCCCACATAGGAATTCCACAATCAAACAATAAACACTTCCTCCCGATGTAGTTTTGCCCAAAGTGGAATATAAATTTAGTGATCTCTACATCTATAGCATACATGGTTGCAATACAATGATAATTCAATGCATCATATTCTTCTGGCCTCTTTCAATCATTACTACGTCACAGCGCAGTGAACAAGCGGTACTCAAATAACCGCGAGGAACGGTGATTGCAACCAATAGAAACCCGGATAAACGTCACATACACCCATTTTAAAAGTGTGGTGCATCACACCTTCCTACTCTGTTGTATGCAGCAACCTTTCAAAGGAAACCCAAATGATGAACCGGTCCATTCGTAATGGACAGGAGGTCCCTGCACGGAGCGTGTCTGTGCCCGCCGGCAGATTTACACCTTGCTACCCTCAACCCACTCATATAACACAGTTGGGTAAGTCTCGACACCCAGGTCAACCAAGTACATCGGTTTCCTGGTTCCCATATAGCCAGTATGCATCCGGTATTGTTCAAACTTGTCCAGCAGGGCCGCACACGGCTCGGTCCTCAACCGACACCAACAGGGCAATGCACGTGAGACCTCGTCTTGCTGCATCCTATCCCCTTGCTGGGTCTCAATTGCAAATTCTTAAGCCATTCTTTGATTTAT
Organism: Neostapfia colusana; assembly: GCA_030760725.1. NCBI lineage: Eukaryota > Viridiplantae > Streptophyta > Magnoliopsida > Poales > Poaceae > Neostapfia > Neostapfia colusana. The sequence goes on from JASWHV010000007.1 coordinate 33,245,730, forward strand.
TCTATCCCGTGTGATAAAATTCTATCTCGCAAGTAGATTCCAACTACTTAACTTCTACCGAGATCCAAAGAACATTAGCATTACATTTTCTACTCCTCGAGCTGGAGACTAACCAATACCCCATAGGATTTGGATCGGAGGTCATGCAAGTGGAGTTTCAATCATCTTAACTCTAATGCAAACATTTCATCCTGGACATAAGTGATACAAATCAAAACTTTACAGAGGTAATTAAAGGCAAACCGGGGCTTGCCTGGTTGCGACTCAAAGGAGAAGTTAGCTTCTAGAGCGAGGATCTCTATGGCCTCTGGAGCGTTTTCAATTTCGGTCACTATATGATATGCAGAAAATATGTATAAGTGATATTTAATTTAGAAGAAGCAACTTCTACTTATAGTTACTGTTACCAAGGATCCTTAATTGGCTTTGAGATTTTTTAAGTGGATACTAGATTCTAGGAGGAGGATCTGAGCCAAAATTGAGCAAGTTTCATGGAAGCTTGTTGGTTTTAAAGCTCCCACAAGTACATGGCTTCTCTGAATTTTGATCCTAATTCTGTAGCTGTGATATAACTAATGGTGGAAGATCTAATTAGATAAGGTCTCCCTGGTTCTAGCAAAATTTGTTTCATAATTTTTCGAGTTGTCCACAGGGAGAAATTTTCAAGTTGGTGGGAAATGGTGAAAAAGTTTCTGTTTATTTTGAAAGTTTCAATGAAGGCTGAAAATTGGAATAGGGTTTGGCCTAGTAAAGGGAGTCCAATGATGCTCAAATTTTTACAGGAGATCACTAGAGTTTTGAAGGATCTTCTGACCAAAATTGAGCAAGTTTCATAACAGGGATCTCCTGGAATTAATTCTCAAATATTTAGTTCTGAGGAATTTTGAAGGAATTTTCAGACAAATTTCTTTGCATTTTTGTAAAGTATTGATTGAGAGGAATCCAGCAAAATTTGTTTCACAAATTTTGGACACTCCTACTGAAAGTTATGAATGTTTGAAGTTTGAATGGAATTCTGACAAGAAAAAGGAAAAAGTTTAAAATTCTCACACCGGGCTCCACCCGGGTTTCTTCTTCCCCAGGGCAGTGGCGTCGTGCGGCGGCGCGTGCCAGCGAGGTCCACCTGAATGGCGTTCCCGGCCGTCACCGGGGCTGATACTTGCCGCCCCTAAGTTTTAGACCTCAGGGAACTCATTTGTGGGGTCGGCTAGGACTCTCGGTGGCCGGAACATAGTCCGCGATGGCGACAGTGGCGGCTCCAACTTCGGTGAGATCGCCCGAGCCTTACAAAACCTTATTTTGAGCACGGTTTCTTCCTACAGATCCGTAGTGACATGCTAAGCTTGAATACGGACCCAGCTTGCCGTGAAAATGGCCGGAGCTATGATCTCACCGTCGACCTAGGGCTAAAATCAGCGACAATCTGAAAAACTCGAAGAACAACACCCATACTCGATGGTTTTCTCTTCTTGTTGTGATCCTAGATGGTCGTGGGAGGGTCTAGGATGCATGTTTAAATCAGAACTAGCTGGTATGGAGCGAGTAGCAAGAATTCGCAAGAATTGATCATGGGGTTCCTATGAACTTGCTCTTGGAAAAACGGGAAATTCTCACTCAAGGGTGCATGATATGGGATGCGGCTTTCACCGGAGTGTCGAATAGAGGATGATGCTTCTCTTTGCTGTTGAATGTTTCCCGAGAGGTGGTCTGTAGCACGGGGGCGACGAGGAACCGAAAGACGCTCGAGTGGTGGGAAAACTATCGGAGCTGAGTAAGAGAGGTTCGAGCGGTGGATGAAATGGTTCTGCACATGGCCAAGGGACCTCGTGATCAAGTGCTAAAATTGCCTAGGGGGGTGAATAGGGTAAAATATCTGAAATGACTTAATTAAACGAGATTAGAAACACAGGGGCCGGACTAGTCTGGCTCAGGGGTGGACTAGTCCGGTCAGCCTGCTAAAAAAACCTTAAAAAGGCCGGACTAGTCTAGCTCAGGGCGGACTAGTCCGGTGAGGCTACTGGAAAAGCCTAAACTTGATTTTTATGGGTTTTTTCTTCAGATTTTAGTTCAATAAAGTGCGAATAAACTATCTAGCAATTTAATATAACAAATTTGACAGAATATAGAAGTGGATCTCAAGATTGTAACAATGAATACTATAATAGCGAAATGATCGCAACTAACCCTAAGCAATTCTAATGATCAATGAAGTGTAAATGCAAAAATGACACAAGGATTTTTGCTCGAGGTTCGATTCCACTCAGGAATCTACATCTCTGTTGAGGAGTCCACAAAGGACCGGGTTTAACAACCCTTTCCTCACCAAGTCGCCACTAAGGCCAACTCGATTCTTCACTAACTCAAGGGTGAACTTACAAGGTTTTGGGGCTGCTCACAATCTGAGGCTCCCACTTGATCACTTCCACAAAACTTCACGGATCTCACAAGCCACAAGTCACAAAGACTCACACCAAGTGCACGAGATCACTCCAAGAGCCTAAACGCGAAGTTCTTCCTTCTCCTCTCCTCACACACCCAAATCCACTCAAAAATTGATTCTAGATGGTGAGTAGGCAATGGAGAAGGCTTGGAGAGGCTCTAGGATGGCTGTGGTGGTGCTAGAGTTCCAGGGTATTCTAAATGAAGTCAGGGCATCTCCTTTAATAGAAGTCCCGACAGCCAACCGTTGCCACCTACCAAAAGTCTGGACTAGTCCGGTCCATGGGGATCACTGGCGTCACAAAGCCACCTACTCCCCAACGTTCAAATTTCAAACGTTCACAAATGTCCGGACTAGTCCTCCTCACACCGAACTAGTCCAATCTCACACAGGAACTATTTGTCAGGGTGAGAACGGACAAGTCTGGAGGACCCGGACTAGTCCAGCCACTAAGGCGGATAAGTCCCATCCACCAAGACTTAGCCGTGGGAGCTCTCATCTCATAACCATATGGACTAGTCCGCCTTAGAACGGACTAGCCCGAACTCACATAGGGACTGGTTGTCCGGGTGAAGTTGGACTAGTCTGGCTAGCCCGGATTAGTCCGGCTACTGAGGCATACAAGTCCAGTCTACCAGGACTTAGTCCCGAAACATTCTCACCAAGAGAGAACCGGACAAGTCCGTCCCCAAACGGACATGTCCGAACTCAGTCAGGAACTCTTAGTCCGCCCCAAAACGGACTAAGCCGTAGGACTTCCGGGATGCACAGGAAGAACCCTAACTCTAACAATTTTTTCGCAAAAACTTTGAATCAGGTCGCAATACTCTTAGGCTACGATCGCATTGACACTAGGAACAACATTTGCGAAGAGGTTTCTAGCAAAAGACCTAAGAATGAAGAAAAGGAAAGATTTTTGGTTAGGTCAAGAATACCTCTTGACATCTTCAAATGTGATGAATTCGGAGACGAAACTTGAGCAACGAAGCACGGTGAAGGATTTCCGCACTCCTTAGGGCTCCAATCCATGGATTGTACGTGATTTTTGGTGGAGAAAAGCGAAAATCGCCAATGAGAGGCGTTTCCCACTTGAGAGAGAGTTGAGAGTGTAAAGGGAGAGAGGGGTCTGGCCGCCCCTGGGAGGTTAAGTCCCCAGGGGCCGGACTAGTCCAGCCTGGTGCCCGAACAAGTCCGGTCGGCGGACCAGAGCTGGACTTCTCTGGTGCCGGACTTGTCCGGCCTCCCAAGCGGACTAGTCCGGTTTGGACTTGTACGCTGAGAAGTCCGACCTTGACAGCCCGGACTTGTCCGACCCATGGACGGACTAGTCTGGCTATATGTTTACATTCATATAATTTGAATTTTAGCTCAATAATATGATCCTTTTGGACAAGTTTTTGCAAATATCTTTGGCAAACATGGTCAGTAAACATACATCAAACAAACAATGACCATATTTGACAAAGAATCCTTTGAACATAGTTTTCATAGAGTAAGAGAGATTAGGGTAGAATTTTGAAAGCATGCGATTTTTGAAGTTTATAAACAAGTAACAAGCAGATGTGCATGACTCAAGCAACATTTCGAAAATCTAGGATATTTAGTTCACTCCTTAGGTCATAAAAGCATTTCTCATCAAGGGGTTTGGTGAAGATGTCCGCCAATTGCTTCTCACTCCTAACATGAGATATAATGATATTTCCTTGATAGAGTGATCTCGCAGGAAATGGTGACGGATATCAATGTGTTTGGTTCTAGAATGCTCCACGGGATTGTGAGCAATCTTGATGGCACTCTCATTGTCACATAGGAGTGGAATATGGCTCAAAGTGTAACCATAGTCCCTAAGAGTTTGTCGCATTCATAGGAGTTGTGCACAACAACTCCCGACTGCGACGTACTCCGCTTCGCCTATGGATAAGGCAATGGAGTTTTGTTTCTTTGAAGACCACGAAACCAAGGACCTACCAAGGAATTGGCAAGTCCCGAACGTGCTCTTCCTATCTACCTTACAACCGGCATAATCGGCATCGGAGTATCCGATGAGATTGAACTTGGATCCTTTGGGATACCAAAGTCCTAGGTTAGGAGTGTGAACTAAATATCTAAGAATCCTCTTAACGGCCGTCAAGTGACACTCCTTAGGAGCGGCTTGAAACCGTGCACACATACACACACTAAGCATTATGTCGGGCCTAGATGCATAAAGGTAAAGCAAGGAACCTATCATGGTATGAAATACCTTTTGGTCCACACTTGGACCATCTTTATTGAGGTCAAGGTGTCCGTTGGTTCCCATTGGAGTCTTGATGGGTTTGGCTTTGTCCATGTCGAACCTCTTGAGTATGTCTTGAGTATACATGGTTTGACTTATGAAAGTTCCTTCCTTGAGTTGTTCGACTTAAAATCCTAGGAAGAACTTCAATTTCCCCATCATTGACATCTCGAACCTTTTGGTCATTATTTTTGAAAACTCATCACAAAAAGCTTTGTTAGTAGAGCCAAATATAATGTCGTCAACATATATTTGGCACACAAATAAATCATCATTAAAATGCTTAGTAAAGAGTGTATAGTCGGCCTCCCCTATCCTAAAACCATTTTTAGTGAGAAAGTCTCCAAGACACTCATACCAAGCTCTAGGAGCTTGTTTGAGGCCATAGAGGGCTTTTTGAAGTTTAAAGACATGATTAGGATACTTATCGTCCTCAAATCCGGGTGGTTGCTCCATGTACACTTCCTCCTTGATTGGACCGTTGAGGAAAGCGCTTTTCACATCCATTTGGTACAGCTTGAAATCATGGTGAGTGGCAATAGAAAGCAAGGTACGAATTGATTCAAGCCTAGATACGGGAGCAAAAGTTTCATCGTAATCCAAACCTTCTACTTGTGCATATCCCTTTGCAACAAGTCTTGCCTTGTTTCTTGTTACAACCCCATACTCGTCTTGCTTGTTGCGGAATACCCACTTTGTTCCCACAACATTTGCGTTGGGCCGCTTCACGAGTTCCCATACTTGATTTCTTTCAAAATTGTTGAGTTCCTCTTGCATGGCCACCACCCAATCCGGATCTTGTAGTGTTTCTTCTACCTTGTGGGGCTCCAAAGAGGAAACAAAAGAGTAATGTTCACAAAAGTTAGCCATTCGAGAACGAGTGGTTACTCCTTTGGAGATGTCCCCTAGGATGTTGTCGACGGGATGATCCCGTTGAACACTTTGGTGCACTCTTGGATGAGGTGGTTGGACTTTTTGATATTCATCTTCATCGTCGCTCTTTCCTTCGTGTGCTTATGATCATCTCAGCTCATTAGTCTCTTAATCATCGTCATCAATCATCCAAAACCCATGGGGATACCTAGATGCACTTACAAGTGCTCCCTCAGTCTGATCACCAGAGCAGGAGGTGCAGCGGTGAAGATCATTGGGAGGGGGTCAACCGAGAGCTGGCGCTGCCTCAGCCAAAAAAGAGAAAAAAATAGAGGCGGTTTGCTTCATTGTGCGGCCGACAAATGGGTCCCACTCCCTCCATTTTCTTTAAAATTTTCACTGATATTTTTCCTCAGCTACTTGGATTTGAATTTGGAATTCAAGTGGATTCAGTTTTGGTGTGAAATTTGAAATGCATTTGGTTTTTTTGAATTTGAATTATGAATTGAATTCCTCCACTTTCAAAAATTCAAAACCATAGCAAACCAAGCCCAAACTAACTGAATTTTGGCCGGGATGCTATTTCAAATGTGATGAACAAATTTGTGAAACCCAACTTGTAATTTGATGAAGTTGGAATTGAAACTAAAGTTTGAATTTAAATTTGAATTGATTCCTCACTTAATTCCAAACAAATGGTAAACCCTCTCCAAATGAACTGAAATTTGGCAGGTTGCTATTTGAATTATGGGGAACCAAATTGTGGATTTAGCTATCCATTTTTGAAAGTTTTTGCCAGTATAAGTCAGCACATTGAAATCACACCTTTTTGTTCCAAAGTTTTAGTCCCCCCTCATTTTCCTAAGTGTGATCTGGCTGATTCACTTGCTAGGATTTTGAGGATTTCACATCCCTCCCCCCTTAAGAGAATCTCGTCCCGAGATTACAAAAGAAGAAACGAAGTGGGGAATATTTACCAGATATAAGATGATAGCAAGCCCGGATAATTTGCTTGTAAATAGGTCTCACTTTCCCATGTTGCCTCATCAGCAATATGGTTGCTCCACAAGAGTTTATAAAACCATAAAGTCCGGTTGTTTGTGGTGTCAGTCTTTTCATCGATAATCTGGATCGGATACTCCGAATATGTGAGGTACGGTTGGAGGCTTCGATGTATTCAGTGCGGATTTCAGCTGAGGGCTTGAGGCATTTCCGCAGCTGAGAATGTGAAACACATTATGAACTCCTGAGAGTGATTCCAGTAACTCCAAGCGATAAGCCATGGTTCCTCATTTTCAATAACAGCAAAAGACCGATGAATCGTGGAGCAAGCTTTTCCTTCACTCTGACATGATGAAACCCTTTCATTGGGGACACAAGGACATAAATATGGTCGCCGAGGTCGAAGTGGAGAGGACGACGTCTTTTATCAGCGTAGCTCTTCTGAATAAATTGAGCAGCCTTGAGATTGGCTTGTATTACTCGTATTCGTTCCTCGGTCTCATTCACAAGCTCAATGTCGTATATAACTCGCTCGCCGGAGTCACACCAGTTGAGTGGTCTGCGACATTTCTGTCCATCTCGATGCTAGCTTGATAGCCACTATTATATGAAAACTCCGCCAAGGGTAAATGATTGTCCTAGTTTTTACCGTGGTGGATGGCACAAGCACGTAGCATATCTTCAAGCACTTGATTCATCCGCTCAGTTTGACCATACGTCTGCGGTTGATATGCAGAGCTTCGGATCAGTTTTGTTCCCAATGACACGTGCAGCTGCTCCAAAAACTGAGCAACGAACAGCACACCGCAATCTGAAATAATCATGCGGCGAATACTGTGCAAGAACATGACCCTTGCAATATACAACTTCGCATATTTCTTGGCAACATACTTTGTGTGTACAGGGATAAAATGCGCTGATTTGGTTAGTCGATCGACTATCACCCAAATCGAATCATACTTGTGGGATGTGAGAGGTAATCCAACTATCAAATCCATGATGATATCCTCCCACTTCCACGCCAAAATATTCAATGGTTGCAGCTGTCCGGCTTTGCGCATATGGTCGGCTTTCACCCGCCGACACGTATCACACTCAGATACGCACTTTGCGATCTCTCTTTTCTTTCATGTCCACCAAAATCTGGTTTCAGATCTTGATACATCTTTTTGTTGTCCGGATGAATAGAATACTTGGACAAGTGAGCTTCGTCCAAGATTTTCTTCCGAAGTTCCATATCACATGGTACCGCTATACGGTCTTTAAACGATAGAGTACCGTGTTCATCCCTTCGGAAGCACTTCATTTCCCTACCCTTCATTCTCCTCTGAATGTGTGACATTCCCACGTCTTTCTTCTAAGCTTCTATAATCTCCTCTCGTATAGTGGGAACGAGAGCAAGATTATATAGTGCTCCATATGGGACCAAGTATAAACTCGGCTTCTTCTCTTCCATCGGAGTGATGGACAGATTGTTGACGTGAGATTTGCGGCTTAGCTCACCGGCAACCACGTTTTCCTTCTCGGGATGGTAGTGGATCTCAATCTCATAATCTTTGATTAGTTCTAACCATATCCATTGCCGCATATTCAACTCCTTTTGAGTGAATATATATTTTAGGCTCTTGTGGTCGGTGTAGAGATGCACTAAGTTTCCAAGTAGATAGTGCCTCCTCATTTTCAACGCCAATACCACAACAGCAAGCTCAAAATCATGAGTCGTATAGTTCTGCTCGTGGTTACAAAGTTGACGTGAGCCATAGGCGACCACTCATCCTTCTTGCATCAAGACACAGCCAAGCCCGATACCGGACACATCACAATACACGTCGAAAGGCTTGGTCGTACCCGGTTGAGTTAAGACCGGGACTGTTGTGAGATGCTTCACCAATACTTGGAATGTTCCTTCACTTGGTGAGCTCCAAACGTATTTAACCCCCTTCTTCAACAATTCAGTCATCGGTTTAGCAAGCTTGGAGAAGCCCGGGATGAACCTCTGATAATATCCCTCTAAACCGAGAAAACTTCTGACTTCATGGACAGATGTGAGGGACTTCCATTTCAGACCTTTCTCAATTTTGCTTGGATCAACCGTAATGCCTTCCGCTGAGATAATATGTCCCATAATGGCACTTGGCTGATCCAAAACTCGTATTTGCTGAACTTGGCATAAAGCTTATGGTCTCGCAATCGTTGAAGCAGGGTATGCAGATGTTCGGCGTGTTTTTCTTCAGACTTGGAATAAACCAAGATGTCATCTATGAACACCACCACGAACTTGTCCAACTCCGGCATGAATACTGAGTTCATAAGATATATGAAATTTGCCAGGCGTTGGTGAGACCAAAAGACATGACGAGATATTCATATAATCCATATCTTGTCGAGAAGGCCGTCTTCAGAATATCCTCCGCTCGGATTTTTATTTAGTGTTGTAACACCCTCAAAATCCATGTGAGACCTATGTGTGCTGAATACATTGGCTTTGACGATAAAAGTTTTGAATACTACCAAAACACCTTTTTAACAAGGTCCGACTCTAGGTCCGATGATAGGTTCGACTTGTTTTGGGTATCTCCGGCAAGGTCCGACGTAAGGTCCAACTTGCTTTGTCTAGGTCTGACGTATTTTGGCTAGGTCCGACTTGTTTTTGCTAGCTTCGGTTCAAGGTCCGGTTAGCTTTGGTAAGGTTCGGAGCTTGATTGCAATGGTTCTGCTTTTAACTTGCAATGTTTCGAACTTGCTTTACTCTTATGGAAAGTTTGCTTAGTATTATTTTACTAAGTTTTTGGTATGTTTTGGTGGTTATGGCTGATATCATTTTGCTATGGTTTACAACATGCTTATGTGAGGTGCTCACGTAAGATGTTGTAGTTTCGGAACTAATGAGAGTCAAGTCGAGGACTTGTGCTCGGAAGTATTGGTTGTTTATTCATGTGCAGGTGTTGCTTGAGTTCAAGACATGGCTGGTGACGGGATCCATTGAACTAGTCTTAGGGAGAAGATGAGGTTCAACAACCAAGTTCGGGAGGAATTGTGGTTGAGTTGATCGGGAGGTTGCGCAGTATGTTTGAATCAAGAACAATGCATATGAAGGTATCTTGGACGTCGTTGGATTTTTACAAAACCTTTGGATTTCACTTGTTTTTGTTACATTCATAGTGAAATAGGGGTTATGCATCCTCATGGCTTAAATTGAGGGAGAATTTCGAAACTTGGGAAGTCTATGTGTGAATCTGAAATTAAAATAATATGGGCATAGTATTTCATGCATATATGAATTTGTGATTCCTTTTTCATGCTGAAAGTTCTTACTACATTACTCGTGTTATACATTTTGTAGTTTTTACCATGTCTAGTAATTGGAATAATTACTTACACTAAATCTGGTCATGGTCAAACTTTCTTGCTGTTTTGAACTTGTTGCATGCTCACAAGTGCTTTTAATCATAAAGAATTAATCAAGTAATCAACTCACATGTTGAGTTTTTATGTTTGAATAAAAAATGAGAAAAGATCAAGAGAATATGCATGCCCCGCACTTCTTCTTTTGAGATGGCTTATCATTGCACTTGGATATGAACTTGAAAAGAGTTGTGTATGACTAAAACCATGTCCTTAAGCTTCTGACTGTCAAATGACATAGGCTTGGCTTGGTTGGTTAGAATAAGGCTAATGCTGCATATAATCTCTTGCAAATGTCATAAGATCGAAATTTGTGCTTTAAATGATAAATAAAATGCAGCAACAAGTGTCATGCTTTCAGGTCTTGAAATAGTTAAGTTTATGAGATAATGACTTGCTTAAATTGAAAATTACACTTGATCTCTAGCATGGCTTACACTACTTTATGTATCTCATTGATGTGATAGTGTAAGTTACTTGATAGTATGATTTGGATGAGCTTTGTTTTATATGTATATGTTATAATGTGCTCATAACAAATTAAAATTTCTCTTTTGTACGTTGCTGAATACATTGTCAAAGGGGGAGAAATTGATCACACATTGCACACATTCACAAGTATTTTGGCACGATTCTTCTCAGGGGGAGAATTTTTGGTATTTTTGTTTTTCTTCTCATTTTATTTCTGATTTACAAAGGGGGAGAAACTGTTTCCAAAACTTTTCATGTGAATAAGCCAATGTTCGGATTTTAAGTGGTGTTGCCAATGCATTCATCAAGGGGGAGATTGTGAGACCTATGTGTGCTGAATACATTGGCTTTGACGATAAAAGTTTTGAATATTACCAAAACACCTTTTTAACAAGGTCCGACTCTAGGTCCGAGCTCCTGCAAGGTCCGACGATAGGTTCGACTTGTTTTGGGTATCTCCGGCAAGGTCCGACGTAAGGTCCGACTCGCTTTGTCTAGGTCTGACTTATTTTGGCTAGGTCCGACTTGTTTTTGCTAGCTCCGGTTCAAGGTCCGGTTAGCTTTGGTAAGGTTCGGAGCTTGATTGCAATGGTTCTGCTTTTAACTTGCAATGTTTCGAACTTGCTTTACTCTTATGGAAAGTTTGCTTAGTATTATTTTACTAAGTTTTTGGTGTGTTTTGGTGTTTATGACTGATATCATTTTGCTATGGTTTACAACATGCTTATGTGAGGTGCTCACGTAAGATGTTGTAGTTTCGGAACTAATGAGAGTCAAGTCGAGGACTTGTGCTTGGAAGTATTGGTTGTTTGTTCATGTGCAGGTGTTACTTGAGTTCAAGACATGGCTGGTGACGGGATCCACTGAACTAGTCTTAGGGAGAAGATGAGGTTCAATAACCAAGTTCGGGAGGAATTGTGGTTGAGTTGATCGGGAGGTTGCGCATTATGTTTGAATCAAGAACAATGCATATGAAGGTATCTTGGACGTTGTTGGAAGATGTTTGCACGTGTGCAAGGAGTGCATGAACGTGGCTGCATGGTTCCAAGGCGTGATGAAAAGATGTGGACGTAAAGAATTGGTCGGGAAGGTCCAACCGACTAGGTTATGGACTCAGGCTGCGGCTGAGTCGTGTTTGACTCAAATATGGAAAGTTTTGAGTTGGTTATGATAGGATTTCTTGTGGGTCACGAATTTGAGTTGTTTTAGGAATGTTTGGGACGTTCCTAAGGTGTTTGGAAGTCTTAAGATTGCTTCTATCTGCGTATAGAAGAGTCTTGAGCAGTATTAGAAAGTTACAGTTTGAATCCAAGTAGGAGTAGGAGTCCTAGTTTGAATTGGATTGGCCATAGAGCTGGTTATATAAGTAAGGGAGGCCAGAGCTCGTGGTGCACGACTTTGGGGCTGTTCCTATTATGTTTTGATAAACAAAATTCGTATTCTAAAGGAACTTTTGTGCCTTGTTCGTCCAACTTGTTTCAGACAAGTTTTTCTCATCGAGTTTCTGTTCAGCACTACCCTTCTTCGGTGGTTTTATCATAACTCGAGTTTTACAGATCCAATTGATGTGATTCTTTTTGGGTTGTCTTCATAACTTGATTATCTATCATATTTGAAAATTACACGGTCATTAAATTTGTGGTTTCTGATCTACACGAGTTTCTTTGCAGTATTACGGAACTGTTTTTCTCGCGTAGGACAGATTGACCTTTGTTCAGTCTTTCGATCGTAACTTGAGTTTCTCTCATAGAATTTTCATGATTCTTGTTGTGACGTCTTTGTGACTTGATTCTATACAATCTATACTTGTTTTTTCATAGTTGAACACGTTTAGATTAGTCACACACACGGTTTCTTTAACAGATCGGTTTTCTGCTGAGGGGTGTTTTGTTGCTTCCGCTGAAAAGTTTTTGTCTACCATTCACCCCCTCTAGTATCTTTACACGTGTACTTCGATCCTACAATCCGTTCCCTGCATGAATACATTTTGCATATAGAGAAACATTATAAAAGAAGTTGAAATGGAGAGAGAATCAGAAAGATAGCCGAAAAGAGCCAATTCCAGTTCGCCGAGGTACGCTGTCGACACCCTCGGGGCGCGGGACACGTGGCAGCTTCGGAGCTCACCCCTGCGGAAGGGCTAAGGTCCCTCCCCGCTAGAACATGTGTCGACTTTGTAGCTCACCCCTGTGGAAGGGAGAGGTCCGACACTGCTGGACACGTGTCGTTCTCGGAGCTCGTCTCCGAGGAGAAGGGAGGTTCGACACTGCTGGACACGTGTCATCCTCGGAGCTCACCTCTTAGGAGAAGGGAGGCCCGGCACTGGTGGACACGTGGCACTCTCAGAGCTCGCCTCTTAGGAGAGGGGAGGTCCGGTACTGACACGTGGCTCTCCGGAGCTCACCCGAGGCAGTGGCCACGTGGCAGGTCCGGAGCTCGCCCCTGAGGAGAAGCAATGTAACACCCCAAATTTTGATTCAAAACCCTAAACCATGTTCAGAGGGGAATTTAAAAATTTTTGGACGTGTTGCATGTTTTGCAAAAATTCAAATTCAAACTGGAATTCAAATTAGACTCAAAACAGAAAAGAAATGGAAAAAGAAAAAGAGAAAACGGGAAAAACCGGCCAGTGGGCCGAAACCCGCCAGCCGGCCCAATTTCCCCCGCGCCAGCCCGCAGCCGCGCGCCCGCGCTATCCCTCACAGACAGGTGGGACCCACCTGTCATCCCTAACCCCGAGCGTCTGCGGCCCGGACTTTTCCCCCCGAGCGCGCGCGATCGTAACCGACTGAAAACCGCGTCCCTCAGCCCGAATTCCGGTCCCAGAAGAATCAAACTCGATCACAACTGACCCACCGCCCTCCCCCGGCTATAAACACCCCAGCCCCGATCGGTTTTTCCCACGCGATCGCCGATTTTTACTCCGGTGAGCACCGAGACTTCGCCGGTGAATTCTGGCCGATCTAAGCTCGGAAACTCTGATCTAACTCGCTGGTCTTGATCCACCGCCTCCGGGGAGCTTTGCAGGTGCAGAAAACTCGGAGACTTACGGTGTATACACAGCGCCGACGAGTTTCGCCGTGGTTTTGCCTCGGACCTCGCCGCCGATCGCTTTCCAGGAACCCCGAGCTCAAGAAAACCCCCTAGGTGAGATCCCTGACCTCTCCTCTACCGATCTATGCCATAGGATCACAGTTCTAGGCAGAATTTTCGAGGATCCGAAACTTTCCGGCGAGATCGCCGCTTCCCGCCGCCGTGCGCCGCCGGCAGCGCCGCCCGCGCTCGATCAGAGCGACGTGGCCGCTTGTGCGCCGTTTATTTTAAATCGCACGGTAGACTTTAAAACCCCGCGTACCGGTTCGATGTTATAATCTCAGCCGTCGGTTTAAAATCGGACGGTCCACGTCAGCCCCGCGTTATAAATACTGGAATTCTTACGTGCAACCCCCTGGGGTTCTCGGGAAATAAGAGCTAGTCCCGGAAACTTCTGATCTAGCCCCTGGAACTCCAGAAAATCATGTAAATTCATTTAAAAATCAGTTTTAGCCCCTGGACTTAATAAAAATTAGGAAAAACACCTCTGATAAGTGTAGCTAGACCCCTGGAAATTTTGAAAATAATATTATAGACCCTTTAATGGGGTGAGTTTACTTTTTAACCCTGTTTAGTATTTAATTTAAAACATTGAATATGTAACTAGTGTTTAAAAAATTAAAAAGGGGGACAAACATAATTGTCAAAATTAATTAAAAACTTTCTCAGTACTTAGAAAACTTGGAGTGAGATAAAAATATATTTTTGGGCTGAAATGAATCTGTTTCATTTATTATTCACATTTATTAGTATAGGGACACATTTTTAAGTAAAGAATAGTTATAGAAAAAATAGGTAAAATAATTATGAAATAGTCTACATCAGAAGCCATGGTCAAAACATGTTATTAAATTATTTAGGACCAGAACCTATACTGTTTAGATGATATGTATTACTAATTTCATAATAAAATACACAATTATGCCTAGGAATATAAATCTGAAAATATAGCAACTAGTAAATGATAAATGGAGTTTCTAGAATCCAAAGAATTCAGTTTAGGGTTGGTAGAAATTTTGAAGGCACATATGGAGAAGAAAAATACTTTTCATACATACTTGGTAGTGAAAAGGTGTAGTAGTTTAATATAAGGAATTTATTTAAAACTGAAACACACCTGTATATATATATATATATATATATATATATATATATATATATAGTATGTAAGTATATATATATATATATATATATATATATATATATATATAGTATGTAAGTATAAATATGAACACCAAAGTAGGAATCATATACATATAAATAAAAGTGTATGCAAGCCACAGATCAACACACACAGAGTAACCACAACACATATAATGGTGAATGAATTTCATAAATATGAATGTGTGGTTTGTATGAAGTGTAAGTGTGAACTATGTCTTATGGATTGTTGTTTTTCTTTTGCTATGTGTGATGGTGTGATGTAGAACCTGCTCAACAGCAAGTTATTCCTTTCCAAGACCAGGACTACCCATTTCAAGAGCAGCAAGAAGGAGGCAAGTGTCCTTGACCACTTTGATCCTATGCTAGGATGTGTAGATAGAATTATTTTCATTGTCAAATGAAATATGAAACCCATGCTAGGAAGTTTCCCTAGAATTGCATTACCTTGTTTCCTTGTAGCTTGGGTTGGGATTTATTTTGGTCATGTCATTTATTTACATGAATATGCTTAGCCATGCTTAGAATGGGATATTTGGGATATGAGATCATAAGTTTATTTTACCATACTCTTGAATGAGCTTTTGTGAGTTATGTAGAGGTTGGGATCAAGGCAAGTTGGATGATTTGGTTGGTGCTGGGTGCACGAGACTTGGGTTTGTGTTTAGTACTTGCCTGGATCCTAAGGACCGGTTCATGGAGCATGTAACCCGGCTTTACAGTGCCAACCACATGCTGAGATGGGGCAGCTTGGCCAATTAATTAGGTGTATCCCCGGCGTAGTATGGGTGTGTTGGATGGTGCGGGGAGTAGGTGTCAGCTGGACTACCATATGAACCGCAAGGCTCAAGAGGGGGCCACTGCAGCAGGGTTGGAGCCTCTTGTATGCTGTTAGGGGTGAAACCTCAGTGGGCCCACGCTCGTCTGGAATCCCTTTGTAAAGGCTTCGTAGTGATCTCCTGGCTGCACACCTGGGAAGTGTGAATGTGGATCGTAGCCACTGGCATAATGGAGGTTCTTTTAGTCCACCCGGCAACGGGGGATGAAATCACTACATGTGGGTACAGTGGTACAAACTCTGCAGAGTCAAAACTGTCTTGACAGCCGTGCTCACGGTCAAGAGCGGCTTGGACTTATTCATGATTAGAGGATTGATGGTTTTGGAAGTTAAGCGGGGAGCTTAACATTGGAAATGTTGTTGTGGGTATTGGGTTATGATGATGGGATGGGAGAGTGGGAACATTTCACCTATGTAGTAAGGTAGGTGCTTAATAAGCTAAGGTGATAGGTATTAATTGCGTAGTGCTTTCACCATGAGTTCAACCTCTCCTTGTTCTAGCCATGCATGATATAATTTTCCCACACTTGCTGAGTACCCTTGGTACTCAACCTTGCATATTTGTTGGTTTATATTGCTGCTCAGGGCAAGAAAATGAGGTGGTGTCTAATGACCAAGACGTTGGACCCGAGGAAGGTTTCTAGGTTCATGGAGACCCCGGGCAACGCCTGTGATGGAGCCCTAAAAGAATAATATTCCGCTGCTAGTTTATTTACTTGTGATGAAGCATTAGTGTCCATTGAGACATTTGCGATGTAAGACTTATTTATATTCGACACCTGGCTTGTAATAAATGATGCTTCACTATTTGTCATCACATGTATGAGAAAATGATCCTGGCACACATGTGATATCACTTGGTTGTTTCTTCGGAAAAACCGGGTGTGACAGAGGTGGTATCAGAGCCAAGGTTGCCCGTAGGAACGTGGACCTAGGTAGAAATGGACGTATTTAAGGGCCCTATTTTCTTAAAAACTATTTTCCAAGGTGTGGGTGGAAAAGTGTTATTAAAGGAGTCATTTTCTTCATCTTACCCCAACTTTCATTCAAAATAGGATTTTTGTTTGAGAATTTATCTAACCTAATTTTAAATTCTTTTGTTTTAGATGGTTCGCATGATTCGCACCGCTCGTAAGTCCACAGGAGGGAGAGTTCCCGTGGTTGCCCTTGCCGAAAGAGAGGAGAGTCGTCCAGTGACGTACCTTTCCTACGGATTGGCAGTAGGAGACTTGTTGCGCCGTCTTCGACGTATGCTCGAAGCCGCAGGCAATACGGGCAAGCTAATCATCCACTACAACTCCACCAGGACCATCCGTGAGAAGAGGGAAGAATGGAGTTCGGAGATGAGGATTATACACGAGAATCAGCTGCTTAAGATTCACCACTCTCCAGCTTGTCGAGCAACACAAGTTGACGCGGAGAAAGATGTCACCTGGGAGGCCATCACCTGCCAGAGTCACATCTATCGTCGCCACTTGGACAAAACTGAGTACATGTATGTCCTCCAACGTGAGAGTGGTACCACGGAGTACAAGTACCCACCGGTGCAGCAAGGGACTTCCCATGAGCACATGGACTTGTGCTTGGAGGATGCTGCTATTGTCACACCCGGTTTTTCCGAAGAAACAACCAAGTGAATATCACATGTATGCCAGGATCATTTTCGCATACATGTGATGACAAATAGTGAAGCATCATTTATTATCAGCCAGGTGTCGAATATAAATAAGTCTTACATCGCAAATGTCTCAATGGACACTAATGCTTCATCACAAGTAAATAAACTAGCAGCGGAATATTATTCTTTAGGGCTCCAACACAGGCGTTGCCCGGGGGTCTTCATGAACCTAAAAACCTTCTTCGGGTCCAAAGTCTTGGTTATTATACACCACCTCATTATCTTGACCTGAGCAGCAATATAAACCAACAAATATGCAAGGTTGAGTACCAATGGTACTCAGCAAGTGTGGGAAAATTTTATCATGCATGGCTAGAACAAGGAGAGGTTGAACTCATGGTAAAAGCACTACGCAATTAATACCTATCACCTTAGCTTATTAAGCACCTACATTACTACACAGGTGAAATGGTCCCAATCTCCCATCCCATCATCATAATCCAATAACCATAACATCATTTCCCATGTTAAGCTCCCCGCTTAACTTCCAAAACCATCATTCCTCTAATCATGAATAAGTCCAGGCCGCTCTTAACCGTGAGCACGGCTGTCAAGACAGTTTTGACTCTGCAGAGTTTGTACCACTATACCCACATGTAGTGATTTCATCCCCCGTTGCCGGGTGGACTAAAAGAACCTCCATTATGCCAGTGGCTACGATCCACATTCACACTTCCCAGGTGTGTAGCCAGGAGATCACTACGAAGCCTTTACAAAGGGATTCCCGACGAGCGTGGGCCCACTGAGGTTTCACCCCTAACAGCATACAAGAGGCTCCAACCCCGCTGCAGTGGCCCCCTCTTGAGCCTTGCGGTTCATATGGTAGTCCAGCTGACACCTACTCCCCGCACCCTCCAACACACCCATACTACGCCGGGGATACACCTAATTAATTGGCCAAGCTGCCCCATCTCAGCATGTGGTTGGCACTGTAAAGCCAGGTTACATGCTCCATGAACCGGTCCTTAGGATCCAGGCAAGTACTAAACACAAACCCAAGTCTCGTGCACCCAGCACACAACCAAAACATCCAACTTGCCTTGATCCCTACCTCTACATAACTCACAATAACTCATTCAAGAGTATGGTAAAATAAATTGATGATCTCATATCCCAAATATCCCATTCTAAGCATGGCTAAGCATATGCATGTAAATAAATGACATGACAAAATAAATCCCAACCCAAGCTACAAGGAAACAAGGTAATGCAATTCTAGGGAAACTTTCCTAGCATGGGTTTCATATTTCATTTGACAATGCAAATAATTCTATCTACACATCCTAGCATAGGATCAAAGTGGTCAAGGACACTTGCCTCCTTCTTGCTGCTCTTGAAATGGGTAGTCCTGATCTTGGAAAGAAATAACTTGCTCTTGAACAGGTTCTACTTCATACCATCACACATAGCAAAAGAAAAACAACAATCATAAGACATAGTTCACACTTCTACTTCATACAAACCACACATTCATATTTATAAAAGTTCTTTACCATTATATGTGTTGTGGTTACTTTATGTGTGTTAAGTTGTGGCTTGCATGCACTTTTAACCATGTATATATGATTCATACTTTTGTGTCCACATTTATACTTACATACTATTTATATGGGTTTCCAATAAATTTCTTATATTCAACTACTACACCTTTTTACTACCAAGTGTGTATGAAAAGTATTTTTCTTCCCCATATGTGCCTTCATAATTTCTACCAACCCTAAACTGAACCCTTTGGATTCTAAAAACTCCATTTATCATTTACTAGTTGCTATATTTTCAGATTTATATTCCTATGCATAATTGTGTATTTTATTTTGAAATTAGTAATACACATCACCTAAACAGTATAGGTTCTGGTCCTAAATAATTTAATAACATATTTTGACCTTGGCTTCTGATGTATACTATTTCATAATTATTTTCCCTATTTTTCTATAGCTATTCTTTACTTAAAAATGTGTCCCTATACTAATAAATGTGATTAATAAATGAATCAGATTCATCTCAGCTCAAAATATATTTTTATCTCACTCCAAAGTTTTCTAAGTACTAAGAAAGTTTTTAATTAACTTTGACAATTATGTTTGTCCCTACTTTTTAATTTTTAAACACTAGTTACATATTCAATTTCCTAAATTAAATACTAAACAGGGCTAAAATAATGAAACTCACCCATTACAGGGTCTATAATATTATTTTCATAATTTCCAGGGGTCTAGCTACACTTATCAGAGGTGTTTTACCTAATTTTTATTAAGTCCAGGGGCTAAAACTGATTTTTAAATGAATTTACATGATTTTCTGGAGTTCCAGGGGCTAGATCTGAAGTTTCCGGGGCTAGCTCTCAATTCCAGAGAACCCCAGGGGGTAGCACGTAAGAATTCCAGTCTTTATAACGCGGGCCTGATGTGGACCGTCCGATTTTAAACCGACGGCTGAGATTATAACATCGAACCGGTACGCGGGGTTTTAAAGTCTACCGTGCGATTTAAAATAAACGGCGCACAAGCGGCCACGTCGCTCTGATCGAGCGCGGGCGGCGTTGCCGGCGGCGCACGGCGGCGGGAAGCGGCGATCTCGCCGGAAAGTTTCGGATCCTCGAGAATTCTGCCTAGAACTGTGATCTTATGGCCTAGATCGGTAGAGGGGAGGTCAGGGATCTCACCTCGGGGGTTTTCTCGAGCTCGGGGGTCCTGGAAAGTGATCGGCGGCGAGGTCCGAGGCAAAACCACGGCGAAGCTCGTCGGCGCTGTGTTTACACCGTAACTCTCCGAGTTTTCTGCACCTGCAAAGTTCCCCGGAGGCGGTGGATCAAGACCAGCGAGTTAGATCAGAGTTTCCGAGCTTAGATCGGCCAGAATTCACCGGCGAAGTCTCGGTGCTCACCGGAGTAAAAATCGGCGATCGCGTGGGAAAAACTGATCGGGGCTGGGGTTTTTATAGCCGGGGGAGGGCGGTGGGTCTGTTGTGATCGAGTTTGAGTCTTTTGGGACCAGAATTCGGCTGCGGAACGCGGAAATCCGGTCGGTTGCGATCGCGCGCGCGGGAGAGAGTCCGGGGTCGCGGGGGCTCAGGGTTAGGGATGACAGGCGGGTCCCACCCGTCTGTGAGAGGCAGCGCGGCGCGCGCGGGGGCGGGCTGGCGCGGGGAAAGCTGGGCCGGCTGGCGGGTTTCGGCCCACTGGCCGGTTTTTTTCCCGTTTTTCTTTTTCTTTTTCCATTTCTTTTCTGTTTTGAGTCTAATTTGAATTCCAGTTTGAATTTGAATTTTTGCAAAACATGCAACACGTCCAAAAATTTTTAAATTCCCCTTTGAGCATGGTTTAGAGTTTTGAATCAAAATTTGGGGTGTTACAGCTCTACCCCCCTTAAAAGAAATCTCGTCCTCGAGATTGGTGTTTCTAAGAAAACAATTCCGGAAATTGTGCCTTGAGCTCATCTTCCCGTTCCCAGGTGGCTTCCTCTTCTGAGTGATGCTTCCACTGCACCTTGCACATCCGGATTCTTTTATTTCTGGTGAGGCGTTCCATCGTCTCCAAAATCTTGCATGGTTGCTCGGCATAAGACAAATCTTCAGCTACATCCACTTCATTCATGGGTAACACCTCCTCAGTCGTCCTCAGACATTTCTTGAGTTGTGACACATGAAATACATCGTGCACGTCCGATAGATGAACCGGTAACTCTAGTTGGTACGCCACTTCGCCTTTTCTTTCCAAAACTTGAAAGGGTCCGATGTATCGAGGTGACAACTTCCCTTTCACCTTGAACCGACGAAGTCCTCTGATAGGGGACACCTTGAGATAAACATAGTCTCCCACGTTGAAAACGAGCTCTCTTCTTCGTACATCAGCATAACTCTTCTGGCGTGTTTGTGCTATCCTCAAGTTGTTGCGAATCTCCCTCACCTTCGCCTCGGCTTCTTGTAGCACTTCTGGACCAAACACTTTACTTTCTCCTGTTTGGTTCCAAAATAGAGGAGTTCTGCACTTCCTTCCATACAAAGCTTCAAACGGTGACATCTTCATACTAGCTTGATAGCTGTTGTTATAGGAAAACTCCGCATACGGTAAGTTCTTGTCCCAACTCCTATTGTTTTTGAGTGCACATGCCCTTAACATATCTTCAAGGATCTGATTGGTTCTCTCCGTCTGCCCGTCAGTTTGGGGATGATAGGCAGAGCTGAAATTCAGATGGGTTCCCATGGTTTCATGCAACTTTTGCCAAAACCTCGAGGTGAACTGTGTCCCTCGGTCCGACACTATCTTCTTTGGCACTCCATGGTAACACACAATCCTTGACATGTACAATTCTGCCAATTTGGATCCGCTGTAGCTTTCTTTCACAGGGATGAAATGAGCTACCTTGGTTAGCCTATCAATAATGACCCATATTGAATCATACCCGGATTGGGTCCTAGGCAATCCCACGACAAAATCCATGCTGATTTCTTCCCACTTCCATTCAGGCACTTTGAGTGGTTGCAATAATCCCGCGGGTCGTTGATGTTCTGCTTTCACCAACTGACATGTGTCACATAGGGCAACATGTTCCGCGACATCTCGCTTCATGCCATACCACCAATACCTGCTCTTGAGATCCTGGTACATCTTCGTACTCCCAGGATGAATGGAATAGTCGGAATCGTGAGCCTCCTTCAAAATTAATTCACGGATCTCTTTTACTTCTGGCACACAGATCCTTTTCCCGTGCCACACCGTTCCCTGTTTATCCTCTCTAAAACCAGGAGCTTTATTTTCCTTAATGAGCTGTCTGATCTCTTGTATCTTCTCATCATTCTTTTGGCCCTCGCGTATGTCTTGCTCGAGTGTGGAGTCCACTTCCATGGCGATGGCTTCACCACTATTTACTAGACATAGATTGAGTCTTATAACCTCGTCCTTCAATTCTGCAGGCATGTCCTTCAAACTCAACTTATTGACCTGCACTTTCCGACTCAAAGCATCGGCCACGACGTTTGCTTTCCCGGGATGATAGTTGATGCCCACATCAAAGTCATTGATTAGCTCTAGCCATCTCCTTTGTCTGAGGTTGAGATCTGGTTGTGTGAATATGTACTTCAAACTCTTATGATCCGTATATATCTCTGTCCTCTTCCCCATCAAATAGTGCCGCCAAATTTTCAACGCGTGTACCACTGCAGCTAGTTCTAGGTCATGTGTAGGATAGTTCTTCTCGTGCTTCCGAAGCTGCCGGGATGCATAAGCCACGACATGTCCTTCTTGCATGAGAACACATCCCAACCCATTTCCAGAGGCATCGCAGTACACTGTGAAATTCTTCTGCATATCTGGCATAACCAGCACTGGGGCTGTTGTCAATCTCTTCTTTAGCTCCTGAAAGCTCGTCTCGCACTGTGGCGTCCAGGTGAATGTGATTCCCTTCTCCAACAGTTTGGTGAGAGGTCTCGAGATCTTGGAGAATCCCTCAATAAACCGTCGATAGTATCCAGCCAATCCCAAAAAGCTTCGAACTTCCCCGACATTTTCAGGGGTTTTCCACTTCTGGATATCCTCGATTTTGGCGGGATCTACGGAGATTCCTCCCTCCGAGATTATATGTCCTAAAAAGGGAACTCTCTTCAACCAAAACTCACACTTGCTCAACTTGGCATATAGTTGGTGTTCTCTCAGCCTCTGTAACACCAACCTTAGATGTTTCTCATGTTCTTCTTCATCTTTGGAGAAGACGAGAATGTCATCTATGAAAACCACCACAAATTTGTCCAGATATTCCATGAATACCTTGTTCATGAGGTACATGAAATATGCCGGGGCATTGGTTAGCCCAAAAGGCATGACAGTGTATTCATACAGTCCGTACCGAGATACGAAAGCTGTCTTGGGAATATCTGATTGCCTTATCTTGAGTTGGTGGTACCCCGACCTGAGATCAATTTTCGAGAACACACAAGCTCCCCTCAACTGATCAAACAAGTCTTCAATGCGGGGTAATGGGTACTTGTTCTTGATGGTTACCTCATTCAAGACACGGTAATCCACGCATAACCTTTGGGTTCCGTCTTTCTTGGGCACAAATATCACCGGAGCTCCCCATGGTGAGGAACTAGGGCGAATATACCCCTTCTCCGTCAATTCTCTCAAATGATCCTTGAGCTCTTCTAGCTGCTTGGAGTCCATTCGATAAGGTCTCTTGTATATCGGGGCTGTTCCCGGTACTAGCTCAATTGCGAATTCCACGTCACGGTCGGGAGGCATACCTGGCAATTCCTCCGGAAAAACATCTGGATATTCTCTGATAGTCCTGATTTCCTCAACTTTCACCTCCACTTGATTTAATTTAATGTCCCTCCTAGGCTCGTGTATCATTATGAACTTTACTCTTGTGCCATTGGGGTGAGTTAGTTCCACCGTTCTGGTCGAACAATGGATGATTCCTTTATGTTTGGTCAACCAATCCATACCCAAAATAATATCTATCCCTTGTGAATCTATCACTATGAGGTTAGTCGTAAATACTACCCCATTAATGTCTAGGTTCACTTTGGGACACACTTGTCTTGTCCTTATTTCTCCACCTGGAGAGTTTACCGCTAGCATATGGTTCATTTGTGTGGTTGCTAGGTCATACATCTTAACAAACCCTTGAGCAATGAACGAATGGGTAGCACCAGAATCAAACAGCAGAGTTGCAAGGTGTAAATTGGCAGGAAACTTACCAACTACCACGTCGGGTGCCTCTTGTGCTTCCTCCATAGTGACATGGTTCACCCGTCCTCTCATTACATTCTGCTGTTGTGGCGGCGCAGGCTTCTTCTTTGGGCATTTATGGGCGTAGTGTCCCACTTCACCACAGCTGAAACATTGCCCCCCAATCTTAGATGCTTGGCCCTTGTTGTCTTGGGGTTGGTTTGGGGGTCCTTGTACTGCTGGTCGAGGTGGATATGCAGGGCAAGGCTGCTGCACAAACTGATGTTGCGGCTGTGCTGGTGCTGCGGGAGGCCTGTAGTTTGGGTTGTACCCTCTTGGTGCTGAATAGGGTACCGCAGCACGGCTCGTCTGCCCCGTAGGTTGCTGCATCATACATGGGCGGGTGTTGCTCCCTGAGGCTTGATGTGACCACCCAGCCTTCCTCTTATTCTCATTTTCCAGGGCTTTTAGCTTTCTTTCCACCACAAACGCTCTGTCCACTATCTTTTGAAAGCTTTCATACTCATTGGAGGACATGGCACACTGCATCTCTGCGGTAAGTCCTTCCACGAAACAATCTTGTTTCTGCTCATCAGTCTCTATGTCTCGTGGAGCATAACGGGATAGTTGAGTAAATTTAGTGAGGTATTCCCTCACCGTCATGTTTCCCTGCTGCAGTCCCAAAAACTCCTTTCTCTTGTTTTTGAGTTCACCTCTTGGGATGTAGTGGTTGCGGAAGCTACGCTTGAACTCTTCCCAAGTGATGTTCTCAGGGTCATGATGGGCGGCCACGTAGGCGGTCCACCAATCAGCAGCGGGTCCCTGCAATTGATGAGAGGCAAACAGCACCCTCTCATACCCTTGGCATTGTATTATCCTCATCTTACTTTCAATGGTCTTCAGCCAATCATCTGCCTCCAGAGGTTCAGCAGCACTTGCAAACTTTGGAGGTTGAGTTCCTAGAAACTCACTCAACCTTGGTTGGCGTGGTGCAGCTTGTGTAGGTGGAACTTGATGCAAGTTGGCCACCACTTGAGTCAAGTTCTGGATGAGCTGATTTTGATTCTCCAGCATTTGGTGGAGAGGATCAACTTCTTCACGGCGACCACCCCTGTCCTGGCCTCCAGAAAGATGAGGGTTGCATGCCTCATCATTGTTGTTGGCGGGGTTGGCAGCACGTCCTTTTCCTCTTCCGGCCATCTGGCAGAATCAACAAATGTTAATTTGATACCATTTAGTATCATCTTACTACTTTCATTTGTTGGTACTTTGAGGTGTTGAGGCTTTGTTAAAATTTTACGAGGGTTTATATCTCACACCACATAAATGCACTATTATTTCCTGTGGGTTCACACACCAAAGCAAAACAATCTGAAGATGAGGCTGTGGACAATTGCTCATGGCTTCCACAACTCACGTCACATACCAAGCATTATCACACCATTAACTACGTAACGACTCAACTACTCGACCTCTTGCTAGCTAGGGGAAAGATTCTACACTACTCGTCCTCTTGAGCTGGCTCCTCGGGATCTTCCTCCTCATTTCGGCTACCTTCTGACTCTGCTTTGGGTGGGGAGGCTGCTGGTGGAGAAGTGCGACGACGCCTGATTGCTCGGCGATCCGGGGAGTCAGGAGTCCATGGATCACTCACAGTGACACACAGTTCATTCCCATCTCCTCTTTCTCTCGCCTTTAAGCAAGCTCGCAGCAACGCCTCCGTTTCCTTCAGGGTGTCTCGGACATCCTGAAGCTCTTGTTGACACTCCTGCAATCGAGTGCTGAGCATAGCAGCATCCTCCAAGCACAAGTCCATGTGCTCATGGGAAGTCCCTTGCTGCACCGGTGGGTACTTGTACTCCGTGGTACCACTCTCACGTTGGAGGACATACATGTACTCAGTTTTGTCCAAGTGGCGACGATAGATGTGACTCTGGCAGGTGATGGCCTCCCAGGTGACATCTTTCTCCGCGTCAACTTGTGTTGCTCGACAAGCTGGAGAGTGGTGAATCTTAAGCAGCTGATTCTCGTGTATAATCCTCATCTCCGAACTCCATTCTTCCCTCTTCTCACGGATGGTCCTGGTGGAGTTATAGTGGATGATTAGCTTGCCCGTATTGCCGGCGGCTTCGAGCATACGTCGAAGACGGCGCAACAAGTCTCCTACTGCCAATCCGTAAATATACGTCAGTGGACGACTCTCCTCTCTTTCGGCAAGGGCAACTACGGGAACTCTCCCTCCTGTGGACTTACGAGCGGTGCGAATCATGCGAACCATCTAAAACAAAAGAATTTAAAATTAGGTTAGATAAATTCTCAAACAAAAATCCTATTTTGAATGAAAGTTGGGGTAAGATGAAGAAAATGACTCCTTTAATAATACTTTTCCACCCACACCTTGGAAAATAGTTTTTAAGAAAATAGGGCCCTTAAATACGTCCATTTCTACCTAGGTCCACGTTCCTACGGGCAATCTTGGCTCTGATACCACCTCTGTCACACCCGGTTTTTCCGAAGAAACAACCAAGTGAATATCACATGTATGCCAGGATCATTTTCTCATACATGTGATGACAAATAGTGAAGCATCATTTATTACCAGCCAGGTGTCGAATATAAATAAGTCTTACATCGCAAATGTCTCAATGGACACTAATGCTTCATCACAAGTAAATAAACTAGCAGCGGAATATTATTCTTTAGGGCTCCAACACAGGCGTTGCCCGGGGGTCTTCATGAACCTAAAAACCTTCTTCGGGTCCAAAGTCTTGGTTATTATACACCACCTCATTATCTTGACCTGAGCAGCAATATAAACCAACAAATATGCAAGGTTGAGTACCAATGGTACTCAGCAAGTGTGGGAAAATTTTATCATGCATGGCTAGAACAAGGAGAGGTTGAACTCATGGTAAAAGCACTACGCAATTAATACCTATCACCTTAGCTTATTAAGCACCTACATTACTACACAGGTGAAATGGTCCCAATCTCCCATCCCATCATCATAATCCAATAACCATAACATCATTTCCCATGTTAAGCTCCCCGCTTAACTTCCAAAACCATCATTCCTCTAATCATGAATAAGTCCAGGCCGCTCTTAACCGTGAGCACGGCTGTCAAGACAGTTTTGACTATGCAGAGTGTCAAGACAGTTTTGACTATGCAGAGTTTGTACCACTTTACCCACATGTAGTGATTTCATCCCCCGTTGCCGGGTGGACTAAAAGAACCTCCATTATGCCAGTGGCTACGATCCACATTCACACTTCCCAGGTGTGTAGCCAGGAGATCACTACGAAGCCTTTACAAAGGGATTCCCGACGAGCGTGGGCCCACTGAGGTTTCACCCCTAACAGCATACAAGAGGCCCCAACCCCGCTGCAGTGGCCCCCTCTTGAGCCTTGCGGTTCATATGGTAGTCCAGCTGACACCTACTCCCCGCACCCTCCAACACACCCATACTACGCCGGGGATACACCTAATTAATTGGCCAAGCTGCCCCATCTCAGCATGTGGTTGGCACTGTAAAGCCGGGTTACATGCTCCATGAACCGGTCCTTAGGATCCAGGCAAGTACTAAACACAAACCCAAGTCTCGTGCACCCAGCACACAACCAAAACATCCAACTTGCCTTGATCCCTACCTCTACATAACTCACAATAACTCATTCAAGAGTATGGTAAAATAAATTGATGATCTCATATCCCAAATATCCCATTCTAAGCATGGCTAAGCATATGCATGTAAATAAATGACATGACAAAATAAATCCCAACCCAAGCTACAAGGAAACAAGGTAATGCAATTCTAGGGAAACTTTCCTAGCATGGGTTTCATATTTCATTTGACAATGCAAATAATTCTATCTACACATCCTAGCATAGGATCAAAGTGGTCAAGGACACTTGCCTCCTTCTTGCTGCTCTTGAAATGGGTAGTCCTGATCTTGGAAAGAAATAACTTGCTCTTGAACAGGTTCTACTTCATACCATCACACATAGCAAAAGAAAAACAACAATCATAAGACATAGTTTACACTTCTACTTCATACAAACCACACATTCATATTTATAAAAGTTCTTTACCATTATATGTGTTGTGGTTACTTTATGTGTGTTAAGTTGTGGCTTGCATGCACTTTTAACGATGTATATATGATTCCTACTTTTGTGTCCACATTTATACTTACATACTATTTATATGGGTTTCCAATAAATTTCTTATATTCAACTACTACACCTTTTTACTACCAAGTGTGTATGAAAAGTATTTTTCTTCCCCATATGTGCCTTCATAATTTCTACCAACCCTAAACTGAACCCTTTGGATTCTAAAAACTCCATTTATCATTTACTAGTTGCTATATTTTCAGATTTATATTCCTATGCATAATTGTGTATTTTATTTTGAAATTAGTAATACACATCACCTAAACAGTATAGGTTCTGGTCCTAAATAATTTAATAACATATTTTGACCTTGGCTTCTGATGTATACTATTTCATAATTATTTTCCCTATTTTTCTATAGCTATTCTTTACTTAAAAATGTGTCCCTATACTAATAAATGTGATTAATAAATGAATCAGATTCATCTCAGCTCAAAATATATTTTTATCTCACTCCAAAGTTTTCTAAGTACTAAGAAAGTTTTTAATTAACTTTGACAATTATGTTTGTCCCTACTTTTTAATTTTTAAACACTAGTTACATATTCAATTTCCTAAATTAAATACTAAACAGGGCTAAAATAATGAACTCACCCATTACAGGGTCTATAATATTATTTTCATAATTTCCAGGGGTCTAGCTACACTTATCAGAGGTGTTTTACCTAATTTTTATTAAGTCCAGGGGCTAAAACTGATTTTTAAATGAATTTACATGATTTTCTGGAGTTCCAGGGGCTAGATCTGAAGTTTCCGGGGCTAGCTCTCAATTCCAGAGAACCCCAGGGGGTAGCACGTAAGAATTCCAGTCTTTATAACGCGGGCCTGACGTGGACCGTCCGATTTTAAACCGATGGCTGAGATTATAACATCGAACCGGTACGCGGGGTTTTAAAGTCTACCGTGCGATTTAAAATAAACGGCGCACAAGCGGCCACGTCGCTCTGATCGAGCGCGGGCGGCGTTGCCGGCGGTGCACGGCGGCGGGAAGCGGCGATCTCGCCGGAAAGTTTCGGATCCTCAAGAATTCTGCCTAGAACTGTGATCTTATGGCCTAGATCGGTAGAGGGGAGGTCAGGGATCTCACCTCGGGGGTCCTGGAAAGTGATCGGCGGCGAGGTCCGAGGCAAAACCACGGCAAAGCTCGTCGGCGCTGTGTTTACACCGTAACTCTCCGAGTTTTCTGCACCTGCAAAGTTCCCCGGAGGCGGTGGATCAAGACCAGCGAGTTAGATCAGAGTTTCCGAGCTTAGATTGGCCAGAATTCACCGGCGAAGTCTCGGTGCTCACCGGAGTAAAAATCGGCGATCGCGTGGGAAAAACTGATCGGGGCTGGGGTTTTTATAGCCGGGGGAGGGCGGTGGGTCTGTTGTGATCGAGTTTGAGTCTTTTGGGACCAGAATTCGGCTGCGGAACGCGGAAATCCGGTCGGTTGCGATCGCGCGCGCGCGGGAGAGAGTCCGGGGTCGCGGGGGCTCAGGGTTAGGGATGACAGGCGGGTCCCACCCGTCTGTGAGAGGCAGCGCGGCGCGCGCGGGGGCGGGCTGGCGCGGGGAAAGCTGGGCCGGCTGGCGGGTTTCGGCCCACTGGCCGGTTTTTTTCCCGTTTTTCTTTTTCTTTTTCCATTTCTTTTCTGTTTTGAGTCTAATTTGAATTCCAGTTTGAATTTGAATTTTTGCAAAACATGCAACACGTCCAAAAATTTTTAAATTCCCCTTTGAGCATGGTTTAGAGTTTTGAATCAAAATTTGGGGTGTTACACTATGCTCAGCACTCGACTGCAGGAGTGTCAACAAGAGCTTCAGGATGTCCGAGACACCCTGAAGGAAACGGAGGCGTTGCTGCGAGCTTGCTTAAAGGCGAGAGAAAGAGGAGATGGGAATGAACTGTGTGTCACCGTGAATGATACATGGACTCCTGACTCCCCGGATCGCCGAGCGATCAGGCGTCGTCGCACTTCTCCACCAGCAGCCTCCCCACCTAAAGCAGAGTCAGAAGGTAGCTGAAATGAGGAGGAAGATCCCGAGGAGCCAGCTCAAGAGGACGAGTAGTGTAGAGTCTTTCCCCTAGCTAGCATGAGGTCGAGTAGTCGAGTCGTGACGTAGTTAATGGTGTGATGATGCTTGGTGTGTGACGTGAGTTGTGGAAGCCATGAGCAATTGTCCACAGCCTCGTCTTCAGATTGTTTACTTTGGTGTGTGAACCCACAGGGAATATCCAGATGTTTTTCCGGAGGAGTTGCCAGGTATGCCTCCCGACCGTGATGTGGAATTCGCGATTGAGCTAGTACCGGGAACAGCCCCGATATACAAGAGACCTTATCGAATGGACTCCAAGCAGCTAGAAGAGCTCAAGGATCATTTGAGAGAATTGACGGAGAAGGGGTATATTCGCCCTAGTTCCTCACCATGGGGAGCTCCGGTGATATTTGTGCCTAAGAAAGAAGGAACCCAAAGGTTATGCGTGGATTACCGTGCCTTGAATGAGGTAACCATTAAGAACAAGTACCCATTACCCCGCATTGAAGACTTGTTTGATCAGTTGAGGGGAGCTTGTGTGTTCTCGAAAATTGATCTCAGGTCGGGATACCACCAACTCAAGATAAGGCAATCTGATATTCCCAAGACAGCTTTCGTATCTCGGTACGGACTGTATGAATACACTGTCATGCCTTTCGGGCTAACCAATGCCCCGGCATATTTCATGTACCTCATGAACAAGGTATTCATGGAATATTTGGACAAATTTGTGGTGGTTTTCATAGATGATATTCTCGTCTTCTCCAAAGATGAAGAAGAACATGAGAAACATCTAAGGTTGGTGTTACAGAGGCTGAGAGAACACCAACTATATGCCAAGTTGAGCAAGTGTGAGTTTTGGCTGAAGAGAGTTCCCTTTTTAGGACATATAATCTCGGAGGGAGGAATCTCCGTAGATCCCGCCAAAATCGAAGATATCCAGAAGTGGAAAATCCCTGAAAATGTCGGGGAAGTTCGAAGCTTTTTGGGATTGGCTGGATACTATCGACGGTTTATTGAGGGATTCTCCAAGATCTCGAGACCTCTCACCAAACTGTTGGAAAAGGGAATCACATTCACTTGGACGCCACAGTGCGATACGAGCTTTCAGGAGCTAAAGAAGAGATTGACAACAGCCCC
This sequence comes from Neostapfia colusana, assembly GCA_030760725.1. Lineage (NCBI taxonomy): Eukaryota > Viridiplantae > Streptophyta > Magnoliopsida > Poales > Poaceae > Neostapfia > Neostapfia colusana. Next base: position 33,276,970 of record JASWHV010000007.1, read on the forward strand.
AGTGTTGGTTATGCCAGATATGCAGAAGAATTTCACAGTGTACTGCGATGCCTCTGGGAACGGGAAGATGAGCTCAAGGCACAATTTCTGGAATTGTTTTCTTAGAAACACCAATCTCGAGGACGAGATTTCTTTTAAGGGGGGTAGAGCTGTAACACCCCAAATTTTGATTCAAAACCCTAAACCATGTTCAGAGGGGAATTTAAAATTTTTTGGACGTGTTGCATGTTTTGCAAAAATTCAAATTCAAACTGGAATTCAAATTAGACTCAAAACAGAAAAGAAATGGAAAAAGAAAAAGAGAAAACGGGAAAAACCGGCCAGTGGGCCGAAACCCGCCAGCCGGCCCAATTTCCCCCGCGCCAGCCCGCAGCCGCGCGCCCGCGCTATCCCTCACAGACAGGTGGGACCCACCTGTCATCCCTAACCCCGAGCGTCTGCGGCCCGGACTTTTCCCCCCGAGCGCGCGCGATCGTAACCGACTGAAAACCGCGTCCCTCAGCCCGAATTCCGGTCCCAGAAGAATCAAACTCGATCACAACTGACCCACCGCCCTCCCCCGGCTATAAAAACCCCAGCCCCGATCGGTTTTTCCCACGCGATCGCCGATTTTTACTCCGGTGAGCACCGAGACTTCGCCGGTGAATTCTGGCCGATCTAAGCTCGGAAACTCTGATCTAACTCGCTGGTCTTGATCCACTGCCTCCGGGGAGCTTTGCAGGTGCAGAAAACTCGGAGACTTACGGTGTATACACAGCGCCGACGAGCTTCGCCGTGGTTTTGCCTCGGACCTCGCCGCCGATCACTTTCCAGGAACCCCGAGCTCAAGAAAACCCCCTAGGTGAGATCCCTGACCTCCCCTCTACCGATCTATGCCATAGGATCACAGTTCTAGGCAGAATTCTCGAGGATCCAAAACTTTCCGGCGAGATCGCCGCTTCCCGCCGCTGTGCGCCGCCGGCAGCGCCGCCCGCGCTCGATCAGAGCGACGTGGCCGCTTGTGCGCCGTTTATTTTAAATCGCACGGTAGACTTTAAAACCCCGCGTACCGGTTCGATGTTATAATCTCAGCCGTCGGTTTAAAATCGGACGGTCCACGTCAGCCCCGCGTTATAAAGACTGGAATTCTTACGTGCTACCCCCTGGGGTTCTCGGGAAATAAGAGCTAGTCCCGGAAACTTCTGATCTAGCCCCTGGAACTCCAGAAAATCATGTAAATTCATTTAAAAATCAGTTTTAGCCCCTGGACTTAATAAAAATTAGGAAAAACACCTCTGATAAGTGTAGCTAGACCCCTGTAAATTCTGAAAATAATATTATAGACCCTGTAATGGGGTGAGTTTACTTTTTAACCCTGTTTAGTATTTAATTTAAAACATTGAATATGTAACTATTGTTTAAAAAATTAAAAAGGGGGACAAACATAATTGTCAAAATTAATTAAAAACTTTCTCAGTACTTAGAAAACTTTGGAGTGAGATAAAAATATATTTTTGGGCTGAAATGAACCTGTTTCATTTATTATTCACATTTATTAGTATAGGGACACATTTTTAAGTAAAGAATATTTATAGAAAAATAGGGAAAATAATTATGAAATAGTCTACATCAGAAGAAGAGGTCAAAACATGTTATTAAATTATTTAGGACCAGAACCTATACTGTTTAGATGATATGTATTACTAATTTCATAATAAAATACACAATTATGCCTAGGAATATAAATCTGAAAATATAGCAACTAGTAAATGATAAATGGAGTTTCTAGAATCCAAAGAATTCAGTTTAGGGTTGGTAGAAATTCTGAAGGCACATATGGAGAAGAAAAATACTTTTCATACATACTTGGTAGTGAAAAGGTGTAGTAGTTTAATATAAGGAATTTATTTAAAACTGAAACACACCTGTATATATATATATATATATATATATATATAGTATGTAAGTATAAATATGAACACCAAAGTAGGAATCATATACATATAAATAAAAGTGTATGCAAGCCACAGATCAACACACACAGAGTAACCACAACACATATAATGGTGAATGAATTTCATAAATATGAATGTGTGGTTTGTATGAAGTGTAAGTGTGAACTATGTCTTATGGATTGTTGTTTTTCTTTTGCTATGTGTGATGGTGTGATGTAGAACCTGCTCAAGAGCAAGTTATTCCTTTCCAAGACCAGGACTACCCATTTCAAGAGCAGCAAGAAGGAGGCAAGTGTCCTTGACCACTTTGATCCTATGCTAGGATGTGTAGATAGAATTATTTGCATTGTCAAATGAAATATGAAACCCATGCTAGGAAGTTTCCCTAGAATTGCATTACCTTGTTTCCTTGTAGCTTGGGTTGGGATTTATTTTGGTCATGTCATTTATTTACATGAATATGCTTAGCCATGCTTAGAATTGGATATTTGGGATATGAGATCATCAGTTTATTTTACCATACTCTTGAATGAGCTTTTGTGAGTTATGTAGAGGTAGGGATCAAGGCAAGTTGGATGATTTGGTTGGTGCTGGGTGCACGAGACTTGGGTTTGTGTTTAGTACTTGCCTGGATCCTAAGGACCGGTTCATGGAGCATGTAACCCGACTTTACAGTGCCAACCACATGCTGAGATGGGGCAGCTTGGCCAATTAATTAGGTGTATCCCCGGCGTAGTATGGGTGTGTTGGATGGTGCGGGGAGTAGGTGTCAGCTGGACTACCATATGAACCGCAAGGCTCAAGAGGGGGCCACTGCAGCGGGGTTGGAGCCTCTTGTATGCTGTTAGGGGTGAAACCTCAGTGGGCCCACGCTCGTCGGGAATCCCTTTGTAAAGGCTTCGTAGTGATCTCCTGGCTGCACACCTGGGAAGTGTGAATGTGGATCGTAGCCACTGGCATAATGGAGGTTCTTTTAGTCCACCCGGCAACGGGGGATGAAATCACTACATGTGGGTACAGTGGTACAAACTCTGCAGAGTCAAAACTGTCTTGACAGCCGTGCTCACGGTCAAGAGCGGCTTGGACTTATTCATGATTAAAGGATTGATGGTTTTGGAAGTTAAGCGGGGAGCTTAACATTGGAAATGTTGTTGTGGGTATTGGGTTATGATGATGGGATGGGAGAGTGGGAACATTTCACCTATGTAGTAAGGTAGGTGCTTAATAAGCTAAGGTGATAGGTATTAATTGCGTAGTGCTTTCACCATGAGTTCAACCTCTCCTTGTTCTAGCCATGCATGATATAATTTTCCCACACTTGCTGAGTACCCTTGGTACTCAACCTTGCATATTTGTTGGTTTATATTGCTGCTCAGGTCAAGAAAATGAGGTGGTGTCTAATGACCAAGACTTTGGACCCGAGGAAGGTTTCTAGGTTCATGGAGACCCCGGGCAACGCCTGTGATGGAGCCCTAAAAGAATAATATTCCGCTGCTAGTTTATTTACTTGTGATGAAGCATTAGTGTCCATTGAGACATTTGCGATGTAAGACTTATTTATATTCGACACCTGGCTTGTAATAAATGATGCTTCACTATTTGTCATCACATGTATGAGAAAATGATCCTGGCATACATGTGATATTCACTTGGTTGTTTCTTCGGAAAAACCGGGTGTGACAAGCAAGGACCGGCCCTCGCTGGACACCTGGCACCTCCGGAGCTCACCCCTGCGGAGATACGAGGTCCTTAGGCGGATTTTTCCTCCTGTGTGCAGTAGTACCCGGTACAGAGGATATCGACACAAATTCCCCCACGATTGCTGTCGCACCAAATCAATTGGAGATAAGTTTGTTAAGATCCAAAACAAAATTGAATAGGACTCTTATTTGAACTCCGATTGGAGTAGGACTCTTCTTTTACCCCTTATAAATAGAACCCAAAACCCCCTGGCCGCAACCACGTACCAATTTTCCACCTCCCGAGTCAGCGACATGGAGGCCCTAGCTCCCAACTCACCGAGTTACACCCTTCGCCGGAGTTCAGTCGCCGGTGAGCCCGCCGACGAGCCCCGACACGTCTCGCCATCGCCAAAAGAGAGCCGAAGATCATAGCAGAAGTGAGGTAGGTCTTTGTTATCCATCTTACAACGTCGTCGCATCCGTTTTCTTCTCTCCCTTCGGACATAGCCTTTTTCGTGTGGACAGATCACGTTTTGATCGTTTTTTGACGGTGGAATTGATCTGGATCTTAAGTCGAGATCATCACCACGTCCACACTTGATCTCTACACCCTTGTTCATCATAAAACCCCATAAAAGCCATTAAAACATGCAAGAACACGTACAAACTGGTTTAATAAAACAGCACCATAGGATTTGCATTGCATCTTGAGTAAAGTTTATGCATGATGATTGATTGCTGTAAATCTTGGATGTGCGTGGTCGTGAATAGAAGGACAAGCTCAGGAAGCCATCTATGAAGGACCACAGCACCAAGACTTCGAGACACGTGAGCAACAAGAACCATAAGAGCAAGGCAAGTGTCCCTTGACCATATTGATCCCATGTTTTGAAAATTGTTTTGTTTGCAAAAACGTGTGTGCTTGAGTCAACTTGATGGGACACCCTTTTATAGGAGTTTACTAGCTTTGTTAACCACCCTTGTCACTGGGAAAGTTGATGAGTCGGGTATGGTCGTTTTTGGTTTTTGCTTCGCTGAGTCCAAGGGATACGCGAAGCTGAGTTAAAACATGGTTAGCTACTGCACTCATGTGAATAATGATAATAAGAACTTGATGATGATAATGGGCAATGGAACCGGGGGAGATCTAGGCAAGCTTGGTTCGTGGGTGTGGTAGAATGAGATGGTGGTTTACTTGCCGTAGATCTAAGGACCGGTTCATGCCAACACATGCCAGGAATACAGTGCCACCACAAGGCCAAATATGGGTGCGGCTTAGCTGACTAATTAGGTAAGTTGCTAGATTGTTATGGACTGTGGAAGGCGCGGGGAATGGGAGTCGAGAGTGGACTGCCCTGGGAACTGCATGGCACAAGAGGGAGCCCGTGGGTGGGAGAATGGTGATTCTAGCCTGCTGGTGAAACCTTAGTGAGTCCATACATCTAGTAGCCCCTTTGTAAAGGCTATTTTGTGATCTTTTAGCCATACACCGACGGTTGTGTACTGATATAATGGAGGTTCTGCAGTCGCCGACGGGTGACGAAATCACAAACTTGTGGGTAAAGTGGTGCCACCTCTTAAGAGTGTAAAACTATCATGATAGCCGTGCTTACGGTCACAAGCGCCTGGCCAACTCACATGATTAGAGGGAGAACTTGGGATGGTTATTAGTTTGGTTATGGTATGGTCTTTGGGATTGGTTTCGGGACTGTTGAGTCATGACAATGAGTTTGGTTTTGGATCAAATAAACAAGAGATGAATATGAGATGGATATGAATATGAATATGAGATGGTTATTATGAGCATGAGATGAAGTTGAGAAAGATTAATGACTGGTTGAGACATAATAAGTGGTGAATTATGATGGAGGTATGTTGCTGTTTATTTGGATATATTGGGGATAAATTCACTTAAAGATAGTTACTGTTTTTATCATGATTGTGAAATAAACTTTGCTTTCTGCCATGAGCCTTTTTATTCCTACCTTGTTGTAAGCTACATGTCATACTTTTCCCGCACTTGCTGAGTACGACATGTACTCACCCTTGCATTATCATACAAACATCAGCAACAGGAGAAGAGTACTTCGAAGATCATGTGGAGTACTAGACGTGCGAACTACCGTCAACTTGCCTGTGGAGTTGAAGATGGAGCCGCTGCTGTGTTTAGTTATTTTCGCTGTCGTATAGAGATTTCCGCTGCTAGAATAAGTTAGAGACTTCCGCTGCAAGAATAAGTTAGAGATTGATGTAATAAAGTACTTAAACCCTATTATTCGTGGTTATATTCTGAATTAAGTTTGTGGATTACATGTGTATGTGTGATGAACATCCTGGGCACACATATGCATTAGCTGGGTTCCGTGTTTTACGGCATTGACGATATCATTAAACGTGCTGTGGTTGCATTGTGCAAGTTGAACCTTCATTTTGGGATTCAGGCCCCGAAAGAACATGTTCCACTTCTGGTCTTCCGTTCCACATACTCTGGCGCATACTGCACGAGCTGGTTGGATGCCGTTGAGTACTCATGAGCACTCCTCTCGCCTTGTTTTAGCTCCAGGAACTCCTGAAGCTTCCTCTGCATGATCTTGGGAGGTATATGGTAGGCGCGGAATGCGGAACTCCGCCCATGTGACGGCATGGCCAGCTGGTAGTGAGGCGATGTAGTTCGCCCACCATGTACCGGCGGCTCCTTGAAGCTGCTGCGCTGCAAACAGCGCCTTTTGATGTTCGGTGCATCATAGCAGACTGAACTTCGCCTCGAGGGTGCGGATAAAGCTTTCCGCCTCCAGAGGCTTCTCGACCTCTGCAAAGACAGGTGGATGCATCACCAAGAAGTCCGAATATGAACTCTGTTGGGGCTGGCGGTTCCCAATATATTGGCATCATTCTTGACGGGACACATTTTGCTGCACCAACATCCACAGCAGCTCGGTTTGCTCGTCGTGCGAGCCGAGTATTGTGGAGAGAACCTCCACGAGAGTTCTTGGATGTTCTAGTGGTGGAGGAGGTGCTTGCTGCTGCGTCGTGGTTTGCTCCAGGAGTGGAGACTCATCACCACGACCCTGGCTATGGCCTCCCTCCTTGTGCGTCGAGCGTGTATGCACCATTCTGCATCCACATGATTCAAACGATCAGCACATGGTTGTTTGCTTCATCCAGTCTAGACAATAATAGTATAAGAATTAAACAAATAATACGCATAACATTCACACATATGGATAAAGTATACACTTTATACAACATACACATCCCTGTACCATGTTACAACAATTTTGTTACAAAGTAATGAACTTCATGGATTGAAAGTTCATTTCGACCATCGTTGGTCACCCCGGGACGTTAAGTGCGTTAGCATGCATATATCCTCGCTATTGTACAAGACCCAAACATGTTATTTCTCGATGCGATGTGTCGAATGCATCACATACTCGAATCCAACCCACTGTTTTAAGAACAGCCACTGGATATCAAAATGTGAAACCAAGTGATTTGAATTTAGAAATTTAAACACGGGTTGACTGTCCAGATTCTGGTCCAGCCGACCAGTCTGGGCAATTTGATTGTTTTGACCAGTTTAGAGGCAAAATATGGACTAGAGTTCAACAACAAAGTTGTAGTAAACTCAAAAATGAACCCATAATGTATTTATTTGCCTCTATATCACTTCTTCTTCAGGAGTTATGATTTTTACAATTTGACAGTTTTTTCTGGAAAATTTTTGCCAGCCCTCCGGCACGGATATGGTCGTCAACTTGCCCGAAGAAACTGGAACGCAATGCCGGTACTACGCCCTCACCAAAGAAAATCTTAAACAGGTATTTCGACATATACGTGTGAAATAGTGGAACTAGGGACGTCACTCAGGAACGGTCTCTAAACGCCATGCTCTAACATGGTCAATGTACCTGCATAAAACCATTCAATAATGGGGCACACAAATGGTTAACATTTTAGATAGGTCCATATCATAGTAAAAACATGCGCCTCGTATCATTTCCATACGGGTTGTCCTTGAGTTATGCCACGTATCAAGTTACATGGTTGTGTTTTCACACCACACGACGGAAAACCCGAGTAGAGCGTGAACGGCTCGTCACAGTTGGGAATTTCATCAACCCAACAGATACCACCTACTGCCTCATAACCGTTGAGACACGCCGATGGTGAGCGCTGCGTATGACCCTTTGAACATTGAATGTTCAAGAGTTACATACTATCGTGTTTCTTATCAACGATGGGGTGTCCACGTTTTTGCCTAAAGCACGCTGGTGAACAACATTCATATGTTCCCAGAACGATGAGAAGGTTCAGAGACTCATATTAACTACTGTGCCAAGTCTTGGTAAACCATCACATTCCACTTCTCGTATGGCGAGCTTAGCACAATTGATCCACATGTGGTGGCGTACCTTACCTCTTACCTGACGTCAGAGCGTCATTTCAGAATAATAACACATAGGTTAGTTTTTCCACCTTAAGTATCTACTACTATAATAGACCTTATGTGGGCATAGTGACTAATCCTCACTCAACTACTTCTAAGTTTTCAAAATAGGCTCCTTTCAAGCGTGTTATTCCCAATGTGGCTCTGATACCAGGCTGTGGGGCACACCCGGGTCCTCCCATTCCAGGATCGCAAAGGGTGGTGCCATGCGATGCAGCACCTGTAAGGGCCCAAGTTTTTCATTTGCTAAAAGTGTTCATCACCCACACATCTCACCTCAATCGTGGTAGAAATATGGACACATTTGAAGAGCAAGTAACCATCGTAAATATCTTTATTAGGAGATGAACTCACAAAATGCGAAACTGGTATTTCCCATATGCATCATATAGGGGCTGAGCATATGATTAACTCTTAAACTTTGTTACGGATGCTCATGTCAAATTTCACCCAAATCCAAACCTCTTTGAGGTACTTTTGGGTACAACCATTAAAAGGCTAGTTTGAACTTAAATTCAAATTCAAATTCCTTTCAGCCCATAAATTCAAAAGTGGGATTCATATTCACACTCAACACATTTTTATGAGCTCACACACCAATTTTCACTCCATTTGGAGTTGATCTTGACATGAGCTAGTTTGAGCAAATTCAAAATAAATTTGAATTTCAACTTCACATGTGCTGCAAATGCATCCCAACCATTTCACACTTTGATTCATTCAAATTCACAATTTGAAGATTGACAAAGGCTAGGCATGTCATGTTGTGAAACAAATGAAAGAGACTTGTTGGGGTTCTTACGTGATATTATGTCAATTTCATGAGTTTTTAACTTAGAATATAGCACATCTAATGTAAGTGTACTCATGAAAGTAGATTCACGAATAGATGTAACTTTCATGTCCCAAATTTACATGTCTAATGCACTTAGTAATTGCCTAGCATTTTCAGCATCTGAAAAATTAACGTTGACACTATGCAAGTTGCTGAGAATTTTATTGAAGCGAGCAAAGAGGTCATCGATTGACTCACCGGGTTACATCTCAAAGCGCATGTATTCTTTCTTGAACATATCTTGTGTTACCTCCTTGATCGTGTTGGATCCTTCGTGGTAATCACAAAGTGCTTTCCGCACATCGTATGCAGATCGGAGGTGTGCAACATGGTCGAAGTCACTTTGAGTTAATCCTTGTTGATCAAGTTCCATGTTTTGTTGTTGTTGTCGACATCTCTCATGTTCGTAGCCGTGACTTGATTGTTTGGCGGCATGTCATAAGGCTTGTACACCTTTTCCCATATTGCGAAGCCTTGCGCCTTGATGAAAGCCTCCATTCGTGCCTTCCAAACCTGAAAATCAATGCCACTGAACACACAAGGTTTTCGGAGTATTTCTCCATGATGATTAGTCAAAACACGTGCAAATCAAAAATATTAGAGCACAGTGGCTCTGATACCAATTTTAGGATCGAAGAGCACGTGAAAAGCTACCAGAGGGGGTTAATGGTAGATTTAAACTTTTTAGCGGAAGCAACAAAACCCCCTCGGCAGAAAATTGATCTGTTAAAGAAACGGTGTATGCGACTGATCTAAATGTGTTTAATCGTGAAAAAAGTGGTATATATTATAGATAATCAAGTCACGGATACATGACAACAAGAATCGCAGAAATCCATCAAGAAAAACTCAATTTTTGATCGAAAGATCAAACGAGGGTCAATCTGTTCTACTCGAGTAAAAACCAGATCTGCAACACTGCAAAGAAACTAATGTATATCAGAAATTATAAATCGAATGACCGTGAAATTTTCATAGATGATAGATAATAAAGTTGTGAAGACAACCCAAAGAATCTCATCAATTGGATCCGTAAAACTCGAGTTATGATCAAAACACCGAAGCACTGTCGTGCTGTCCAGAAACTCGACGAGAAAGACTTGACAAAAACAAGTCGGATGAATAAGGCACAAAAGCTCCTCTAAATTATGAATTTTATTGACCAGAACATAAGAGGAACAGCCTAAGATCGTCTTACCACGAGCTCTGCCCTCCCTTTCTTATATAACCAGCCCGGAGGCCAACCCAATTCAAACTAGGACTCTAATCCTACTCAGTTTTTGAATCGAAACTTTCCATAACTGCTCAAGACTCTTCTATACGTAGATAGAAGCAATCTTAAGACTTCCAAACACCTTAAGAACGTATCCCATATTCCTAAAACAACTCAACTTCATGTCCCACACGAAATTCTATCATAACCAACTCAAATTTTTCCATATTTGAGCCATAACCGACTTAGGCGTAGCCTGAGTCCATAATCCAGCCGGCTGAACCTTTCCTACCAATTCTTTACGTCCACATCTCTTCATCACACCTTGGAACCATGTTGCCACGTCCATGCACTCCTTGCACACGTGCAAACACCTTCCAACGACGTCCATGATACCTTCATATGCATGTTCTTGATCGAAACATGCTGCACGACCTCCTGATCAACTCAACCGCAATTCCTCCCAAACTTGGTTGTTGAACCTCATCTTCTCCCTAAGACTAGTTCAATGGATCCCGTCACCAGCCATATCTTGAACTCAAGCAACACCTGCACATGAATAAACAACCAATACTTTCGAGCACAAGTCCATGACTTGACTCAGGTTAGTTCCGAAAACCACAACACCTTACATTAACACCTCACATAAGCATGTTGCAAACCATAGCAAAATGTTAACCATCGTAAACAGCCATAACACTTAAAAACTTAGTAAAAGAATATTAAGCAAACTTTCCATAGGTGTAAAGCAAGTTTGAAACATTTGCATGGTAAAAATAGAACCATTGCGATTTAGCTCCAGACCTTGCCAAAGCTAACCGGACCTTGAGCCGGAGCTTACCAAAGCTAGCAGAACCTAGCACCGGAACTTACCAAAGCTAGTCTGACCTACCGCCGGAGTCAACCAAACACATGTCGAACCTAGCCATAGCAAGTCGTACCTTACGTCGGATCTTGTCGGAGCTCAGACCTAGAGTCGGACCTTGACAAAAAGAGTGTTTTGGCAGAATTCAAAACTTTTATCGTCATAGCCAATGTATTCAGCACACATAGGTCTCACAAGATCCGTTGATAAAACCTCTTCCACAATCAAAGCATGTGGCACACACGAGATCTATAGGTATTAGATACTTACATATAAGAGATGGCAACGGGTGCCTATTACCCATTTACCCGCGGATATCCGACCCGATGGGCAAGGGTTTGGATATAAATTTAGATCCACGGATACGGGTAGAATCCAATGGATATTTTTTATCGGGTAAAAAAATTCCATACCCATATCCGTATACCCAAACCCATTCTCTGACATGTGGGTCCAATACAACATCATATAAATACATTTAGTTATAGGTTTTTCTCCTCTTCTTTTCAGTTCGCTGGCTCCCTGCGCAGCGTCGCATCCCGAGTCCTCCCGATGCTTTGTATTTTATTTAAACTCTGGAGTGTCAATTGTGCTAATTTATATTTGTGTTATGTGTTGAACATGTTCTTTTATGTGTGTATGTTTGTGTTATGTGTTGAACATGTGTTTGTTATGTGTTAAAGTGTTGCAGAAATCTATATACAATGTATCTTTTTATTAAAGGTTTTCGGGTAACGGATATACCCGCAGATAAAAAATATCCACGGGTAACGGATACGGATAATCTTTTATACCCGCTGCAGGTAACGGGTACGGATTTGGATACGGATTTTATCTAGCGGGTACGGGTAATCCACAGTAATATCCGCGGGTTTTTTACCCGTTGCCATCCCTACTTACATCAGTGATCATAGTGTGTAGTGGGAGACTTGTGTCATAACCATTTTTATGTATTATATGAGTAATCATTATTTACTTTGATCATCAAGTATGTGACTTGTTCGTGAAACTCTTTTTTAATAATAATGTTACGCTAAGTTATCCCTAGTCTATATCATTATATGAGATAATGATGTCATGCATACTAGCACATGTATTAATTGATGATCACGTTTCACGGGTCATAGATATGGAGATATCGAATTAATAATGTGAACACATGTTAGTGAACATGGTGTTGGATTGACCCACTCCGAGACTTTGTTGGGATTGTTATTTTCATTTGTGCCATCGGTTGGTCTTGAGTGATACACCTGCTAGATCCTTAGACCTGAGATCGCCATTGTTTCTCAGTGTGTAGTTGTGTACTTTGAGACTACCAAACGCTACTCTGTAACTAGGTAGTCATAAAAGTAGTCTTCGAGTATATAATAAACATAGAATGTGATGTGCGCGGCTCAAGATGGGATTTGCTCCTCCTTAATAACAGGAGAGATATCCCTGAGCTCCTCGAGATAGTTGAATTTGAAAGTACATGGCCATGCCAAGGTGATTAAAGGTTAATCACAGTGACTAAAAGTTAGTCATGGAATGAATCCACTATTCGATCGAGTGAATGGTCGAGCTATCACAAGGATGGCACATCTTGCCTTGAGCTTGACTGGTATCGTGAGGCAAAGGGATTAGCATGTGAATGTATCTAGGTTTGGCCGGTATGATCTTTATGTACATTCGGGAGTCAGTATGTCCTGCTAGGTACCTCTATTGACTTGTGGTTGGAAACGGTTTTCATTCACAACCGACTGCACATGAACCTAACAGGTCACACACTTAAGGGGTTGGAATATCGAAAAGCTTAGCTAGATGATTGTCTCTAGTGCAAGTGGGAGATTGTTGGTGATATGCCCAAGAGGCAATCATAACAATTCAGGTTTCAGGCCTGTTGGATATTTGATCCATAAGAATTTAGGATACTAATGGGCCTGCGACCTAAAAGCCCATTAGTGCACCTATAGATTCGAAGGGTAGCGTTAGGGGCTGAGGACCACCACTCCACCACGTGAAAAGCCCTAGCCGTCACCCCTTGCAGGCCTCAAGCCGAGACCCTTGCCGCGTGCGCGGTGCTAGCACACCGGCGCACGGCGTTGCTCCCCGTACGTGTGGACTCCGTGGAGGCGCTGCTGCTACTGCTGCGCTGATCGCCCACGATGACGTAATCATCTACCTGCTGCCGTGACGCGGACGTGGAAGAGACGAATGTGGCAGTATACTTCCCCTACACTGACACGAGTCTGCGTTCCGCTGCGCTGCGCGTCTAGTGGTAAAGATCTATGACCTTTGTACTCGCACATTTCCTGGGTGACGCGGTAGAATGGCTAGAGTAGCATACCGATGGGTGGTTTAGGCCCGATCTTCCGAAAGGTAGGTCGATTGAAGTGGAGATCTCGACATTGATGATCTGAGGCACTCGAGCAGACCCGAATTGCCCCTGCAATCACTACACCTCTGCTACGTTGGTTGTCAACCGTGCTTCACATGCTTGACCTCGCCAAGAAGGCTATCCCTGCAGGTGCAACCGATAACACAACCAAGAACGATGAAGATGCAATCTGAAATTGCGAAATTGGGGTCTCACAAACCGTAGAACGGCGAGATTGTTTAATCTAAGCAAAACCCACCGAATATGGCTGGTAGCTACAGTATTTAAAGGCTAGGGTTCAGCCATAAGACCCTTAGACGCGTCCCTAATGGACTCATACGGGATACAAGGCCCAAAAGCCCAATACGGTGGTGCAGCACCAGACAGAACTCTGAATTCGACTTGTTTCGACAATTCACAACGATTCCTGGCGAATTTTAATGTGGGACCAGAACCATTGGAAAGTTTATCTTTGCATCTTTCCATGCACATGTAGAACGTCGAAAACGGAGTCCGTATGCATCCTGGGCGTCCATTTTAAGATGGACTGCTCCTGGACTCCGAGTTGAACTCGAGTCCGAGTTGGTGACTGTTTCCATCAACTTGTGGACGTCCCATCTGGTTCTCCACATCCCCAAATCCTCCTCCCTTTACTTGTTGATCATGTCCATGGTTCCTAATAACAATTAAATCATTAAATAGCAATCCATTCTCAAACTCACATGGGTAGGAAGTTAGGAACGAGTTCACCTGCTGATTTAGTAAACGTGCTCGTGCTCTTGTGATTGGTCCTTGTATATCAATGTGAGTATCCACTGTTGCGATGTAATCATCATCCTCCCCTTCTTGAATCGGAGTCGTCCTTGACTCAAGATCATCTTCTTCTCCCAAGTATGGTCATAAATCTGAAATGTTAAATGTGGGACTAACCCCAAAATCGGGAGGCAACTCAAGTTTATATGAATTGTCATTGATCTTTTCAACAATCTTAAAAGGACCAGCAGCACGTGGCATAAGTTTAGATTTTCTCAAGTGAGGGAATCGTTCTTTTCTCAAATGTAGCCATACCAAGTCCCCTGGTTCAAGTTTTACTTCTTTTCGACCTTTACTACCAGAAATTCTATACTTCTCATTCATCCTTTCAATATTTTTCTTTGTAGTTTCATGCATCTTAATAATGAATTCAGATCGTTATGTAGCATCCAAATTTATAGTTTCAGAAGGAGGCAAAGGTAATAAATCAATAGGAGCACGGAGATTGAAACCGTACACTACCTGGAATGGACTTACCTTTGTAGTAGAGTGAACTGACCTGTTGTAAGCAAATTCTATATGTAGTAAACAATCCTCCCAACCCTTTAAATTTGTTTTTAAAACAGCCCGCAACATAGTGGATAGAGTACACTTTACTACCTCAGTTTGTCCATCGGTTTGTGGGTGACATGTGGTTGTAAACAGCAGCTTGTTCCCAATTTATACCACAAAGTTCTCCAAAAATGACTTAAAAATTTTGCACCGCGATAAAAAACAATGGTATTTGGCACACCATGTAAATGAATAATTTCCGTCATAAACAAATCAGCAATGTGTGAGGCATTATCATTCTTATGACAAGGTATAAAATGTGCCATTTTGGAGAAACGATCAACAACCACAAAAATACTATCCCTCCACCTCTTAGTCCTAGGCAATCCATGGAAATATCCTGCCAAGGTACACTAGGAACAGGAAGAGGCATATAAAGACCATGTGGGTTAAGTCGAGACTTAGCTTTATTGCAAGTAGTGCATCGTGACATGTAGCACTCGACATCACGTCTCATCTTTGGCCAAAAGAAGTGTGCGGCCAGCACATCCTCCATTTTCTTCACTCCAAAATGTCCCATCAAACCTCCTCCATGTGCTTCCTACAATAATAGGCGAACGGAACTAGCAGGAACACATAGCTTGTTAGCACGATAGAGGAGGCCCTCCCGTAGTACATATTTATTCCAAGTTCTTCATTCTCTACAATTTTCAAAGACATCTTCGAAGTCCAAATCAGTAGGGTATAATCCTTTTATTGTTTCCACATCAAATATTTTATGATCAAGTTGGGACAACATGGTGTAACGTCTAGATAGTGCATCTGCAATAACATTCTCCTTCCCTTTCTTATGCTTAATGATGTATGGAAACGATTCTATGAACTCAATCCATTTAGCATGTCATTTATTCAGATTGGTTTGACACTTAAGATACTTCAAAGATTCATGATTGGAATGTATGACGAACTCCTTAGACCAAAGGTAATGTTGCCAAGTTTTTAGAACTCGCACTAAGGCATACAATTCCTTATCATAAGTAGAATAATTCAGAGAAGGACCATGCAATTTTTCACTAAAGAATGCAATGGGTTTACCTCCTTGTATGAGAACACCTCCAATACCAATGCCGCTTGCATCACATTCTAGCTCAAATGTCTTGTCAAAATCAGGAAGTTTTAGCAATGGTGCTTGTATAAGCTTTGATTTGAGAACATCAAAAGCTTGTTGCTGCTGTTCGCCTCATCGAAACTGCACTCCCTTCTTTGTTAGTTCATTGAGAGGTGCTGCAATGGTGCTGAAATCCCGTACAAAGCGTCAATAAAAACCTGCAAGACCAAGAAAACTACGCACCTGCGTGACGGTCGATGGAGTTGGCCAGCTAGTGATCGCCACAATTTTTGCCTCATCCATCTAAATTCCCTGCGATGAAACAACATATCCAAGAAACAAAACTCGATTGGTGCAAAAGACGTACTTTTCGAGGTTACCAAACAAACGTGCATCTTTCAAGACACTGAAAACAACACGTAAATGATCAAGATGTTCGTCATATGACTTGCTGTAAATGAGGATATCATTGAAGTAAACCACCACAAATTTTCTAATAAAAGAACGTAAAACCTTGTTCATTAATCACATAAAAGTGCTAGGTGCATTAGTTAAACCAAAAGGCATGACTAACCACTCAGAAAGTCCAAACTTGGTTTTAAATACAGTTTTCCATTCATCTCCTAGTACCATTCTACTTTGGTGGTAACCACTACGCAAGTCAATTTTTGTGAAAATAATAGCACCACTCAATTCATCAAGCATATCATCTAAGCGAGGAATAGGATAACGATATCGAATGGTGATGTTATTAATCGCTCTACAATCAACACACATGTGTCAGCTACCATCTTTCTTAGGAACCAAAAGAACAGGAACAGAACAAGGACTGAGGCTTTCACGAATATACCCGCGGTTCAAAAGATCTTGAACTTGTCACTGAATTTCCCTTGTCTCTTCCGGATTTGTCCTGTACACCGCACGATTTGGCAAACTTGCCCTTGGAATCAAGTCGATCTTATGTTCGATGCCCCTCATAGGTGGTAATCCAGGGGGTATCTCAGGGGGAAACACATCTGCAAAATCCCGCAAAAGGTTAGCAACAGCAGGGGGCAATGCAATGGACACTTCATGAATTGAAAACATGGCTTCTTTGCAAACTAAAGCATAGTACATCCCCTTGGTATTAAATAAATCAGCAAGGTCAGATTTAGTTGTGAGCAGCGAAGGTGATTTTAACTTAATTACTTGCTGTTTTTCAAAGTCTAGTGATTTTGTTGCCTTATCATCACGTGTTCTACTTTTCTCAAAATGTACAATTTCAGCAGGAGTCATAGGAAGCAAAGTGATTTTCTTTTCTTTATGCATCAGAGAATATTAATTAGTTCTACCATGATGAATAGCACCCGTATCAAATTCCCAAGGACGTTCCAACAAAAGAGAACAAGCATCCATAGGTACAACATCAAAATCGGCAAAATCATGGTAAGAACCAATCGAAAAATGTACTCTCACTGTTTGTGTTACCCTAACCTTACCGCTGTTGTTGAACCACTGAATGTGGTATGGATGAGGGTGTGCTCTTGTTGTCAACCCAAGTTTCTTGACCACATCCATGTTCACCAAGTTATTGCAGCTGCCTCCATCAACTATAGTGTGCACACGGCAGTCCTTGACGATGAGAAACATGTGAAAAAGATTGTGTCGTTGTAGCTTGTCATCCGCCTCAACTTTGGAGCTCAAAGCACGCTGCACAATTATGCTTCTATAATTTTCCGTTGCTGCAGTACCAAGTACCTCTTCATCTGTGCTATAGTGATCATCTTTTGGTCCTGCAACGTTAGTAGCAAGAGAATATTCATCTTCAACATCCGAAGTACTATCGTACCTGCCATCAGCTCGTGCTATGTATGCTCGTTTGCTAGGGCAATCTTTGAGCACATGACCAACTCCCTGGCAGCGGTGACACTTAATGTCGGAAGTTCGACTCATGGAAGGAGTGGAAGATGTAGGCTTGAATGGTGTCGTCTTGCTGCCCTTCAGCGTGCGAGGAAATGGAGCAGTAGGTGAAGTTCATTGGCCACCATTGGATGGTGTAGTGGCTGTACGAAAACTCGAAGATGGTGCTGTTTTAGATGGTGTAGATGTCGAACGCGGTGTGAAGGTGCTCCTCGTGCGTTGTTGCTACTGCTGTTGGCGGCCCTGCAATTCTTTTTCTGCCAACATAGCCAGCTGAAATAATCTGTTAACAGTATCATATTCCTTATAATCAACAATGTCCTGAATTCCACGCCTCAACCCCCCATAAAAACGAGCTATTTCATCATCCATGTCCTCTACTACCCCACAACATAACATACCCTTTTGTAACTCTTGATAATACTCCTCTACGGACATGTTACCTTGGTCTAAGCGCTGCAAGTTTTTGCGAAGGTCCCGCTGAAAAGAAGGAGGAGCAAAACGAACACGCATAGCTTCCTTTAATCTATCCCATGTTGGAGGATCAGTTCTAGTTTTAACAAATTCATTCCACCATATGATAGCAAAATCCTTAAACTCACTAGTGGCTTGACAAACTCTATGTTGTTCGGGAACAAGGTGGGCATTAAATTTCTGCTCTACTGTCATCTCCCAATCAAGATATGCCTTAGCATCATAAGCACTAGAAAAAGAGGGTATAGTAAATTTGACTTTAGCAAAAGGATCATCAAGAGGGCGATTAAAATTGTTATGACAATCATTGTAATTATAACAATTATCACCTCCCATACCTCATAGATAAAGTGGAAGTCGTGGTTGATTGTTATGATCTTCTATATTATAAGCACCGTCTTCACGATCTTCAGCGAGAGGAAGCCGCGCCTCAAGAGTATCCATCCGAACAACAAGATCAACAAGTTGGCGATTCAAGGTCGTCAATGACGCCTCTGTTGATGTGTGGGTTTTGGTGAACATATCTGTCATTTCCCTCATCATGTCATTCAACTCAGCATGTTGAACACATTCATCATCTCTTTTATCTTCTGCCATTGTTAGTAGTAAATAAAAGACAACAAAAAGATGTTATCCCTATCAACTACAAAGGATAGTGGCAATGTGAAAAGTGGAAGGAAGGAAACAATCTCTCTCTCTCTCTCTCTCAAGCGTCTTACCACGTTCTTACAAGTGTTCTTACTGACACAGCAGGTGGTAAACGGTGGATGGTGAGAACCAATGAAGCGTGGAGTGATTGCAAAGGTACCTGTTCTGCTCAAGAGGAAAAAAGTGGAGCTTAGATGGCACAGTATGGTGGCTAATAAGCAAAAATCATTAACAGCAAAATAAAGTTGAATAAGTATTCAATGTAGGAACTGTTGCTGGTTAACAAGTGTTCTAGGCCTAGCACAACACAAGGCAGTAGAAAGGCAAATAGAAGATCAGGAAGATATAACCAACAAGTACAACACAAGTGTATAGGCCAACTGTTTTCAAGTGTGTGCTGTCAATGCTTTAATATCTGTGCTCTCTTCACTATTTTTTTTCTTTTTTTAATATTTTTCTGATATTTTTTGTTTACTCAAGAGCACAAAAATAGGAAACACACAACTTTGCAGCTCAATTGGATGTAAGATGTGGCCTATATAAAATCAGGAAGATTCTTAAAAATTTGTGCTGAAACTTTGGAGGCCGTATAGTCTATCTTCTGAGGTGAATTTGGCCAAACAAATTTCCCCTAACATGGTGAAGCGGTGGAAAATCGATTGTGAAATTTTGAGTAGATCATTTTGAAAAAAAAATCGCCCGATTTCGAGTTCGTATGCAAAAGTTATGGCCGTTTTAAGGTAGGATATCCGAGTTACTGTTTTTTATGTTGATTCGAACTCGGTTTTGAAACAGATCTCACAATAGGATGTGAAAAACAATTGGAATTTAGCAATGACGACTGATGGGATGTTGTGTGATGAATCAAGGACTGGCACAATGGTTTATCACCTGTTCTAGGGCTGGCGATGCAGGAGTTCACGCAAGGCGGCTAGCTAGAGCAAACCGATGATCTTGGTGGATCGGTTTGTTGTTTAGGGATTGTGGAATAGGTGAGCAGCAAGAAAAACAAGGAAGAAAAAATGATAACTACGACCGAAAAACACAAAGTTAAACCAGCAACAAGACTCGACCACACTAATGCAAACTCAACAATGCAAACTGAAAAACGAAACTTGCAGGCACTATGGTCTAGGAATCGGTAAACACGATATGTTTTTGTTGACTTTTTCTATGGACTCTAGGTATGAAAGACAAAACTAATCTAGTGGGAAATCAAAGTACCTCACGGGCAAACAGAAATCTGATACCAATTGATGAGTGGTGTAGGCCCGATCTTCCGAAAGGTAGGTCGATTGAAGTGGAGATCTTGACGTTGATGATCCGAGGCACTCGAGCAGACCCGAATTACCACTGCAATCACTACACCTATGCTCCGTTGGTTATCAACCGTGCTTCATATGCTTGATCTCGCCAAGAAGGCAATCCCTGCAGGTGCAACCGAGAACACAAGCAAGAACGATGAAGATGCAATCTGAAATTACGAAATTGGGGTCTCACAAACCGTAGAATGGAGAGATTGTTTAATCTAAGAAAAACACACCGAACATGGCCGGTGGCTACAGTATTTAAAGGCTAGGGTTCGGCCATAAGACCCTTAGACGCGTCCCTAATGGACTCATACGGGATACAAGGCCCAAAAGCCCAATACGGTGGTGCAGCATCGGACAGAACTCTGAATTCGACTTTTTTTCGAAAATTCCCAATTATTCCTGGCGAATTTTAATGTGGTACCAGAACCATTGGAAAGTTTATCTTCTCATCTTTCCATTCATATGTAGAACATCGAAAACGGAGTCCGTATGCATCCTGGACGTCCGTTTTAAGATGGACTGCTCCTGGACTCCGAGTTGAACTCGAGTCCAAGTTGGCGACTGTTTCCATCAACTTGTGGATGTCCCATCTGGTTCTCCACGTCCCCAAATCCTCCTCTCTTTACTTGTTGATCATGTCCATGGTTCCTAATAACAATTAAATCATTAAATAGCAATCCATTCTCAAA
Organism: Neostapfia colusana; assembly: GCA_030760725.1. Lineage (NCBI taxonomy): Eukaryota > Viridiplantae > Streptophyta > Magnoliopsida > Poales > Poaceae > Neostapfia > Neostapfia colusana. Next base: position 33,297,744 of record JASWHV010000007.1, read on the forward strand.
CTCACATGGGTAGGAAGTTAGGAACGAGTTCACCTGCTGATTTAGTAACCGTGTTCGTGCTCTTATGATTGGTCCTTGTATATCAATGTGAGTATCCACTGTTTTGATGTCCTCATCACGTACCGCCGATTTCCCAACATTCCCAACCCCGACCTCTAGGGGTAGCCACGATTCTCCCCTTAGCGCCCAGGCGATAGGCGTCCCTAAAGAGAAGGCCCGAGCCCGAGCTCGGAAGAGGACGATGCAGGTAGCCTTCAATGCGGAGCAGGCACTGCCAAGTGGAGACCACCCCGTGGTTCACCCACTCCGGGATCGCAGAGGGTGGTGCCGTGCGATGCGGCACCCAACAGCACACAAGAAAAGAATAAGAACAACATACAAACTTTTATTTGATATAAAACAGCAGAAGTCTTTACAAAACATAATTATACAGCGGAAGTGTTCTTTATAACTAAGCAACAGCGTAGCCATCCAGCCAGGGACGCTACACACTAGCAACATAGAACCGGAGATCACGGCGGCGTGCAGGGCTCCAGCTCAGCCGTGTACCCCGACGGGGGCATTGCCTCGTCCTCGGAACCTTCCTCATAACTCTCACTTGCACACAGCTCAAATATTGCAACTGTGAGCACGATGGCTCAGCAAGGCTTAACCGACAACCCTAACATGTTGATCATTACTTTCAGTTTTTATAGCAATGGTTTCATGTGCCTTAGGCAGCCCTCACATCGGAAGTCCACAATCAAACAAGAAACACTTTCCTCCGATGTGGTGATGCCCAAAGTGGAAGATAAACTTAATTCGCTCTACAACTACAACATACAAGGTTTCAAGACATTAATAGTTCAATGCAGCATATTCATTTGACTAATTTCACTTCTTACTACGTCACAGCGCAGTGAACAAGCGGTACTCAAATAACCGCGAGGGACGGTGATTGCAATCAGGAGACACCCGGATAACACGTCACATACACCCACTTTCAGAAGTGTGATGCTTCACACCTTGCTACTCTGTTGTATGCAACAACCTTTCAAAGGCAACCCAAATGCCGAACTGGTCCATCCGTAACGGACAGGAGGTCCCCGCGTGGAGCGTGTCTGTGCCCACCGGCAGATTTACACCTTGCTACCCTCAACCCACTCCTATAAAACGGTTGGGTAAGGCTTGGCACCCAGGTTAACCAATTACATAGGTTTCCTGGTTCCCATATGCCAGTATGCATCCGGTACTGTTCGATACTTGTCCAGCAGGGCCGCACACGGCTCAGCCCTCAATCGACACCAACAGGGCTACACACGTGAGACCTCCACTCACTGCATCCTATCCCCCCTGCCGGGTCTCAGTTTCACAATCTTAAGCCATTATTTACCTCTTTCCACACCATGTGAATAAATACCTATCTCGCGAGTTGATTCCAACCACTCGACTTCTACCGAGATCCTAAGAACATTAGCATGACATTCTCTACTCATCAAGTTTGTAAATTACCCAACCCTTCATATGACTTGAAGTTATGCAAGTGGGGTTTCAAACACCTTAACTCTAATGCAACCATTCAACCTAGACATAAGTGATAGAAATGAAAATTTTGCAAAAGTACTTAAATGCAAACCAGGGCTTGCCTGGTTGCGAGTTAAACGGAAAGTCAGCGTCTGGTGGGAGGACGTCCAACGGCTCCGGCGTATCCTCAACTTCGGTCACTATATGAAATGTAGCAAAATATATGTATAAGTGCTAAGGCATTATAAGAATTCAACTTCTATTTATAGCTACTGCTATTTAGGATCCTTAATTGGCTTTGGGATTTTTCCAGTGGATACTAGACTCTCTAAGGATGATCTGAGCAAAATTTGGAGAAATTTCATTGCACCTTGTGGTCTCCAAAATTCCCACACGTACAAGGCTTCTCTGAATTTTGAGCCCAAATCTGGAGTTTTAACAAGTCTAACAGTTGTGGATCTAATTAGGGTAGGTGTCCATGGTTCTAACAAAATTTGTTTCACCATTTTTGGAGCTACCAACAGAGAGATATGAATTTCTGAAGTTGGACAGGAGTTCTGAAAAGTTTCTGTTTAGAATTTGAATTTCCAAATAAAGGCTGAACTTGGGAAGAAAATTTATCCTAGCGAATGAACTCCAATGAATCTCAAATTTTTACTGGAGATCATTAATATTATGAAGGATCTTCTGGCCAAATTTGAGGAAATTCCATAACAGGGATCTTCTGTAATTAATTCCCAAAAATTTAAATTGGATGAATTTTGGAGAAATTTCCAAAAATCTTCAGATCAATTTCTTTGCATTTCTGCAAAGTACTGACTGAGAAGAATCCAACAATTTTGTTTCACAAATTTTGGACATTCCTACTGAAAGTTATGGTCATTTGAAGTTTGCACTAAATCTGAAAAATAAAGAAATGTTTAAATTCTGGTTGTGGGCCCCACCCGTGGCGCTATCCACTCAGATGGCGGCAACACCGAGACCACAGGGTTATTTCCCGTGCAGCCGCATCTGATCCGGTGCCACACGCCGATCCGCGCACGGAAACAGAGGCTGACCGGTGGGACCAGGCCCTCCTTCGTCTACCTCGCGCTGCCCGCGCATCCCGCGGCGGCGCACTCCGGCGAGGCTCGCCGGGATGGGGTTCCCGTGGTCCAAACTTTACCAAACTTGCAGCCTGTGAGTTTTACACCATGCTGAACACGATGGTGGGGTCAGGAGCGGATGACAACGGCCGGAACAGTGCTTGCACCGGCGGCCATGTCCAACTCCACTTCGGCGACCTCGTTCTCACTCGGCAGTGGGTCATTCGGGCTAGGGTTTGCTCTAAAAGCACCAGTGACGCATGGACAACTTCGACCCATAGCTCGCTCTCCATGAAAACCACTGGAAATGGGACCTCACCGGCGACCCGAACCTGCCAAACGACGATGGCGACAAAAACTCAAAGAACTCCTCCAGTCCTTGATGGTTTCTAGCGCCGTTTGAGCGAGAAGGACCTTAGTGATCTAGCAAAGATTCTCCTAGACCATAATGAGCTCTAGCTACTGCTGCGTGATGAATTTGATCACAGACCGAAAGGCGTCGCTATGAACTAGGGTTTGGTAAAACCCAAAATTCTCGCTACCCACGGAACCAAATGAAGAACAGTTTTCGGCTACACCATCTAGGTTGTCAAGCGCACCTTTTTTGTATAGAGAACCAGAGATGACGACGGCCGTGGCGTGCTGGCGATGGTGAGACCGAACGGTGCCCTCTAGGACTCTTTGTTTCCACCCCTAGAACTCTCTTTTCCCCCTTATAAATATAACCCCCACCCCCTAGCCGCACCCCTCCCCCTTTGGCCGCCGCCCCCTCTGCCCCAAGTCGCCGAGTCCCCCCCCCTGCTGCCAAGTCGCTGAGACCCCCCCCTTGCCAGAGTTTGGCTGCCATCGAGCCCTGTCACGCCTCGCCGTCGCCGGAGAAGAAGCCCGACGTTCTGCCCTAGCCATAATTCTCCACGGAAAAATTCCCCGCTGCTGCTGTTGCTAGGCGGGAGGCCCTGCCGCAAGGAAGAAGTGAGGTAGGTCTTCATTACCCCTCTTACGATGTCGCCGCTGTTTCTACGCACCCGTTTTCTTCGCCCCCTTCGAGCAGAAAGTTCTGCGTGTGGACAGATCATGTTTTGGTCGATTTTTGACGGTGAAATTGATCTACATCTTGTGTCAAGATCATCGCCACGTTCAAACTTTATCCCAGCACCCCTGTTCATCATAAAACCCCATGGAAGCCTACTAAAACATGCAAGAACACGTACAAACGGGTTCTATAAAACTGCACCATAGGAATTGCATTCATTCACCTCATTGCATCTTAGTAAAGTTTGTGCATGATAATTGATTGCTGTAAATTTTGTATGTGCGTGGTCGTGAGTAGAAGGACAAGCTCAAGAGCCCGTCTACAAGGAGCTACAACACCAAGACTTCGAGACGCTTGAGCAACATGAGCCACGGGAGCAAGGCAAGTGCCCCTTGAACATATTGATCCCAAGTTTTCGAAACTGTTTTGCTTGCAAAAACTCGTATGCTTGAGTCAACTTGATGGGACATCCTTATTATAGGAGTTTACTAGTTTTTTTAACCATCCTTGTCGCCAGGAAAGTTGATGAGTCGGGTATGATCATTTTTCCTTTTTGTTTCGCTTAAGTTACGGGATATAGGAAGCTGAAATAAAACATGGTTAGCTACTGTACTCATATGAGTAATGATGATGAGAACTTGATGATGATGTTAATGAGCATGGAAACGGGGAGATCTAGGCAAGCCTAGTTCGTGGATGTTGCTGAATGAGATGGTGGTTTGCTTGCCGTAGATCTGAGGACCGGTTCATGCGAGCACATGCCAGGAAAACAGTGCGACCACAAGGCCAAATATGGGTGCGGCTTAGCTGACTAATTATGTGTGTTGCTAGCTTGTTATGGACCGTTGGATGGAGCGGGGAAGGAGAGTCGATGAGGACTGCCCTGGGAACTGCATGGCACAAGAGGGGGTCCTGGGTGGGAGAATGGAGATTCAAGCCTGTCGGTGAAACCTCAGTGGGTCCATACATCCTAGTAGCCCATTTGTAAAGGCTATTTTGTGATCTCTTGGCCATACACTGACGGTTGTGTACTGGTATAATGGAGATTCTTTCTAGTCGCCGACGGGTGAAGAAATCACGAACTTGTGGGTAAAGTGGTGCCAGCTCTGCAGTGTAAAACTATCATGATAGCCGTGCTTTCGGTCACAAGCACCTGTCCAACTTCCATGATTAGAGGCAAAACTTGGGATGTTTATTCGCTATGGTTGTGGTATGGTCATTGGGATTGGTTTTGGGACTGTTTTGGGTCATGACAATGAATTTAGTTTCGGTTATATGAATATGATATGGTTATGAATATTTATGAGTATGAGATGAACTTGAGAAAGATTATTGGCTGGTTGAGACTTGATATATGGTGAAATATGATGAAGGAATGTTGCTTATTAACTTGGTTATGATGGGATTTTAACTCACTTAGACTTAGATGCTCTTTTTACCATATTTGTGAAATAAATTTTGCTTGCTGCAATGAGCCTTTTTATTGCCTACCTTGTTGTAAGCTACATGTCATACTTTTCCCGCACTTGCTGAGTACGACATGTACTCACCCTTGCATTCCCACATATACATCAGCTACAGGAGAAGATTATTTCGAGGAATATGTGGAGTACTAGGCGTACGCACTACCGTCAACATGCCTGTGGAGTTGAAGTTGGAGCATTCTGTCTTAGCCATTTTCCGCTGTCGTTTAGAATCTTCCGCTGCATGAATAAGTTAGATATTCATGAGTGAGACATTGAGTCAATGTAATAAAGTACTTAAACATTATTTGTATGTGGTTATAATCTGAATTCAGTTTGTGGAATACATGTGTATTTGTGATGAACATCATGGGCACACATATGCATTCACTTGGTTCATTTTCGGAACCGGGTGTCACAAATTGGTACCAGAGCCACATTGACCATAGGACGCAAGCCTAGGTAGAATGGACACTCTAAAACACATAGGAGCACCCCTGTAAACTTTTATTTTCAAAAATTGCTTGCTGGTGCACTTTACTTGTCAATTCAGTCACCGCAAAGTGCTATTTCAGCCCCTCTTTTTCTCTTCTTTTGAACAGCAATACTTTTGTTTTCTTGCTTCATAGCTTCTGAAGTTTTGAAGTTATTCTATTATTCTCTAAAGTTTCTCATGTCTTATTTATAGATGCTGGTGACTAGGAGCACAGCACGCATAAGGACTCGTCCACCACCACTTGGGTGTGCACTTAACCCCATTGAGGTGTCCGATGGACCATATTGGGAGGAGGTGAAGATGGAACCTCATGATGAAGATGAAGTCAATAGCTCTATGCGTGAGGAAGAGGATCCGGAAGAGGTGGAACCATTCGAAGATGACATGGAAGATGATCCACAAGAACGGCATTGGTACGCACCTCAGGAGGGGTTTCACACGGGCTTACACCCAGCGGAGCCTCATGAAGCTATGTCGGAAGGAGATGGATCCAAAGAGGAGCCACCCCCCACTGAGGCCAAGAATGAAGGTGATGAACGGGCCAACCATTCAAGTCAATAATTTGGGTCCGAGGGATGGATGGAGGACACATATCCAAGGAGCTTGAAGAGTTTCTGAATTGCTGCAGCCTATACCTGGAGTATCTCCTAAAGAAAGTCCCTCGTCTCAGACATGAAGAGTGGAAGGCTGAGGTAACCATCCTATCTAATGGTAGTAGGGTTGTCACCCGGCACTTCGCACCCACATGGAGAGCTACAAGGGCAGAAGCTATTGATGATGCTGCATGGGATGCACTCACCGGACTGTGCTACGCTTTCCGTGAGCAGATTGAGAACACTACTTTTGAACTGCACCCGTATAGGAAGAGTGGTACAAGGAGATCATTGGACCCCATGAAGGAGCTCTTTCCAATCCACAAGCTGCTGATAAGTCTCAGAGATTGCTCGTGGAGTTAGGAAACCTCTACGCAAGCGCACAAGAAGAGATCCGTTACCTCCGCAAGAAGCTGTACTTGCTGGAAAACAGGAGGAGACTCATGCCAACGCGGGAGCAAATGGAGCACCAGCGTCATCTATCCCTACATGGACTGCCGACTCACCATGGCGTGTGCCCATGTATGGACCACCCCTGTCACACGGCGAGAACAGCACCGGTTCTCACGATTAAGTTTAGGTTTCCACTGAATAAAGCTGTAGTAGGAACGTTTAGACCGCAGTAGATGAAATAAGAGTAGTGTGCAGAATTTTATGATGATTGCTTGTGTTTGTGTGTTTGGTGTGAGTTGTGGGACGCTTCGGCGAATGTCCGCATCCACACATAGTAGAGAGATGTGAGATGCTTCGGCACTTGTTCACATCCTCATATAGGCTGATATTAATGAAAGAAGTTGCTTAGTTCATACACCTTGATGCATATAGTTGAGAAATCACTTCTTTCAAATCTGAACTCTAGCTCCTACAAATATAGTATGTACGAAAGTAAGCCTTAAAATAAGGGGGATAGACTTTCTTGCCAACCTTATTTGTCTTGGATTCCCAAGGGATTGACATAAGAAAACATTATTTGCTTTCTGGAATACACAACTTGTTAGCTCGGAACAAGAACCCATCGTTTACATGGAATTTACCCCATGGTTTACCACCCTTGCAATGCATCGCAATGTCCTTAAAATAAGAATCATCGGCAAATTGTTTTTTCACAGTTTGTAAGCCAAAATTTTTAAAATCTAACTGAGACAGCATGGTGTATCGACGCGACAAAGCATCAGCAATAATGTTTTCTTTCCCGTTCTTGTGTTTAATTATGGGGAACCCCTTCCGTGATCCACACTCCAGGATACACATTGGGTGGTGTCGTGCGATACGGCACCCAATAGCATACACGAAAAGAAACCATAAATATACAAAGTCTGTTATTTCTCAATATAGTGTCATTTACAACATAATGTACCACTAAGGTACATGCAGCGGAATATAACACGTACTCTCGGTCCTAAAAATGAAAAATAGAAGACGTCCAGCCCGCGGATGCTTCTTACCACCTTCAACAAAAGTGAGTACAGCAGCAAGGTTTCCGGTGAGTCTCCGATGTCTCACCGAACAACCATCTTCATAGCAAATTTAATATAACCTGCAAAACACTAATAATGCAACCGTGAACTCGAAAGCTCAGCAAGACTTAACCGACACTGCTAACATGAAACTCTATATGCAGGGATTAATAATATAGGAAAAATATGTTGCAATAAAGGCACGCCTACATGTTAATCCTTACTTTCAGTTCTATAGCAGTAGATTAATATGCCTTAGGCAGCCCTCACATAGGAAGTCCACAATCAAACAAGAAACGCTTTCCTCCGATGTGGTTATGCCCAAAGTGGAAGATAAACTTAGTGAGCTCTACAACTATAGCATAAATGGTTTGCAATACAATGAACTTAAGAACTTCACAACAGCAATGATTCATCTCACTTCATCTGGAAGTAATAGCTACGTCACAACTCAGTGAACAACTGGTACTCATATAACCGCGAGGGATGGTGATTCGAATCAGAACACACCCGGAACACACGACACATAGACCCGCCACGAAAGACTCACACAAGAGCTCTTTCTTACGTTGTATGCAGCAACCTTTCACCCGTCACTCCAATGGCGAACCAGTTCTACCGACCCGTCAGAAGGGCCACTACCCGGAACACGTCAGAGTTGCTCTGCTAGTGGGTTTACACCTCTGACACAAACCCCCCAAAGGACGGCGGTATAAGTTTCGACACGAGAGTACCCGAGTAACATCGGTTTCCTAGACCCCATAATTCCAATATGCATCCGGTACTGTTCAAACTTGCTCAACAGGGCGGCATACATATCAGTCCTTAACCGACTCAAACAGAGCTACGGCAACACAGGCCCAACGTCCTGCTGCTCCTACTCTCTACTCGGTCTCATTTTCCACTCCAGGAATTTCATTCTCTAGAATCATACCCCGTGAACCACGATCCTAGCCTCACGAGTAGCTTCCAACTACCCGACTTGTACCGATTCCTATACAACTTACGCCTAGCAGAAACTACACGAAGGTAACCTGTTATACCCTTCAACTCCAGGGGTTTGTGGTTCATGCATTTGGAGTATCAATCACCCTTGACCTAATGCACAATACATACTAGACCAAAGAAAGTGATACAAAGTAAAATATAACTAAAAGCTGTTAAATACCAACAGGGGCTTGCCTTATGTTGCTGCAGGTTTAATCCTACTTTAAAGTCAGTATCTTGGCGACTATTTAAGCCTCAACTTGCTGCTCCGAGTCGAGTTCCTCGTCGAACTCCTTCGTCGTGTTTCCTAGCGATAAGAATATGCACAAGTTTATATTGCGAGTGAATAAATTATAAAACAAAAGTGTTTTATGACTTAAGAAGGGTTCATATCAACTAAGATTTAATAGTTGGGTCTGGCTATGTGCTGGAACAGAGAAAAGAACATTTGAGCAGTGGAAGTTTTTAAGTAAGTTTAATGTAGCTATTTAGTGGACATAAATATGAAGCTGGAAGAAATAGCAGAAAACTGGGGAAGATGATCTCAACCTGCTCTGAAATTTTTACAGTGCTCCATAGATCATACAGAGTTATGGCTTGCAAAAGTTCAGACAAAGTTGATGTAAGGTGTGGCCTAAGGAATTTTCTTAGCTATTTGGCTTCTCTGAATTGCTATGGCAATTCTAGGGTATTGGCATGCTCCAAATTTGGTTTTTTAGAATCTTGGGAGTCTTATGAGTCCATAGGATTTGGTTTCACCATTTTTGGAACTTCATACACAGAGATATGGAATTTACAAGATTGGCTAAAAGCTGGAAAAATGTTTCTGTTATTTTTCCTAATTTTCAGAGACATACAAGATCGAATCATCATTTGGACTAGCAAATTAAATTCAATGCCTCTGAAATTTTTACTTGAGTTCAAGTATATTTGGAATAATGTCCTTCCCAAAATTGGGAATTTTCCAATAAACAGATCTCCTGTAATTAATTCCCTAAAATGTTCTTTAATTGAATTATTGAGCCAAATCCAGGGCGCTCCATAAATATTGGGATGCACCCCTGGATATTACTCATTGAGAGGAATTCAATGAAATTTGTTTTATAATTTTTGAAGATCCCTACTAAAAGTTATGAGGTTGCAAAGTTTGATGGAAAACTGAACCAAAATTGGAAAAAGTTTAAATTGCTGACAGTGGGGCCAACCCCTTTCTTCAACCTCGTGACAGCAGAGCTTGGTGGCAGTGCGCGGCGGTGGGCGCTGGTGAGGTTCGCCAGACCGACAATTCTGGTCGCCCCTAGGGCCCAAACTCGCCGCTCCTTATTTTTGGACCATGGGAAACTTGTTTTTGAGGTCGGCCGAGGCTACTGGCCACCAGGAACCCATCGGCAATGGGCGGCGGCGGCACCACTTCGGCGACGTCGAACTCCCTCCACAGTGGCTCAAATGCTTCGGTTTTCATCCTAGAGCACCGTGGTGGAACCCTAAGCATATTCATGCACTCAAATCAGCTCAAAAGGGGCTGCAAACATGAGTTCATCGGCGACCTAGGGCAAAAACAGGTGGCGGCTTGGAATTTGCAAAGAACAGTGCCTAAACATGATGAGTTTCGATGGTTTTTGATCCTAGAGGGGCGTGGGAAGGTCTAGAACATGTTTGTAGCTCGACACAAGCTGCGGTGGAGTGATCACTATGAATTTTGAGTTTTGGGCGGCTTGGTTCTATGAATACCAAAACAATAAATGGAGAAATTCTCCCTCAGTGATGCATGAGAGGAGGAAAGGTTTGCACGGTCGTGTTGAGCACCTGAGGGCGGTTCTGTTCTCTGTAGAATGTCAGCCACGAGGAAGCTCGGAGCACTTGGGCGCCGGGGAGCCGAGGCAGTTGGGCGGCGTGAGATTTCTTCGGGGCTTTGCGAGGAAGAGGGTGAACAGCGCAAGAGGAAAAACGGTTCACGGGGCAGGGAGCTACACGCTTATCCTTCGGCCACCGGATCACCCAAGCAGGAGGTGGCTTCGGTCGATGTCGGTTGGATTCGGACGTCGGGAGGTGGTGCGCGCTGGAGACCCGATGGAGTCGGTTGCCATTTGTGAGACTGACTGGTGGGGTCCACAGCCGCAATTCTTCCTCCTCTCAGTGCTTTAGGATGCCCACACGGATTTTGTACGAAAATTTCCAAAATTGAAGGATAGACCAAAAGGAACATGAGGAACACAATGGTGCACTCAAATTTGGATTTTGGTGAAGTCGGAATTTGAAACTGAAGTTTAAATTCAAATTCAAATTCTCCCGTTTTAATTCCAACAAATAGGAAATCCTTTCCAAATGCTCTGAAAATTTGCTGGGCTACCCATGGATGTGTGGAGAACCAAATTGTGGATTTAGATCTCCATGTTTGGACATTTTTGCATGTTTAATTTAGCATTTGGAGCTCACACCTTTATATTCAAAAATTTAAATTCCTTCTCATTTCCTAGGTGTGATTGGCAGCTCCACTTGCTAGAATTTTGGGATTTCACATATTCTTCTTAATGTTAATCAATGATTTCTTATATAGAGAGAACGGCCCTCAAAAATTGCAAATACTAATTTGTTAAGAATCAATCGAATTGAAGTCATAGTGTCATCGTTGGCAGGAATCGATATATTCGCGAGATCTGGGTCACAATTTGTATCGACTAAAGAAATAGTAGGAATCCCCAAAATGGCGCATTCCTGAAGAGCTATATACTCTTTTTGCTGATCAAGGACGATCACAATGTCAGGAAACCTCGTCATATATTTAATCCCGCCGAGATATCTTTGCAAGGTAGATAATTTTCTCTTTAAGATTGCCACATCTCTTTTTGGGAGATGGTGGAATTTTCCCATCTTTTCTTCTGCTCTTAAGTCTCTAAATTGAGAAAGTCTAGTTTTGGTAATTGACAAATTCGTTAACATACCACTGAACCACTTTTTATTAACATAATGACAACGAGACTTTATTGCAGCTGATGCTACTAAATCCGCTGCTCTTTTTTTGGTACCAACAATTAAGAAGCTTTTTCCCTGACTTGCTGCATCAAAAACTAAATCACAAGCTTCTGATAAAAAACGAGCCGTTCTAGCGAGATTTGTAATATGAGTACCTTTACGCTTTGCCGAGATGCAAGGGGCCATTTTAGGATTCCATTTCTTAATACCATGACCAAAATGAACTCCCGCTTCTATCATCTCTTTCAAATTGATGTTCCAATATCTTCTTGTCATTTTTTCCACACTTCCTTTTTTTTTTCTTTTTTTTTTCGTCTTACCATTACGGAATTGATTTCTTTTTAAAGATTAAAAAAGAACCGAAATATCTTGAAATAAATAATAATTGTTCCGATGGAACCTTCTACTCAGAATTGGCCATTGATACACGATATAAACACAGCCTTAATAAATTAACTGACTTCTTTTATTTAGTAAAATATGAAAATACAAAATCTAAAATAAGATCTGTTAGCATTCGAAAGTCAAAAGTCTAGTTTCAATTAAAGTAAAAAAATCTGCTTTATATGCTTTATATATCCTTAAATCGTATAAATGGGAGTAAATGGGGGTTCTGATGTCTCATAGAAATTGTTTGTTACGTCAGAATCAGAAGAAACTAATTCTGTATGGAGAAACAAAATATCTCTCATTTCCGACGTGAATAGATTTTTTTAATTTCAAAATAAAGGTTCTTGTCTTGTGGGAAACGATGCACAAATTTTTGGAATCCGGTACCAACAGGTATAATTCCCCCAGAACTACTTTTTCTTTCAGTCCTTTCAACCAATCAATACGACCTCGTAGGGCAGCTTTTGCTAAAACTCGAGCAGTTTCCTGAAAACTTGCGTCAGATATGAAACTTTGGGTATTCAGGGAAGCCCTTGTTATTCCCAATAAGATTGCCCGATAATAGATTGATTCATCCAAAGCTCGCCCTGCTCGTTCCGCTCGCAATAGTCCTATTAATTCCGCAGGTAAAAAAACATTAGACATTCCATCTTCGGAAACCCGTACTTTTGATGTTACTTGGCGTATAATAATCTCTATATGTCTATTATGGATCTGTACCCCTTGGGATCGATAAACCTTTTGGATCTTATTAACTAAAGAGATACGACTTTGGGCAATGATTAGCTCAGCTCCAATCAAGAATCCCTAGGGAACCCCAAGAATTCTTGGTATACGCTCATTCCAATCCTCAATTCTCCTTTCGAGATTCGGCGATAGTGAATCAATTGAACGCGCTTCAAATATTTGTTCTACTTTTGGAAGACCTTGCATTATATCACTAGATCTCAAGTTTTCATATATAAAGGTAACTAACCTATTTCATTTGTAAAGTATTTTTCCATAATGACCATGAACAGTTGCTCCTCTAGTGGCCAAATAAGGCTTGGCTGCTCTTATAACAAAGGAGTCCATATTAACAATGAAAATTTGACCAGAATTTTTTATATGTGATTTAAATAGACAGACATTTTTGCAAATAAATTGTCCAAGGTGAATTATTGCCAATATCTCCTCCCACGAGTCATGATGGAGAAAGTGCCAATTCAAATGGAATGGATCCAACATGGTGTTACTGTCGAAATTCGACATCCTTTTATTTTCATCTATTAAATAGTATTTAAGCCCTTGAAGTACTTGGAAGGTTTGTTTCAAATTGTCAAGGAACATGTATTTTTTAACAAGATATGATTATGTGTTAATAAATAGTAAGATGAAGAAAAATTAGATATACTAGGTACAATAGCGCCTAAGAGCCCGAAAATATCTCGAATAAGAATTCTAGGATTCGATTCTTTTACCATATTGGGATGTTTCGAATTCTTGAATAAACCAATTCGAGAACAGTTGGATGCCGACAAAATCATCAAAGATGGGTATTCTTTATTTCGATTCAACAAAGTGCCAATATCTTCTTGATGTTGGCTAAGTGATTGAATCTTCGCCTTGGAATAAAAGGAATTGGTATTGTTGCGATCTAACCTATTATTGGGAATCGGTCCTGCACTAGTCCTATCATACCTTCTTCTTGTATATGAAATAGTGGACTTGACTAACTCAATTTTTAGGAAATCGCGAATCAGATCATTTGTTCTTAACTCAACAAGGGAAGCACGAGCACCCTCTTTTTCTTCTTGTTCCCAATTCACTACCAAGCAAGTTCGAACGAATTGACTATTCGTGTGATAAATTCTTTGAGTTAACTTGCTATTTTCATGAGAAATAAAATTGACAAGTCGAAGTTGGAGATTATCCCCTTCTTGCAGGAGATCTTGCGGGAAAAGTCTTGCTAGATTTGTCCCTTCGTCCATTTCATATGCAACTGCAGGTCGAACTGAAACAAAATACTTTTCCTTGCTTTTGAGATTTTTTTCCGTTGAACATAAACCCAATTTTTTCTTTTTTTGTGACCTTAGAATCTTTTTTTTTTCTCTTTCTGGTGGTATCAAACTGGCGCCTAATATCCCCTTAAAAAGAATCTCGTCCCGAGATTCCAAAAGAAGAGATAAAGCAGTAGAGAAGGAATTACTGGATATAAGCCGACAGCAAGTCCGGATAGTTCGAATGGAGGGATTCTTCACTCTCCCATGTCGCTTCCTCCATGGTGTGATTGCTCCATAACACCTTACAAAATAGGAGCGTCCGGTTCTTTGTCGACCGAGACTTTTCATCAATAATCTGTATTGGATGCTCTGTGTAGGAGAGATCCGGTTGCAATGTCTCGAGATCTTCAGTACGGACAGCAATGGTATTCTTGAGACATTTCCGAAGCTGGGAGACGTGAAATATGTCATGCACCCCATAGAGATTGGTCGGTAGCTCAAGCCGGTAGGCTACGGGTCCACATTTCTCCGTGATAGCAAATGGACCGATAAACCGGAGAGTGAGCTTTCCTTTTACACCGAATCGATGAACTCCCTTCATTGGAGATACACGGAGATATACGTATTCTCCCACATTGAAGTTCAGCGGTCGACGTCGCTGGTCTGCATAGCTCTTCTGTCAAGATTGAGCAGCCCTTAAATTCGCTTGTATGACCCGAACTCATTGTTCGGCGTCATTGACATGGTCAATCCCGAATGTCACCCTTTCACCGAATTTGCACCAATTCAGCGGTGTGCGACATCTCCGGCCGTAGAGAGCCTCATATGGTGCCATCTTGATACTCGTCTGATAACTGTTGTTGTATGAGAATTCCGCCAACGGTAAATAAGCATCCCAATTTTTACCGTGGTGGATGGCACACGCTCTCAACATATCCTCCAAGACTTGATTCACCCTCTTGGTTTGTCCATCGGTTTGAGGGTGATATGTGGAGCTTCTAAGCAATTTTGTTCCCAAAGATGCATGCAGCTGTTCCCAGAAACGAGAAATGAACAGTGCACCATGATCTGAAGCTATAGTTCTTGGAACTCCATGCTGGCATAATATCCGGGCAATTTGAATAACTCCGCATATTTCTTGGCATTGAATCCAACATTTACCAGTATGAAGTGTGCTGACTTGGTTAATTGGTCAATGATTAGCTAAACTGAATCATGCTTTCGAGATGTGAGCGGCAGTCTGACAATGAAATCCATACTTACATCTTCCCACTTCCATGCCGGAATATTAAGGGGCTGCATCAAATCAGGTTTCTTCATGCGATCGGCTTTCACCCTTCGACACGTATTGCACTCGGATACACATTTAGCTATTTCCCGCTTCATCCGTGTCCACCAATACTTGTTTCTCAAATCTTGGTACATCTTGTTGCTGCCCGTATGAATGGAAAATTTTGATAAATGTGCTTCGTCTAATATTTTATTATGAAGCTTCATGTCCCGAGGAACGACTATACAGTTCTTGAACCATAATGTACCGTTCTCATCTTTCCGAAAGCACTTTACCTCTCCTTTGTCTATTCTATTCCGGATATGTGCCATTCCCTTATCTTTCTTTTGAGCCTCTACAATTTCATCTCGAATTGTAGGAATGAGGGCAAGATTAAACAATGACCCATAGGGAACCAAGCGCAGGCTCGATTCTTCCTCTTCTATTGCAGCCATGGTTAGGTTATGAACATGTGATTTCCGACTAAGTGCGTCGGCAACCATATTCTCTTTTCCCGGGTGGTAATGTATCTCTATTTCATAGTTTTTAATTAACTCTAACCATCTTTGCTGCCTCATATTTAATTCCTTTTGTGTGAAGATATATTTCAAACTTTTGTGGTCGGTGTAGAGGTGGACTAAGTTTCCAAGTAAATAGTGCCTCCACATTTTTAGAGCAAGAACCACAGCAGCTAACTCGAGGTCATGTGTCGGATAATTCTGCTCATGATTCCGAAGCTGCCTGGATCCAAAGACCACTCTCCCTTCTTGCATGACCACGCAGCCAAGGCCGATGCCGGATGCATCGCAATAAACATTAAAAGCTTTAGTTGTATCGGGCTGTGCCAACACTGGGGCTGTTGTGAGGTGCTTTACCGATGCTTTGAACGCCTCCTCACATGCTTCACTCCACACATATTTCTTGCCTTTCTTCAGAGGTTCCGTCATCGGTTTTGAAATCTTGGAGAAATTTGGAATGAATCTCCGATAGTAACCCGCTAAACCAATAAAACTACGGACTTCGTGGACTGATTTCAGTGAACTCCAATTCAGCACATGAACAATTTTGCTCGGATCAACCGCAATGCCCTCCACAGAAATAATGTGCCAAGAAATGGCACTTGGTTGATTCAAAACTCGCACTTGCTGAATTTTGCATATAGTTTGTGATCCCGTATGCGTTGGAGCACAATATGCACATGTTCAGCGTGTTCTTCCTCCGATTTAGAATACACCAAGATATCGTCGATGAAGACCACGATGAACTTGTCCAACTCCGGCATGAAGACTGAATTCATCAAGTACATAAAATGAGCCAGAGCATTGGTGAGTCCGAATGGCATGACGAGATACTCATATAAGCTGTATCTCGTCGAGAATGCCGTCTTTGGTATGTCTTCTGCCTGGATTTTGATCTGGTGATATCCGAACAGAAGATCCATATTCGAGAAAACCTTAGCACCCACTAATTGATCGAAAAGCATATCGATACGTGGTAGTGGATACTTATTCTTGATAGTTACGGCATTGAGTGAACGATAGTCCACACATAGCCTCAGAGTCTCGTCCTTTTTCTTGACGAACAGCGCGGAGCATCGCCATGGTGATAAACTTGATCGAATAAAGCCTTTGCTTAACAAGTCATTCAGCTGCTCTTTCAGCTCCGCGAGTTCTTTTGGGGCCATTTTATACGGCCTCCGAGAGATCGGTGTGGTTCCTGGTGCTAGTTCAATTTTGAACTCCACCTCATGTTCGGGAGGCATGCCCGGTAGATCCTCGGGAAACACGTCCGGATATTTCCAGACCACTGGAATGTCCTCCAGTTTCTTAGCTTCAATGCTTTGTACCGAAGTAACTTCCAGTGCAACATTTCTCAGATTCAACGTGTGTTGCCCGTGCCTCTTTGAATTCAGCTACACCGTTCGTGAACTAATATCAAATATAGCTTGGTTATGTGTCAACCAAGCCATTCCCAAGATGATGTCAATCCGCAAGCCTTCCAGGATGATAAGAGTAGTAGGATATAGCCGTCCATCCAAACACATAGGTGCTTGAGCAACGATTCTTCCCGCTGTCCTACTACCTCCCGGTGAATTAATCTGATACGATGTGGCCAAGGTTGTCGAAGGTATTTGGTGCTTAACCACATAATCTTTGATGATAAAATCATGTGTGGCACCCGAGTTCAACAACACGAACATGGACTCATCACGTAGGCTGAACATACCCGCAAACATGGGTTCTCCCACGGGAACATCTTCAACTACCATATAATTTACATTTCCCACTATCAGTGTTGTCCTTCTTGACTGACCATGTAATTTCTTTGCAGCTTGAGATGACATGTTACTGCTACTCTGTTTGGTCACATGGCACTCCTGAGTGATATGCCCCACATCGTTATTAGTATCATACGATGCGAGCTCAGGATCTTCACAATATGGAAGTGGTTGATATTCTTGTGCACTTTGCTGAGGTGGGGGTGCACAAATACTCATTGGCTGCTGCTGCAGCTGTAGCTGAACATCCATTGTTGAGTATGGATGGAATCGGATCTGCGGTGGTCCGTCAAAGGACTGAATTTCCACCCTGGATGGTAAGCAATATATCACCGGTTGTTCCTGAGGATAATCATCCGTACTTGCCGGTGATAAACTTCTGTTCCTCTGACTTTCCTTATGCTGGAGTTCAGCTATTTCTTGAATCATAGCGGCATTGACTAACTCGCTATAATTCCCTTTATTGAATAGTTCCACTTTCGCCCGAAGCTCCATGTTGAGGCCTCAGAAGAAGTAATGACACTTAACCGTCTCCTTATCCACATAAGCGGATGCATATTGTACTAAATGGTAAAATTCCATAAGTACTCCATAACACTCATCCCTTCTTGCTTGAGTTCATAGAACTCTTCAACTTTGGTTTGGATGATGCCCTCACAGATATGACGTGCACGGAAAGCATCACGAAACTTCGTCCACATCACACGATGGCCTTCAGCGATTTTAGCAAGATACTCAGACCACCAACCCCCAGCGGATCCATGAAGTTGCTGAGCGGCAAATAAAGCCTTCTCATATTCATGACACTGGAGCATGTCCAATTTAGATTCAATAACCCAGATCCAATAATCTGCCCCCAAGGCTTCTTTAGCTTCCGAGAATACCGGTGGTTGTCTTGCTAGAAAATCCAAATAAGTGTTCAGTGTGGGATTACACTGTAAGGTCTCTTTTTGGATGCCTTGCTGCACCAACATGTCAAGAGACTCAGCATTTTTCCCAACATCTCCGCCAGTCCGGTTGATGATGGCGGTGATCATCGCTACGACGAATCATTTCCATCCCCGCTGGAACCACCAACCTCATACCCGGAATGAGTATGATCCATACTGCAAGAGCGAGTAATTTACCGTTAATATCCAAGATTGTACTCAACTTGAACTCAAAATTATTAACCGCAAAAGCATCACATCAACAATGCAGCACACATTAAGGAAACAAGGTTTTTGACAATTCTGAAATATAACCATGTGAGACCTATGTGTGCTGAATACATTGGCTTTGACGATAAAAGTTTCGAATACTACCAAAACACCTTTTTAACAAGGTCCGACTCAAGGTCCGAGCTCCTGCAAGGTCCGACAATAGGTCCGACGTAAGGTCCGACTTGCTTTGTCTAGCTCTGACTTATTTTGGCTAGGTCCGACTTGTTTTTGCTAGCTCCGGTGCTAGGTCCGACTAGCTTTGGTAAGTTCCATGCTAGGTCCGACTAAGCTTTAGTAAGCTCCGACGCTAGGTCCGACTAGCTTTGGTAAGCTCCGGTTCAAGGTCCGGTTAGCTTTGGTAAGGTTCGGAGCTTGATTGCAATGGTTCTGCTTTTAACTTGCAATGTTTTGAACTTGCTTTACTCTTATGGAAAGTTTGCTAAGTATTATTTTACTAAGTTTTTGTGGTGTTTTGGTGGTTATGGCTGATATCATTTTGCTATGGTTTACAACATGCTTATGTGAGGTGCTCACGTAAGATGTTGTAGTTTCGGAACTAATGAGAGTCAAGTCGAGTACTTGTGCTCGGAAGTATTGGTTGTTTATTCATGTGCAGGTGTTGCTTGAGTTCAAGACATGGCTGGTGACGGGATCCGTTGAACTAGTCTTAGGGAGAAGATGAGGTTCAACAACCAAGTTCGGGAGGAATTGTGGTTGAGTTGATCGGGAGGTTGCGCATTATGTTTGAATCAAGAACAATGCATATGAAGGTATCTTGGACTTCGCTGGAAAATGTTTGCACGTGTGCAAGGAGTGCATGGACGTGGCTGCATGGTTCCAAGGCGTGATGAAGAGATGTAGACGTAAAGAATTGGTCGGAAAGGTCCAACCGACTAGGTTATGGACTCAGGCTGCGGCTGAGTCGTGTTTGACTCAAATATGGAAAGTTTTGAGTTGGTTATGATAGGATTTCGTGCGGGACATGAAGTTGAGTTGTTTTAGAAATGTTTGAGACGTTACTAAGGTGTTTGGAAGTTTTAAGATTGCTTCTATCTGCGTATAGAAGAGTCTTGAGCAGTATTGGAAAGTTACAGTTTGAATCCAAGTAGGAGTAGGAGTCCTACTTTGAATTGGGTTGGCCTTAGGGCTGGTTATATAAGCAAGGGGGGCCAGAGCACGTGGAGAACGACTTTGGGGCTGTTCCTATTGTGTTTTGATAAACAAAATTCGTATTCTAAAGGAACTTTTGTGCCTTGTTCGTCCGACTTGTTTCAGACAAGTTTCTCTCGTCGAGTTTCTGTTCAGCACTACCTTGCTTCGGTGGTTTTATCATAACTCTAGTTTTACAGATCCAATTGATGTGATTCTTTTTGGGTTGTCTTCACAACTTGATTATCTATAATCCGTGAAAATTTCACGGTCATTGAATTTGTGGTTTCTGATCTACACGAGTTTCATTGCAGTATTCCAGAACTGTTTTTCTCGCGTAGGACAGATTGACCTTTGTTCAATCTTTCGATCGTAACTTGAGTTTCTCTCAACGGATTTTCATGATTCTTGTTGTGACGTCTTCGTGACTTGATTCTCTACAATCTATACTAGTTTTGTCACAGTTGAACACGTTTAGATTAGTCGCATACACGGTTTTATTAACAGATCGGTTTTTCTGCTGAGGGGTGTTTTGTTGCTTCCGCTGAAAAGTTTTTATCTACCATTCACCCCCCTCTGGTAGCTTTACACGTGTACTTCGATCCTACAATTGGTATCAGAGCCAGGTTGCTCTAATCTTTTTGATTTGCACGTGTTTTAACTAATCATCATAGAGAAATACTCCGCCAAACCTTGTGCGTTTAGTGGTATTGATTTTCAGGTTTGGAAGGCACACATGGAAGCTTTCATCCAGGCGCAAGGCTTTGCAATATGGGAAAAAGTGTACAAGCCTTACGATGTGTCTTCAAACGATCAAGTCACGGCTACAAACATGAGAGATGTCGACAACAACAACAAGGCTCGGAACTTGATCATACAAGGATTAACTCAGAGCGACTTCGACCGTGTTGCACACCTCCGATCGGCGTACGTTGTGTGGAGAGCACTTTGTGACTACCACGAAGGATCCAACACGATCAAGGAGGTAAGACAGGATATGTTCATGAAAGAATACATGCGCTTTGAGATGCAACCCGGTGAGTCCATTGATGACCTCTTTGCTCGCTTTAATAAAATTCTCAGCAACTTGCGTAGCGTCAATGTTAATTTTCAGATGCTGAAAATGCTAGGCAATTACTAAGTGCATTAGACATGTCAATTTGGGAGATGAAAGTAACATCAATACGTGAATCCACTGTCATGAGTACTCTTACATTAGATGTGCTTTATTCTAAGCTAAAAACTCATAAAATTGACATTATATCACGTAAGAACCCAAATAAGACTATTGCATTTGTCTCACAACGTGATATGCCTAGCTCCAGCCAATCATCTAGCAATACACTTGCTTTGCTGTCTTCACTAACTCTGGAACAAATTGAGGAGTTTCCAGAGGAGGAGCTAGTACTTCTTTCTACTAGGTTCTCAAAAGCATTGCAAAATGTGAGAACTAGAAGGAGAGGAAGCTCCGGACCTCAACGACGCTTTGAATGTGGTAAGACAGGACACTTTCGTACAGATTGCCCTAACCTTTCAGGTCCTTCTAACCGTGATGAAAAGCAGAATAAAGTCAAGTCCTCTTTTGGCAACACCAATAAGAAAAAGAAGGGTTTTACAGGACGCAAACTGATAAACAGTTTCATCACCGCACTTCAAGAACTTGGCTTGAGTGATGTAGACATTGGAAGTGATGAAGATGATCTGGCAAACTTGTGCTTCATGGCGGGCAAATCAAAATCTAGTATGGAGCATGCAGAACACAACAGTGACAACGAAGAGGTATGTCCTACTTGCGAAGAAATGTGTGATTCTATTTCTCGTGCCACTATTATTGTTAAGAACAAGGACAAAAAGCTTAGGGACAATGCTA
Organism: Neostapfia colusana; assembly: GCA_030760725.1. Classification (NCBI taxonomy): domain Eukaryota; kingdom Viridiplantae; phylum Streptophyta; class Magnoliopsida; order Poales; family Poaceae; genus Neostapfia; species Neostapfia colusana. The sequence continues at coordinate 33,319,475 of JASWHV010000007.1, forward strand.
TTAAAATTGAGTCACTAGAATCTGAAATTAATCGTTTAAAATCCATGATTCCTAGTGATGATTCTTGTTCCTCATGTGATTTAATATATGAACAATTGTCCTCTCTAAGAAGTGCACACACCTCCACACTTGATAAACTTGAACTTGAAATCAAAAAGAACAAAAAGTCTGCTGCACTTAATGATAAAACTTGAAAGATGCTTGTTGTTCTACAATTGATTTGCATTTTCTACTTGCGATGATCTTGATAAGAAGCTACAAGATGCTATGAAAAGTTTTTCTATATCGAACAATGCTTTACGTTCTCATGAAGTTAAGTATTGTTCCAATTGCAAATTAAAAGGAAAAACTTCATGTGAAAATTGCCTTGATCTACCAAATAAACTTGATAACATGCATAGGACATTAGATCGGTTTTGTAATGGGAATAAGAACCTAAACTTGCTGCTGAATTCTTCCAAGTCTTGCAATGATAAAACTGGTTTAGGTTTTGATTCACATGCTCATGCTAAGGAACATCCACCTAAAACTGTAAAATCATTAGGAAGTGGTTTGATTCAAACAGTTCCTAAACAAAAATAAGTAGTTTTTAAATCTGCAGGAGTGTTGTCACATTCGGGTTCAAATAAGCATACTGCATGCTCATCTAGACATGAAGACAAAGTTAAATTTCATTGTACCTATTGTGGTAGAGATGGTCATGTCATAGATTTTTGTTATAGACTAGCTAAGCAACATAAAAAGGAAAGAATGCAAGCTAGATCTTATAACTCTCATGCAAAATTTGCTGCACATACTAAACCGAATGTCAGGAACATGCAACCTGCTGTTATGAGTCAGAAATATTCAAAGTTTACCTCCAGAGCTTCATTTTTTGCCTCCAGAGCTTCAGTTTTTGCCTCAGGAGCTACTGATTTTCGTGCTACACAAGTAACACCTCATATGTCAGTAGTTAAGAACAAAAAATCTCAAACTTTGACTCATAAACCTGCTGTTTTATCTCAGCTTTCGCATGTTATTCCTGCTGGACGTCGTGTGACTCCGTACTGGATTCCTAAATGCCTTTTAACTAACCCCAGTATTGAGTCATCGACGTATTGTGCTTCTATGTAGGTTACATGCTTGAGGAAGGAGAACATTTGGATTGTGTATTCAGGTTGCTCACGCCACATGACCGGTAACAAAGAATGCTTCTCCTCTCTCTCTTTTGTGTCACGTGTAGAGAATGTTACTTTTGCCGATAATTCTTCAACTCCTATAATTGCTAAGGGTTCGGTTAGAGTAAATGATCACTACACTTTGAAGAATGTGGCACTTGTCAAAAATTTGAAATACAACTTGCTTTCTGTTTCACAATTGCTAGATGAAAATCTGGAAATTATTTTCAATAAAAACTGCTGCAAAGTTGTAGGTTCAAATAGTGAGCTTATCTTTAACATGTCTCGGTTTGGAAGAGTTTTTAAAGCTGATTTTGATATGTCTTCCTCTAAGCATAGATGTCTAGTTGCAAATGATTCCAAAGATTTATATTTTTGGCATCGTAGACTTGGTCACATCTCACGCGTGTTATTGCTCTTGATCGCATACTTGGGCTGCCTAAGCTTAAAGGCGACAAAGAAATTGTGTGCTCTTCTTGTAGACATGCTAAGATGGTTGCAGGTTCACATGCTCCTCTCACAATGACCATGACAACTGAACCGGGTCAACTTTTACACCTTGACACTGTAGGACCTTCACGTGTTCAATCCTTCGGAGGTAAATGGTATGTTCTTGTGATTGTTGATGACTATTCTAGATACTCTTGGGTTTACTTTATGGCATCTAAGAATGAAGCTTTTAGTCACTTTAGAACTTTATTTCTTAGATTATCAATTGATTACCCAAGATCTTTAAGAGCAATTAGAAGTGATAATGGAACCGAATTTAAAAATCAATCGTTTGATCACTTTTGTGCTGAAAATGCAATAGATCATCAATTTTCTTCACCATATGTACCTCAAAAAAATGGTGTTGTAGAGAGAAAGAACAGAACCTTAGTTGAGATGGCTAGGACTATGCTTGATGAATATCAAACTCCTAGGAAATTTTGGGCTGATGCAATTGCAACCGCTTGTTATGTCTCAAATCGTGTTTTCTTGCGTGCTAAGCTAGGTAAAACACCATATGAGCTCAGGTTTGGACATAGGCCTAGTGTCACACACTTTAGGGTCTTTGGTTGAAATGCTTTGCTAAGAAACATGGTAATCTTGATAAATTTGAAGCTAGATCTGTTGATGGCATGTTTCTTGGTTATCCATCTCATACTAAAGGCTACCGTGTACTTTTACTTGATACTATGTCACACCCGGTTTTTCCGAAGAACAACCAAGTGAATATCACATGTATGCCAGGATCATTTTCTCATACATGTGATGACAAATAGTGAAGCATCATTTATTACAAGCCAGGTGTCGAATATAAATAAGTCTTACATCACAAATGTCTTAATGAACACTAATGCTTCATCACAAGTAAATAAACTAGCAGCGGAATATTATTCTTTAGGGCTCCATCACAGGTGTTGCCCGGGGGTCTTCATGAACCTAAAAACCTTCCTCGGGTCCAAAATCTTGGTCATTATACACCACCTCATTATCTTGACCTGAGCAGCAATATAAACCAACAAATATGCAAGGTTGAGTACCAATGGTACTCAGCAAGTGTGGGAAAATTATATCATGCATGGCTAGAACAAGGAGAGGTTGAACTCATGGTTAAAGCACTACGCAATTAATACCTATCACCTTAGCTTATTAAGCACCTACATTACTACACAGGTGAAATGATCCAAATCTCCCATCCCATCATCATAAACCAATAACCATAATCATCATTTCCAATGTTAAGCTCCCCGCTTAACTTCCAAAACCATCAATTCTCTAATCATGAATAAGTCCAGGCCGCTCTTAACCGTGAGCACGGCTGTCAAGACAGTTTTGACTCTGCAGAGTTTGTACCACTGTACCCACAAGTAGTGATTTCATCCCCCGTTGTCGGGTGGACTAAAAGAACCTCCATTATGCCAGTGGCTACGAACCACATTCACACTTCCCAGGTGTGTGGCCAAGAGATCACTACGAAGCCTTTACAAAGGGATTCCCGACGAGCGTGGGCCCACTGAGGTTTCACCCCTAACAGCATACAAGAGGCTCCAACCCCGCTGCAGTGGCCCCCTCTTGAGCCTTGCGGTTCATATGGCAGTCCAGCTGACTCCTATTCCCCGCACCATCCAACACACCCATACTACGCCGGGGATACACCTAATTAATTGGCTAAGCTGCCCCATCTCAGCATGTGGTTGGCACTGTAAAGCCGGGTTACATGCTCCATGAACCGGTCCTTAGGATCCAGGCAAGTACTAAACACAAACCCAAGTCTCGTGCACCCAGCACACAACCAAAACATCCAACTTGCCTTGATCCCTACCTCTACATAACTCACAATATCTCATTCAAGAGTATGGTAACATAAACTGATGATTTCATGTCCCAAATACCCCATTCTAAGCATGGCTAAGCATATGCATGGAAATAAATGACATGGTAAAATAAATCCCAACCCAAGCTACAAGGAAACAAGGTAATGCAATTCTAGGGAAACTTTCCTAACATGGGTTTCATATTTCATTTGACAATGCAAATAATTCTATCTACACATCCTAGCATAGGATCAAAGTGGTCAAGGACACTTGCCTCCTTCTTGCTGCTCTTGAAATGGGTAGTCCTGATCTTGGAAACTGATAGCTTGCTCTTGAACAGGCTCTACTTCATACCATCAAACATAGCAAAAGAAAAACAACAATCATAAGACATAGTTCACACTTCTACTTCATACAAACCACACATTCACATTTATGAAAGTTTCTTTACCATTTTATGTGTTGTGGATACTCTATGTGTGTTGATTTGGGGCTTGCATACACTTTTATTTACATGTGTATGATTCCTACTTTGGTGTTCATATTTATACTCACATACTATATATATATACATGTATATATGTGTGTTTCAGTTTTAAATAAATTCCTTATATATTAAACTACCAAGTATGTATGAAAAGTATTTTTCTTCTCCATATGTGCCTTCATAATTTCTATCAACCCTAAACTGAATTCTTTGTATTTTAGAAACTCCATTTATCATTTACTAGTTTCTATATTTTCAGATTTATATTCTTATGCATAATTGTGCATTTTATTATTAAATTAGTAATACACACTACCTAAACAGATGAGGTTCTGGTCCTAAATAATTTAAGATCATATTTTGACCTTGGCTTCTGATGTATACTATTTCATAATTATTTTCCCTATTTTTCTTTAACTATTCTTTACTTAAAAATGTGTCCCTATACTATTAAATGTGAATAATAGATGAAACAGATTTATTTCAGCCCAAAAATATATTTTTATCTCACTCCAAAGTTTTCTAAGTACTGAGAAAGTTTTTAATAATTTTGACAATTAGGTTTGTCCCCCTTTTTAATATTTAAACACTAGTTACATATTCAATTTTCTAAATTAAATACTAAACAGGGCTAAAATAATGAATTCACCCCATTACAGGGTCTATAATATTATTTTCATAATTTCCAGGGGTCTAGCTACACTTTTCAGAGGTGTTTTTCTTAATTTCTATTAAGTCTAGGGGCTAAAACTGATTTTTAAATGAATTTACATGATTTTCTGGAGTTCCAGGGGCTAGATCTGAAGTTTCCGGGGCTAGCTCTCAATTCCAGAGAACCCCAGGGGGTAGCACGTAAGAATTCCAGTCTTTATAACGCGGGGCTGACGTGGACCGTCTGATTTTAAACCGACGGCTGAGATTATAACATCGAACCGGTACGCGGGGTTTTAAAGTCTACCGTGCGATTTAAAATAAACGGCGCACAAGCGGCCACGTCGCTCTGATCGAGCGCGGGCGGCGCTGCCGGCGGCGCACGGCGGCGGGAAGCGGCGATCTCGCCGGAAACTTTCGGATCCTCGAGAATTCTGCCTAGAACTGTGATCTTATGGCCTAGATCGGTAGAGGGGAGGTCAGGGATCTCACCTCGGGGGTTTTCTCGAGCTCGGGGGTCCTGGAAAGTGCTCGGCGGCGAGGTCCGAGGCAAAACCACGGCGAAGCTCGTCGGAGCTGGATTTGCACCGTAAGTCTTCGGGTTTTCTGCACCTGCAAAGTTCCCCGGAGGCGGTGGATCAAGACCAACGAGTTAGATCAGAGTTTCCGAGCTTAGATCGGCCAGAATTCCCCGGCGAAGTCTCGGTGCTCACCGGAGTGAAAATCGGCGATCGCGTGAGAAAAACTGATCGGATCGGTTGTTTTTATAGCCGGGGAAGGGCGGTGGTTCTGTTGTGATCGAGTTAGAGTCCTCAGAGTCCAGAATTCGGCTGCGGGACGCGGTTTCCCGATCGGTTGCGATCGCGCGCGCGGGAGAAGTCCGGGGTCGCGGGGTTAGGGATGACAGGCGGGTCCCACCCGTCAGCGAGGGGCAGCGCGGCGCGCGCGGGGGCGGGCTGCGCGGGGGTTTGCTGGGCCGGCTGGGGTTTCGGCCCACTGGCCAGTATTTTTCCGGTTTTCCTTTTTTCTTTTTCCATTTCTTTTCTGTTTTGAGTCTAATTTGAATTCCAGTTTGAATTTGAATTTCTGCAAAATATGCAACACGTCCAAAAATTTCTAAATTCCCCTCTGAACATGGTTTATGGTTCTAAATCAAAATTTGAGTTTTGACTAAAAATTTGGGGTGTTACAGCTCTACCCCCCTTAAAAGAAATCTCGTCCTCGAGATTGGTGTTTCTAAGAAAACAATTCCGGAAATTGTGCCTTAAACTCATCTTCCCGTTCCCAGGTGGCTTCCTCTTCTGAGTGATGCTTCCACTGCACCTTGCACATCCTGATTCTCTTATTTCTGGTGAGGCGTTCCATTGTCTCCAAAATCTTGTATGGTTGCTCGGCATAAGACAAATCCTCAGCTACATCCACTTCATTCATGGGTAACACCTCCTCAGGCGTCCTCAGACATTTCTTGAGTTGCGACACATGGAACACATCGTGCACGTCCGACAGATGAACCGGCAACTCTAGTTGGTACGCCACTTCGCCTTTTCTTTCCAAAACTTGAAAGGGTCCGATGTATCGAGGTGACAACTTCCCTTTCACCTTGAACCGACGAAGTCCTCTGATAGGGGACACCTTGAGATAAACATAGTCTCCCACGTTGAAAACGAGCTCTCTTCTTCGTACATCAGCATAACTCTTCTGGCGTGTCTGTGCTATCCTCAAGTTGTTGCGAATCTCCCTCACCTTTGCCTCGGCTTCTTGTAGCACTTCTGGACCAAACACCTTACTTTCTCCTGTTTGGTTCCAAAATAGGGGAGTTCTGCATTTCCTTCCATACAAAGCTTCAAACGGTGACATCTTCATACTAGCTTGATAACTGTTGTTATAGGAAAACTCCGCATACGGTAGGTTCTTGTCCCAACTCCTATTGTTTTTGAGTGCACATGCCCTTAACATATCTTCAAGGATCTGATTGGTTCTCTCCGTCTGTCCGTCAGTTTGGGGATGATAGGCAGAACTGAAATTCAGATGGGTTCCCATGGTTTCATGCAACTTTTGCCAAAACCTCGAGGTGAACTGTGTCCCTCGGTCCGACACTATCTTCTTTGGCACTCCATGGTAACACACAATCCTTGACATGTACAATTCTGCCAATTTGTTTCCGCTGTAGCTTTCCTTCACCGGAATGAAATGAGCTACCTTGGTTAGCCTATCAATAATAACCCATATTGAATCATACCCGGACTGGGTCCTAGGCAATCCCACGACAAAATCCATGCTGATCTCTTCCCACTTCCATTCAGGCACTTTGAGTGGTTGCAGCAATCCCGCGGGTCGTTGATGTTCTGCTTTCACCAACTGACATGTGTCACACAGGGCAACATGTTCCGCGACATCTCGCTTCATGCCATACCACCAATACCTGCTTTTGAGGTCCTGATACATCTTCGTACTCCCAGGATGAATGGAATAGTCGGAATCGTGAGCCTCCTTCAAAATTAATTTACGAATCTCCTTTACTTCTGGCACACAGATCCTTTTCCCGTGCCACACCGTTCCTTGTTCATCCTCTCTAAAACCAGGAGCTTTATTTTCCTTGATGAGCTGTCTGATCTCTTGTATCTTCTCATCATTCTTTTGTCCCTCGCGTATGTCTCGCTCAAGTGTGGAGTCCACTTCCATGGCGATGGCTTCACCACTATTTACTAGACATAGATTGAGCCTTATAACCTCGTCCTTCAATTCTGCAGGCATATCCTTCAAGCTCAACTTATTGACCTGCACTTTCCGACTCAAGGCATCGGCCACGACGTTTGCTTTCCCGGGATGATAGTTGATGCCTACATCAAAGTCATTGATTAGCTCTAACCATCTCCTTTGTCTAAGGTTGAGATCTGGCTGTGTGAATATGTACTTCAAACTCTTATGATCCGTATATATCTCTGTCCTCTTCCCCATCAAATAGTGCCGCCAAATTTTCAACGCGTGTACCACTGCAGCTAGTTCTAAGTCATGTGTAGGATAGTTCTTTTCGTGCTTCCGAAGCTGCCGGGATGCATATGCCACGACATGTCCCTCTTGCATGAGAACACATCCCAACCCGTTTCCAGAGGCATCGCAGTACACCGTGAAATTCTTCTGCATATCTGGCATAACCAACACGGGGGCTGTTGTCAATCTCTTCTTTAGCTCCTGAAAGCTCGTATCGCACTGTGGCGTCCAGGTGAATGTGATTCCCTTTTCCAACAGTTTGGTGAGAGGTCTCGAGATCTTGGAGAATCCCTCAATAAACCGTCGATAGTATCCAGCCAATCCCAAAAAGCTTCGAACTTCCCCGACATTTTCAGGGGTTTTCCATTTCTGGATATCTTCAATTTTGGCGGGATCTACGGAGATTCCTCCCTCCGAGATTATATGTCCTAAAAAGGGAACTCTCTTTAGCCAAAACTCACACTTGCTCAACTTGGCATATAGTTGGTGTTCTCTCAGCCTCTGTAACACCAACCTTAGATGTTTCTCATGTTCTTCTTCATCTTTGGAGAAGACGAGAATATCATCTATGAAAACCACCACAAATTTGTCCAGATATTCCATGAATACCTTGTTCATGAGGTACATGAAATATGCCGGGGCATTGGTTAGCCCGAAAGGCATGACAGTGTATTCATACAGTCCGTACCGAGATACAAAAGCTGTCTTGGGAATATCAGATTGCCTTATCTTGAGTTGGTGGTATCCCAACCTGAGATCAATTTTCGAGAACACGCAAGCTCCCCTCAACTGATCAAACAAGTCTTCAATGCGGGGTAATGGATACTTGTTCTTGATGGTCACCTCATTCAAGGCACGGTAATCCACGCATAACCTTTGAGTTCCATCTTTCTTAGGCACAAATATTACCGGAGCTCCCCATGGTGAGGAACTAGGGCGAACATACCCCTTTTCCGTCAATTCTCTCAAATGATCCTTGAGCTCTTCTAGCTGCTTGGAGTCCATTCGATAAGGTCTCTTGTATATCGGGGCTGTTCCCAGTACTAGCTCGATTGCGAATTCCACGTCACGGTCAGGAGGCATTCCTGGCAACTCCTCCGGAAAAACATCTGGATATTCCCTGATAGTCCTGATTTCCTCAACTTTCACCTCCACTTGATTTAATTTAATGTCCCTCTTAGGCTCGTGTATCGTTATGAACTTTACTCTTGTGCCACTAGGGTGAGTTAGTTCCACCGTTCTGGTCGAACAATGGATGATTCCTTTATGTTTGGTCAACCAATCCATACCCAAAATAATATCTATCCCTTGTGAATCGATCACTATGAGGTTAGCGGTAAATACTACCCCATTAATGTCTAGGTTCACTTTGGGACACACTTGTCTTGTCCTTATTTCTCCACCTGGAGAGTTTACCGCTAGCATATGGTTCATTTGTGTGGTTGCTAGGTCATGCTTCTTAACAAACCCTTGAGCAATGAACGAATGGGTAGCACCAGAATCAAACAGCAGAGTTGCAAGGTGTAAATTGGCAGGAAACTTACCAACTACCACGTCGGGTGCCTCTTGTGCTTCCTCCATAGTGACGTGGTTCACCCGTCCTCTCATTACGTTCTGCTGCTGTGGCTGCGTGGGCTTCTTCTTTGGACACTTATGGGCGTAGTGCCCCACTTCACCACAGCTGAAACATTGCACCCCAATCTTAGATGCTTGGCCCTTGTTGTCTTGGGGTTGGTTTGGGGGTCCTTGCACAGCTGGTCGAGGTGGATATGCAGGGCGAGGCTGCTGCATAAACTGACGTTGCGGCTGTGCTGGTGCTGCGGGGGGCCTGTAGTTTGGGTTGTACCCTCTTGGTGCTGAATAGGGTACCGCAGCACGGCTCGTCTGCCCCGTAGGTTGCTGCATCATACGTGGGCGGGTGTTGCTCCCTGAGGCTTGATGTGACCACCCAGCCTTCCTCTTATTCTCATTTTCCAGGGCCTTTAGCTTCCTTTCCACCACAAACGCTCTGTCCACCATCTTTTGAAAGCTTTCATACTCATTGGAGGACATTGCACACTGCATCTCTGCGGTAAGTCCTTCCACGAAACAATCTTGTTTCTGCTCATCTGTCTCTATGTCTCGTGGAGCATAACGGGATAGTTGAGTGAATTTAGTGAGGTATTCCCTCACCGTCATGTTTCCCTGCTGCAGTCCCAAAAACTCTTTCCTCTTGTTTTTGAGTTCACCTCTTGGGATGTAATGGTTGCGGAAGCTACGCTTGAACTCTTCCCAAGTGATGCTCTCAGGGTCATGATGGGCGGCCACGTAGGCGGTCCACCAATCAGCAGCAGGTCCATGCAATTGATGAGAGGCAAACAGCACCCTCTCATACCCTTGGCATTGTATGATTCTCATCTTACTTTCAATGGTCTTCAGCCAATCATCCGCCTCCAGAGGTTCAGCAGCACTTGCAAACTTTGGAGGTTGAGTTCCTAGAAACTCACTCAACCTTGGTTGGCGTGGTGCAGCTTGTGGAGGTGGAACTTGATGCAAGTTGACCACTACTTGAGTCAAGTTCTGGATGAGCTGATTTTGATTCTCCAGCATTTGGTGGAGAGGATCAACTTCTTCACGGCGACCACCCCGGTTCTGGCCTCCAGAAAGATGAGAGTTGCATGCCTCATCATTGTTGTTGGCGGGGTTGGCAGCACGTCCTTTTCCTCTTCCGGCCATCTGGTAGAATCAACAAATGTTAATTTGAAAGCATTTAGTATCATCTTACTACTTTCACTTGTTTGTACTTTGAAGTGTTGAAGTTTTGTTAAAATCTTACGAGGGTTTTATATCTCACACCCAATAAATGCACTATTATTTCCTGTGGGTTCACACACCAAAGCAAAACAATCTGAAGACGAGGCTGTGGACACTTGCTCATGGCTTCCACAACTCACGTCACACACCAAGCATTATCACACCATTAACTACGTAACGACTCGACTACTCGACCTCTTGCTAGCTAGGGGAAAGACTCTACACTACTCATCCTCTTGAGCTGGCTCCTCGGGATCTTCCTCCTCATTTCGGCTACCTTCTGACTCTGCTTTGGGTGGGGAGGCTGCTGGTGGAGAAGTGCGACGACGCCTGATCGCTCGGCGATCCGGGGAGTCAGGGGTCCATGGATCACTTACGGTGACACACAGTTCATTCCCATCTCCTCTTTCTCTCGCCTTTAAGCAAGCTCGCAGCAATGCCTCCGTCTCCTTCAGAGTATCTCGGACATCCTGAAGCTCTTGTTGACACTCCTGCAGTCGAGTGCTGAGCATAGCAGCATCCTCCAAGCACAAGTCCATGTGCTCATGGGAAGTCCCTTGCTGCACCGGTGGGTACTTGTACTCCGTGGTACCACTCTCACGTTGGAGGACATACATGTACTCAGTTTTGTCCAAGTGGCGACGATAGATGTGGCTCTGGCAGGTGATGGCCTCCCAAGTGACATCTCTCTCCGCGTCAACTTGTGTTGCTCGACAAGCTGGAGAGTGGTGGATCTTAAGCAGCTGATTCTCGTGTATAATCCTCATCTCCGAACTCCATTCTTCCCTCTTCTCACGGATGGTCCTGGTGGAGTTATAGTGGATGATGAGCTTGCCCGTATTGCCGGCGGCTTCGAGCATACGTCGAAGACGGCGCAACAAATCTCCCACTGCCAATCCGTAGGAAAGGTACGTCACTGGACGACTCTCCTCTCTTTCAGCAAGGGCAACTACGGGAACTCTCCCTCCCGTGGATTTACGAGCGGTGCGTATCATGCGAACCATCTAAAACAAAAGAATTTAAAATTATGTTAGATAAAATTTCAAACAAAAATCCTATTTTTTTTTATATTTTTTTTTTGAATGAAAGTTGGGGTAAGATGAAGAAAATGACTCTTTTGATAACACTTTTTCACCCACACCTTGGGAAATAGTTTTTAAGAAAATAGGGCCCTTAAATACGTCCATTCCTACCTAGGTCCACGTTCCTACGGGCAACCTTGGCTCTGATACCACCTCTGTCACACCCGGTTTTTCCGAAGAACAACCAAGTGAATATCACATGTATGCCAGGATCATTTTCTCATACATGTGATGACAAATAGTGAAGCATCATTTATTACAAGCCAGGTGTCGAATATAAATAAGTCTTACATCACAAATGTCTTAATGAACACTAATGCTTCATCACAAGTAAATAAACTAGCAGCGGAATATTATTCTTTAGGGCTCCATCACAGGTGTTGCCCGGGGGTCTTCATGAACCTAAAAACCTTCCTCGGGTCCAAAATCTTGGTCATTATACACCACCTCATTATCTTGACCTGAGCAGCAATATAAACCAACAAATATGCAAGGTTGAGTACCAATGGTACTCAGCAAGTGTGGGAAAATTATATCATGCATGGCTAGAACAAGGAGAGGTTGAACTCATGGTTAAAGCACTACGCAATTAATACCTATCACCTTAGCTTATTAAGCACCTACATTACTACACAGGTGAAATGATCCAAATCTCCCATCCCATCATCATAAACCAATAACCATAATCATCATTTCCAATGTTAAGCTCCCCGCTTAACTTCCAAAACCATCAATTCTCTAATCATGAATAAGTCCAGGCCGCTCTTAACCGTGAGCACGGCTCTCAAGACAGTTTTGACTCTGCAGAGTTTGTACCACTGTACCCACAAGTAGTGATTTCATCACCCGTTGCCGGGTGGACTAAAAGAACCTCCATTATGCCAGTGGCTACGAACCACATTCACACTTCCCAGGTGTGTGGCCAAGAGATCACTACGAAGCCTTTACAAAGGGATTCCCGACGAGCGTGGGCCCACTGAGGTTTCACCCCTAACAGCATACAAGAGGCTCCAACCCCGCTGCAGTGGCCCCCTCTTGAGCCTTGCGGTTCATATGGCAGTCCAGCTGACTCCTATTCCCCGCACCATCCAACACACCCATACTACGCCGGGGATACACCTAATTAATTGGCTAAGCTGCCCCATCTCAGCATGTGGTTGGCACTGTAAAGCCGGGTTACATGCTCCATGAACCGGTCCTTAGGATCCAGGCAAGTACTAAACACAAACCCAAGTCTCGTGCACCCAGCACACAACCAAAACATCCAACTTGCCTTGATCCCTACCTCTACATAACTCACAATATCTCATTCAAGAGTATGGTAACATAAACTGATGATTTCATGTCCCAAATACCCCATTCTAAGCATGGCTAAGCATATGCATGGAAATAAATGACATGGTAAAATAAATCCCAACCCAAGCTACAAGGAAACAAGGTAATGCAATTCTAGGGAAACTTTCCTAACATGGGTTTCATATTTCATTTGACAATGCAAATAATTCTATCTACACATCCTAGCATAGGATCAAAGTGGTCAAGGACACTTGCCTCCTTCTTGCTGCTCTTGAAATGGTTAGTCCTGATCTTGGAAACTGATAGCTTGCTCTTGAACAGGCTCTACTTCATACCATCAAACATAGCAAAAGAAAAACAACAATCATAAGACATAGTTCACACTTCTACTTCATACAAACCACACATTCACATTTATGAAAGTTTCTTTACCATTTTATGTGTTGTGGATACTCTATGTGTGTTGATTTGGGGCTTGCATACACTTTTATTTACATGTGTATGATTCCTACTTTGGTGTTCATATTTATACTCACATACTATATATATATACATGTATATATGTGTGTTTCAGTTTTAAATAAATTCCTTATATATTAAACTACCAAGTATGTATGAAAAGTATTTTTCTTCTCCATATGTGCCTTCATAATTTCTATCAACCCTAAACTGAATTCTTTGTATTTTAGAAACTCCATTTATCATTTACTAGTTTCTATATTTTCAGATTTATATTCTTATGCATAATTGTGCATTTTATTATTAAATTAGTAATACACACTACCTAAACAGATGAGGTTCTGGTCCTAAATAATTTAAGATCATATTTTGACCTTGGCTTCTGATGTATACTATTTCATAATTATTTTCCCTATTTTTCTTTAACTATTCTTTACTTAAAAATGTGTCCCTATACTATTAAATGTGAATAATAGATGAAACAGATTTATTTCAGCCCAAAAATATATTTTTATCTCACTCCAAAGTTTTCTAAGTACTGAGAAAGTTTTTAATAATTTTGACAATTAGGTTTGTCCCCCTTTTTAATATTTAAACACTAGTTACATATTCAATTTTCTAAATTAAATACTAAACAGGGCTAAAATAATGAATTCACCCCATTACAGGGTCTATAATATTATTTTCATAATTTCCAGGGGTCTAGCTACACTTTTCAGAGGTGTTTTTCTTAATTTCTATTAAGTCTAGGGGCTAAAACTGATTTTTAAATGAATTTACATGATTTTCTGGAGTTCCAGGGGCTAGATCTGAAGTTTCCAGGGCTAGCTCTCAATTCCAGAGAACCCTAGGGGGTAGCACGTAAGAATTCCAGTCTTTATAACGCGGGGCTGACGTGGACCGTCTGATTTTAAACCGACGGCTGAGATTATAACATCGAACCGGTACGCGGGGTTTTAAAGTCTACCGTGCGATTTAAAATAAACGGCGCACAAGCGGCCACGTCGCTCTGATCGAGCGCGGGCGGCGCTGCCGGCGGCGCACGGCGGCGGGAAGCGGCGATCTCGCCGGAAACTTTCGGATCCTCGAGAATTCTGCCTAGAACTGTGATCTTATGGCCTAGATCGGTAGAGGGGAGGTCAGGGATCTCACCTCGGGGGTTTTCTCGAGCTCGGGGGTCCTGGAAAGTGCTCGGCGGCGAGGTCCGAGGCAAAACCACGGCGAAGCTCGTCGGAGCCGGATTTGCACCGTAAGTCTTCGGGTTTTCTGCACCTGCAAAGTTCCCCGGAGGCGGTGGATCAAGACCAACGAGTTAGATCAGAGTTTCCGAGCTTAGATCGGCCAGAATTCCCCGGCGAAGTCTCGGTGCTCACCGGAGTGAAAATCGGCGATCGCGTGAGAAAAACTGATCGGATCGGTTGTTTTTATAGCCGGGGAAGGGCGGTGGTTCTGTTGTGATCGAGTTAGAGTCCTCAGAGTCCAGAATTCGGCTGCGGGACGCGGTTTCCCGATCGGTTGCGATCGCGCGCGCGGGAGAAGTCCGGGGTCGCGGGGTTAGGGATGACAGGCGGGTCCCACCCGTCAGCGAGGGGCAGCGCGGCGCGCGCGGGGGCGGGCTGCGCGGGGGTTTGCTGGGCCGGCTGGGGTTTCGGCCCACTGGCCAGTTTTTTTCCGGTTTTCCTTTTTTCTTTTTCCATTTCTTTTCTGTTTTGAGTCTAATTTGAATTCCAGTTTGAATTTGAATTTCTGCAAAACATGCAACACGTCCAAAAATTTTTAAATTCCCCTCTGAACATGGTTTATGGTTCTAAATCAAAATTTGAGTTTTGACTAAAAATTTGGGGTGTTACATACTAACAAAATTATGGAGACTTGTGAGGTTTCTTTTGATGAAGCTAGCCCAGGTACTAGTTCAAATATTGCAGGTCCGAATCCATATCCGCAGGGGGAGAGTATTTTCGTTGAAGAAGAGGAAGAAGTGGTGCTGCTGCCCGAAAATTCAGCAGCTAATGACATTGTTCCAGCTCCTGATCTTGATTCACAGCCAGCACCGACGACCACCATTGCTGGTCCAGATCCTCCTCACGTCACAAGCTCATCTATTTGTTATGAACATGAAGAAGAAGAAGCTTGTGAAGTGTCCACTCCCCTCCGGATTCTCGAAAGTCATCCTCCACAACAAATTATTGGAAGCTTGCATGAACGAGTTACAAGATCTAGGTTTTTCGACCCCAATTCTCATGCTCATTCTGCTTTTGTTGCTTCTTTTGAACCCAAAGATATATCACACGCACTCACTAATGAATCTTGGATTATTGCCATGCAAGAAGAGTTAGAAAATTTTGAAAGAAATAATGTTTAGAAACTTGTACCTCCACCTCAAGGTCACACTTTAATTGGAACTAAATGGGTGTTTAAAACTAAACAAAGTGAGGATGGGGTTGTGGTTAGGAATAAGGCTAGGTCACACAAGTTGAAGGTCTAGATTTTGATGAAACTTTTGCTCCTGTTGCTAGATTAGAAGCCATAAGAATTTTGTTAGCTTTTGCAGCATCTAAAGGTTTTAAGCTATATCAAATGGATGTTAAAAGTGCTTTTCTTAATGGCTACATAGATGAGGAGGTTTATGTCAAACAACCACCTGTTTTTGAAAATCCAAATTTTCCTAATCATGTTTACAAACTGTCCAAAGCCTTGTACGGTCTCAAACAAGCCTCTAGAGCATGGTATGATAGGTTAAAAACATTCTTACTTGAAAAGGGGTTTACCATGGGCAAGGTTGATAAAACTTTTGTGCTTAAGCATGGCAATGACTCATTATTCGCTCAAGTGTATGTGGATGATATTATCTTTGGTTGTGCTTCTCATGATCTTATGTCCAAGTTTTCAGCTATGATGAGTTCAGAATTTGAGATGAGTATGATGGGAGAACTCACGTACTTTTTGGGGCTGCAAATCAAGCAAACCAAGGAGGGTACCTTTGTGCATCAAACAAAGTATACAAAAGATCTCCTAAGGCGCTTCAACATGGACTAAAGCAAGCCTCTTCGGACACCAATGGGAACAGCAACAACACTTGAACTTGATGAAGATTGTGATCCCGTTGATCAAAAAGAATATAGAAGCATGATCGGATCACTTTTGTATCTCATGGCATCAAGACCGGACATACAATTCAGCGTATGTCTTTGTGCACGGTTTCAAGCCTCCCCACGTGCTTCACATCGTCAAGCCGTCAAAAGGATTCTCAGGTACTTACATGGAACTCAAGAATTTGGCATTTTTCTTCCTTCTTCCTCAACCGTTACTTTGAAAGCTTTTTCCGATGCTGATTTTGGGGGTTGTAGGATTGATAGGAAAAGTACTTCTGGTGCTTGTCATTTTCTTGTTAATTCACTTGTTGCCTAGTCCTCTAGAAAACAAAGTTCAGTTGCACAATCCACAGCCGAATCTGAATATGTAGCTGCTGCTAGTGCTTGCTCACAAATTCTTTGGATTGTTCAAACACTTAAGGACTATGGGGTTGATCTAGATAGCGTTCCACTGTTTTGTGATAACACTAATGCCATTTGCATTGCTAAAAACCCCGTGCAACATTCGAGAACTAAGCACATTGACATTAGTTATCACTTTCTCCGTGATAATATCGAAAAAGGGAACATTGTGCTTCAACATGTAGATACCAAACAACAATTGGCTGACATTTTTACAAAACCTTTGGATTTCACTCGTTTTTGTTACATTCGTAGTGAAATAGGGGTTATGCATCCTCATGGCATAAATTGAGGGAGAATTTTGAAACTTGGGAAGTCTATGTTTGAATCTGAAATTAAAATAATATGAGCATAGTATTTCATGCATATATGACTTTGTGATTCCTTTTTTCATGCTGAAAGTTCTTACTACATTACTCGTGTTATACATTTTGTAGTTTTTACCATGTCTAGTAATTGGAATAATTACTTACACTAAATCTGGTCAGGGTCGAACGTTCTTGCTGTTTTGAACGGTTAGGAATAAGGCTAGGTTGGTTGCTCAAGGTTTCACACAAGTTGAAGGTCTAGATTTTGATGAAACTTTTGCTCCTGTTGCTAGATTAGAAGCCATAAGAATTTTGTTAGCTTTTGCAGCATCTAAAGGTTTTAAGCTATATCAAATGGATGTTAAAAGTGCTTTTCTTAATGGCTACATAAATGAGGAGGTTTATGTCAAACAACCACCTGTTTTTGAAAATCCAAATTTTCCTAATCATGTTTACAAACTGTCCAAAGCCTTGTACGGTCTCAAACAAGCCTCTAGAGCATGGTATGATAGGTTAAAAACATTCTTACTTGAAAAGGGGTTTACCATGGGCAAGGTTGATAAAACTATTTTTGTGCTTAAGCATGGCAATGACTCATTATTCGCTCAAGTGTATGTGGATGATATTATCTTTGGTTGTGCTTCTCATGATCTTGTGTCCAAGTTTTCAGCTATGATGAGTTCAGAATTTGAGATGAGTATGATGGGAGAACTCACGTACTTTTTGGGGCTGCAAATCAAGCAAACCAAGGAGGGTACCTTTGTGCATCAAACAAAGTATACAAAAGATCTCCTAAGGCGCTTCAACATGGACTAAAGCAAGCCTCTTCGGACACCAATGGGAACAGCAACAACACTTGAACTTGATGAAGATTGTGATCCCGTTGATCAAAAAGAATATAGAAGCATGATCGGATCACTTTTGTATCTCATGGCATCAAGACCGGACATACAATTCAGCGTATGTCTTTGTGCACGGTTTCAAGCCTCCCCACGTGCTTCACATCGTCAAGCCGTCAAAAGGATTCTCAGGTACTTACATGGAACTCAAGAATTTGGCATTTTTCTTCCTTCTTCCTCAACCGTTACTTTGAAAGCTTTTTCCGATGCTGATTTTGGGGGTTGTAGGATTGATAGGAAAAGTACTTCTGGTGCTTGTCATTTTCTTGTTAATTCACTTGTTGCCTAGTCCTCTAGAAAACAAAGTTCAGTTGCACAATCCACAGCCGAATCTGAATATGTAGCTGCTGCTAGTGCTTGCTCACAAATTCTTTAGATTGTTCAAACACTTAAGGACTATGGGGTTGATCTAGATAGCGTTCCACTGTTTTGTGATAACACTAATGCCATTTGCATTGCTAAAAACCCCGTGCAACATTCGAGAACTAAGCACATTGACATTAGTTATCACTTTCTCCGTGATAATGTCGAAAAAGGGAACATTGTGCTTCAACATGTAGATACCAAACAACAATTGGCTGACATTTTTACAAAACCTTTGGATTTCACTCGTTTTTGTTACATTCGTAGTGAAATAGGGGTTATGCATCCTCATGGCATAAATTGAGGGAGAATTTTGAAACTTGGGAAGTCTATGTTTGAATCTGAAATTAAAATAATATGAGCATAGTATTTCATGCATATATGACTTTGTGATTCCTTTTTTCATGCTGAAAGTTCTTACTACATTACTCGTGTTATACATTTTGTAGTTTTTACCATGTCTAGTAATTGGAATAATTACTTACACTAAATCTGGTCAGGGTCGAACCTTCTTGCTGTTTTGAACGGTTAGGAATAAGGCTAGGTTGGTTGCTCAAGGTTTCACACAAGTTGAAGGTCTAGATTTTGATGAAACTTTTGCTCCTGTTGCTAGATTAGAAGCCATAAGAATTTTGTTAGCTTTTGCAGCATCTAAAGGTTTTAAGCTATATCAAATGGATGTTAAAAGTGCTTTTCTTAATGGCTACATAGATGAGGAGGTTTATGTCAAACAACCACCTATTTTTGAAAATCCAAATTTTCCTAATCATGTTTACAAACTGTCCAAAGCCTTGTACGGTCTCAAACAAGCCTCTAGAGCATGGTATGATAGGTTAAAAACATTCTTACTTGAAAAGGGGTTTACCATGGGCAAGGTTGATAAAACTATTTTTGTGCTTAAGCATGGCAATGACTCATTATTCGCTCAAGTGTATGTGGATGATATTATCTTTGGTTGTGCTTCTCATGATCTTGTGTCCAAGTTTTCAGCTATGATGAGTTCAGAATTTGAGATGAGTATGATGGGAGAACTCACGTACTTTTTGGGGCTGCAAATCAAGCAAACCAAGGAGGGTACCTTTGTGCATCAAACAAAGTATACAAAAGATCTCCTAAGGCGCTTCAACATGGACTAAAGCAAGCCTCTTCGGACACCAATGGGAACAGCAACAACACTTGAACTTGATGAAGATTGTGATCCCGTTGATCAAAAAGAATATAGAAGCATGATCGGATCACTTTTGTATCTCATGGCATCAAGACCGGACATACAATTCAGCGTATGTCTTTGTGCACGGTTTCAAGCCTCCCCACGTGCTTCACATCGTCAAGCCGTCAAAAGGATTCTCAGGTACTTACATGGAACTCAAGAATTTGGCATTTTTCTTCCTTCTTCCTCAACCGTTACTTTGAAAGCTTTTTCCGATGCTGATTTTGGGGGTTGTAGGATTGATAGGAAAAGTACTTCTGGTGCTTGTCATTTTCTTGTTAATTCACTTGTTGCCTAGTCCTCTAGAAAACAAAGTTCAGTTGCACAATCCACAGCCGAATCTGAATATGTAGCTGCTGCTAGTGCTTGCTCACAAATTCTTTGGATTGTTCAAACACTTAAGGACTATGGGGTTGATCTAGATAGCGTTCCACTGTTTTGTGATAACACTAATGCCATTTGCATTGCTAAAAACCCCGTGCAACATTCGAGAACTAAGCACATTGACATTAGTTATCACTTTCTCCGTGATAATGTCGAAAAAGGGAACATTGTGCTTCAACATGTAGATACCAAACAACAATTGGCTGACATTTTTACAAAACCTTTGGATTTCACTCGTTTTTGTTACATTCGTAGTGAAATAGGGGTTATGCATCCTCATGGCATAAATTGAGGGAGAATTTTGAAACTTGGGAAGTCTATGTTTGAATCTGAAATTAAAATAATATGATCATAGTATTTCATGCATATATGACTTTGTGATTCCTTTTTTCATGCTGAAAGTTCTTACTACATTACTCGTGTTATACATTTTGTAGTTTTTACCATGTCTAGTAATTGGAATAATTACTTACACTAAATCTGGTCAGGGTCGAACCTTCTTGCTGTTTTGAACTTGTTGCATGCTCACAAGTGCTTTTAATCATAAAGAATTAATCAAGTAATCAACTCACATGTTGAGTTTTTATGTTCAAATAAAAAAAATGAGAAAAGATCAAGAGAATATGCATGCATCGCACTTCTTCTTTTGAGATGGCTTATCATTGCACTTAGATATGAACTTGAAAGGAGTTGTGCATGACTAAAACCATGTCCTTAAGCTTCTAACTGTCAAATGACATAGGCTTGGCTTGGTTGGTTAGAATAATGCTGATGCTGCATATAATCTCTTGCAAATGTCATAAGATCAAAATTTGTGCTTTAAATGATAAATAAAATGCAGCAACAAGTGTCATGCTTTCAGGTCTTGAAATAGTTAAGTTTGTGAGATGATGACTTGCTTAAATTGAAAATTACACTTGATCTCTAGCATGGCTTACACTACTTTATGTATCTCATTGATGTGATAGTGTAAGTTACTTGATAATATGATTTGGATGAGCTTTGTTTTATATGTATATGTTATAATGTGCTCATAACAAATTAAAATTTCTCTTTTGTACCTTGCTGAATACATTGTAAAAGGGGGAGAAATTGATCACACATTGCACACATTCACAAGTGTTTTGGCACGATTCTTCTCAGGGGGAGAATTTTTGGTATTTTTTGTTTTTCTTCTCATTTTATTTCTGATTTACAAAGGGGGGAGAAATTGTTTTCAGAACTTTTCATGTGAATAAGCCAATATTCGGATTTTAAGTGGTGTTGCCAATGCATTCATCAAGGGGAGATTGTGAGACCTATGTGTGCTGAATACATTGGCTTTGACGATAAAAGTTTTGAATATTACCAAAACACCTTTTTAACAAGGTCCGACTCTAGGTCCGAGCTCCTGCAAGGTCCGACGTAAGGTCCGACTTGCTTTGTCTAGGTCTGACTTATTTTGGCTAGGTCAGACTTGTTTTTTGCTAGCTCCGGTGCTAGGTCCGACTAGATTTGGTAAGTTCCGTGCTAGGTCCGACTAAGCTTTAGTAAGCTCCGGCGCTAGGTCCGACTAGCTTTGGTAAGCTCCGGTTCAAGGTCCGGTTAGCTTTGATAAGGTTCGGAGCTTGATTGCAATGGTTCTGCTTTTAACTTGTAATGTTTCGAACTTGCTTTACTCTTATGGAAAGTTTACTTAGTATTATTTTACTAAGTTTTTGGTGTGTTTTGGTGGTTATGGCTGATATCATTTGCTATGGTTTACAACATGCTTATGTGACGTGCTCACGTAAGATGTTGTAGTTTCAGAACTAACGAGAGTCAAGTTGAGGACTTGTGCTCGGAAGTATTGGTTGTTTATTCATGTGCAGGTGTTGCTTGAGTTCAAGACATGGCTGGTGACAGGATCCATTTAACTAGTCTTAGGGAGAAGATGAGGTTCAACAACCAAGTTCGGGAGGAGCTGTGGTTGAGTTGATCGGGAGGTTGCGCAGTATGTTTGAATCAAGAACAATGCATATGAAGGTATCTTGGACGTCGTTGGAAGATGTTTGCACGTGTGCAAGGAGTGCATGGACGTGGCTGCATGGTTCCAAGGCGTGATGAAGAGATGTGGACGTAAAGAATTTGTCGGAAAGGTCTAACCGACTAGGTTATGGACTCAGGCTGCGGCTGAGTCGTGTTTGACTCAAATATGAAAAGTTTTGAGTTGGTTATGATAGGATTTCGTGTGGGTCACGAATTTGAGTTGTTTTAGGAATGTTTGGGACGTTTCTAAGGTGTTTGGAAGTCTTAAGATTGCTTCTATCTGCGTATAGAAGAGTCCTAAGCAGTATTGGAAAGTTACGGTTTAAATCCAAGTAGGAGTAGGAGTCCTAGTTTGAATTGGGTTGGCCTTAGGGCTGGTTATATAAGCAAGGGGGGCCAGAGCTTATGGAGCACGACTTTGGGGCTGTTCCTCTTGTGTTTTGATAAACAAAATTCGTATTCTAAAGGAACTTTTGTGCCTTGTTCGTCCGACTTGTTTCAGACAAGTTTCTCTCGTCGAGTTCTTGTTCAGCACTACCTTGCTTGGGTGGTTTTATCATAACTCTAGTTTTACAGATCCAATTGATTTGATTCTTTTTGGGTTGTATTCACAACTTGATTATCTATCATCTGCGAAAATTTCATGGTCATTGAATTTGTGGTTTCTGATCTACACGAGTTTCTTTGCAGTATTCCGGAACTGTTTTTCTCGCGTAGGACAGATTGACCTTTGTTCGATCTTTCGATCGTAACTTGAGTTTCTCTCAACGGATTTTCATGATTCTTGTTGTGACGTATTCGTGACTTGATTCTATACAATCTATACTAGTTTTTTCACAGTTGAACACATTTAGATTAGTCACACACACGGTTTCTTTAATAGATCGGTTTTCTGCTGAGGGGTGTTTTGTTGCTTCCGCTGAAAAGTTTTTATCTACCATTCACCCCTCCTCTGGTAGCTTTACACGTGTACTTCGATCCTACAAACCAATGATTAATCAAGTTTGTCAAACACTTAAACAAACAACAAGGAATGGTGAAAGATAACTAATGAATATGTCATGGAACTTAGAGAAGTATAAAAACCTTCATGTCCACAACAAGTCTCAAGTTACATGGGCAATGAGCAATGCTCTGTTCAGAATGACCATTTGGCCTAATTCCCAGAATTTTATTATGAAAATGGAAGTTTAACGTCTCAAGTTGAATATTAAAGTTATAGATAACTTCAATATGTTTCCAATGAGTATTTATTTGCCTTCATATTCATTCTGGATCAGGAGTTATGATATTTCAAAGTTGACAGAAATATGGAACAATTTTGACAGCACCTCCTCTGAAAGTGTCTGTTTGGTCCGCAAGATTTCATAAATTTCTATGTAGAAACTTTAAACTACAAAGTCTTAACACATATCACAAACTTTCCAATGGTGTCTTACATGACCCTTAGAGATTTTTCTACAAGAAGTTATGGTCGAAATACAGAAAATTCCAGAGAGCATTTTTGATCTGCCCTGTTTCTGGACAGTGCATACTCATCTGAGATTTTCATCCATTTGAAGGGAGATTCTTGTGAGGTACCCGGACCAGATCATGGGGCCGTGTGGCTCGCCCTAGGACCGTGTCGGGTGGTGCCGTGCGATGTCGCACCCAACAGCATATGGGTCGAGGAAAACATCACATTACACAAAGCTTTGCGGAAGCGTAAAAAGAGTATTTTACAAATACTTATCTCAAAATAAACTACAGCAGAATACTACAACTCTCATGACTCATTTCTAGCTTAGCATCAAAGAAACAGTCCAGCTCGCAGATGTTCCTTACTAGCAACACGAAGAACAAACCGCAGCGGCGAGGATGCTCTTGAGTAACCACTCGGAGGTTTCCGAGTCTCATAGGCATCCCTTCTCATAAGCATGAATTCAATACCTGCAAAATAACTCGGATAGCATCCGTGAGCATAACGCTCAGCAAGACTTAACCATCAACCTAGCCATGAAACTCTACATGAGGTTATAACATAAAGTGGGATGGCATAAAGCATAATAAACTCGCCTAAAAGTGAATCCTTACTTTCAAGTATTATTTGCAGAAATTTAAAGTAACCTTGGGCACGCCACATCGGGAGTCCACAATCAAACAAGAAACGCTTTCCCCCGATGTAATTTTCTAATGGTGGAAATGAATCAAGTTTTCTCTAACTATACATAAAAGATTCATCACAAAGCTAGTATGTAACTTCAAACCATAATGATTAGTTCCTTTCTCATGCAAGTTCTTACTGCTTCACGACTGTGAGAACAAGTATGCTCGGTCCTTTTCCGCGAGCGACGGTGATTCGAATCAATAACACCCAGACTACACGACACGTACGCCCGTACTCGACGTTGCCTACATGTAACACCCTCAAATTCATTTCCATGCATTGCATACATCTTTCATGTAGAGAAACATTATAAAAGAAGTAGAAATGGAGAAAGAACTATAGAAATGGAAAAATAACCATAGAAATGGAGAAAGAACCATAGAAACGGAGAAAAGAACTATAGAAATGGAGAAAGAACCATAGAAATGGATAAAAGACCATAGAAATGGAGGAAGGAACCATAGAAATGGGGAAGGGCATATAGAAATGGAGAAATGGGACATAGAAATGGAGAGGGGAATGTAGAAATGGAGAGTGAGACATAGAAATGGAGAGGGGAATGTAGAAATGGGGTAAGTGACATAGAAATGGTGAGGAATGGAAAAAAGATAGCTGAAATGAGCTATTTTCAATTTATCCAAAATTTTCCCCAAATCCCCAAATTCCCCAATTCCCCAAAAAAGGGGAATTTTCCCCACATTTGGGGAATTTCCCCCATCTTGCTGCCGCACCAAATTAATTGGGGAAAAGTTTGTTAGGATTTTGTTCCAATTGGATTAGGATTCTCCCCCTTCCCCCCTTATAAATAGAACCCAAACCCCCTTGGCCGCAGCCCCCTCCCCTCCCCCCACCCCCAAGTCGGCGATTTGAAGGCCCTAGCCCCCAACTCGCCGAGTTGGACCCCCCCCTCGCCGGAGTTCAGTCGCCGGTGAGCCCCACCGGTGAGCCCCGCCGGCGAGCCCCGTCATCGAGCCCCGTCGACGAGCCCCATCACGCCTCGCCGTCGCCGGAAAAAGAACCGACGATCTGTCCGGCCCCAATCTTCCATAGAAAAACTCCCCGCTGCTTCCATTGCTAGAAGGAAGGCCCTGACACCAAAAGGGAAGTGAGGTAGGTCTTCGTTACCCATCTTACAACGTCGCCGCTGTTTCTACGCATCCGTTTTCTTCGCCCCCTTCGAACAGAGACTTTTACGTGTGGACAGATCGTGTTTTGATCGATTTTTGATGGTGGAACTGATCTAGATCTTGAGTCAAGATCATCACCACGTCCATACTTCATCCCATCACCCTTGGTCGTCATAAAACCCCATGAAAGCTCGTTAAAACATGCAAAACACGTACAAACTGGATTAATAAAACAGCACCATAGGATTTGCATTCATCTACCCCATTACATCTTGAGTAAAGTTTGTGCATATGATTGATTGCTGTGAATTTTGTATGTGCGTGATTGTGATTAGAAGAACAAGCTCAAGAGGCCATCTATGAGGAACTACATTACCAAGACTTCGAGACACTCGAACAACAAGAACCACGGGAGCAAGGCAAGTGCCCCTTGACCATATTGATCCCATGTTTTGAAACTGTTTTGTTTGCGAAAACTCATATGCTTGAGTCAACTTGATGGGACACCCTTTTATAGGAGTTTACTAGTTTTGTTAACCATCCTTGTCACTAGGAAAGTTGATGAGTCGGGTATGGTCATTTTTCGTTTTTGCTTCGCTTAATTCACGGGATACGGGAAGCTGAAATAAAACAGGTCTAGCTACTGCACTCATATGAATAATGATGATGATAACTTGATGATGTTAATTGGCATGCAGTCGGGGAGATCTAGGCAAGCTTGGTTTGTGAATGTTGCTGGATGAGATGGTGGAACTTGCCGTATATCTAAGGACCGGTTCATGCGAGAATATGGCAGGAAAACAGTGCCACCACAAGGCCAAGTATGGGTGCGGCTTAGCTGATTAATTAGGTGTGTTGCTAGCTTGTTATGGACCGTGGATGGCACGGGGAATGGGAGTCGAGAGAGGACTGCCCTGGTAACTGCATGACACAAGAGGGGGCCCGTGGGTGGGATAATGGTGATTCGAGCCTGCCGGTGAAACCTCAGTGAGTCCATACATCTAGTAGCCCCTTTATAAAGGCTATTTTGTGATATCTTGGCCATACACCGACGGTTGTGTACTAATATAATGGAGGTTCTGCAGTCGCCGACGGGTGACGAAATCACGAACTTGTGGGTAAAGTGGTGCCACCTCTACAGAGTGTAAAACTATCATGATAGCCGTGCTTCCGGTCATAAGCACCTAGCCAACTTCCATGATTAGAGGAAAAACATGGGATGGTTATTCGGTATGGTTATGGTATGGTCATTGGGATTGGTTTTGGGACTGTTTTGAGTCATGAAAATGAGTTTGGTGTCGGTTATATGAATATGAGGTGGTTATGAATATTTATGAGCATGAGATGAACATGAGAAAGATTAAAGGTTGGATGAGATTTGATAAATGGTGAATTATAATGGAGGAATGTTGCTGTTTTATTTGGACATATATGGGGATTAAATTCACCTAGACTTAGTTGCTGTTTTATCATGTTTGTGAAATAAAATTTGCTTGCTGCAATGAGCCTTTTTATTCCCTACCTTGTTGTAAGCTACATGTCATACTTTTCCCACACTTGCTGAGTATGACATGTACTCACCCTTGCATTATCATATAAACATCAGCAACAGGAGAATAGTACTTTGAGGATCATGTGGAGTACTAGGCGTGCGAACTAACGTCAACATGCCTGTGGAGTTGAAGATGGAGCCTGCTGCTATCTAGATATTTCCTCTGTCGTTTAGAGACTTCCGCTGCAAGAATAAGTTAGAGATTCATGAGTGAGACAATGAGTCGATGTAATAAAGTACTTAAACACTATTTATTCGTGGTTATATTCTGAATTCAGTTTGTGGATTACATGTGTATGTGTGATGAACATCCTGGGCACACATATGCATTAACTTGGTTCTGTTTTCGGAACCGGGTGTCACAGATTGGTCTCAGAGCCATGTTGACCGTAGGACGCAAACCTAGGTAGAATGGACAATCTAAAACACATAGGCACACCCCTCTAAACTGCTATTTTCAAAAATTGCTTGCTGCTGCACTTTATTTGTCAATTCAGCCACCGCAAAATGCTATTTTCAGCCCCTCTTTTTCTCTTCTTTTGGACAGCAACACCTTTGCTTTCTTGCTCCATAACTTCTGAAGTTTTGGAGTTATTTCTTGCTTCTCTAAAATTTCTCATTTCTTATTGTAAGATGCCGGTGACTAGGAGCACAGCACAAATAAGGACTCGTCCACCACCACTTGGGAGTGCACTTAACCCCATTGAGGTGTCCGATGGACCGTATTGGGAGGAGGTGAAGATGAAACCTAATGATGAAGATGAAGTCAGTAGCTCTATGCATGAGGAAGAGGATCTGGAAGAGGTGGAACCAATCAAAGACGACATGAAAGATGATCCACAAGAACGGCATTGGTATGCACCTCAGGAGGAGTTTCATGCGAGATTACACTCCATGGAGCCTCATGAAGCTATGTCAGGAGGAGATGAACCCGAGGAGGAGCACCCTTTGCTGAGGCCAATAATGAAAGTGATGAACGGGCCAACCGTTCAGTTCAAGAATTTTGGTCCGACGGAATGGAAGGAGGACACATATCCAGGGAGCTCAAGGAATTTTTGGATTGCTGCAGCCTGTACCTGGAGTATCTCCTCAAGAAAGACCCTCGTCTCGGACATGAAGAGTGGAAGGCTGATGTAACCATCCTATCTAACGGTAGGGTTGTCACTCGGCACTTCACACCCACATGGAGAGCTACAAGGGCAGAAGCTATCGATGACGCTGCATGGGAAGCACTCACCGGACTGTGCTACGCCTTCCATGAGCAGCTTGAGGGTACCAATTTTGAGCTGCACCCGTGTCGGAAGAGTGGCACAAGGGAGATCATTGGACCCCATGTAACAGCCCTTTCCAACCCACAGGCTGCTGACAAGTCTCAGAGGTTGCTCGTGGAGTTAGGAAACCGCTACGAAAGCGCACAAGAAGAGATCCGTTACCCCCGCAAGAAGCTGTATTTGCTGGAGAAACAAGAGGAGACTCATGCCAATGCGGGAGCAAATGGAGCACCAGCGTCATCTAACCCTACATGGACTGCCAACTCACCATGGCGTGCACCCATGTATGGACCACCCCCGTCACACGGCGAGAACAACACCGGTTCACATGATTAAGTTTAGGTTTCCATTGAATAAAGCTGTAATAGGAACGTTTAGATCGTAGTAGCTTGATTAAGAGTGGTGTGTTGAACCTTTGTGATGATTGCTTGTGCTTGTGTGCTGGTGTGAGTTGTGGGACGCTTCAGCGAATGTCCACATCCACACATAGTGGAGAGGTGTGATATGCTTCGGCACTTATTCACATCCTCATATAGGCTGAAATTAATAAAAAAGTTACTTAGTTCATACACCTTGATGCATATAGTTGGGAAATCGCTTCTTTCAAATCTGAATTCTAGCTCCTACAAATATAGTATGTCCGAAAGTAAGCCTTAAAATAAGGGGGGTAGACTTTCTTGCCAACCTTATTTGTCTTGGATTCCCAAGGGATTGACATAATACTTGGAATGGATTGGTTAAGCAAGCACAACGGAGTGATTCAATGTGCTGAGAGGAGCGTGCAGTTGACAAATGAGCACGGTACTCGTATTGAGTTCGAGTCGGCCCAACCAGCGACCGAGAAGGCAGCGTTGAACCACGTCGAAGAAGCAACATTGGAAAGCATTCCGATGGTTCAAGAATTTTCAGATGTGTTCCCGAAAGAACTTCCAGGTATGCCACTTGACCGGGACATTGAATTTGCCATTGATTTAGTACCCGGAACTACACCTATAGCGAAGAGGCCGTATAGGATGCCCGCTAATGAACTAGTGGAGCTCAAGAAGCAAATTCAGGAGAACTAGAAAAGCGTTTTATACGCCCAAGCTCGTCACCATGGGGAGCCACCGTGCTCTTCATAGACAAGAAGGATGGGACCCAAAGGATGTGTGTGGATTATAGGTCTCTCAATGAGGTGACAATCAAGAATAAATACCCGCTGCCCCGTATAGAGGACCTATTCGACCAAATGAAAGGTGCCCGAATTTTCTCCAAGATTGATGTTCGGTCAGGATATTTCCAGCTGAAGGTTAAGCCCTCCAACATACCCAAGACTGCATTTCAAACACGGTATGGTTCGTATGAATATACCGTTATGTCTTTTAGGTTAACGAATGCACCCGTATACTTTATGTACCTCATGAACAAGGTCTTCATGGAGTACTTGGACAAGTTCATCATGGTTTTCATCGACGATATCATGGTGTATTCAAAGAGCGAGGAAGAATACAAAGAACACTTGAGGTTAACATTGCAAAAACTGCGAGAGCATCAATTTTATGCCAAGTTCAGCAAGTGTCAATTTTGGCTAAAGAATATACCGTTCCTAGACCACATTATCTCCGAAGGAGGAGTATTGGTTGATCCCGGAAAAGTGGGAGATGTTTTCAAGTGTAACCAACCGCAGAATGTGAGAGATATTCGGAGTTTCCATGGGATGGCTGGATACTACCGCCGGTTCATCAAGGATTTCTCCAAAATAGTGAAGCCTATGACTGAATTGCTAATGAAGGGAAAATAATTCCAGTGGACACCAGTGTGCCAAGAAAGCTTTGAGGAACTCAAGAAAAGACTAACCACAGTGCCGGTTTTGGTGTTGCCGAACGTGAGCCAGAGCTTCGACATATATGGTGACGCATCAAGACAAGGGCTTGGATGTGTTCTCATGCAAGAAGGACAAGTGGTAGCGTATGCGTCGAGGCAGCTAAAGAAACACGAGTTAAATTACCCCACACATGACTTGGAACTTGCAGCCGTGGTACATGCCTTGAAGATTTGGAGGCATTATATCCTTGGCCACCGATGTGAGATCTATACGGATCACAAAAACGTCAAGTATATATTCATGCAAACAAATCTGAATTTGAGGCAACGCCGATGGTTGGAACTCATCAAGGATTACGATGTTGGAATCAACTATCACCCCGGAAAGGCCAATGTAGTAGCTGATGCGTTGAGCCGAAAGGGAGCATGTCACCAACTCACGGCTCGGGAGCTGCCGCCTGAGCTGTGCAAGGAGTTCGAACGGTTACATCTCGGGTTCTTGAACGAGATGGAAGTGATAGAACTCAACACTTCACTGGAACAAGAGATAAGTAATGGCCAAGCAACGGATGAGGAAATCAAGGACATCAAGGAAAGAATCCGACAAGGCATAGAAAAGGACTTCAAGGAAGATGAGAAATGCACGCTTTGGTTAGGGAAAAGGATTTGTGTGCCTAATGTGAAGCACATCCGTGACACGATATTAAAGGAGGCACATGACTCACCTTATTCCATACATCCCGGCTGTACAAAGATGTACAAGGACCTGAAAACTTGCTATTGGTGGGATGGTATGAAAAGGGACATAGCTAAATATGTTGCCTTATGCGACACGTGCCAACGGGTGAAGGCCGAACATCAAAGACCTGCTGGACTGTTGCAGCCATTGATAGTACCCGAGTGGATGTGGGAAGACATCAGCATGGATTTCATCGTCGGATTGCCACGTACTCAATCGGGTTACGACTCTATTTGGGTTATCGTGGACCGATTGACAAAAAACAACCCATTTACTTCCTGTTAAAACCAAGTACAACGTTGCACAACTAGCTGAGCTGTATATAAGAGATAATCGTGTGTCACCATGGAGTTCCGAAAAGGATAGTGTCAGATCGGGGTACTCAATTTACCTCTAGGTTATGGAAGAAGCTGCATGAAGCTATGGGTACACGACTGGATTTCAGCTCCGCTTATCACCCGCAAACCGACGGGCAAACTGAGAGGATAAATCAAACTTTGGAAGACATGTTGAGAGCTTGCGCCTTAAAACATGGGCGTAGTTGGGATAGGAGCTTGCCGTATGCTGAATTCTCATACAACAGCAGCTACCAAGCCAGCTTGAAGATGTCACCTTTCGAAGCATTGTATGGTAGACGGTGTAGAACGCCGCTGTTCTGGAACGAGTCCGGAGAGAGTCAAGTGTTTGGACCTGAAGTGCTGCAATACGCTGAGAAGCAAGTCCAAATGATACGAGAAAACTTGAAGGCTGCTCAGTCACGACAAAAAGGTTACGCGGACAGTAGGCGAAGAAAATTGACCTTTGAAGTAGGAGACTTCGTGTATCTTAAGGTAGCGCCTATCCGAGGCCAACGACGGTTCAACGTCAAGGGCAAATTAGCACCTCGCTACATCGAACCATTCAAGATTTTGGGAAAGTGAGGAGAAGTAGCCTATCATCTAGATCTGCCAACACACCTCTCTGATGTGCACGACGTGTTTCACGTGTCCCAACTAAAGAAGTGCTTAAGAGTAATTGAAGAACAAGTATCGATGGATGAGCTTGAGCTTCAAGAGGATCTGACCTACGCGGAGCACCCCGTCAAAATTTGAACGTGAAGGAAAAGGTCACAAGGAACAAAGTGATCCGTTGGTGCAAGGTACAGTGGAGCCATCACACAGAAGCCGAAACTACATGGGAGCGTGAGGAATACCTCAAGGCAGAATTCCCTCATCAATTCTCTACTCTATCGAATCTCGAGGGCGAGATTCAGTTTAAGGGGGGGGGGGTAGGTTTGTAACACCCTCAAATTCATTTCCATGCATTGCATACATCTTTCATGTAGAGAAACATTATAAAAGAAGTAGAAATGGAGAAAGAACTATATAAATGGAAAAAGAACCATAGAAATGGAGAAAGAACCATAGAAATGGAGAAAAGAACTATAGAAATGGAGAAAGAACCATAGAAATGGAGAAAAGACCATAGAAATGGAGGAAGAAACCATAGAAATGGGGAAGGGCATATAGAAATGGAGAAATGGGATATAGAAATGGAGAGGGGAATGTAGAAATGGAGAGTGAGACATAGAAATGGAGAGGGGAATGTAGAAATGGAGTAAGTGACATAGAAATGGTGAGGAATGGGAAAAGGATAGCTGAAATGAGCTATTTTAAATTTCCCCAAAATTTTCCCCAAATCCCCAAATTCCCCAACTCCCCCAAAAAGGGGAATTTTCCCCACGTTTGGGGAATTTCACCCACATTGCTGCCGCACCAAATTAATTGGGGAAAAGTTTGTTAGGATTTTGCTCCAATTGAATTAGTATTCTCCCCCATCCCCCCTTATAAATAGAACCCAACCCCCCCTTGGCCGCAGCCCCCTCCCCTTCCCCCCCCCCCCCCCAAGTCGGCGACTTGCAGGCCTTAGCCCCAACTCGCCGAGTTGGACCCCCCTCGCCGGAGTACAGTCGCGGTGAGCCCCACCGGCGAGCCCTGCCGGTGAGCCCCGCCATCGAGCCCCGCCGTCGAGCCCCGTCGTCGAGCCCCGTATATGAGCCCCGTCACGCCTCGCCGTCTCCGGAAAAAGAACCGATGATCTGTCCTGCCCCAATCTTCCATAGAAAAACTCCCCGCTGCTGCCATTGCTAGAAGGAAGGCACTGACACAAAAAAAAGGAAGTGAGGTAGGTCTTCGTTACCCATCTTACGACGTCGTCTCTGTTTCTACGCATCCGTTTTCTTCGCCCCCTTCGAACAGAAACTTTTACGTGTGGACAGATCGTGTTTTGATCCATTTTTAACGGTGGAACTGATCTAGATCTTGAGTCAAGATCATCACCACGTCCACACTTCATCCCAGCACCCTTGTTCATCATAAAACCCCATAAAAGCCCATTAAAACACGCAAAACACGTACAAACTGGATTAATAAAACAGCAGCATAGGATTTGTATTCATCTACCCCATTGCATCTTGAGTAAAATTTGTGCATGATGATTGATTGCTGTGAATTTTGTATGTGCGTGATTGTGAGTAGAAGAACAAGCTCAAGAGGCCATCTACGAGGAACTACAGCACCAAGACTTCGAGACACTCGAACAACAAGAACCACGGGAGCAAGGCAAGTGCCCCTTGACCATATTGATCCCATGTTTTGAAACTGTTTTGTTTGCAAAAACTCGTACGCTTGAGTCAACTTGATGGGACACCCTTTTATAGGAGTTTACTAGTTTTGTTAACCATCCTTGTCGCCGGGAAAGTTGATGAGTCGGGTATGGTCATTTTTTTTGCTTCGCTTAATTCACGGGATATGGGAAGCTGAAATAAAACAGGTCTAGCTACTGCACTCATATGAATAATGATGATCAGAACTTGATGATGTTAATGGGCATGAAATCAGGGAGATCTAGGCAAGCTTTGTTCATGAATGTTGCTGGATGAGATGGCGGAACTTGCCGTAGATCTAAGGACCGGTTCATGCGAGAATATGGCAGGAAAACAGTGCCACCACAAGGCCAAGTATGGGTGCGGCTTAGCTGATTAATTAGGTGTGTTGCTAGCTTGTTATGGACCGTGGATGGCGCGGGGAATGGGAGTCGAGAGAGGACTGTCCTGGGAACTGCATGGCACAAGAGGGGGCGCGTGGGTGGGAGAATGGTGATTCGAGCCTGCCGGTGAAACCTCAGTGAGTCCATACATCTAGTAGCCCCTTTGTAAAGGTTATTTTGTGATCTCTTGGCCATACACTGACGGTTGTGTACTGGTATAATGGACATTCTGCAGTCACCGACGGGTGACGAAATCACGAACTTGTGGGTAAAGTGGTGCCACCTCTGCAGAGTGTAAAACTATCATGATAGCCGTGCTTCCGGTCACAAGCACCTGGCCAACTTCCATGATTAGAGGAAAAACTTGGGATGGTTATTCGGTATGGTTATGGTATGGTCATTGGGATTGGTTTTGGGACTGTTTTGAGTCATGAAAATGAGTTTGGTTTCGGTTATATGAATATGAGATGGTTATGAATATTTATGAGCATGAGATGAACATGAGAAAGATTAAAGGTTGGATGAGATTTGATAAATGGTGAATTATGATGGAGGCATGTTGTTGTTTTATTTGGACATATGTTGGGATTAAATTCACCTAGACTTAGTTGCTGTTTTTATCATGTTTGTGAAATAAAATTTGCTTGCTGCAATGAGCCTTTTTATTCCCTACCTTGTTGTAAGCTACATGTCATACTTTTTCCGCACTTGCTGAGTACAACATGTACTCACCCTTGCATTATCACATAAACATCAGCAACAGGAGAAGAGTACTTTCAGGACCATGTGGAGTACTAGGCGTGCGAACTACCGTCAACATGCCTGTGGAGTTGAAGATGGAGCCTGCTGCTATCTAGATATTTCCGCTGTCATTTAGAGACTTTCGCTGCAAGAATAAGTTAGAGATTCATGAGTGAGACAATGAATCGATGTAATAAAGTACTTAAGCACTATTTATTCATGGTTATATTCTGAATTCAGTTTGTGGATTACATGTGTATGTGTGATGAACATCCTGGGCACACATATGCATTAACTTGGTTCTGTTTTCGGAACCGGGTGTCACACTACAGCAACCATCACTGACGTCGTACATGGAAGCCTTTCCCTCATTTCACCCACGTTGAATCGATCAAATCGCCCCATACAGTAGCCACTCTCACGGTGCACCTACCGACATGAGATGTCATGAGAATGTTACCCACATACTGCACATCGGCCGTCTCGCCTGAGGCGACCCGAAAAGGCTCAACGCAAGCTTCCCGAGGTACATCGGTTTACTGGGTCCCATATAGCCAGCATGAGTCCAGTACACAACTCAAACTTGCTCAACAGGGCCGCATACGGATCGGTCCTTGACCGACATGGACAGATCTATAGCACCCAGGCCCCTTATGTCCTGCTGCCCCTACAACCTTCCGTTCTCAACTTTAACTTGCTAATAATTTTCTGAACCAATCCCGTATTGCCCCTGTTGTTCCTGATCATGCAAGTAGCATCTCACCACTCGACTTCTACCGAACCTTACTTAAGCATGGCAGTTCTACACGGTGAAAAGACAACTGCCCAATACTCCATTGGTTCATTTGGTCATGCAAGAGGAGTATCAAAGCACTAGACCTAATGCATATTTCATATCTTAACCGAAAGAGTGAATACAAAGTAAAAACTTAAAAGCTGTTAAATGCAAACCGGAGCTTGCCTGTTCTGCAGGGTAGCAGTATATAAGCAGTTAGTGATCCTTGCTGGTCAACCCTTATTCTCCGGAGTATGATCCACTTCAATGAATCGCTCCTTCGAGTTCCCGTTGTTGTGAACCCTAAGACATGTAGATGCACAAGTTTAAATAATACAATGGAAAGAATTAAAGACTTGATTTTCTTACGAACAGAGGCGGTGTGGAAATGCCAATAATGGCTTTGTTTGCCTCTGTTGTGCAATGGAATATGAATGAATTAAATTTGTCTTAGTGTTTTAGTTTCTAACTCACTAAGTTTCCTAATGACCATAAGAGATGAGCTGAAAAGATTTGAATGCAACTGAAGAACAAGAACTCCAATGGCTTCAAAACTTTTATAGCATGTTCTATACTACCTAGGGATTTAGATTGCCAAATTGCAGCTAAAATGGGAAGAATATGTGTCTACCATAATTCCCACAAGAGTCTTATGTATTTTCCCACATACATAAGTATGGTAGAACAAGGATAGGGAGTTCTAAGGCTCAACTTGAGCTGATAATTTACATGTGAGTTCCTGGTCACATGAAAGTAAATTTTTTTCCAAAATTCAGACCTTTTACTTGAGTAGTTCATCCAGTACAATTCCTTAAGCATTTCTACCCAAAAGAATTAATTTTGGAGTACTGTGCATTTTCATGCCCAATTCAGTGAACTACAATTTCAAGTATGTCTCAGATAGTTTGCCTAAATTTTCTCATGATTTTGGAGCTATGATTTGCCAAGAATGGATTTTACAAGTGGGCGACATTTTCTGAAAATGTTTCTGGACCTTATGAACACAGCAGTTTGTATTTAGCAAATTCCTACTCAAATGATCCTCAAATGAGCTGAAAATTTGCACGAAGGTCAACAATATTCTAAAGAATGTTCTGGAAAAATTTGAGGATTTTTGGATGAACCAAACTCCCTCAATAATTCTTTTTCAGAAAACCTTCAAAGAATTTTCCAGAATTTAATATTTACTTTCGTACAAATTGGAGTTCATATTTGGATAGATCTTTGCAAAATGAATCCAAACCAATTTGAATAACTCAATTTGGAGATTCCTACTCAAATATATGATTTTCCAAAGTTGGGGCAATCTCTGGAATTGTTTTGCTATAGAAAATTGCTTGGGCCCATGGGTTTAAACTCCAGCCAATAGGAATTGGGCCACACCGGGCCACGGGGTTTGTAAGGGCCTCAGTTTTAACATATGGTTGAAGTGTTCATCACCATACACACACACCTCATTTGAGGAAAGATGATGAACACAAATGAAGAGCAAGTAACCACCATCAACATGTTCATTAGAGAACAAACTCACATATTGCAAAAGTGGTATTTCCCACATGTGATATAGGTGGGCTGGACATATGAAAACTCCTACACTTTGCTAAGGATGTCCATGCCAAGTTTCACCCAAATTCAAAACATTTTTAAGGTCATTTTAGGTATAGTTAGAAAGAGGGCAGTTTGAAACCATATTCAAATTCATACTGTTTTTATCCCATGAATTTAAAAGTGGGAGGCATATTCTTATTCAGCACATTTTTGTGAGCTCACACACCAATTTTCACTCCATTTGGAGTTGATCTTGACATGAGCTAAGTGGGACAAATTCAAACTTTATTTTAATTCAAAACTGAACTTGTGCTGAAATTCATTCAAACCAAACCCAATTTGAATTCTACTCAATTCAAATGGCTCGTGGGTGAATAATTTGAATCACCAGGGGTATTTTGGGGCTCACTGTTTACAACAGTGATTAGGAGTAAATTTCAGAGGTTAAACCCCGGGTGGGACCCACATGTCATAGAGAGGAGGCAAAACTTGCACACAAAGTCACAGCCTCGGTGGGAAATTCCACCGAGCAGCTGTCGGCTGTGCCACCGAGCAGCTACCGGCGCCACCAGCTGCTTCCCCTCTCCGCGCGCTGGCGCCCGGAGCGGCTTGCTCGCGCCCCCACGCGACCGGCACCGCCTCAGCCGAGCAGGAGTCGGCCGGCTTTATCTTCTCGCGGGCAAACACGAGCAGCGGCATTGTTTCTCGCCGCAGCTCTCTGCTCAATCGGGAAAACCAGAAAAATCATCTCCTCCTTCGTTCCTGAGCTGCTAGACAGCCACCTGAGGTCGCACTCCACCTCCCCAACACCAGAAACCCCGAGCTCCGACCTCCTTTGCCCGAAAACAATCGCCACCGCGGCGACCTAGCCTCAGCCGAAAATCAGGCGCCCGTGGACACCGTTCCACAGGCGTTTTCATGGTCCAGCAAGAGAGGCAACAGGAGCGCACGACCACCGTGCTGCTCTCCTCCAAGTTTGGAAGCAAACCGTGAAGAATCCACAGAGAATTTCCAGTTTTTGCTCCGGCGACCGTAAACCGAGCTTCCGGTACGGTTTCTTTAAATTCTCGCTCTATGATCTTTCGGAGGTTATTAAATCTTGCACATAGATGCTGGACTAGCCGGTGATCAAGTTCTTTTCTGCATCCGTGGCGTGAAACTGTCTAGGAGTAACGAATTTCGAGCTCGATCAAGGGCGGTCATGGCGGGCACGATCGGTCACACGGTGCCGACCGACTTGCCGCCATCCCTGAACCCTTTTGACACCTTGTCGAGCTTCTTAGAGGTACGCTGATGCTGTAGGACCGTTTGTTCGAGGTGTTGGTGGGTTAGAACCCACGGTCGACGGTGCCGAACCTCAACCGAGGCCGCGGCACGTCGCCGGGCTATTTCCGGTCACCCCCAGCCCGACCTGACACCACCGACGTGTTCCTTGACGTCGACAACCCCCTGGCGGCGAGTTTCAGCCCATGGTAGGTCCGGCAGCAGCGAGCCGGCGAGCTCCGAGTCTGCTCCGGCGAGGTCAGCGGCGCGGGTGCGAGAGAACGGCGGGAGGAAGACGAAGCCGGCTGGCCCATGTGTCAGCAGCTGAAGATTTTAAATTGGGATCGGGCTGCGGCCGGGATCGGCTGTGCTGGCGCGCAAATACCCTGTGAGCCCCGGTGTGCCGGACAACTCCGTGCTCGACACATGTCCCCGCGGGCCCTGAGAGTTTAAACTTTTTCCCCGATTTTCAGAATTCTTCCAAACTTCAAATCCTCATAACTTTGCCTAGAAAGCTCCAAATCAAGTGAACCAAATTTCGTTGGATTCAGCTCTCTGAGCACTTTCCTGAAAATCAAGTTTCACTTCATGAAAATCCTTATTTATCCAGAATTAATTCCTCAAAATTTAAACTGTTTGGAATTTTAACTGGAGAATCCTTTGAAGGAAAATTCTGAAATTTTGCTA
Source organism: Neostapfia colusana (assembly GCA_030760725.1). NCBI lineage: Eukaryota > Viridiplantae > Streptophyta > Magnoliopsida > Poales > Poaceae > Neostapfia > Neostapfia colusana. The sequence continues at coordinate 33,358,035 of JASWHV010000007.1, forward strand.
GGATGTTCACCAAAATATCCTTGAACTACCATAAAAATTTCATATCCAGTTGAGCTCATTTGATCCACCTAATGGTGTGATTAGTGAAACTGTTCCAGAGAAAATAGAAAATGTTCAGAAACATTTTCAGAATTTTCTCTGAAATCGTTTAGCTATATCTTTAGCTAGGGACCTTCAAATTAAGTGACCAACTTCATTAGAACCCTCTGAAAATCTAGGTTTCAGAAAGACATAGTTTGTTTCATAAAAATCCTTAGAACACCCTAAAAGCCTTCAATTAAGGTCAAGTGCATAATTAATTGTGGAGGGCTCAAATGAGCTTTGCTGCAACTAAAACTTGACCAAAACTCTGTTTAGGTTGTAACCAAGCCCCAGTAAAAATTTCACAGTCATTGGTATGTCTAGTGAGAGTTATAGACTTCACAACTTCAAACTTAATACAAATGCATTTAAATTGATACATGTACCTCTTATATCATGTAGTCGCTAAGGTCGAGGAGGAACCCGAAGTCCTAGACTTCGTTACTCCGGAGGAACAGCTAGCCTACGACCAAGAGCAGCAAGACAAGCTCCGGTTTGCATTAACCTTTTTACAAGTTTTTATTGTTTTGAGCATATACTTGGTTACTTTATTCTTTGCATTAGAGTCTTGTTTGGAAACCCAACTGCATAGCCAAGAAAACCATGGGATGGGGTTAGGATTGCAAACCCCGTTAGCTACTGCAATGCTAAGATAGTGTAGGATTCGGTACAAGTCGAGTAGTTGGAACTACTCGCGAGCATAGGCTAGAGGCACTCGACTCGGGTAGAGATAGCAAATGATACACAAGGCAAGAAAGATGAGACCGAGCGGAGAGTAAGGGCAGCAGGACTTTGGAGCCTGTGTGCTGTAGCTCCGCTTGTGTCGATTGAGGACCGAGCCGTGTGCGGGCCTGTTGAACAAGCTAGAACAGTACCAAAGACCTACCGGCTATATGGGAACCGGGAAACTGATGTAACTCGGGTAGCTGGGTATTGAGGCATTGCCCGTCGTTCAGAGGGTAGGTTGAGAGCTTGAGGTGTAAATCGGCTGGCGGCACGGAGATGCGCGTGCAGAGACCTCTTGCTCGGGACGATGGGACCGGTTCAATATTTGGCTAACAGGTGAAAGGTAGTTGCGTACGGCGTCCATGATGGTTGTTGTAGGCAACATCGAGTACGGGCGTACGTGACGGGTTGTTCGGGTAACCCTGCAGGTGTAAATCGATTATAATCGCCATCCCTCGCGGTCAGTGAGTACCACTTGTTCACTGTACCGTGACGTAGAAAGAACATGCTAGTTACATGTTAAAATGTTGCTGATTGAAAGATGGACTTGACTGCTAATGACTTGCTGTAGTTTAGAGCTAACTAAAGTTCATTTCAACTTTGGGCAAAGTACATGAGGAAATGTGTTTCTTGTTTGATTGCGGCTCTCTCATGAACCTTAGCGTAAGGTTCTCCACAACCTGCTGCTAAAATTTGAAAGTAAGGTTCCACTAATTAGGCGAGTCCTGTGCAAATGATTTTATCTCATGTACCCATCACCCCTCATGTAGAAGTTCCATGTTTAGGTGAGACGGGTCAGACTTGCTGAGCCTTCGTGCTCACTTCTTGTGTTTGAAGCTTTTGCAGGGTTCTATGAGGAAGGGACTCCCGAAGAGGAGACGAAACCCCAGGAGGGGAACCCCGTCGAGTGGGAGTCGTGCACGCCGCAGAGTTAGTGTGCGTGTGTGCTAGCAAGGACATGTTCAAGGGCTGGACGTGGACTTGATGCGTAGCCTACGCCCGTGAGTGTGGACTGGAACTATTTTGATGTAAACATGTTCATAAACTTGTTTATGTAATAAAATTTCGCTTCCGCTTTATACCTTTGGCGTGTGTTATACGGTGCTGTGCAACGCAGCACCCCTCAGCGTGATCCTGGCTCGACAATACCGTGGTGTCGTGTTAGCGTTGGTATCAGAGCTCGCTTGAGGTTTAACGCACTACAAAGGTCATATTTTTTAAAAATCCAGTGAGGAACGAGTTAGCAGCCCGTATAAGGATGTTATTAGCATATAGAAAGTGGCATATTAACCTATTTGATTATGTCGGAAAATCGTGTATCTCGGGACGTGTATGTCTTGGGGGTGCACGTAAGCGCTGTCCACCAGTGCGCCCAAGCTGAAGGGTGGAACCCGACGGGTGGCAGGTAACCCTACCCGCTTTGATATCCTCTACGACTCCTCATGTCGTTTGGGGTATTCGAGCAACGTCTGTCCCTGGCGTGCATGGTGCAACTTGGGAGATCCCGTCACGTGGTCTGAAACGTGAACACGTAACTCAAGGCGTGTTTGGTTTGAGAACATCCGGGCGAGTGATGACGGCCGGTTGTACGAACTGTATGGATTCCGGGCTCGGTGTGCAGCCGAGTCTGATGATTGTTTGAGTTTCTGCAGGTAGACTGACCACAAAACGGTAGACGTGTAGCATCCGTGTGCGAGTGACGTTTAGTGCCACTGAATTAACGAAGCCGGCTAAGTCCGGTATAGGTTTTTCCTTTGTGAGGACGTAGTACCGACATGCTCTGGTGACGCATCGACGTCACAACCAACTAAATGAACAACTTCATTGTAAAAACTGGAAGGTTTTGATCCAAAGCAGTAAAACTTTTGTGTACCCTCTTCCCTTAATCATGATGTTCAAAGTAAACATGTTTTCAACTTATAGGTTGTTAAGGACAGAGCACTCTGTTTTCAGCTGAATCAAGGCTGAAGTTAATCAGAGGTTAGAGGTTGAGTTATTTCAAGGTTGGGGTCATATGATACATTTCTGGAAAGCTTTGGAAGAGCTTTACAACTTTTCTGTTGAGGTCCAGAGGTGTTTCATCCCTTAACCAATCGAAAAATGCAGTAGAGTTGAAACTGTCCAGAAAACAGGGCAGAGCAAAGACTCTCTGTAAACTCTCTGTAAATTGAGTATAACTTCCTGCATAAAAATCCAAAAATAGAAAATGAGGTAGTTCTGGAAATCCTATGATATGGGTTACAACTTTGTAACAGAAAGTTTTGTCAGATTAGGAACAGAAGTAACTGGAATTCTTGGATCAAATCAGTACCTATAGCAGGGAGGTGCTGTCCAATTGTTTCCAGAAATTCTGATAACTTTAGCATCTCATAACTTTTGAACAAGACAGATCTTAGGCCAAGCAAATACTTTATGGAAAGCTATTTAAGTTAGCTTTAACTTTGATGTTGATCTCCAGAATTGGTTTTGCCTTCAGCATGGCCTAAATCAGGTTGAAATGGAAACTGGTCAGGGCTGTCATGGGAACAGCAGATCAGCAGTCAAATTTGTTTAAAATTTGAACTGTGTTTCCAAGTTCTATGGGTTCAATGACATGTCTTATGTTATAACTAAGTGGTTTACTGTTTAAATAAATATTTGACATTTCTCAAATATATTTTTACAGATGACAGCAGATAAGCAACTGGAGAACGGGTGGGTGGTGTCCCACTGTTCTCACCGTAGCGGCTACCCGGAAGCATTGTGGCAAATGCTCCAATATTTCGGGTACAACCAGATGCCGCAGTACTTCTCCAAGGAAGAAGGCGAAGAGGGGAACAAGACATGGACGATCCATGTCGAAAGTCCCTGCAGGACCTACGCCACCTGGTTGGGTGCCGTTCACCGTCACGGTGAGAGGAAGACAACCGGAAGGGATGTGGCAAGTGGCAGCCCGTGACACTATGTCACGTTTCTGCCAACTACATGTGCAGGCTATGTAGGGCACTCCATACGCGCTCATTCCGGTGGAGGGACGGGCTCAGCATGTGTGGGAATAGAGGTATCTAGAGGCAACGGACCCGAGTTGCCCAAGGTACAACCCCGCGGAGGCAAATCTCAGCCTCCAGATGAGGGCGGGAAACGCTGTGATGGACAGCCAAGCTATTCATACGGAGCATCTCGCCACAAAGCTCAAGGAGAGCACAAGCCGTGGAGATCATTTCGAGAGTGCTCACAGCACACTCCGCAATGTGCTCCTTCCGACGATCAAGCGACTGAATGAACAACATAATCAGTTGCATCGTCTGAAGAAGGCGAAGAGGAAAAGCCGTGTCGACATCGCGGCATTGCAAGAGCTGGTACAGACTTTAACCCAGCAGAACGAGGAACTTACTCAAGAGCGGGACGACGCTATTGAGGAAAGGCAAGGCTGGGAAGAATATTACAACCAGGCCATGGACGAGGTGCATGCTTTGCAGGAACTCGTGCCTCCGGTATTAGGTATACCGGTGGTCTTGGGTCTTCCAGCAATGGGAGAACCCGGGATGGGAGAAGAGGTGGTGAATCCAGAGCCACCAGCAGAGGTACCGGAGGAGGACGACCCACAGGAGGTCGAGTTCTACTCCGAGTAGGGGGTTACAGTTGCCATGTAGGGCAGCCAGGGTAGTGTAGCCCAAATTTTGTAATCGGTGACATGTCGTGTAGACAGTAGCGTATGTATAGGTAGTGACGACATGAGCACAACTTCTCGGAGACCCGAGAATAATGTATCTTGTATAAAGTTTATGCTTTATCAATATATGTGAATGCTGTGCAAATTAATCATGTGTCACTTCAATACCTACTATTGCATATGGAAATTTTTAAGTAAGACATGTGCTAATTGCTGCTGTTTTGAATTTCAGAATGACGCGTACTCGTGCCAACCCGGACGTTGGGGGTACTAGTCAAGGGGGAGAGACCTCCCAACCACCTCCCGAGGACTCCTCGGGACAGCAGCAGCAACAGCAAACACCGCCACCGCCACTGCCAACGGTTACATTGGCCGACATCGTCGCGGCAATGGCGGGTTCACATCAGCAGCACACGGAGTTGCTGCAGACTCTCATCGCCAATACGTCTCGCCCAGAGAGACGTCAAGACCGTGAGGAGCATCAACAAAGCTCCTACTCCGACTTCCTGGCTACTCATCCCCCGGTATTCTCAAGGGTGGATGAACCACTTGACGCGGACAACTGGCTCCGCGCCATAGAGATGAAGTTCGGGCTGCTCCAGATAAGCGAGCAGCGCAAGACTCAGTTCGCGGTCCAGAAGCTCCAAGGATCCGCGAGCGCGTGGTGGGCCAACTTCTGTGCTTCACAGCCCACCGACCGAGTGATGACCTGGACAAAGTTTCGGACGGCCTTCAGGGCCTATCACATACCACCAGGTTTGATGAAGAGGAAGATGCAGGAATTCCTACACCTGCAACAAGGGAGCAGGAACGCGCTGGAATACTCCAGAGCGTTCAACGATCTCGGGCTCTACGCGTCGTATCACGCAGGTACTGACGAGAAGCGGCGGGACCACTTTTACCAGGGGCTTAACCCGCTCCTGAAGGACAAGTTGGCGATGTTCAATCGTGGCAGCCTCAACGACATCATTGATGCTGCGATTGTTCAGGAGGACTCCGGCAAGGAGTTAGCGGCGGCGGAGAGAAAGCGAAGCGCGCCGCAGAGCAGCGGAGAAGGAGGCGGTCCTTCTCAGAAGTTTCGTATGGTGAATCACCCACCATCAGGTCCACGCTGGCAACCACCACAGCGGTCGATGCCGTTCCGCAGTCGGTCGTACTCTTCACCGGCATTCAGGCCGGCACTGCCAGCACCACCTCCACAACAACAGCAGAAGCGGGCGATGCCGCGTGCGTATGCACCTCAGCAGCGCATGCCGGGATTTCGTCCCCCGAGCACTACACCAGCAGCGGCCACATGTTACAAGTGTGGTCGTCCAGGACACTTCGCGAGCAGTTGCCCGGAGAGGCAAGGCTGCGGAGTGGCACCGCAGTTTCCGGGGAGGAATCAACCCCGGAACCCTACTAATGCGCGGTGGGCAAACCCTAGGCCCGGCACCGTCCACCAGCTTGCCATAGAGGACGTGCCGGAGGGCGAGCCAATCCTTGCGGGTATGTTCCAACTCCACCAGCATCCCGCTATAGTACTGTTTGATTCAGGCGCCACGCATAATTTTATTAGCCAAGCTTTCATTGCTAGACACAGCTTGCCAATACTACCCACCGATAGTCCATATTTAATTTGTTCACTGGGTGGGAAGATTTCAGCAAGCGTAATGGTTTCCAAAGCACCATTATGCTTAGCGGGTAGAGTGTACCCCATGTCTCTCATTATCTTAGAGGGACAGAAGGTCGATGTCATCCTAGGGATGTCGTGGTTAACCCGCCACGGCGCTGTTTTGGACACCGTCCTTCGAGTCATGCACTTAAACTCAGAAGTGCACGGGTCTGACTCCTTATTTCTGGACAGTCAAGAAATAAAAATTCCAAGTGTCTATCAAGCCACAACCATCAGATTGGAAGATATCCCAGTGGTCCGAGAGTTCCCTGACGTATTCCCGGACGATTTGCCGGGGATGCCGCCCAATAGAGAGGTGGAGTTCAAGATTGAACTTGCACCAGGAACCATGCCAATATCCCGAAGGCCATACAAGATGGCGCCCAAGGAATTGGCTGAAGTGAAGACTCAGCTCACGGACCTTCTAGAGAAGGGGTTTTATTAGGCCGAGCTCCTCGCCATGGGGCTGTTCGGCATTATTTGTCAAGAAGAAGGATGAGACGTTATGGTTTTGCGTGGACTATCGTCCATTAAATGCCGTGACCATCAAGAACAAGTACCCATTGCCACGGATCGACATGTTGTTTGATCAGTTGGTCGAAGCAAAGATCTTTTCCAAGATGGATTTAAGATCCGGGTACCATCAGATTAAGATAAGGGCTGAGGACATTCCGAAGACGGCTTTCTCGATGAGGTACGGACTTTATGAGTACCTGGTCATGTCCTTCGGCCTCACCAATGCTCCAGCTCACTTCATGTACTTGATGAACTCGGTATTCATGCTGGAGCTGGACAAGTTTGTCGTGGTCTTCATCGACGACATCCTGGTATATTCCAAGTCGGAGGAAGATCACAAGAAGCATCTGCGTATAGTCTTGCAACGGCTGCGGGATCACAAGTTATACGCAAAGTTCAGCAAATGCGAGTTTTGGATATCGCAAGTGTCTTTTCTCGGGCATATCATCTCAGCGGAGGGTATCGATGTGGACCCGAGCAAGATCACTCAAGTGCTGAATTGGAAATCCCTGAGAACTGTTCATGAGGTACGGAGTTTCCTCGGGCTCGCAGGATATTATCGGAGGTTCATTCTGAACTTCCCGAAGATTGCCAAGCCTATGACTGAAATGCTGAAGAAGGCTACCAAATATATTTGGAGTCCAGCATGTGAAGCAGCATTCAAGGCTTTAGTCAAGCACCTGACATCAGCACCGGTTTTGGTGCAGCCAGACACAACAAAACCGTTCGATGTGTACTGCGATGCATCCGGCATTGGGCTCAGATGTGTGCTGATGCAAGACCGAAGAGTGGTCACGTATGGATCACGGCAGCTTAGAAACCATGAGCAAAATTATCCAACTCACGACTTAGAGCTCGCTGCCGTGGTACTTGCACTGAAGATGTGGAGGCACTACCTACTCAGTAACCTCGTACATCTATATACCGACCACAAAAGCCTCAAGTACATATTCACTCAGAAGGAGCTGAACATGAGGCAACGAAGATGGTTAGAATTGATAAAGGATTACGAAATAGAGATCCATTATAATCCGGGCAATGCAAACGTAGTGGCAGATGCGCTGAGCCGCAAGTCACACGTCAACAATCTGGCCATCACACCGTTGGAAGAGAGCGAACCACCACTGCATGTGATTCCACATGGAGCTCTCTACAACCTAGCTTTGATCCCCACCATCCGTGAAGAGATAGCGGCATCCCAGAAGAATGACAAGGGCATGTCGCATTTGCGGAGACGTGTAGATAGTGGGGAGCTGAAATGTTTTCGGAAGGACGGAGACGGCGTCCTATGGTTCAAGGACTGGATCGTCGTATCCCGAAACCCGGAGTTACGGAAGAAAATCATTGATGAGGCTCACTTGTAAAAGTTTTCTATTCACCCCGGCAGCAACAAAATGTATCAAGAACTCAGAAGCAAGTTTTGGTGGACACGGATGAAGCGTGAGACTGCAAAATACGTGTCTGAGTGTGATACATGTCGAAGGGTGAAGGCAGACCATATACGGAAACCGGGACTGCTACAACCACTGGGCATTCCTGCCTGGAAGTGGGAGGATGTGAGCATGGACTTCATCGTCGGTTTACCCACCACCTTGCAGAAACATGATTCTGTGTGAGTGATCGTCAATCGGCTCACCAAAGTTGCCTATTTCATCCCGGTCAACACCAACTACAACGCCAAGAAGTACGCTGAACTGTACATCTCACGGATCCTATGCTTGTACGGCGTACCCCGTACCATCATATCGGATCGGGGCACTTTATTTGTGTCCCGTTTTTGGGAGCAGCTGCACGCTGCCTTGGGGACGAAACTGATCCGTAGTTCAGCATACCACCCGCAGACGGATGGGCAAACCGAGCGGGTAAATCAGATCCTAGAAGACATGCTACGAGCTTGCGCTATCAACCACGGCAAGAATTGGGATGATCACTTGCCGTTAGCCGAGTTCTCGTACAATAATGGGTACCAAGCCAGCATCAAGATGGCACCTTACGAGGCGCTATATGGTAGGAAGTGCCGCACATCATTGAACTGGTGTGAGTCTGGCGAAAGGGTTACCTTCGGGATTGACCTTGTCAACAACGCGGAAGAAAAGGTTCGACTGATTCAAGCGAACCTAAAAGCCGCCCAATCTCGTCAGAAACAGTATGCGGACCGGAGAAGGTGCCCATTACAATTCGAAGTTGGAGATCACGTATATCTACGGGTGTCTCCAATGAAGGGCGTAAACAGATTTGGGGTGAGAGGAAAGGTGGCACCCCGATTCATCGGTCCATTTCAGATTACCGAAAGATGTGGATCAGTGGCATACCGGCTGAAATTACCAGAAGCACTTTCCGGTGTGCACGACGTCTTTCACATTTCCCAGCTGAGGAAGTGTCTTAAGCTATCAACTACCGTTCATCTGGAGGATATTGAAGAACTGCAACCGGATCTCACCTATCGGGAGGAACCGGTGCAGATTATCGATGAAAAGGCCCGAACCACACGCAACCGTACGTTGTGGTTCTACAAGGTTCTATGGAGTAATCACTCCATGGACGAAGCGACATGGGAGAGCAAAGAATTTCTTCGCGCTAACTACCCCGACTTTTTCACGTCGCATATACGGTAATTTTCCACCGTCCTCTCTCTCATTTTTACCTTATAATCTCGGGACGAGATTCTTTTCGGGGGGGAGGAATGTAAGGGCCTCAATTTTAACACATGGTTGAAGTGTTCATCACCATACACACACACCTCATTTGAGGAAAGATGATGAACACAAATGAAGAGCAAGTAACCACCATCAACATGCTCATTAGAGAACAAACTCACATATTGCAAAAGTGGTATTTCCCACAAAGGCTCAACGCAAGCTTCCCGAGGTACATCGGTTTACTGGGTCCCATATAGCCAGCATGAGTCCGGTACACAACTTAAACTTGCTCAACAGGGCCGCATACGGATCGGTCCTTGACCGACATGGACAGATCTATAGCACCCAGGCCCCTTATGTCCTGCTGCCCCTACAACCTTCCGTTCTCAACTTTAACTTGCTAACAATTTTCTGAACCAATCCCGTATTTCCCCTGTTGTTCCTGATCATGCGAGTAGCATCTCACCACTCGACTTCTACCGAACCTTACTTAAGCATGGCAGTTCTACACGGTGAAAAGACAACTGCCCAATACTCCATGGGTTCATTTGGTCATGCAAGAGGAGTATCAAAGCACTAGACCTAATGCACATTTCATATCTTAACCGAAAGAGTGAATACAAAGTAAAAACTTAAAAGCTGTTAAATGCAAACCGGAGCTTGCCTGTTTTGCAGGGTAGCAGTATATAAGCAGTTAGTGATCCTTGCTGGTCAACCCTTATTCTCAGGAGTATGATCCACTTCAATGAATCGCTCCTTCGAGTTCCCGTTGTTGTGAACCCTAAGACATGTAGATGCACAAGTTTAAATAATGCAATGGAAAGAATTAAAGACTTGATTTTCTTACGAACAGAGGCGGTGTGGAAATGCCAATAATGGCTTTGTTTGCCTCTGTTGTGCAAAGGAATATGAATGAATTAAATTTGTCTTAGTGTTTTAGTTTCTAACTCACTAAGTTTCCTAATGACCATAAGAGATGAGCTGAAAAGATTTGAATGCAACTGAAGAACAAGAACTCCAATGGCTTCAAAACTTTTACAGCATGTTCTATACTACCTAGGGATTTAGATTGCCAAATTGCAGCTAAAATGGGAAGAATATGTGTCTACCATAATTCCCACAAGAGTCTTATGTATTTTCCCACATACATAAGTATGGTAGAACAAGGATAGGGAGTTCTAAGGCTCAACTTGAGCTGATAATTTACATGTGAGTTCCTGGTCACATGAAAGTAATTTTTTTTCCAAAATTCAGACCTTTTACTTGAGTAGTTCCTCCAGTACAATTCCTTAAGCATTTCTACCCAAAAGAATTAATTTTGGAGTACTGTGCATTTTCATGCCCAATTCAGTGAACTACAATTTCAAGTATGTCTCAGATAGTTTGCCTAAATTTTCTCATGATTTTGGAGCTATGATTTGCCAAGAATGGATTTTACAAGTGGGCAACATTTTCTGAAAATGTTTCTGGACCTTATGAACACAGCAGTTTGTATTTAGCAAATTCCTACTCAAATGATCTTCAAATGAGCTGAAAATTTGCACGAAGGTCCACAATATTCTAAAGAATGTTCTGGAAAAATTTGAGGATTTTTGGATGAACCAAACTCCCTCAATAATTTTTTTTCAGAAAACCTTCAAAGAATTTTCCAGAATTTAATATTTACTTTCATACAAATTGGAGTTCTTATTTGGATAGATCTTTGCAAAATGAATCCAAACCAATTTGAATAACTCAATTTGGAGATTCCTACACAAATATATGATTTTCCAAAGTTGGGGCAATCTCTGGAATTGTTTTGCTATAGAAAATTGCTTGGGCCCATGGGTTTAAACTCCAGCCAATAGGAATTGGGCAATACCGGGCCACGGGGTTTGTAAGGGCCTCAGTTTTAACACATGGTTGAAGTGTTCATCACCATACACACACACCTCATTTGAGGAAAGATGATGAACACAAATGAAGAGCATGTAACCACCATCAACATGCTCATTAGAGAACAAACTCACATATTGCAAAAGTGGTATTTCCCACATGTGATATAGGTGGGCTGGACATATGAAAACTCCTACACATTGCTAAGGATGTCCATGCCAAATTTCATCCAAATTCAAAACCTTTTTAAGGTCATTTTGGGTATAGTTAGAAAGAGGGCAGTTTGAAACCATATTCAAATTCAAACTGTTTTTATCCCATGAATTTAAAAGTGGGAGGCATATTCTTATTCAGCACATTTTTGTGAGCTCACACACCAATTTTAACTCCATTTGGAGTTGATCTTGACATGAGCTAAGTGGGACAAATTCAAACTTTATTTGAATTCAAAACTGAACTTGTGCTGAAATTCATTCAAACCAACCCAATTTGAATTCTACTCAATTCAAATGGCTCATGGGTGAACAATTTGAATCACCAGGGGTATTTCGGGGCTCACTGTTTACAACAGTGATTAGGAGTAAATTTCAGAGGTTAAAACCCCGGGTGGGACCCACATGTCATAGAGAGAAGGAGGCGAAACTTGCACACAAAGTCACAGCCTCGGTGGGAAATTCCACCGAGCAGCTGTCGGCTGTGCCACCGAGCAGCTACCGGCGCCACCAGCTGCTTCCCCTCTCCGCGCGCTGGCGCCCAGGGCGGCTTGCTCGCGCCCCCACGCGATCGGCACCGCCTCAGCCGAGCAGGAGTCGGCCGGCTTTATCTTCTCGCGGGCAAACCCGAGCGGCGGCATTGTTTCTCGCCGCAGCTCTCTGCTCAATCGGGAAAACCAGCAAAACCATCTCCTCCTTCGTTCCTGAGCTGCTAGACAGCCACCGAGGTCGCACTCCACCTCCCCAACACCAGAAACCCCGAGCCCCGACCTCCTTTACCCGAAAACGATCGCCACCGCGGCGACCTAGCCTCAGCCGAAAATCAGGCGCCAGTGGACAGCGTTCCACATGCGTTTTCACGGTCCAGCAAGAGAGGCAACAGGAGCGCGCGACCACCGTGCTGCTCTCCTCCAAGTTTGGAAGCAAACCGTGAAGAATCCACAGAGAATTTCCAGTTTTTGCTCCGGCGACCGTAAACCGAGCTTCCGGTACGGTTTCTTTAAATTCTCGCTCTATGATCTTTCGGAGGTTATTAAATCTTGCACATAGACGCTGGACTAGCCGGCGATCAAGTTCTTTTCTGCATCCGTGGCGTGAAACTGTCTAAGAGTAACGAATTTCGAGCTCGATCAAGGGCGCTCATGGCGGGCACGATCGGTCACACGGTGCCGACTGACTTGCCGCCATCCCTGAACCCTTTTGACACCTTGTCGAGCTTCCTAGAGGTACGCTGATGCTGTAGGACCATTTGTTCAAGGTGTTGGCGGGTTAGAACCCACGGTCGACGGCGCCGAACCTCAACCGAGGCCGCGGCACGTCGCCGGGCTATTTCCGGTCACTCCCAGCCCGACCTGACACCACCGACGTGTTCCTCGACGTCGATAACCCCCTGGCGGCAAGTTTCAGCCCATGGGAGATCCGGCAGCAGCGAGCCGGCGAGCTCCGAGTCTGCTCCGGCGAGGTCAGCGGCGCGGGCGTGAGAGAACGGCGGGAGGAAGATGAAGCCGGCTGGCCCACGTGTCAGCGGCTGAAGAATTTAAATTGGGATCGGGCTGCGGCCGGGATCGGCTGTGCTGGCACGCAAATATCCTGTAAGCCCCGGTGTGCCGGACACCTCCGCGCTCGACACATGTCCCCGCGGGCCCCGAGAGTTTAAACTTTTTCCCCGATTTTCAGAATTCTTCCAAACTTCAAATCCTCATAACTTTGCCTAGAAAGCTCCAAATCAAGTGAACCAAATTTTGTTGGATTCAGCTCTCTGAGCACTTTCCTGAAAATCAAGTTTCACTTCATGAAAATCCTTATTTCTCCAGAATTAATTCCTCAAAATTTAAAATGTTTGGAATTTTAACTGGAGAATCCTTTGAAGGAAAATTCTGAAATTTTGCTAGGATGTTCAACAAAATATCCTTGAACTACCATAAAAATTTCAGATCCATTTGAGCTCATTTTATGCACCTAATGGTTTGATTAGTGAAACTGTTCCAGAGAAAATAGAAAATGTTCAGAAACATTTTCAGAATTTTCTCTGAAATTGTTTAGCTCATATCTTTAGCTAGGAACCTTCAAATTAAGTGAGACCAACTTCTTTAGAACCCTCTAAAAATCTAGTTTTCAGAAAGACATAGTTTGTTTCATAAAAATCCTTAGAACACCCTAAAAGCCTTCAATTAAGGTCAAGTGCATAATTAATTGTGGAGGGCTCAAATGAGCTTTGCTGCAACTAAAACTTGACCAAATCTATGTTTAGGTTGTAACCAAGACCCAGTAAAAATTTCACAGTCATTGGGTATGTCTAGTGAGAGTTATAGACTTCACAACTTCAAACTTAATACAAATGCATTTAAATTGATACATGTACCTCTTATGTCATGTAGTCGCTAAGGTCCCGGACGAACAGCTAGCCTACGACCAAGAGCAGCAAGGCAAGCTCCGGTTTGCATTAAACTTTTTACAAGTTTTTATTGTTTTGAGCACATACTTGATTACTTTATTCTTTGCATTAGAGTCTTGTTTGGAAACCCAACTGCATAGCCAAGAAAACCATGGGATGGGGTTAGGATTGCAAACCCCGATAGATACTGCAATGCTAAGATAGTGTAGGATTCGGTACAAGTCGAGTAGTTGGAACTACTCGCGAGCATAGGCTATAGGCACTCGACTCGGGTAGAGATAGCACATGATACACATGGCAAGAAAGATGAGACCGAGCGGAGAGTAAGGGCAGCAGGACTTTGGGGCCTGTGTGCTGTAGCTCCGCTTGAGTCGATTGAGGACCGAGCCGTGTGCGGGCCTGTTGAACAAGCTAGAACAGTACCGAAGACCTACCGGCTATATGGGAACCGGGAAACTGATGTAACTCGGGTAGCTGGGTATTGAGGCATTGCCCGTCGTTCAGAGGGTAGGTTGAGAGCTTGAGGTGTAAATCGGCTGGCGGCACGGAGATGCGCGTGCAGAGACCTCTTGCTCGGGACGATGGGACCGGTTCAATATTTGGCTAACGGGTGAAAGGTAGTTGCGTACGACGTCCATGATGGTTGTTGTAGGCAACATCGAGTACGGGCGTACGTGACGGGTTGTTCGGGTAACCCTGCAGGTGTAAATCGATTATAATCGCCGTCCCTCACGGTCAGTGAGTACCACTTGTTCACTGTACTGTGACGTAGAAAGAACAGGCTAGTTACATGTTAAAATGTTGCTTATTGAAAGATGGACTTGACTGCTAATGACTTGCTGTAATTTAGAGCTAACTAAAGTTCATTTCAACTTTGGGCAAAGTATATGAGAGAAATGTGTTTCTTGTTTGATTGCGGCTCTCTCATGTACCTTAGCGTAAGGTTCTCCACAACCTGCTGCTAAAATTTGAAAGTAAGGTTCCACTAATTAGGCGAGTCCTGTGCAAATGATTTTACCTCATGTACCCATCACCCCTCATGTAGAAGTTCCATGTTTAGGTGAGACGGGTCAGACTTGCTGAGCCTTCGTGCTCACTGCTTGTGTTTGAAGCTTTTGCAGGGTTCTATGAGGAAGGGACTCCCGAAGAGGAGATGGAACCCCAGGAGGGGAACCCCGTCGAGTGGGAGTCGTGTACGCCGCAGAGTTAGTGTGCGTGTGTGCTAGCAAGGACACGTTCAAGGGCTGGACGTGGACTTGATGCGTAGCCTACGCCCATGAGTGTGGACTGGAACTATTTTGATGTAAACATGTTCATAAACTTGTTTATGTAATAAAATTTCGCTTCCGCTTTATACCTTTGACGTGTGTTATACGGTGCTGTGCAACGCAGCACCCCTCAGCGTGATCCTGGCTCGACAAGACCGTGGGGTCGTGTCAGGGTTCCAGCGTGCGCTCACAGCGGATCCGAGCCACAACAGATCCTCAGTTCAATGTTTTCAACCGCTGACGCATGGGACCCGCCCACTTTTTTCTTCCTCCCGCTGCCCCTTCGCGCGCCCCCCTCGCCGGACCGAAGCCAGAGCTCGCCGGCTCGGTGTTTCTAGTCGCCACCCGGGCTGAGGCTCGTCGCTAGGGGGTTTTGGACGTGTAACACCCCAAAACCTACTAAAGAGGGGAATTTAAAATTTTTTTGGACGTAATGCATGTGATAAAGCAATTCAAATTCAAACTGGGATTTAAATTCAAATCAAAACAGAAAAAGAAAAGGAAAAAAGAAAAAGAAAAAGAAAAGGAAAACCCAAACCGGCCAGTGGGCAGAAACCCGCCAGCTGGCCCAATACCCCTGCGCCAACCCGAACCCGCGCCCCCCTCTCTCCCTCTCACTGACACACGGGGCCCGCGTGTCATCCCTCTCCCCGCGCGCCCCCAACGGCCCCGTCTCTCTCTCTCGCGCCCGATCGCAACCACCCTCCCGAACCCCGCGCTCGCAGCCCTGATCTTCGGCCCCGGGCGATGCTACATATCCAAACCGACCCGCCGCCGCCTCCCCTCGTGCATTGCACGCAAGAAAACTCGCCGAATTCCCCAGCACCGCTCCATCTTTCCCTCCGGTGAGAACCGATCATCCCCCACCGAAAAACCTTCAGATCTCTTCATATTTCGTTGGACTAACGAGCTCGCCGTGCTCCACCGCCTCCAGGGAGCCCTGCAGGTGAAGGAAGCGACAAGTTTCACGCCCTAGCATTGGTTCCGACGAGCACCGAGGAGCAGCTTCAACCATCGTCATCGCAGAGCCGAATTCCGACCTCTCCAAGCCTGAGAAACCTCTAGGTGAGCTCCCCTACCCCTTCACAGTCGATCCGTGTGAAAAACTGCAAGTTTTAACGTATAGCGGCAAGGAACCGAAGCTGCGCTGGCGAGATCGCCGCACCCGCCGCCGCGCGTCGCCGCGCGCACGGGCTGGCTCCGGCCAGGGTGACATGGCCCCTTGGGGGCCGTCTATTTTAAATCGCACGGTAGAAATAAAACCGACGCGTACCGGTTCAGCGATCTAATCTGAGCCGTCTGTTTTAAACCGGATGGTCCACGTCAGCCTCGCGTTATAAAGGTCGGGATTCTTATGCGCTACCCCCTGGGGATTTCGGAAAACACGAGCTAGCCCCGGAAACTTCTGATCTAGCCCCTGGACCTTCAGAAATTCGTGTAAATTCATTTAAAAATCAGTTTTAGCCCCTGGACTTAATAAAAATTAGGAAACCCCCTCTATTATGTGTAGTTAGACCCCTGGAAATTTAGGAAATTGCAAATTAGACCCTGCAGTATGGTGGATTTGTCTTTTTGACCCTATATGATATTAAATTCAGAAATTTGAATATGTGACTAGGATTTAAATTTAAAAGGTAAGGCAAACACATGTGCAAATTCAAATTTAAACTCTCCTAGCACTTGGAAAACTTTAGAATGAGTTAAAAATAGATTTTAGGCTGAAATGAAATCTGCCTAAGTGTTGCTCATTTTTATTTTCTCTAGAGACACATTTTAGGCTAGGAAATAATTCTAAAAACAAGTAAAATAAATTTAATTTGTTCCACATCAGAGAGGAAGTTCAAAAATATATTTTTGAACATTTTAGATCAAACCTATTCTGTTTAGATGATGTGTCTTACTATTTTCATAATAAAGTTCACTTTTAGGCATAGAAAATAAATCTGAAAATATAGGAAAATAAGTATGCATAATTAGAAAAGGATAAATGAGTTCTCCAAATCCAAAAGCTTCAATTTAGGATTTTGTAGAAGATCTGAAAACCTATTTGGAGTAGGAAATTAACTTTCATGCAAACTTGGTAGCTAAGAAATGTATTAATTAAATATAAAGAATTTGTTCAAATTGGAAATTCATATATAGTGTGCAAACAGAAATCTGAATACAAAAGTTAGAAATCATATACATATGTTTAAACGTGCATGTAGGCCAAAAATCAACACATGTAGAGTAACCACAACACTTAGAAATGTGAAGGACTTTCATAGATATGTATGTATGGTTTGCATGAAGTGAAAGTGTGAACTATGTCTTATGGATTGTTGTTTTCTTTTGCTATGTGTATTGGCATGAGTAGAACCTGCCCCAGAGCAAGTTCTCCCCTTCCAAGACCAAGACTTTCCATTCTCAGAGCAGCAGGAAGAAGGCAAGTGTCATTGACCACTTTGATCCTATACTAGGATGTGTAGATAGAATTATTTGCATTGTCAATTGAAATATGGAACCCATGCTAGGAAGTTTCCCTAGAATTGCATTACCTTGTTTCCTTGTAGCTTGGGTTGGGATTTATTTTATCATGTCATTTATTTATATGCTTATGCTTAGCCATGCTTAGAATGGGATAATTGGGATATGAGATCATCAATTTATTTACCTTACTCTTGAATGAGATATTATGAGTTATGTAGAGGTAGGGATCAAGGAAAGTTGGATGATTTGGTTGGTGTTGGGTGCACGAGACTAGGGTTTGTGTTTAGTACTTGCCTGGATCCTAAGGACCGGTTCATGGAGCATATAACCTGGCTTTACCGTGCCAACCACATGCTGAGATGGGGCAGCTTGGCCAATTAATTAGGTGTATCCCTGGCGTAGTATGGGTGTGTTGGATGGTGCGGGGAATAGGTGTCAGCTGGACTACCATATGAACCGCAAGGCTCAAGAGGGGGCCACTGCAGTGGGGTTGGAGCCTCTTGTATGCTGTTAGGGGTGAAACCTCAGTGGGCCCACACTCGTCGGGAATCCCTTTGTAAAGGCCTCGTAGTGATCTCCTGGCTACACACTTGGGAAGTGTGAACGTGGTTCGCGGCCACTGGCATAATGGAGGTTCTTTCAGTCCACCCGGCAACGGGGGATGAAATCACTACATGTGGGTATAGTGGTGCAAACTCTGCAGAGTCAAAACTGTCATGACAGTCGTGCTCACGGTCAAGAGCGGCTTGGACTTATTCATGATTAGAGGGTGATGAATTGGGATGTTGAGGATGTTAAGCGGGAAGCTTAACATTTAAGATGAGACTATTTTTACTTGATATTGATGATGGGGTGAGGGATTGGGACCATTTCACCTGTGTAGTACTGTAGGTGCTTAATAAGCTAAGGTGATAGGTATTAATTGCGTAGTGCTTAAACCATGAGTTCAACCTCTCCTTGCTCTAGCCATGCATGACATAACTTTCCCACACTTGCTGAGTACCCACGGTACTCAAACTTGCTTTTCTATTGGTTTATATTGCTGCTCAGGTCAAGAGAATGATGTGGTGTTTAATGACCAAGACTTTGGTCCCGAGGAAGGATTTTAGGTTCACAGAGTCCCCCAGGCAACGCCTGTGACGGAGCCCACAAGATTTATATTCCGCTGCTGTTTTATTTACATGTCATGAACTTATTATCGTCCATCGAGATGTATGCTATGTAAGACTTATTTATATTCAACACCTGGCTTGTAATAAATGATGCTTCACTATTTGTCATCACATGTATGAGAGAATGATCCTGGCATACATGTGGTATTCACTCAGTTGTTCCTCGGAGAAACCGGGTGTGACAGAAGTGGTATCAGAGCCAAGGTTGCCCGTAGGAACGTGGACTTAGGTAGAAATGGACGTATTTAAGGACCCTATTTTCTAAAAAAAAACTGTTTTACAAAGGTGTGGGTTGAAAGTGTTATTTAATGGGGTCACTTTATTCATCTTGCCCCAACTTTTATTCAAAATACAATTTTTGTTTAACTCTTATCTAACTTAATTTTAAATGCTTTATGTTTTAGATGGTTCGCATGATCCGCACCGCCCACAAGTCCACCGGAGGGAGAGTTCCGGTAGTTGCCCTTGCCTTGAGAGAGGAGAACCATCCGGTGACGTACCTCTCCTACGGGTTGGCAGTAGGAGGCTTGTTGCGCCGTCTTCGGCGTATGCTCCACGCCGCCGGCAATACGGGCAAGCTAATCATACACTACAGATCCACCCGGACCATCCGTGAGAAGCGGGAAGAATGGAGTTCAGAAATGAGGATTATCCATGAAAATCAGTTGCTCAAGATCCACCGCTCTACAGCTTGTCGGGCGACACAGGTCGATGCTGAGATGGATGTCACCTGGGAGGCCATCACCTGCCAGAGTTACATCAACCGTCGCCACCTGGACAGGACTGAGTACATGTATGTCCTCCAGCATGAGAGTGGCACCGCGGAGTACAATTACCCGCCAGTGCAGCAGGGGACTTCCCATGAGCACATGGACCTGTGCTAGGAGGATGCTGCTATGCTCAGCACTCGACTGCAAGAGTGTCAGCAGGAGCTTCAGGATGTTCGTGACACCCTGAAGGAGACTGAGGCATTGCTTCGAGCCAGCTTGAGGGCGAGATAAAGAGGAGATGGGAATGAACTGTGTGTCACCGTGAATGACACATGGACTCCTGACTCCCCAGACCGTCGGGCGAGCAGGCGTCGTCGCACTTCTCCACCAGCAGCTTCCCCACCCAAAGCGGAATCAGAGGGCAGCCGCAATAATGAGGAAGACCCCGAGGAGCCAGCTCAGTGATACGAGTCGTGTAGAGTCCTTTCCCTTATTTCAACAGGTTGTCGAGTAGTCGAGTCAATACCCTAGTTATTTGTGTGTTAATGTTTGGTGTGTGACGTGAGTTGTGGAAGCCATGGGCATTTATCCACAACCCCGTCTTTAGGTTGCTTTGCTTTGATGTGTGAACTCCTATGAATTAAGAGTGCATTTGTTTTCGGGTGAGACATGATTCCCAAAAGTCTACGTGGAACCCTCAAAAAATGTTTAATATATTAAGGCCTCAAAAGTTTAAGTTTAAACAAGCAATTTGGGAAGTTAATACGTAATGCTTTAAGTTAACATTTGGTTGATCATGATAGATGGCTGGAAGAGGAAAGGGTCGTGGTGCCAACCCCACCAACAACAACGATGAGGCCGGCAACCCTCATCTTTCTGGAGGACAAGACAGGGGTGGTCGCCGTGAAGGAGCTGATCCTATCCACCAAATGCTTGAAAATCAGAATCAGCTCATCCAGAGACTAACTCAAGTGGTGGCCAACTTGCACCAAGCTCCACCCCCACCAGCTGCACCACACCAACCAAGGTTGAGTGAGTTTCTGGGGACTCAACCTCCAAAGTTTGCAAGTGCTGCTGAACCTCTGGAGGCAGATGACTGGCTAAAGATCATAGAGAGCAAGATGAGGATCATACAATGCCAAGGGTATGAGAGGGTGCTGTTCGCCTCTCACCAATTGTATGGACATGCTGCTGATTGATGGACCGCTTATGTGGCAGCCCATCATGACCCCGAGAACATCACTTGGGAAGAGTTCAAGTGCAGTTTCCGCAACCATTACATACCAAGGGGTGAACTCAAAAACAAGAGGAAGGAGTTCTTGGGACTGCAGCAAGGAAACATGACTGTGAGGGAATACCTCACTAAGTTCACCCAACTATCCCGTTATGCACCACAGGACATCGAAACTGATGAGCAAAAACAGAATTGTTTTGTGGAAGGACTTACTATGGAAATGCAGTGTGCAATGCCCTCCAACAAGTATGAAAGCTTCCAAAAGATGGTAGACAGAGCATTTGTCGTGGAGAGGAAGCTGAAGGCCTTGGAAAATGAAAACAAGAGGAAGGCGGGATGGTCACACCAAGCCTCAAGTAGAAACACACGCCCACGTCTGATGCAGCAACCCGCAGGGCAGACGAGCCGTGTTGTGGTACCCTACTCAGCACCCAGAGGGTACAACCCCAATTTCAGGCCTCCGTCAGCACCAGCACAGCCGCAGCGTCAGTTTGTACAGCAGCCTCGCCCCACATATCAACCTCGACCAGCAGTACAAGGACCCCCGAACCAACTCCAAGACAACAAAGGCCAGGCACCTAAGGTTGGGGTGCAATGCTTCAACTGTGGTGAAGTGGGGCACTACGCCCATAAGTGCCCAAAGAAGAAGCCCATGCAGCCACAACAGCAGAATGTGATGCGAGGACGGGTGAACCACGTGACCATGGAGGAAGCGCAAGAGGCACCTCACGTGGTAATTGGTAAGTTTCCTGCCAACTTACACATTGCAACCCTGTTGTTCGATTCTGGTGCCACCCACTCTTTCATTGCTCAAGGGTTTGTTAAGAAGCATGATCTAGCAACAACACAAATGAACCATATGCTAGCAGTAAACTCTCCAGGGGGAGAAATAAGGACAAGACAAGTGTGTCCCAAGGTGAATCTAGACATTAATGGGTAGTATTTACTGCAAACCTCATAGTGATAGACTCACAAGGCATAGATATTATTTTGGGTATGGATTGGTTGACCAAACATAAGGGAATCATCCATTGTTCGACAAGAACGGTGGAACTAACTCACCCTAGTGGCAAAAGAGTGAAGTTCATAACTGTACAAGAACCTAGGAGGGACCTTAAACTCAATCACGTTGAGGTGGAAGTGGAAGAGATCAGGATCATCAGACAATATCCAGACGTTTTTCCGGAGGAGTTGCCAGGTATGCCCCCCGATCGTGAAGTGGAATTCGCGATTGAGCTAGTGCCTTGAACAGATCCAATATACAAGAGGCCTTATCGGATGGACTCCAAACAGCTGGAAGAGCTCAAGGAGCATATAAGAGAATTGACGGAGAAGGGGTATATTTGTCCTAGTTCCTCACCATGGGGAGCTCCAGTGATATTTGTGCCCAAGATGGACGGAACCCAAAGGTTATGCGTAGACTACCGTGCTTTGAATGAAGTAACCATCAAGAACAAGTACCCATTACCCCGCATGAAAGACTTATTTGATCAGCTGAGGGGAGCTCGTGTGTTCTCAAAAATTGGTCTCAGGTCGGGATACCACCAACTTAAGATAAGACAAACCGATATTCCAAAGACAGCTTTCGTATCTCGGTACGGGCTGTATGAATACACCATCATGCCGTTCGGGCTAACTAATGCCCCGGCATACTTCATGTATCTCATGAACAAGGTATTCATGGAATATCTAGACAAATTTGTGGTGGTTTTCATTGATGACATTCTTGTCTTCTCCAAAGATGAAGAAGAACATGAGGGACATTTAAGGTTGGTGTTGTAAAAGCTGAGAGAACACCAACTATATGCCAAGTTGAGCAAGTGTGAGTTTTGGTTGAAGAGAGTTCCCTTCTTAGGACATATAATCTCGGAGGGAGGAATCTCCGTAGATCCTGCCAAGATCGAGGATGTGCAGAAGTGGAAGACTCCCGAAAATGTCGGGGAAGTTCGAAGCTTCTTAGAATTGGTTGGGTATTATCGGTGGTTTATCGAGGGTTTCTCCAAGATTTCGAGACCCCTTACCAAATTGTTAGAGAAGGGAATCACATTCACATGGAAACCGCAGTGCGAGACGAGTTTTCAAGAATTGAAGAAAAGATTGACAACAGCCCCAGTGCTAGTTATGCCGGATATGCAGAAGAATTTTTC
This sequence comes from Neostapfia colusana, assembly GCA_030760725.1. Lineage (NCBI taxonomy): Eukaryota > Viridiplantae > Streptophyta > Magnoliopsida > Poales > Poaceae > Neostapfia > Neostapfia colusana. The sequence continues at coordinate 33,380,785 of JASWHV010000007.1, forward strand.
GGTGTTCTGCGATGCATCTGGACACGGGTTGGGATGTGTTCTCATGCAAGAGGGGCATGTCGTGGCCTACGCGTCCCAGCAGCTCCGAAAACACGAGAAGAACTATCCTACACATGACCTAGGGCTAGCCGCAGTGGTACACACATTGAAGATCTGGCGGCATTACTTGATGGGGAAGAGGACAGAGATATATACGGATCATAGAGCTTAAAGTATATTTTCACACAGCCAGATCTCAACCTCAGACAAAGGATATGGTTAGAGCTAATCAACGACTTTGATGTGGGCATCAACTATCATCCTGGGAAAGCGAACGTTGTGGCAGATGCTTTAAGCCGGAAGGTGCAAGTCAATAGGATGTGCTTAAAGGACATGCCTACAGAATTGAAGGAAGAGGTTGTAAAACTCAATCTATGTCTGGTGAATAGTGGTGAGTCCATCACCATGGAAGTGGACTCCACATTAGAGCAAGATATACGCAACGGCCAGAAGAATGACGAGAAGATACAAGAGATTAGAGAACTCATCAAAGAAAACAAAGCCCCTGGGTTCAGAGAGGATGAACAAGGTACTTGTGTGGCATGGGAAAAGAATCTGTGTGCCTGAGGTAAAGGAGATCTGTGAATTGATTTTGAAGGAGGCTCATGATTCCGACTATTCTATTCATCCTGGAAGTACGAAGATGTATCATGACCTCAAGAGCAGATATTGGTGGTATGGCATGAAGCGAGATGTCGCGGAACATGTTGCCCTATGTGACACATGTCAGTTGGTGAAAGCAGAACATCAACGACCCGCGGGACTATTGCAACCACTCAAAATGCCTGAATGGAAATGGGAAGAAATAGGTATGGACTTCATAGTGGGACTACCCAGGACCCAAACGGGATATGATTTGATATGGGTCATCATCGACAGGCTAACCAAGGTAGCTCATTTCATCACCGTGAAAGAAAGCTACAGCGGATCCAAATTGGCGGGATTGTACATGTCAAGGATCGTGTGTTTCCATGGAGTGCCAAAGAAGATAGTGTCGGACCGAGGGACACAGTTCACCTCAAGGTTCTGGCAGAAGTTACATGAAACCATGGGAACTCATCTAAATTTTAGTTCTGTCTATCACCCCCAAACTGACGGGCAGACGGAAAGAACCAACCAGATCCTGGAGGATATGCTGAGAGCATGTGCGCTCAAGAACAATAGGAGTTGGGATAAGAACTTACCATATGCGGAGTTCTCCTATAACAACAGCTATCAGGCTAGTACGAAGATGTAACCATTTGAGGCTTTGTATGGGAGGAAGTGCAGAACTCCACTATTTTGGAACCAAACAGGGGAAAGTAAAGTGTTTGGGCCCGAAGTACTACAAGAAGCCGAGGCGAAGGTAAGGGAAATCCGCAACAACTTGAGGATAGCACAAACCCGACAAAAGAGCTATGCCGATGTACGGAGAAGAGAGCTCGTTTTCAACGTGGGGGACTATGTCTATCTCAAGGTGTCCCCTATCCGAGGACTTCGTCGGTTCAAGGTGAAAGGGAAGTTAACACCTCTATACATCGGACCCTTTCAGATTCTGGAGAGGAAAGGCGAAGTGGCATATCAACTAGAACTACCGGCTCGCCTATCGGATGTGCACGATGTATTTCATGTGTCTCAGCTCCAGAAATGTCTAAGGATGCCTGGAGAGATGTTACCCATGAATGAGGTTGACGTAAGGGAGGATCTGTCTTATGCCGAGCAACCGGTCAAGGTTTTGGAGACAATGGAACGCCACACAACAAATAAAAGAATCCGGATGTGCAAGGTGCAGTGGAAGCATCACTCGGAAGAGGAAGCCACATGGGAGCGAGAAGACGAGCTTAAGGCACAGTTTCCGGAATTGTTTTCCTAGAACCACCAATCTCGAGGACGAGATTTATTTTAAGGAGGGTAAAGCTGTAACACCCCAAAACCTACTAAAGAGGGGAATTTAAAATTTTTTGGACGTAATGCATGTGATAAAGCAATTCAAATTCAAACTGGGATTTAAATTCAAATCAAAACAGAAAAAGAAAAGGAAAAAAGAACAGGAAAACCCAAACCGGCCAGTGGGCCAAAACCCGCTAGCCGGCCCAATACCCCCGCGCCAACCCGAACCCGCGCCCCCCTCTCTCCCTCTCACTGACACGCGGGGCCCGCGTGTCATCCCTCTCCCCGCGCGCCCCCAACGGCCCCGTCTCTCTCTCTCGTGCCCGATCGCAACCACCCTCCCAAACCCCACGCTCGCAGCCCTGATCTTCGGCTCCGGGCGATGCTACTTATCCAAACCGACCCGCCGCCGCCTCCCCTCGTGCATTCCACGCAAGAAAACTCGCTGAATTCCCCAGCACCAGTCCAACTTTCCCTCCGGTGAGAACCGATCATCCCCCACCGAAAAACCTTCGGATCTCTTCGTTTTTTGTTGGACTAACGAGCTCGCCGTGCTCCATCGCCTCCAGGGAGCCCTGCAGGTGAAGGAAGCGTAAAGTTTCGCGCCCTAGCATCGGTTCCGACGAGCACCGAGGAGCAGCTTCAACCATCGTCGTCACAGAGCCGAATTTCGACCTCCCCAAGCCCGAGAAACCCCTAGGTGAGCTCCCCTACCCCTCCGCAGTCGATCCGTGTGAAAAACTGCAAGTTTTAACGTATAACGGCAAGGAACCGAAGCTGCGCCAGCGAGATCGCCGCCCCCGGCGCCGCGCGCTGCCGCGCAGGCTGGCTCCGGCCAGGGCGACATGGCCCCTTGGGAGCCGTGTATTTTAAATCGCACGGTAGAAATAAAACCGACGCGTACCGGTTCGGCGATCTAATCTGAGCCGTCTGTTTTAAATCGGACGGTCCACGTCAGCCCCGCGTTATAAAGGCCGGGATTCTTATGCGCTACCCCCTGGGGATTTCGGAAAACACGAGCTTGCCCCGGAAACTTCTGATCTAGCCCCCGGACCTTCAGAAATTCGTGTAAATTCATTAAAAATCAGTTTTAGCCCCTGGACTTAATAAAAATTAGGAAACCCCCTCTGTTATGTGTAGTTAGACCCCTGGAAATTTAGGAAATAGTAAATTAGACCCTGCAGTAGGGTGGATTTACCTTTTTGACCCTATATGATATTAAATTCAGAAATTTGAATATGTGACTAGGATTTAAATTTAAAAGGTAAGGCAAACACATGTGCAAATTCAAATTTAAACTCTCCTAGCACATGGAAAACTTTAGAATGAGTTAAAAATAGATTTTAGGCTGAAATGAAATCTTCCTAAGTGTTGCTCATTTTTATTTTCTCTAGAGACACATTTTAGGCTAGGAAATAATTCTAAAAACTAGTAAAATAAATTTAATTTGTTCCACATCAGAGAGGAAGTTCAAAAATATATTATTGAACATTTTAGATCAGAACCTATTCTGTTAAATGATGTGTCTTACTATTTTCATAATAAATTTCACTTTTAGGCATAGAAAATAAATCTGAAAATATAGGAAAATAAGTATGCATAATTAGAAAAGGATAAATGAGTTCTCCAAATCCAAAAGCTTCAATTTAGGATTTTGTAGAAGATCTGAAAACCTATTTGGAGTAGGAAATTACCTTTCATGCAAACTTGGTAGCTAAGAAGTGTATTAATTAAATATAAAGAATTTGTTCAAATTGGAAATTCATATATAGTGTGCAAACAGAAATCTGAATACAAAAGTTAGAAATCATATACATATGTTTAAAAGTGCATGTAGGCCAAAAATCAACACATGTAGAGTAACCACAACACATAGAAATGTGAAGGACTTTCATAGGTATGTATGTATGGTTTGCATGAAGTGAAAGTGTGAACTATGTCTTATGGATTGTTGTTTTCTTTTGCTATGTGTATTGGCATGAGTAGAACCTGCCCCAGAGCAAGTTCTCCTCTTCCAAGACCAAGACTTTCCATTCTCAGAACAGCAGGAAGAAGGCAAGTGTCCTTGACCACTTTGATCCTATACTAGGATGTGTAGGTAGAATTATTTGCATTGTCAATTGAAATATGGAACCCATGCTAGGAAGTTTCCCTAGAACTGCATTACCTTGTTTCCTTGTAGCTTGGGTTGGGATTTATTTTATCATGTCATTTATTTATATGCTTATGCTTAGCCATGCTTAGAATGGGATAATTGGGATATGAGATCATCAATTTATTTACCTTACCCTTGAATGAGATATTATGAGTTATGTAGAGGTAGGGATCGAGGCAAGTTGGATGATTTGGTTGGTGCTGGGTGCACGAGACTCCGGTTTGTGTTTAGTACTTGCCTGGATCCTAAGGACCGGTTCATGGAGCATGTAACCTGGCTTTACCGTGCCAACCACATGCTGAGATGGGGCAGCTTGGCCAATTAATTAGGTGTATCCCGGGCGTAGTATGGGTGTGTTGGATGGTGCGGGGAATAGGTGTCAGCTGGACTACCATATGAACCGCAAGGCTCAAGAGGGGGCCACTGCAGCGGGGTTGGAGCCTCTTGTATGCTGTTAGGGGTGAAACCTCAGTGGACCCACGCTCATCGGGAATCCCTTTGTAAAGGCCTCGTAGTGATCTCCTGGATACACACCTGGGAAGTGTGATAGTGGTTCGCAGCCACTGGCATAATGGAGGTTCTTTTAGTCCACCCGGCAACGGGGGATGAAATCACTACATGTGGGTACAGTGGTGCAAACTCTACAGAGTCAAAACTGTCATGACAGCCGTGCTCACGGTCAAGAGTGGCTTGGACTTATTCATGATTAGAGGATGATGAATTGGGATGTTGAGGATGTTAAGCGGGAAGCTTAACATTTAAGATGAGACTATGTTTACTTGATATTGATGATGGGGTGAGGGATTGGGACCATTTCACCTGTGTAGTACTGTAGTTGCTTAATAAGCTAAGGTGATAGGTATTAATTGCGTAGTGCTTAAACCATGAGTTCAACCTCTCCTTGCTCTAGCCATTGATGATATAACTTTCCCACACTTGCTGAGTACCCACGGTACTCAAACTTGCTTTTCTGTTGGTTTATATTGCTGCTCAGGTCAAGAGAATGATGTGGTGTTTAATGACCAAGACTTTGGTCCCGAGGAAGGATTCTAGGTTCACGGAGTCCCCCGGGCAACGCCTGTGACGGAGCCCACAAGATTTATATTCTGCTGCTGTTTTATTTACATGTCATGAACTTATTATCGTCCATAGAGACGTATGCTATGTAAGACTTATTTATATTCAACACCTGGCTTGTAATAAGTGATGCTTCACTATTTGTCATCACATGTATGAGAGAATGATCCTAGCATACATGTGGTATTCACTCGATTGTTCCTCGGAGAAACCTGGTATGACAGGACGTCATGAAACACGATGGTGGGTTGTGTTCGGGCTGCCGGTGGCCGGAAGTAGCTCGGCGACGTGCGGCGGCTACGAGATGAGTTCGGCGCCGTTGGCCGAGGGTTCTAGCCTGCCAAAAGCTCGACCAAAACGCTCTACAGCACCAGGGAAGCTTAGGGAATATTGAAAAGGACTCAAACTGGCTCGGAAACGGCGGAAAGTTCGTCGGCACAGTACGTCCGATCGGTTCCACCAAAGAAGTGCTTGGAAAAGCTCAAAATCCGCCGCTCCGAGGTGGTTTCATGCCATGGTTGATAAATAGAAGATGCTCGCCGGCTAGTCCAGCATCTATGTGCAAAGTTTGATGATCTAAGAAGGATTGACAAGTGAGAATTTTGGAGATCATTACCGGACGCTTGGTTTGAAACCGCCGAGACAAAGTTCCAATATTCACCAGTTATGCTCCACGGGTTGGCTTGAAATTTGGGTGGAGGCAGCGTGGTGGTCGTGCGCTTCTGTTGCCACCCTTGCTAAGCCGTGACAGCCGCTGTGGCGAGCTGCCCACGTGCACCCGATCGCCAGCTCTCTTTAGGTCGCCGCAGATGAAACTGTTTACGGGGAAAGGAGGCAGGAGCTCGCTAGCTTTTGGGTCAGGGAGGTGAGCAACGGGTGTGCCGTGCTGTTTTGCAGCTCGGAGGGAAGTCGCACGCGGGTTTTCACCATTTCCCGGTTGATCCCGAGGAGTGGCGATGTGAGAGCTCGGTTCGGGGGTTTACTCGCGAGGAAGATGAAGCAAAGGCCTGTTTGCCTTGGCTGTGAGGGAGTAGACCACTTTGAGTGCACATGAAAACACACATACGGTGCCAGCGTGTGAGAGGAGAGCAGGAGGTGGCACAGCTGCTCTTGGTGCCACACGGTGGCTCTCGGGTTGTTCGAGTAGAATAGAGAAACAGATTTGTTTGCTTTATGTGCAAGTCACCTGTGTATCTCAATGACATGTGGGCTCCACTCTCCTCCACTCAAAAAGATCTCCTCATGTCAATCTTAATCCATTCAAAATTTTCTAGTTTGAAAAGTGGGCTAGCATTTGAATTCCCCCAAATTCAGTTTGAATTCGCATAGCAAATTTGAATTTGGTTTGAATTTGAACATGCGTCTATTTTATTCCTTTTGAGCCCACTCTAAAATGAAAAGTTTGTCACCCTAGTTTCCTCCATTCAAAACTATATGGCTGCATGAGTATTCAAAGTTTTTGGCCACTATTTGTGTGCACTCTGAATTTGAAATCCGAATTTTATTCCTTCATGCAAAGGGGTATTTAAATCCTTCTTGGTTCAATACCTTCAAATAAAAATGTGAGCCTCATTTTGGATGAACATCCATGTAGCACTTTGCATGAAGAAAAGTTTTAGAAAGTCCCATTTTTCATGAATTTTCCACACATATGAATTTAAACCTCGGTTTATTCATATACATTTTTGGGACTTTTACATTCTCCCCCCTTAAAAGAATCTCGTCCCGAGATTACAAAAGAAGAAAGAGACGGGAGAGGTAATTACAAACTGTACAAAGATAAGTGTTCCGGATAGTTGGTGCGGAGGTAATCTTCACTTTCCCACGTCGCCTCTTCCGCGGTATGATTACTCCACCGCACCTTGTAAAACTTTATCGTCCGGCTCTGGGTTACCCGGGTCTTTTCATCCATAATCTGAACCGGTCGCTCGGTGTAAGTAAGATCCGGTTTCAATTCGTCGATATCTTCGGTGCAGACAGCAGCGGTAAATTTGAGGCACTTCCACAGCTGTGACACATGAAACACATCATGGACACCCGCAAGACTTGCCAGTAATTCCAGCCGGTTGGCTACGGGTCTGCACTTCTAGGTAATAGCAAAAGGACCTATAAAACGGGGAGCGAGTTTCCCCTTTACACCGAACTGGTGAATTCCCTTCATCGGAGATACACGAAGGTAAACGTGCTCTCCGACGTCAAACTTCAATGGCCTACTCTTTTGATCAGCGTAGCTCTTCTGTCGGGATTGTGCAACCTTCAAATTTTGTTGTATCAACCAAACTCGGTCTTCGGCTTCGTTCACAAGATCAACCCCGAACAGTTCTCTTTCACTGGACTCACACCAATTCAGCGGTGTGCGACACTTCCGGGCGTAGAGAGATTCATATGGTTCCATTTTAATACTCGCTTGATACCCGTTGTTGTATGAAAACTCCGCCAACGGTAAGTGATCATCCCAATTCTTACCGTGGTGGATGGATCACGCCCTCAACATGTTTTCTAGTACTTGGTTCACCCTATCAGTTTGTCCATCGGTTTGAGGGTGATATGTGGAGCTTCTAATCAGCTTGGTGCCCAACAAGGCGTGCAGCTGCTCCCAAAACCGAGCAACAAACAGTGCACCCTGATCTGAAATGATAGTCTTCGGGACACCATGTAAGCATATAATCCTTGAAATATATATCTCCGCATATCGCTTGACTCGATAATGAGTGTTCACCGGTATGAAATGAGCTGATTTCGTCAACTGGTCAATGAACACCCATATCGAGTCATGCTTCAGGAATGTGAGTGGTAATCCGACGATGAAATCCATACTCACATCCTCCAATTTCAATGCGGTATCTTAAGTGGTTGTAGTGGTCCGGCTTTCCGCATATGATCAGCCTTGACCCGTCTACACATATCACACTCGGATACGTACTTAACAATTTCCCTCTTCATCCGCGTCCACCAAATTTTTTGTTTCAAATCTTTGTACATCTTGTTACTGCCGGGAAGAATGGAAAACTTCAACAGGTGGGCTTCATCCAAGATCTTCTTCTGGAGTTTCATATGACGCGGTACCACTATACGGTCGTTAAACCATAGTGTACCATGCTCATCCTTCCGGAAACACTTCACCTCTCCGTTGTCTAGTCTTCTCCGTATGTGAGACATACCCTTGTCTCTTCTTTGAGCCTCCACAATCTCTTCACGAATCGTTGGAATGAGAGCGATATTATAAAGCGCTCCATACAGAATGACACGGAGACTTGGTTCCTCCTCTTCCAACTCAGCAACCGCCAAGTTGTGAATGTGGGCTTTCCGACTAAGCGCATCGGCAACCAGTTTGCTTTTCCCGGATGGTAGTGGATCTCGATTTCATAATCTTTTATGAGTTCCAACCATCTCCGTTGTCTCAAATTCAGCTCCTTCTGTGTGAAGATATACTTCAAGCTTTTATGGTCGATGTAGAGGTGGACAAGATTACCAAGTAAATAATGCATCCACATCTTTAACGCCAACACCACAGCAGCAAGTTCGAGATCGTGAGTTGGATAATGCTGCTCGTGGTTTCGCAGTTGACGAGACCCATAGGTGACTACATGCTCTTCTTGCATAAGAACACAACCGAGACCGATGCCGGATGCATCACAATAGACATCAAACGGCTTTGTCATGTCCGGCTGAGCAAGAACTAGAGCTGTTGTGAGATGTTTCACCAAAGTTTAAATGCGGCTTCACATGCTGCATTCCACATGTATTTCGTGCCCTACTTCAGCAGCTCCATCATTGGTTTAGCAATTTTTGAGAAGCTCGGAATGAACCTCCGATAATACCCCGCTAAACCTAGGAAACTTTTGACCTCGTGGACTGATTTGGGAGATTCCCATTTCAGCACTTGTTCAATTTTGCTAGGGTCCACGACAATACCCTCTGCTGAAATAGTATGGCCTAAAAAGGCACTTGATCAATCCAAAACTCTCACTTGCTGAACTTGGCGTATAATTGGTGCTCCCTCAGCCGTTGTAGCATGATTCACAAATGTTCAGCATGCTCTTTTTCAGATTTGGAGTAAACCAATATGTCGTCGATGAATACCACGACGAACTTGTCTAACTCTGGCATGAACACCGAATTCATCAAGTACATGAGGTGTGCCGAAGCATTGATTAACCCAAATGACATGACGAGGTACTCATAGAGTCCGTATCTCATCGAGAAAGCTGTCTTCAGTATGTCCTCCGGTCGGATCTTGATTTGATGATATCCTGACCGCAGATCCATCTTCGAAAATACCTTTGCACCGACAAGTTGATCGAATAATATGTCGATGCAGGGCAAAGGATACTTGTTCTTTATAGTGACAGCATTTAGAGGACGATAATCAACACATAGCCGCAGTGTTTCGTCCTTCTTCTTAACAAACAGCGCAGAGCAACCCCAAGGTGAAGAACTTGGTCGTATGAAACCCTTGCTCATGAGTTCATTTAGTTGCTCCTTCAACTCCGCTGGCTTGTTAGGTGCCATCTTGTAAGGCCTTCTTGAGATAGGTGTTGTTCCCTGCGCCAGTTCAATCTGGAACTCGATGTCCCGTTTGGGCTGCATGCCCGGTAAGTCATCGGGAAACATGTCGGGATAGTAACGTACCACTGGAATATCTTCAAGTTTAAGCGCTTCCGTGTGGTAGGCCTCTGTCATTTCTTGATCTTCGCTGTCTAAAAACAGCGTGTGTTGTCCGTGAATCGGCGAGTCAATCTGGACAGTCCGGTTACCGATATTAAGAACGGCACCGTGATAGTTTAACCAAGACATCCCCAATATTATGTCTATCTGCTGCCCATCCAACATAATCAGCAATGTTGGGTATATTTTTCCTCCCAAACACAAAGGTGCTCGGGACACAATCTGATTAGCAGAGATATTTCCTCCCGGTGAACGTAAAAGATTACTCGCTGTGGGAGTATTGGTGGATAGTTGGTGTCGATCCACGCATGATTTGCTGATAAAATTGTGGGTTGCACCGGAATCAAAAAGTATGAACACGGGCACGTCTTTGAGAGTGAACATGCCCGCTAACACCGGTGCTCCCTCCGGGACATCCTCAATAGTAAGATGTTGCAAACTCCCGGATTGCAATGCTGTTATGTTTACGTGAGCATGTGGCGGCATACCACTTGATGATGATGGTTGTCCGCTGTTCAACAACTTCTCCCGGCATTCCCGCATAAATGCCCATAACGGTGGCAATAAGAACACGGATGTTTCCCCGGTTCTTCGCTGACTTGCGGTAGAGAAGTTGATGTACTTGGCTGCAAAAATGATGCACCAGCAATCATTTGTTGCTGCGGCTGTGGTGGTGCTTCAAAACTTGATTCTTGAGCAGGAAATCTGGAATATGTTTATCTTACTGGTGGCTGCCATATTTCATCGGCTGGTGTGCGATACGCCACATTGTATTTACGAGGAACAACTGGTGTGTCTTTTTGCACGCATCCTGGTCCCTCTATTCTGCTTGACACTCAAGTGTCGTCTGTTCTTGCAGCAGGGCAGCACTGATCAACTCGGTGTAATTGCCTTGATTGAACAAAGCCAACCTATCTTTTAATATGGCACTCAGGCCTCGATCGACTCAACTCTTTTCCCTGCCCCCCGGCCTCTCACTTCGTTTCGTTCTTCCTCTGTACCCTCGCTTGAATGAAGACACCCGATCGGCCCGACTTTCCCAAATGCCCACCACCGGCCCTTATCCTTTCCGGGTCTTGATTTGTCGCGTCGTTTTAGTCGTAGTGTTCGACGGGGCAAAGGCAGAAGTTGAGGGGTAAAACTCCTCTATCGGGGAAAGACAGGAAGGAATAAAGTGTAAAATCACTTGTTTGAAACATCTAAAAAATGGAAAAAATAGTCACACCTTGCAGCTTCGCTCGTCATATATGTCACAGCCGCTCTGATACCAACTGTGACAGAGGCTCTGGCACCACTTGTCACAGCTCTGATACCATGCTGTGAGGGACAGGACCTCGTTGGGTGGTGCTGTGATATGCGGCACCCAACAACACACAGGTCGAAGAAACACAACACATTACATAAATAGTTTGCGGAAGCGTACAAAAATGTTTTACAAATAATTATATCAAAGTAAGCTACAGCGGAAGACTATCACTCTCATGACTCTTTTCTAAACTAGCAACAAAGAAACGGTCCAGCCCGCGGACGTTTCTTACTAGCAACACGAAGACAATCTGCAGTGGCGAGGATGCTCTTTGAGTAAGCACTCGGATGTTCCCGAGTCTCGTCGGCATCCCTTCTTATAAGCATGAAGTCAATTACCTGCAAAACAACTCGGATAGCATCCATGAGCATAACGCTCAGCAAGACTTAACCGTCCCCCTAAACATGAAACTCTAGGTGAGGTTATGAACCTAGAATAGGATGGCATAAGCATAATTAAACTCGCCTAAAAGTGAATCCTTACATTCAGATATTACTTGCAGCATTTTAAGTAACCTTGGGCACGCCACATCGGGAGTCCACAATCAAACAAGAAACGCTTTCCCCCGATGTAAATTGCTCATGGCATAAAAGAATCGAGTTTGCACTAGCGTATACATCAAGATCCAATACAACGCTAGTATAAAACTTCAAACCAATGTGATTAGTTCCTTTCTCATGCAAGTTCTTACTACGTCACGACTGTGAGAACAAGTATGCTCGGTCCATTCCGCGAGCGACGGTGATTCAAATCAATAACACCCGGACTACATGACACGTACCCCCGTACTCGACGTTGCCTACAGCAACCATCACTGATGTCGTACGCGGCAGCCTTTCTCCCATTTCACCCCCGTTAAATCGATCAAGTCGCCCCGTACAGTAGCCACTCTCATGGTGCACCTGCCGACTTGAGATGTCATGAGAATGTTCCCCACATACTGCAAACCGGCCGTCCACCTGAGGCGACCCGAAAAGTCCCAACGACAGCTTCCCGAGGTACATTGGTTTACTGGGTCCCATAATACCAGCATGAGTACGGTACACAACTCAAACTTGTTCAACAGGGCCGCATACGGATCGGTCCTTGAATGACACGGACAGGTCTATAGCACCCAGACCCCTATGTCCTGTTGCTCCTACAACCTTCCGGTCTTAACTTTAACTTGCTAATTCATTTTTGAACCAATCCCGTATGCCCATGTTATCCCTGAACCTGTGAGTAGCATCTCACCACTCGACTTCTACCGAACCTTACTTAAGCATGGCAGTTCTACACGATGTAAAGACACCTACCCAATACTCCATGGGTCATTTGGCTGTGCAAGAGGAGTATTAAACACTAGGCCTAATGCACAATTCATATCTTAACCGAAAGTGAATACAAAGTAAAAACTTTAAGCTGTTAAATGCAAACCGGAGCTTGCCTGTTTTGCAGGGTAGTTGTATATAATCAGTTAGTGTCCTTGCTGGTCCACCATTGATTCTCCGGAGCTTGATCCACTTCAATGAATCACTCCTTTGAATCCCCTTCATTGTGGTTCCTATAGAAATGCATATGCATATGTTTTATAGACTGTAATGGAAAGAAGTTATAGAATTAATTTCTTAGAAACTGAGGTTGTGTGGAAAAGCCAAGAATGGCTTGGTTTGCCTCTGTTGTGCAAAGTAACCGAAATGAACTAAATTGACCTTAGTGTTGTAGCTATACCCTAACTACTTTCTCTAATAACATAATAGATGAGCTGAAAAGATTGGATGCACTGAAGAACAAGAACTCCAATGGCCTCAAAACTTTTACAGCAGGTTCTATACTACCTAGGGAAATAGCTTGCTAAATTGTAGCTAATGTGGAGTTAAATTGTGTCCTCCATAAATCCCACAATGTCTCTTATGTATTTCAACATATACATAAGTATGGAGAATAAGAACGGGGAGTTCTAGGGCTCAACTTGAGCTGATAATTTACATGTGAGTTCCCAGTCACATGAGAGTCACTTGGTCCAAAATTCAGTCCTTTTACTTGAGTAGTTCTTCCAGAACAATTCCTTAAGCATTTGTACTCAAAAGAATTAATTCTGAAGTAATGTGCACTTTCATGCCCAATTAAGTGAATTACAATTTCAAGTATGTCTCAGATAGGTTTCCTAAATTTTTCCTATGATTTTTGGAGCTATGGATTACCCAGAATAGATTTTTGAAGTGGGAAACATTTTCTGAAAATGTTTCTGGACCCTTATGAACACAGCATCTTGTATTTAGCAAATTCCAACTCAAATGGTCTTCAAATGAGATGAAACTTTTCTAGAAGGTCAACAAGATGTTAAAGAATATTCTGGCAAAATTTGAGGATTTTTGGATAACCCCAAACTCCCTCAATAATTCTTTTTTCAGAAACCATTCAAAGAATTTTCCAGAATATAATATTGACTTTCATACAAATCTGAGTTCATATTTGGATATAACTCTGAAATATGAATCCAACCCAATTGGAATCACTCAATTTGGAGGTTTCTACAGAGAGCTATGATTTTCCAAAGTTTGAGCAATAACTGGAATTGTTTTCCTACTGAAAAGTCTAATGGACCCGCTTATTTAAATGCCAGCCAATCAGAAATGGGTCACACCGGGGTCACGGGGTTTTTGCGCGCCGGCACACCGGATCCGAGCCACAGACTGATCCCGATTTAAAATCTGAGCCGCTGACAGACGGGGTCCACTCTTTCTTCAACCTCCAGCAAAAACCTGTACCGATGGGTTCTACAGCACCGGTGCACCTCCAGGAAACTCGACAGGGCCTCAAAGTAGCTCGGGAGTGGCCGCAAGGATGGTTTCACCGTGCGACCGATCGGTTCCGGCATGAACACCCTCAGTAGAGCTCGAAATCCATCGCTCTGAGGTGTTTTCTTGCTAGGGTTGCTAACGGGATTTTGATCGCCGGCTAGTCCAGCATCTATGTGCCAAGTTTGATACCCTAAGAAGGAATGGAGAGGTGGAATTTGTAGAAATTGTACCGGATGCTCGCTGTGAAGCTGTCGGGACAAAATCTTCAAATTGGCCGTCGATGCTTCACGGCACGGCTGGAGCTTTGGTTGAGAGCAGCACCGACCCAGCGCGCGTCCGTGGCCGTGCTTGATCGATCTTGAAAACACCGTAGTGGTCTGTCCACGTGAAGCTGATCGCCGCCTTTGAGCTAGGTCGCGGCGGGCGGCGTTGATCACGGGAACAGAGGCCGAAGCTCAGTGGTTTAGGCGTCGTGGGAGTGGAGTTCGAGCTCAGGGCGCTGTCTAGCAGCTCGGGGAGGAGAGGGGCGCGACGTTTTGCCGTTTCTTTGATCGGACCGAGAGGCGGAGGTGAGGCACTCGGTTCTGTGCGTGCGCTCGTGAGGAGAAGAAAACAATCAGGTCTTCGCTCGGGCTGAGGAGATGACAACGCCGAAGGAACCGCCTCTGGGCGCCCACGCGTGGGAAACCGGAAGCAGCTGGTGTCGCTGCCGATGCCTCTGGTGGCTCCACGGTGAGGACTCTCGGTGAGCTGAAAACAGAGAGGATTTGCTTCCTTTGCAAGTTAATTTTTGCTCACTGACATGTGGGTCCCACCCCACATTTTTCTCCCAAATATCTTTTCATGCTGATCTTTCCAAACTCCACAATTCTGAGTTTAAAAGGTAGGCTAGAATTTGAATTCTCCCAATTCAGTTTGAATTTGCATGACAAATTTGAATTTGGTTAGAATTTACAAACGTTTCTCTTTAACTCCTTTTTGAGCCCACCCTACAAATGAAAAGTTTGATGTCAAACTTTTCCCCATAATTCCAACTATATGGCTGCATGTTTATTCGAAGTCTTTGGCCACCACATGTGTGAACTTTGAAGTTCAGATCTGATTTTCAAACTTACATGCAAAAGGTATTTAAATCCTTATTGGTTCAACACTTTTAAATAAAAGTGTGAGCCTCATTTTTGGATGCTCATCCATGTATCACTTTGCATGAAGAAAAGTTTTAGCAAGTCCCATTTTTCATGTCTTTGCCACACATATGAACTTAAATCTCGGTTTTTATTCATACACATTTTTGGGACTTTTACATTCCTCCCCCCTTAAAAGAATCTCGTCCCGAGATTACAAAGAAGAACGAGATGGGAGAGGTAATCACAAACTATACAAAGCTAAAAGTTCCGGATAATTGGTGCGGAGGTAATCTTCACTTTCCCACGTCGCCTCTTCCGTGGTATGATTACTCCACAGCACCTTGAAGAATCTGATCGTCCGGTTCCGGGTTACCCGGATCTTTTCATCCAAAATCTGAATCGGTCGCTCGGTGTAGGTAAGGTCCGGTTTCAATTCATCGATTTCCTCTGTGCAAACAGCAGCAGTGAATTTGAGGCACTTCCACAGCTGTGACACATGAAATACATCATGGACACCCGCTAGACTTGCCGGTAATTCCAGCTGGTAGGCTACGGGTCCGCACTTCTCCGTGATAGCAAAAGGACCAATAAAACGGGGAGCGAGTTTCCCCTTTACACCGAACCGGTAAATTCCCTTCATCAGAGATACGTTAAGATAAACGTATTCTCCGACGTCAAAATGCAATGGCCTACGCCTTTGATCAGCATAGCTCTTCTGTCAGGATTGTGCAACCTTCAAGTTCTCTTGTATCAACCGAACTCAGTCTTCGGCTTCGTTGACAAGATCAACCCCAAACAGAACTTTTTCGCCGGACTCGCACCAGTTCAACGGTGTGCGACCCTTCCGGTCGTAGAGAGCTTCATACGGTGCCATTTTAATACTCGCTTGATAACCGTTGTTGTATGAAAACTCCGCCAACGGTAAGTGATCATCCCAATTCTTACCGTGGTGGATGGCACATGCTCTCAACATATCCTCAAGCACTTGATTCACCCTCTCAGTTTGTCCATCGGTTTGAGAGTGATATGCGGAGCTTCTAATCAGCTTGGTGCCCACCGAGGCATGCAGCTGTTCCCAAAAACGAGCAACAAACAGAGCACCTCGATCTGAGATGATGGTCTTTGGGACACCATGTGAGCATATAATCCGGGAGATGTATAACTCCGCATATTGCCTTGCTCGATAATGAGTGTTCACCGGTATGAAATGAGCTGACTTCGTCAACCGGTCGACGATCACCCATATCGATTCATGCTTCCTGGATGTGTGCGGTAATCCGACAATGAAATCCATACTCACATCCTCCCATTTCCATGTCGGTATCTTCAAAGGTTGTAGCGGTCCGACTTTCCGCATATGATCAGCCTTGACCCATCTACACATATCACACTCGGATACGTACTTGGCGATCTCCCTCTTCATCCTCGTCCACCAAAATTTCTGTTTCAAATCTTGGTACATCTTGTTACTTCCAGGATGAATGGAAAGCTTAGACATGTGGGCTTCATCCAATATTTTCCTCTGAAGTTTCATATTACGTGGTACCACTATACGGTCGTTAAACCATATCGTACCGTTTTCATCCTTTCGGAAACATTTCACTTTTCCGTTGTCTAGTCTTCTCCGTATGTGAGACATACCTTTGTCTCTTATTTGAGCCTCAACAATCTCTTCACAGATTGTTGGAATGAGCGCGAGATTATAAAGCGCGCCATACGTAATGACACGGAGACTTGGTTCTTCATCTTCCAACTCAGCAGCCGCCAAGTTGTGAACGTGGGCTTTCCGACTAAGCGCGTCGGCAACCACGTTGGCTTTACCTGGGTGATAGTGGATCTTAATTTCATAATCTTTGATGAGCTCCAACCATCTCCGTTGTCTCATATTCAGCTCCTTCTGCGTGAAGATATACTTCAAGCTTTTATGGTCGGTGTAGAGGTGAACAAGATTACCAAGCAGATAATGCCTCGACATCTTTAATACCAACACCACTGCAGCATGCTCAAGATCGTGAGTTGGATAATACTGCTCGTGGTTTCACAGTTAGCGAGACCCATAGGCAACTACACGCCCTTCTTGCATCAGAACGCAGCCGAGACCGATGCCGGATGCATCACAGTATACATCAAATAGCTTCGTCGTGTCCGGCTGAGCAAGAACTGGAGCTGTTGTGAGATATTTCACCAAAGTTTTGAATGCGGCTTCACATGCTGCATTCCACATGCATTTTGTGCCCTTCTTCAGCAGCTCCGTAACGTGTTTAGCAATTTTTGAGAAGCTCGGAATAAACCTCCGATAATACCCTGCTAAACCTAGGAAACTTCGGACCTCGTGGACTGATTTGGGAGATTCCCACTTCAGCACTTGTTCAATTTTGCTGGGGTCCACGGCAATGCCATCTGCTGAAATAATATGGCGCACTTGATCAATACAGAACTCGCACTTGCTGAACTTGGCATATAATTTGTGCTCCCTCAACCGTTGCACCACGATACGCAGATGTTCAGCGTGCTCTTCTTCCGATTTGGAGTAAACCAAAATGTCATCGATGAATACCACGACAAACTTGTCTAACTCCGGCATGAACACAGAATTCATTAGGTACAGGAAGTGTTCCTGAGCGTTGGTTAACCCAAATGACATGACGAGGTACTCATAGAGTCCGTATCTCATCGAGAAAGCTGTCTTTGGTATGTCCTCCAGCCGGATCTTGATTTAATGATAGCCCGACCGAAGATCCATCTTCGAAAATACCTTTGCACCCACAAGTTGATCAAACAGAATGTCGATGCGAGCCAAAGGATACTTGTTCTTGATCGTGACAGCATTTAGAGGACGGTAATCAACACATAGCTGCAGTGTTTCGTCCTTCTTCTTAACGAACAACGCAGAGCAACCCCAAGGTGAAGAACTTGGTCATATGAAACCCTTGCTCATGAGTTCATTCAGTTGCTCCTTCAACTTCGCTAGCTTGTTAGGTGCCATCTTGTAAGGCCTTCGTGAAATAGGCATTGTTCCCGGCGCAAGTTCAATCTTGAACTCGACGTCCCGTTCGGGTGGCATACCCGGTAAATCATCGGGAAATACGTCGGGATAATCACGTACTACCGGAATATCTTCAAGTTTAAGTGCTTCCATGTGGTAGGCCTCTACCATATCTGGGTCTTCGCTGTCTAAAAACAGCGTGTGCTGTCCATGAATTGGCGAGTCAATCTGGACAGTCTGGTTACCGATATTGAGAACGGCACCGTGATGATTTAACCAAGACATCCCTAATATGATGTCTATCTTCTGCCTATCCGACATAATCAGCGATGTTGGGTATAATTTTCTGCCCAAACACAAAGCTGCTCGGGACACAATATGATTGGCAGAGATATTTCCTCCCGGTGAACGTATAAGGAAACTCGTTGTGGGGGTATTGGTGGGTAATTGGTGCTGATACACGCATGATTTGCTGATGAAATTGTGGGTTGCACCGGAATCAAAAGGTACAAGCACGGGCATGTCTTTAGAGTAAACATGCCCGCTAACACCGGTGCTCCCTCCAGGACATCCTCAATAGCACGATGTTGCACACTCCCGGATTGCAATGCTGTTATTTTGACTGGAGCAGGTGACGGCATACCACCTGATGATGATGGCTGTCTGGTGTTCAACAACTTCTTCCGACACTCTTGCCTAAAGTGCCCAGAACGGTGGCAATAAGAACACGGGGGTTTCCCTGGTTCTTCGTTGACTTGTGGTTGAGAAGTTGATGTACTTGGCTGCAGCAATGATGCAACAGGTATCATTCGTTGCTGCGGCAATGGTGTTGCTTCAAGACAAGATTCTTGAGCAGGAAATCTGTATGGAGTTGATCTTACTGGTGCTTGCCATATCTCATCGGATGGTGTGTGATACACCACATGGTACTTACGAGGAACAACTGGTGTGTCTTCTTGCACATCATCCCGGTCCCTCTTCTCTGCTTGACACTCAAGTGTCGCTTGTCCTTGCAGCAGGGCAGCACTGATCAACTCGGTGTAACGGCCTTGATTGAACAAAGCCAACTTATCTTTTAATATGGCAATCAGGCCATAGAAGAAGTAGTCACACCTTGCAGCTTCACTCGTCGCATAAGCAGGAGCATATTGTGCCAAAAGGTTGAACCGTTTGACATAATCGAGAACACTCATGTCCCCCTGCCTCAAGTTCCTAAATTCTTGCTGCTGGGCCTTGATAAAACCCATAGGAATCTGACGAGCACGGAATGCTTCACGAAATTCCGCCCATTCCACTTGATGGCCCTCCGAAACTGTGGCGAGATAAGAGAACCACCAATTTCCGGCGGCTCCATGGAGCTGTTGAGCTGCAAACAAAGTCTTCTGATATTCATCACACTCAAACACTCTAAACATGGACTCCATAACTCGAAGCCACTGATCAGCTTCCACTGGTTCGTTGGCTTCCGTGAAAATCGGCGGTTGTGTCACCAAGAAGTCCAAATAGGCGTTCTGAGGTGGAACGACCTGTTATGTACGTTGGAACAAGCCCTGTTGTACCAAGGATTGGAGTAGTCTTGTGTTCTCTTGACTTGACTCAACCATCTGAGCCAAGACATCCGCCCATACCGTTGATGGCGGTGCCCGTGGTGGAGTTGAGTCATCACCGTCTCGGCGAGAACCTTCAGCCCTACTCGGAGAATGAGTACGCACCATACTGCAAAAGAATCATTTTTGAAGGGAGTCAAACTTGATCTCAGCAGTATGTGAAAGTATGCAAAACATGAACATGCTAAAACTTTATGAAAGCATAACAAAATTTCATGTTTACACATCTTCCTAAAGCCAACATATTCAGTCCCTTATTCTGTACAGAACAGACCTTTCTGTACTTAACCTAGAATTTGATCCAGTTACTAGCATGTTCATAACTTACGTTGAATACCAAAGTTAAAGTTAACTTCTGTATCTTTTCAACGAGTACTCATATGCCCCCAGATCATTTTTGAACAAAAGTTATGATTATTCAAAATTGACAAGATTTCTGGATAAAATTTGCCAGCACCTCCTTCGTATGTGGTTGTTTTCATCACAGTTTTACATACAAACGGAGTACAATTCTGAACAAACTATGAACTTCAAAATAGTTGCAAGTTTGATAACCTTTCCAACGGTGTATCATATGACCCTTAGAAATTTTTCTACAGGATGTTATGGCTAATTTACACAAACATCCAGAGAAGGTTGCAGCTGTTCTGTTTTCTGAACAGTTTGCATTCAACTGGACATTCAACTAATTTGGAGTCTGATTTTGCTCTGAAAGTTTACAGAAAAATTGTAGAGCACTTAAAAATCTTTCCAGAACTATGTCATATATCTTCATTGGGTCAATGTACACAGAGTTATGTTCTGTCAAAGTCCAGCAACCAATTCTGCCAGAACAGGGCACTCTGTTTTTGAGATCAAAAGAAGCCTAGCAATTCTCTTCTTTGAAACTTAGTCCAAATGAAGAGCTCAGTAACTAATATGTGCTTTCCGACAACAATTTTTAATTTTGAAAGTTATTCATGAGTGATTTCTTTATAGGAAAGAAGACTATCCAGTGTAGTACAGTGGCGATGCACCGTAAGACATATGACGGTACTACGTTTCCTCACCAAAGAAAAACCCTAACCGGATTACACCGGCATATACATATCCTTAGGTGGCACTAAAACGGTCACTCGCAAACGTGTTCTACACGCACTAAGGTTCTCGTGGTTAGCACCTACATAACACACACTCAATCATCAGGTTCGGCTGCACATCGAACCCGGTATCCATACAGTGCATACACCTGACCGTCATCACTCGCCCAGGTGTTCTCAAGCCAAACACGCCTTGAGCTACGTGTTTACGTTACTGACCACGTGATGGGGTCTCCCATACTTGCCCAAAGCACGCCAGGGAATGGCGTTGCTCGAATACCCCAAACGACATGAAGAGTCGTAGAGGATACTAAAGCGGGTCGGGTTACCTGCCACCCGTGGGGCTCCACCCTTCAGCCTGTGCGCACTGGTGGACAGCGCTTACGTGCACCCCCCAAGATATAGACGTCCCGAGATGCACGATTTTCCAACATAACAAATAGGTTAGGTTGCCACCTTCATAATATGCTAATAGTAGTCCTTATGTGGGCCTAGTACCGTTATCTCACCGTATGCTAAGTTTTTAACGTAATATCATGCTCAATCCATGTGCTATTCCCAACGCAGCTCTGATACCATCTGTCACAGCCGCTCTGATACCAACTGTGACAGGGGCTTTGGCACCACTTGTCACAGCTCTGATACCATGCTGTGAGGGACAGGACCTCGTTGGGTGGTGCCGTGATATGCGGCACCCAACAGCACACGGGTCGAAGAAACACATCACATTACATAAATAGTTTGCGGAAGCGTACAAAAATGTTTTATAAATAATTATATCAAAGTAAGCTACAGCGGAAGACTATCACTCTCACGACTCATTTCTAAACTAGCAACAAAGAAACGGTCCAGCCCGCGGACGTTTCTTACTAGCAACACGAAGACAATCTATAGCGGCGAGGATGCTCTTTGAGTAAGCACTCAGATGTTCCCGAGTCTCGTCGGCATCCCTTCTCATAAGCATGAAGTTAAGTTGAATGCAAGCCGAAGCTTGCCTGTTTTGTAGAGTAGTCATATATAATCAGTTAGTGTCCTTGCTGATCCACCCTTGATTCTCCGGAGCTTGATCCACTTCAATGAATCACTCCTTTGAATCCCCTTCGTTGTGGTTCCTATTGAAATGCATATGCATATGTTTTATAGACTGTAATGGAAAGAAGTTATAGAATTAATTTCTTAGGAATAGAGGTTGTGTGGAAAAGACAAGAATGGCTTGGTTTGCCTCTATTGTGCAAAGTAAACGAAATGAACTAAATTGACCTTAGTGTTGTAGCTATACCCTAACTACTTTCTCTAATAACATAATAGATGAGCTGAAAAGGATTGGATGCACTGAAGAACAAGAACTCCAATGGCCTCAAAACATTTACAGCAGGTTCTATACTACCTAGGGAGTTAGCTTGCCAAATTGTAACTAATGTGGAGTTAAATTGTGTTCTCCATAATTCCCACAATGTCTCTTACGTATTTCCACATATACATAAGTATGGAGAATAAGAACAGGGAGTTCTAGGGCTCAACTTGAGCTGATAATTTACATGTGAGTTCCCAGTCACATGAGAGTCACTTAATCCAAAATTCAGTCCTTTTACTTGAGTAGTTCTTCCAGAACAATTCCTTAAGCATTTGTACTCAAAAGAATTAATTCTGAAGTAATTTGCATTTTCATGCCCAATTAAGTGAACTACAATCTCAAGTATGTCTCAGAGAGCTTACCTAAGTGTTTCCTATGATATTTGGAGCTATGGATTGCCCAGAATAGATTTTTGAAGTGGGAAACATTTTCTGAAAATGTTTCTGGACCCTTATGAACACAGCATCTTGTATTTAGCAAATTACTACTAAAATGATCTTCAAATGAGCTGAAACTTTGCTAGAAGGTCAACAAGATGTTAAAGAATATTCTGGCAAAATTTGACGATTTTTGGATAACCCAAACTCACTCAATAATTCTTTTTCAGAAACCATTCAACGAATTTTCCAGAACATAATATTGACTTTCATACAAATCTGAGTTCATATTTGGATAGAACTCTGAAAGGTGAATCCAACCCAATTGGAATCACTCAGTTTGGAGGTTTCTACAGAGAGATATGATTTTCCAAAGTTTGAGCAACAACTGGAATTGTTTTCCTACTGAAAAGTCTAATGGTCCCGCTTATTTAAATGCCAGCCAATCAGAAATGGGCCACACCGGGGTCACGGGTTTTTTGCGCGCCAGCACACCGGATCCGAGCCACAGAATGATTCCGATTTAAAATCTGAGCCGCTGACAGACGGGGTCCACTCTTTCTTCAACCTCCCGCCGGCTCCCAGCGCGCGCCGCCTCCCCTCACCGGAGCAGAACCGGTGCTCGCCGGCTCGCTGCTGCCGGTCACCGCATGGTCTAAAACTCGCCGTCAGGGGGTTATGGAGGCTGGGGAACACGATGGTGGGTGGTGCTCGGGCTGCCGGTGGCCGGAACTAGCTCGGCGACGTGCAGCGGCCTCTGTTGAGGTTCGGCGCCGTCGCCCGAGGTTCCCAGCCCGCAAAAACCTGTACCGATGGGTTCTACAGCACCGGTGCACCTCCAGGAAACTCGACAGGACCTCAAAGTAGCTTGGGAGCGGCCGCAAGGATGGTTTCACCATGCGACCGACCGGTTCCACCATGAACACCCTCAGTAGAGCTCAAAATCCGTCGCTCTGAGGTGTTTTCTTGCTAGGGTTGCTAAAGGGATTTTGATCGCCGGCTAGTCCAGCATCTATGTGCCAAGTTTGATACCCTAAGAAGGATTGGAGAGGTGGAATTTGTAGAAATTGTACCGGACACTCGCTGTGAAGCTGTCGGTGCTTCACGGCACGGCTGGAGCTTTGGTTGAGAGCAGCACCGACCCAGCGTGTGTCCGTGGCCGTGCTTGATCGATCTTGAAAACCACCTTAGTGGTCTGTCCACATGAAGCTGATCACCGCCTTTGAGCTAGGTCGCGGCGGGCGGCGTTGATCACGGGAATAGAGGCCGAAGCTCAGTGGTTTAGGCGTCGTGGGAGTGGAGTTCGAGCTCAGGGCGCTGTCTAGCAGCTCGGGGAGGAGAGGGGCGCGACGTTTTGCCGTTTCTTCGATCGGACCGAGAGGCGGAGGTGAGGCACTCGGTTTTGTACGTGCGCTCGCGAGGAGAAGAAAACAATCGGGTCTTCGCTCGGGCTGAGGAGATGATAATGCCGAAGGAACCGCCTCTGGGCGCCCGCGCGTGGGAAACCGGAAGCAGCTGGTGTCGCTGCCGATGCCTTTGGTGGCTCCACGGTGAGGACTCTCGGTGAGCTGAAAACAGAGAGGATTAGATTCCTCTGCAAGTTAATTTTTGCTCACTGACATGTGGGTCTCACCCCACATTTTTCTCCCAAATATATTTTCATGCTGATCTTTCCAAACTCCACAATTCTGAGTTTAAAAGGTAGGCTAGAATTTGAATTCTCCCAATTCAGTTTGAATTTGCATGACAAATTTGAATTTGGTTAGAATTTACAAACATTTCTCTTTAACTCCTTTTTGAGCCCACCCTACAAATGAAATGTTTGTGGTCAAACTTTTTCCCATAATTCCAACTATATGGCTGCATGTTTATTCAAAGTCTTTGGCCACCACATGTGTGAACTTTGAAGTTCAAATCTGATTTTCAAACTTACATGCAAAAGGTATTTAAATCCTTATTGGTTCAACACTTTTAAATAAAAGTGTGAGCCTCATTTTTGGATGCTCATCCATGTATTACTTTGCATGAAGAAAAGTTTTAGCAAGTCCCATTTTTCATGTCTTTGCCACACATATGAACTCAAACCTCGGTTTTTATTCATACACATTTTTGGGACTTCTACAGTATAATCAGGAGCATATTGTGCCAAATGGTTAAACCGTTTGACATAATCGAGAACACTCATGTCCCCCTGCTTCAAATTCCTAAATTCTTGCTGCTGGGTCTTGATAAAACCCGTAGAAATGTGACGAGCACGGAATGCTTCACGAAGTTCCGTCCATTCCAGCGGCTCCATGGAGCTGTTGAGATGCAAATAAAGTCTTATGATAATCATCGCACTCGAACACTCCAAGCTTGGACTCCATAACCCGAAGCTTTGATCAGCTTCCACTGGATCGGTAGCTTCCGTGAAAATTGGCGGTTGTGTCGCCAAGAAGTCCATATAGGCGTTCCGAGGTGGAACAATCTGTTGTGTACGTTGGAGTATGCCTTGCTGTACCAAGGCTTGGAGTAGTCTTGTGTTCTCTTGATTCTACTCGACCATCTGAGCCATGACATTCGCCCATACCGTTGATGGCGGTGCCCGTGGTGGAGTCGAGTCATCGCCGTCTCGGCGAGAACCTTCAGCCCTACTCGGAGAACGAGTATGCACCATACTGCAAAAGGATGATTTTGAGGGGAGTCAAAACTTGATCTCAGCAGTATGTGGAAGTATGTAGAACATGAACATGCTAAAACTTTATGAAAGCATAACAAAAATTCATGTTTACACATCTTCCTAAAGCAAACATAATCAGTCCCCTATTCTGTACAGAACAGACCTTTCTGTACTTAACCCAGATTTTGATCCGGTTACCAGCATTTTTATAACTCAAGTTGAATACCAAAGTTAAAGTTAACTTCAGTATATTTTCAATGAGTACTCATATGCCCCTAGAACATCTCTGGATCAAAAGTTATGATTGCTCAAATTTGACAGAATTTTCTGGATAAAATTTGCCAGCATCTCCTCTGAATATGGCTGTTTTTATCACAATTGTACATCAAAATATACTACAATTCTGAACAAACTCTGAACTACAAAATGGTTGCAATTTTCATAACCTTTCCAACGGTGTATGATATGACCCTTAGAGATTTTTCTACAGAACGTTATGGCTAGTATACAGAAACATCCAGAGAAGTTTGCATCTGCCCTGTTTCTGGACAGTTTCAATTCAACTGGACATTCAACCAATTTGGCGCATGATTTTGCTCTGGAGGTCTACAGAGAACTTGTAGAGAACTTAATAAAATTTCCATAACTGTATCATACACCTCCATTAGGTCAAGCTACTCAGAGTTATGCTATGTCAAATTCCAGCAAAATTTTCTGCCGGAACAGAGTACTCTGTTTTTGGGAAACTTAGAGTCCTATCAATTCTCTCCTTTGAAGCTTAGTTCAAATGAAGAGCTCAGTAACTAATATGTGTTTTCAAACTTCCATTTTTAGTTGAAATGTAGTCATGAATGGTTTCTTCATAGGAAAGATAACTATCCAGTGTAGTACGGTGGCGATGCACCGTAAGACATACGACGGTACTACGTTGCCTCACAAAAGAAAATCCTAACCAGCTTACA
Organism: Neostapfia colusana; assembly: GCA_030760725.1. Lineage (NCBI taxonomy): Eukaryota > Viridiplantae > Streptophyta > Magnoliopsida > Poales > Poaceae > Neostapfia > Neostapfia colusana. The sequence goes on from JASWHV010000007.1 coordinate 33,406,833, forward strand.
CCGGCATATACGTATCCTTAGGTGGAACTAAGACAGTACTTGCAAATGTGTTCTACTCGTACTACGGTTTTTGTGGTTAGCACCTGCATAAATCTCACTCAATCATCAGGTTCGGCCGCACACGGAACCCGGTCCCAATACAGTTCATACACCCGTCCGTCATCACTCGCACACGTGTTCTCAAGCCAAACATGCCTTCAGCTACGTGTTCATGTTCCTAACCATGTCACGGGGTATCCCATACTTTCCCGTAGAACGCTAGGGAAGGGCGTTGCTCAAATACCCCAAACGACATAAAGAGTCGTAGAGGACATCCAAGCTGGCCGGGTTACCTGCCACCCGTGAGGATCCACCCTTCAGCTTGTGCGCATTGGTGGACAGCGCTTACATGCACCCCCCAAGACATGAAAAGTCCCGAGATGAATGATTTTCTGACATAGACAAATAAGTTAGGTTGCCACCTTCATAATATGGTAATATAGTAGTCTTTATGTGGGCCTAGTACCGTTATCTCACCATATCCTAAGTTTTTATCATAATATGATCCTCAATCCGTGTGCTATTCCCAACGCAGCTCTGATACCACACTGTGAGGGACCCGGACCCGATCACGGGGCCGTGCCGCTCGCCCAAGGACCGCGTCGGGTGGTGCCGTGCGATACGGCACCCAACAGCATACGGGTCGAGGAAAACATCATATTACACAAAGCTTTGCGGAAGCGTAAAAAGAGTATTTTACAAATACTTATCTCAAAATAAACTACAGCGGAAGACTACAACTCTCACGACTCATTTATAGCTTAGCATCAAAGAAACAGTCCAGCCCGCGGATGTTTCTTGCTAGCAACACGATGAACAAACCGCAGCGGCGTGGGATGCTCTTGAGTAACCACTCGGAGGTTTCCGAGTCTCATCGGCACCCCTTCTCATAAGCATGAATTCAATATCTGCAAAACAACTCGTATAGCATCCGTGAGCATAACGCTCAGCAAGACTTAATCGTCAACCTAGCCATGAAACTCTACATGAGGTTATAACATAAAGTGGGATGGCATAAAGCATAATAAACTTGCCTAAAAGTGAATCCTTACTTTCAGGTATTATTTAAAGCAATTTAAAGTAACCTTGGGCACGCCACATTGGGAGTCCACAATCAAACAAGAAACACTTTCCCCCGATGTAATTTTCTCACGGTGGAAATGAATCGAGTTTGCTCTAACTATACATAAAAGATTCATCACAAAGCTAGTATGAAATTTCAAACCATAATGATTAGTAGTTCTTACTACGTCATGACTGTGAGAACAAGTATGCTCGGTTCTTTTCCGCGAGTGATGGTGATTCGAATCAATAATACCCGCACTACATGACACGTACGCCCGTACTCGACGTTGCCTACAGCAACCATCACTGACGTCGGATGTGGCAGCCTTTCCCCTGTTTCACCCACGTTGAATCGATCAAATCGCCCCGTACAGTAGCCACTCTAATAGTGCATCTACCGGCTTGATATGTCATGAGAATGTTACCCACATACTACACACCGGCCGTCTCGCCTAAGGCAACTCGAAAAGTCTCAACGCAAGCTTCCCGAGCTATATCAGTTTACTGGGTCCCATATAGCCAGCATGAGTCTGGTACACAACTCAAACTTGCTCAACGGGCCGCATACGGATCAGTCCTTGACCGACACGGACAGGTCTATAGCACCCAGGCCCCTATGTCCTTCTGCCCCTACAACCTTTTGGTCTCAACTTTAACTTGCTAACAATTTTCTGAACCAACCCCGTATGTCCCTGTTGTTCCTGATCATGCGATAACATCTCACCACTCGACTTCTACCGAACCTTACTTAAGCATGGCAGTTCTACACGGTGACAAGACAACTACCCAATACTCCATGGGTTCATTTGGTCATGCAAGAGGAGTATCAAAGCACTAGACCTAATGTACATTTCATATTTTAATCGTAAGTGAATACAAAGTAAAAACTTATAATCTGTTAAATGTAAACCGGAAATTGCCTATTTTGCAGGGTAGTAGTATATAAGCAGCTAGTGATCCTTTCTGATCAACCCTTGATTCTCCAGAGTATGATCCACTTCAATGAATTGCTCCTTCGAATTCCTGTCGTTGTGAACCCTAATGACATGTAGATGCACAAGTTTTATAAAATGCAATCGAAAGAATTAAAGACTTGATTTTCTTACGAACAGAGGCGGTGTGGAAATGCCAAGAATGGCTTTGTTTGCCTCTATTGTGCAAAGGAATATGAATGAACTAAATTTGTCTTAGTGTTTTAGTTTCTAACTCACTAAGTTTCCTAATGACCATAAGAGATGAGCTGAAAAGATTTGAATAAAACTGAAGAACAAGAACTCCAATGGCTTCAAAACTTTTACAGCAGGTTCTATACTACCTACGGATTTAGCTTGCGAAATTGCAGCTAAAATGGGAAGAATATCTGTCTACCATAATTCCCACAAGAGTCTTATGTATTTCCCACATACATAAGTATGGTAGAACAAGGAAAGGGAGTTCTAAGGCTCAACTTGAGCTGCTAATTTACATGTGAGTTTCTGGTCACATGAAAGTAATTTGGTCCAAAACTCAGACCTTTTACTTGAGTAGTTCCTCCAGAACAATTCCTTAAGCATTTCTATTCAAAAGAATTAATTTTGGAGTACTGTACATTTTCATGCCCAATTCAGTGGACTACAATTTCAAGTATGTCTCAGTGAGTTTGCCTGAATTTTCTCATGATTTTTGGACCTTGATTTGCCTAGAATGGATTTTATAAGTGGGCAACATTTTCTGAAAATGTTTCTGGACCCTTATGAACACGACAGTTTGTATTTAGCAAATTTCTACTCAAATGATCTTCAAATGAGCTGAAAATTTGCAAGAAGGTCAAAAATATGCTAAAGAATATTCTGGAGATTCCAAAACAAAGATATGATTCTCCAATGTTGGGGCAATCTCTGGAATTGTTTTGCTATAGAAAATGGCTTGGGCCCACGGGTTTGAACTCCAGCCAATAGGAATTGGGCAACACCGGGCCACAGGGTTCCAGCGCGCGCTCACAGCGGATCCAAGCCACAACAGATCCTCAGTTTAAAGTTTTCAGCCGCTGATCCGTGGGACCCGCCTGCTTCCTTCTTCCTCCCGCCACTCCTTCGCGCGCGCCTCCCCCCTCGCCGGACCGATGCCGGAGCTCGCCGGCTCGGTGTTTCCGGTCGCTGCCCGGGCTGAGGCTCTCCGCTAGGGGGGGTTTTGGACATCGAGGAACATTATGGTGGGTTGTGTTCGGGCTGCCGGTGGCCGGAAGTAGCTCGGCGATGTGCGGTGGCTACGGGATGAGTTTGGCGCCGTCAGCCGAGGGTTCTAGGCCGCCAAAAGCTCGACCAAAATGCTCTACAGCACAAGGGAAGCTTAGGGAAGATCGACAAGGCCTCAAACTGGCTCGGAAACAGCGGCAAGTTGGTCGGCACCGTGCGCCCGATTGGTTCCGCCGAAGAAGTGCTCGGAAAAGCTCAAAATCCGCTGCTCCGAGGTGGTTTCATGCCATGGTTGCTAAAGAGAAGATGCTCACCGGCTAGTCCAGCATCTATGTGCAAAGTTTAATGATCTAAGAAGGATTGACAAGTGGGAATTTTGGAGATCATTACCAACCGCTTGGTTTGAAACTACCGAGACAAAGTTCCAAAATTCGCAGGCTATGCTCCTCCGGTTGGCTTGAAATTTTGGTTGAGGCAGCGTGGTGGTCGTGCGCTTCTGTTGCCACCCTTGCTCGGCCGTGACAGACACTGTGGCGAGCTGCCCACGTGCACCCGATTGCCGGCTCTCTTTAGGTCGCCGTGGATGAAACTTTTCACGGGGAAAGGAGGCCAGAGGTCGCTAGCTTTTGGGTCGGGGAGGTGAGCAACGGGTGTGCTGTGCTGTTTTGCAGCTCGGAGGGAAGTCGCACGCGGGTTTTCACCGTTTCCCGGTTGATCCCGAGGAGTGGCGGTGTGAGAGCTCGGTTCGGGGGTTTACTCACGAGGAAGAGGAAGCAAAGGCCTGTTTGCCTCGGCTGTGAGGGAGTAGATCACGTTGAGTGCACACGAAAAACACATATGGTGCCAGCACGTGAGAGGAGAGCTGGAGGTGGTGCAGCTGCTCTCGGTGGCACACGGTGGCTCTCGGGTTGTTCGAGTAGAACAGAGAAACAGAGATTTGTTTGCTTTGTGTGCAAGTCACCTGTGTACCTCAATGACATGTGGGCTACACTTTCCTCCACTCAAAAAGATCTCCTCATGTCAATCTTAATCCATTCAAAAGTTCTGAGTTTGAAAAGTGGGCTAGCATTTGAATTCCCCCAAATTCAGTTTGAATTTGCATAGCAAATTTGAATTTGGTTTGAATTTGAACGTGCGTCTATTTAATTCCTTTTGAGCACACTCTAAAATGAAAAGTGTGTCACCCTAGTTTCCTCCATTCAAAACTATATGGCTGCATGAGTATTCAAAGTTTTTGGCCACTATTTGTGTGAACTCTGAATTTGAAATCTGATTTTTAATCCTTCATGCAAAGGGGTATTTAAATCCTTATTGGTTCAACACCTTCAAATAAAAATGTGAGCCTCATTTTGGATGAATATCCATGTAGCACTTTGCATGAAGAAAAGTTTTGGAAAGTCCCATTTTTCATGAATTTGCCACACATATGAATTAAAACCTCGGTTTATTCATATACATTTTTGGGACTTTTACAATTCTGTTCTGGAGTTCTACAGAAAAGTTGTAGAAGACTTCAAAACCTTTCTAGAAATGTATCCCTCACCTTCATTGGTTCAACCAATCAAAAGTTATGTCCTGTTTAAGTTCAGCAAAAATTCTGCTGAAAACAGGGGAGATTATTTCTGTCTTTTAGAAGGAATCTATACCCCCAATTGACTCTTAATTCAATATAGGAGTTCATTAACCCCTAATGGAATCCTAGATTTTAAATTTACTCTTTTCTTTGAAAACTTCCTTTTTCATGCAGTTGAAAATATAACCCGGTATTACATTTCCTCACCAAATCAAAAATACTAACCGGTGTTACACCGGCATATCCGTCTCAAGGGGTGGCACTAAAACGATCACTCACACACGTTTTCTACACGACATGTTCTAACGTGGTCAAGGTACCTGCATAAAACCACTCAATAGTGAAGCACACAAGAGGTTTTTTCATTTTAGGCAGGTCCATATCATAGTAAAAACATACGCCCCGTATCGTTACCATACGTGTCGTCCTTGAGTCAAGCCACGTCTCAAGGTACATGGTCACATTTTCACACCACACGATGAGTCGTCACTGTTAAGAATTTTATCAACCCAACGGATACCACCTACTGCCCTGCAGGGCACGCCGATGGCAAGCGCTGCGTATGTCCTCCTAGGCTAATTTCTAGAAGAACACACTATCGCGTTACCGACCACACGATGGGGTTTCCACTTTATTGCCTAATGCATGCCAGGGACCAGCGTTTCATATGAACTCAGGAACATGAAGAGTTCAAGAGTTTCATATTGACGTCTCACACTAAGCTGTGAGACCTATACCCTGAACTACGTTCCTCATCAGGGAAGCTAACCGAAATTGATCCGCTTTTGGTGGCGTTTCTTACCATGCTTACCTCCACATAGGTGCCTCATTAAAGAATTGAAATACTGAATAATAACACACTGTTAGCTTGCCACCTTAAGTAACTATGCTAATAATAGTCCTTATGTGGACATACTATACGTTTCTCACTCGTATACTTCTAAGTTTTAAAAAATATGCTCTTTTCATGCGTGTTATTCCCAATGCGGCGCTGATACCACGCCTGTGGGGAACCCCTTCAGGGATCCACACTCCAGGATACACATTGGGTGGTGCCGTGCGATGCGGCACCCAACAGCATACACGAAAAGAAACCATAAAATATACAAAGTCTTTTATATCTCAATATAGTGTCATTTACAACATAATGTACCACGAAGGTACACGTAGCGCAATATACATACACACGTACTCTCGGTACTAATTATGCAAAAGAGAAGACGTCCAGCCCGCGGACGCTTCTTAATAGCTTCAACAAAAGTGAGTGCAGCGGCAAGGTTTCCTGTGAGTCTCCGATGTCTCACCGAACAACCATCTTTATAACAAATTTAATATAACCTGCAAAACACTAATAATGCAACGGTGAGCTCGAAAGCTCAGAAAGACTTAACCGACACTCCTAACATGAAACTCTACATGCAGGGATTAATAATATAGGGAAAATATGTTGCAATAAAGACACGCCTACATGTTAATCCTTACTTTCAGTTCTGTAGCAGCAGATTAATATGCCTTAGGCAGCCCTCACATCGGAAGTCCACAATCAAACAAGAAATGCTTTCCTCCGATGTGGTTATGCCCAAAGTGGAAGATAAACTTAGTGAGTTCTACAACTATAGCATAAATGGTTCGCAATACAATGAACTTAAGAACTTCACAACAGCAATGATTCATCTCACTTCATCTGGAAGTAATTGCTACGTCACAACTCAGTGAACAAGTGGTACTCATATAACAGCGAGGGACGGTGATTCAAATCAGGACACACCCGGAACACACGACACATAGACCCGCCACGAAAAACTCACACAAGAGCTCTTTCTTACATTGTATGCAACAACCTTTCACCCATCACTCCAATGCCGAACCAGTTCTACCGACCCGTCAGAAGGGCCACTACCCGGAACACGTCAAAGTTTCTCCGCTAGTGGGTTTACACCTCTCACACACTACAGGAATCGGGACTATAGACGACGGCCGGAAACCGTCGTCAATAAGGGCACTACTGTCGTCAATAAGTTATTGACGACGGTAAAAGCTTATAGACGACGGTTTTGAGCTGTCGTCAATTATTAGTCGTCAATAAGTTTATTGACGACGGTAACCGTCGTCAATAAATTTATTGACAACAGCTAAATCTAGCTGTCGTCAATAACCTTATTGACGACAGCTAAACCAGGCTGTCGTCAATAAGCTTATTGACGACGGCCAGGAAACCGTCGTCAGTAACCTTGGCTTATTGACGACGGTTTACAATAGGCCGTCGTCAATAACAATTGCTTATTGACGACGGTTTCTGGCACCTGGCCGTCGTCAATACTAGTGGCTTATTGACGACGGCCAAGTACCAGAAACCGTCGTCAATAAGCTTTTCAATTTTTTTTAAAAAAATAGAAAATCCTGCCCTGGCTTCGAGGCCAGCCCTGGCTCGATGGCCAGATCACAGGCAATTAAAACATACATCACAGGCAGGCACAAAAACACTATACGCACGCCACACTACCCTACGCTACCCCGACCGCTGCCACCGGAGTCCAGGAAGTCGTCGTGCGCTCGTCCAAACGCTGGTTGCTGAGGGGATGGAGTTTCCTGAGCCCGTGTCGCCGATCCCTATGATGTACATGTATAGGTAGACAAATTAGAAGTTCACAAATGTGTATATGATTAAATAAACTCATTACAAGTTAAAATTGAGCAAGTTAGCTAGATTTGGCTATGTTTGAGTAAGTTTGCTCATATTTTACTAAGTTTGAGAAGTATGGACTAGTAGTGTTTGTGTTTGAGCTAGTTCAAAAAGTTTTGGCTATGTTTGAGTAAGTTTGGTCATATTTGACTATAGTTGAGTAAGTTGTACCATATTTTACTCAGTTTGAGGATGTTTAACTAGTTTTCTCTAAGTTTAAGTAAGTTTGATCAAATTCAACTAAATTTGAGCAAATTTAACTAGTTGCAGCTATTATGAGAAATTTTGTACCTGTGCTCCTGACGTCGGCCCCTGTGGTAGCTGTATCGGTGGCGGCGCCCACTGAGGAAAGACAACGGGTTGTCCTGTGGCCATAGCCTGCAAATATGAAGTAAATTATTATACATGTCATTTATATATTAGAAACGTTGAGTACATTGATCTGAACTTACCTGCATGGCAGCTTGCAGTTGTAGCATGTACGAGTGTTGATACTCGTCCCTAGCCCGGAGCTCGGCTGCCTGCCTCTCGTTCGCGAGCCTCAGCGCTTCCTGCGTCCTCTGGAGCTCCTCCTGGACACTCTGGAGCTCCAGATCACGGCTGCCACGCCTGCTGGATCCACCCTGCGATGAAGAGGCCCTCGAGTAAGACCGCGCCTCCCTCGAGTCTACTACTCCATCGAAGATGGCCAACCTACACAACGAAGTAAGAGTATTAAAGTTTCGTATCTCGAAGTTAATGAAAGTAAATGAAAACAACAGAACTCACCGGCCGTGAGGTTTACCGCCACCGCTTGCATAGGCGGCTTCAGGTACGATCGGCGAGTTCTGCCAATCGTAATCGTCGCCTCGAAGCCTCCGCACCTCCTCCCCATACTTTTCCTGAAAATACAAAAAATTAAAGTCATCAGAAGTTTTAAAGATAATACAATTAAGTCAACTAAAGAACTCACCAACGTCTCTGTCGCTGTCTGAGAAGACAGCTGATCAGGCTGCGAGGGGTCACTTCCCATGTGACCTCTCCTCCACACCTGGATAGCGGTCGGCTCCTGACCGATCTCGCGCTCCTATCGATACGTGTTAGCATAATGGTAGCGATAGAAATTAACTAGAATATAATTCGAGTATCACTTACCATCCGTTTAGCAAGGCGTACGTAGCCGTCCCCGCCAAGACGGTGTTTCCCGTCCGTCCCTCGACTCTGTCGGCGGGTCATCGACACGCCTTGGAAGCCCTGGCTCGCCCAACGAGCACACAGGGAACTGTAGGCGTCCGGACAGGACTCAAGCCACGGTACGCTGACCTGCACACATTTGTTGTTGGATGAAAATATTGATGAAAATTGGATAATGAAGCAAAGTAAAATAAAGAATTTACCTCTGCGTACTGTGCCTCCGTCAAGTACTTGTCCGCCACATCCCTAAACTGCCCCGGCTCACCCTCGTCCGGATGCAACTTATAGTACGCCTTCGTAGCCTGAATGCGAGCCGTTGAAATCGACTGCGTCAGGAGCTTCCTAGCGTTGTTGTTGAAGACCAGGCGAGCGTGATCCAGCTGGGCCTCGTCCTCCAAACGGTAATATTTCTACAAGTAGAAATATACAAGTTAATGTACTTAACATATAATAGGTTCGCATTTAACAAATAGACGATTTGCTTACCATGAATTCATGCCACACATGCTCCTGGTGGTTGCCGTAGGTAATGTCCTGGGCCGTAGCGTAATCGTCCCAAGACGTAGCAGCCCGTCCGTTCACTAGACCGGGGTAGTGACAACGGATGAGCTGGCCCAGGACAGCGTTGACCTGGCGATGGCGTCCTTGACCCGTGAACGAGTCATCGGCCCAAGACCTAATACACGATTCTCAATTAGTACATATATAAGTGTTAAAATATCTAAATTGATTTGTTATAGATTTACTTACCTATCGCCAACCGGACGAATAACGACCCGATCTTCTGGCCGTGCAGGAACCGGAGGAGGAGCCACGTAGTGGCTCCTCCTTTAACGCCGCTGTGGAGCCGGCTCCACATCAGGCTCTGTGGAAGGCTCTGAAGCAGGGTCTGAATCCTGCGGTGCCGGAACCTGAAGAGGATCCGAAGCAGGATCTGTAACAGGCTCCGAAACCTGTGGTGTCTGAAGAGGACCCCTGACCTCTGTCTCCTCAGACGTAGAGTCGTCCTAAAAATTTGAAGATTGGTAATATAGATTTAAGAAAGTTTTTTATATAATTTATGTAATTAATTATTCTTTACCTGTCGTGACCGCTCTCGTGACCCCTGGCCTCTGTCGAGGCCCAACAGCTGAGACAGTCTACCATTGCTAGACTGACAGCCCTGGAAAACAGAGTCTGCTCTCGGGGGCAGAAAGCCCCGCGTCCCCCGTCGTCTACTGCTCGATGACATCCTGATGAAAGGAAATTTGATAATGAATTTAAAGGAAAATATAGAAGACGAAAGAAGAGATGGAAGAAACGATACTTGTACTTAATTTCAAAATTCATCAGTATCACGATCATGTACTCTACTTCGTAAACCAGACCATCGATCTTTTGTCATGGTTGTTCGCCGTTTTCGTTTTTTCACAATATGAGTCTGTACATCTTGTGCATCTCCAACTAATTCATCGAGTCGTAGACCAGGCTCAACGACAAAAGAATCCGGCAACTCTTCTTCTTGGTAAACAATATCTGCCTCATCAATGTAACCAGTATTGTCCGGTGTATATAACCGCTCACGAGGATTCACCTTTTGTACAACCCACCATGCACTAAGTTTTTCGCACGGATATTGTAGATAGTACACTTGTTCGACTTGGTGTGCAAGGACAAAGGTGTCGTAGCCTCGTAGTCGGTCCTTGTGTTTGACTTCTACCATGCCAAATTGGTTTTGTCGAGTTCCATTGTTATTATCAAACCAATCACAGTCAAAGAAGACTACTTTAAGGTCTTTATTCCCGGCAAAACTAAATTCTAGGATTTTCTTTATGATCCCATAGAAATTAGTTTCATGTCCTTCGGCATCGGCGGCCCTTGTCACAACTCCGGTGTTTGATGTTGCCCTTAAAGGACGTTGAGGTTCAAATTGAGTTGAACGGAATCGGAACCCATTGACATCATATCGACCGAAGAGTTTAACTTTAATGGATCCGTTGGACAGTTGTCGCAAATCTTCATGAACACCGACTTGTGTCTTGCACTGTCCAACATATGAAGTAAGAAGACTATTTTATGCTATGAACATAATTAATAAGAGGAACAAGACAAGGAAAACGTTACATGATTTCGAAACCACGTTTGGAAGTTAGGTCCTCCATTTACTCCATAGTGTCGCATTGTTTGTATTTGCTTGCTAGTAGGTTGCTGCTTAGACTTCCAATTTTGTCGATCGAACTCACTAAATCAGGACAAAAAAGAATTATTGGTGTAGATGTATAACACACCACACAAATTTGTATAGATGTTGAACAACCACTTACTGAAAAAAATTGTCCATCCCATCTATGTTAGCGTACATGTATAACAAAGCAGCTGTCTTTTCATCTGCTGAAGCATCATAGATCGTGCCACTACCAACAGTGGTGCCTCTCGTTTGAAAAAGTGAGAGTTCGCTACAAGAGGTTGCTTCAGCCATATTATACCGTAACACCGATGCATTAATATTGTGTTCTTCTGTAAAGTAGACACTTGAAAAGTATCCTATCTCCTGAAGTGTAAATGCTTCGGCGATGCATCCTTCAACCCTTGCCCTATTACGAACCATCGGTTTTAGACATCTAAGTGCTCTTTCAATGTGGTACATCCACCTATATTGAACAGGGCCACCTACTTTAGCTTCATATGGAAGATGGATTAGAAGGTGTTGCATTGGATTGAAGAACCCTGGAGGAAATACTTTTTCCATCTTACATAAAAGCACGGGTATCTCTTTTTCCAACTTCTCCATCATCTCCCTTTTGATTTCTTTAGCACAAAGCTGTCTATAAAAATAGCTAAGCTCGGCTAACACTTTCCAAACCTCATCGTCAAGATAGCCTCGAAACATAACCGGCAGAAGTCTTTCCATGATTATGTGATAATCATGGCTCTTCAAACCAGTAAGATTTCCAGTCTTAACATTAACGGCTCTTCTCAGGCTAGCAGCATAACCGTCTGGGAACTTCAACTGTTTCAACCACTTGAAGACTTCTTTCTTTTCTTTTGGTCAAAGGCAGAAACAAGCTCGTGGTTTGCCACCAGCTTCGGAGAGCTCAAGACTTGGTCGGTTACAAACCTCTGCCAAATCCTTCCGAGCTTTTATATTGTCTTTTGTTTTTCCCGTCATATCCAAGCACGTGCTTATGATGCATTCGCCCATGTTACGTTCCTGGTGCATGACATCAATGTTATGCATTAGAATTAAAGACTTCATATACGGTAACTCCCATAGTGCACATATATGAGTCCAATTGTGATCCTCTCCGTAACCAACAAAATATCCAGGACGACCTTCATCTGGCACTAGATTATTGAGCTGTTTAACAATTTCCGACCCGTTCAGACGTTGTGGTGGTCCCTTTTTTACAATGGTACCCTTCCTGAAGGCATTTCTCTGTTGCCTAAACACGTGATTTGGCGGTAACCAACGTCTATGACAATCAAAGTAGCATATCTTGCCACCATGAATTAGACGAAAACAATCCGTGTCCGAAGCACATATTGGACATGTCAATCGACCATGAGTGCTCCAGCCAGAAAACATGCCGTAAGCTGGAAAATCATGAATAGACCACAAGTACGCAGCTCGAAGGTTGAATTTCTGTTTTCTATAACAGTCGTACGCTTCGACTCCTGTCCATAACATTTTGAACTCTTCAATCAATGGCTGCATCATCACGTTCAGTCGTGAACCAGGATGATCCGGTCCAGGTACAATAAGGCATAGGAACATGAACTCATACTTCATACAAAGCGATGGTGGTAAGTTGTACGGAATAGCGAACACGGGCCAACATGAGTATGGTGTGGCGTTTGTACTAAACGGTGAGAAGCCATCTGTCGCCAACCCAAAGCGAATATTTCTCGCGTCATTGGCGAAATCTAGATCGAAGTGGTCAAGCGCCTTCCATGCCTCACCGTCCGACGGGTGCACCATCATGCTGTTGTTCTCACGTACACCTTCTTTATGCCACCTCATGTGTCTAGCAGTTTTTTTAGATAGAAACAAACGCTTGAACCTAGGTGTGACAGGCAAGTAGCGAAGCTGCTTCCGTGCGACTTGAGTCATTACTTTTGAACCGTCGTCATTAACAACTTCGACAAATCTCGCTTTACCACATTTTAAGCACTTGTTCTCGTTGGCATGCTCTCTCCAAAAAAGCATGCAATTGTCTAGACACATATCAATCTTCTCATATTTCATACCTAGACCAGAAATCAACTTCTTAGACTGATACATATCTTTAGGCACTTTATGTGGTTGTGGAAGGATATCGCTGATCAATTTGATAAGATCGTTGTAGCAGTTATTGGAGAAGAAATACTTAGACTTAATGGCCATAAATCTAGTCATGAAAGTAAGGAGCGTCACTTCGGTGTGTTCATGCAACGGCTCTTCTGAAGCTTTGAGAAGCGTGAAAAACGCTTCAACCTCCGTTGGAGGAGGATCCTCCATCAATTCAGGATTTATAGCATCAAGCATCTCGTCCATCCTATCGACCCCCGTGTTGTCATCCTCATCTGAAACTTGTAAGGGTTGAGAAGATGTCTCACCATGAAAGGTCCACACCTCATAATCTTGCATGAAACCGTATCGACATAAGTGAAACGCCAAATTCACTTTGTCCCAACACTTTGCACCTTGACATTTCGTACATGGGCACCGCACCTTATCGATCTTTGACAATGAAAACGCTCGATCTACAAAAGCATCTGTCTTTGCGAACCACTCATCCGAGTGACCACCAGAACTGTTCTTCCAACCGGTATACATCCAACTACGATCCTCACCCATGTTTGAATCTGCAGTTTAATGTCAAGGAAATTATAGTTACTTTATAATTTATTTATGTCACGGCCCTACATCTATTGGAAAGGATAGGTCCTAAACCCACCCAAGAGTGATCGAGCGGAGCGTGCTCACGACGAGACGCGTGGTATGGATCCGAACGAAATTTCGGCAGCATAACCCCGCTGTTCTCCACTGCACGCCCGAAAATGGTGCAGCAGAGAACAACAGGGTTATGCCGTCGAAATCTCGTCTAGATCTAAACCCGCGTTTCATCACATGCCACGCCCCCTCGGTCACTCCCAGGCTGTCCAAAAAGGGACAATTCCGAACGTACACGCCTCACATGCGCAACACATGTGAGACGGGCCCGTTCGAAACGGGTGACGCATGTTGTATAGGTTTACGTCAATCTTTCGTTTTTGAGTCATTTAAAAGAGAGAGAGGAAAGAACGAGAGAGAAGGAAAAAAGGAGAGACAAAGAAGTGGGTCAGCCGTCCTAAGTTATGCCCCGTTGGGGCCTGCCATTATCTTACGACGCCTTTAGGGTTAGCCGTCGTACGTTATACCCCGTTGTAAGTGGTTCAAAGATGAAACCCCACCGTTGGGGCCCGCCGTCCACGCGCGCGAGCTTCCCGTCCTCCGTGCCTGTCTCGACTAATACATTACCACTAAATGAGCCGTGACAGACCCTAAATGGGTCGTGTCAGGCCGGACCGGGCCGAAACCCATTTATTTACATATAGTAACTAATCACACAATCAATCAAAGTATTAATTAAACAATAATCAATTACAATACTAATTAAACAATTAATCAACTAAGGTCGTACGACGCGCCAGGGCGGGGCTTGGGGCGGGGCCGGGCGGCACATCAGGGCGGGGCTCGGGGCGGGGCGCGGCGAGCGGCAGCGGCCGAGGCGCGGCCAGGGCTCGACGCGACCATAGGAGCGCGCTCGGGACCTGCATCCAGGAGCGGCGGCTGCCAGAGGGCGCGACAGCGACAGTCGGAGGAGACCAGACGGCGGCTGGAGAAGGCGCGGTACCGGCGGCCGGAGAAGGTTCGCCTGCGGGTAGAGGAGGCACGGCTGCGGCGTTAGGGGAGAGAGCAGGTGCCCGCCAGGGAAAGTGTTGGGGTGAGGCGGCGCCCAGGGAGGAGAGGTCGCCGGCGGAGCGCCGGCCATGGTTGGTGGCGCTGCTGGAATCGGGAGAGAGAAGGGGAGGGAAGCCTAGGGTTTGGCTGATACCATATTAGAGGATGAAAACAGAATTAGTTCATTGATATGGGTTAGGGGTACATATATATAGGGTACATGACTTGACAGACAAGTAGCCTAATGACTAATGACAATCACCCCTAATCCTAATACACGTATATGCTAACAATCACTTGGCAGCAATTTACTATACGGAAATAACCATAAGAAAAGTATGTAAAATGAGAAACCAAAAGCTTCCATATAACTGGGATAATAAACAGGATGGGCTCAATAAGTATCAATTCTATGCAAAATGTTAGAACCACAATGGTGTCAAACCAATTAGGTGCATCGTATTGAATGTTGACCAATGCAATCTTTGGGGCTACTTATTGATTTTTTTCTAATCACTTTTCTTCTATATTGCAATATGCTATATGCATTAAAGTTTAACCTTCTCATGGTCATTTTTTATCAGATGCAGATGATGCTGATTCCTTAGTTGTTGATGCTTGTAACCTTCGTCCATCACTTGTTTGGAGATGCAGATGCAGATGTCGTCCTGGTCGCCGCCGCCGCTGCGCCTGCCTGCCCTGCCTGCCTGCCTGCTGCTGCTGCTACAGATGATGGTTTTTTTTTCAATAATGAAATTGGATTGAATTGAACCTGCTGCGCTGTCCTCTGTGCTGATCTGGGCAAGTGGACTTGTCTACCTCTAAAAAAAAATTGCAGAGAAATGGGCCGAATCTGTTCCTCCCTTGCGGCCCGGCCCACGAACATGGTTTCCTCTTCCCCTAACCCCCGACCCCGACGCGCGCGCCGCAACCACCTTCGCCGCGGTAGGAGTGGTTGCCTGCGCATCGGCATGGCCGCCGCGGCTTCCCTTCGACCGCTCCACAATGTAACCCTTGGTTGCAAGCTCCATGGGGAATCCGGCTGGAACCCATGGACCGGGCTTCTACACTACAGGTACTGCTCTTATTGGCCATCGTCAGTTGGCCATAAGCATGTGATATGTCGCGTTCGATGCAACTCTCTCTTGTTGTCGTCTCTGATTTAACCCTTTGTGTTGTTCACTTACTCATCAAAGAGTCTCTTGGTGACGAGTGAGCGTCACCGACTTATAATTAATCAAGGGGGGGGGGGCGAATGCAATGAATATTTTCACAGGTTTCCTGTGGCTTCGTACGGGAGCCCGGAGCTGCTGCTTCTCATGCCGTAAGACGTGGAGGAGTTCAATGAGCCAAAGGATCATTGAATTTGATCTCGTGTTTCGCCATACTTTCATGAATGCTGCAGAGAGTTCTGAGCCCTCTTTGCTTAGTTTAACAAGGAGGTGAAATGGCAACAGAAATGGAACATCTGTAACAACCAGTCACGAACCCAGCGGTTATTAAAGCTTGGAAACAAGGTAAGTAGGAGTAAGCTTTTTTTTTTTAAAAATCAGAGATTGGATTTCTGAGACTGATTAGCCGCAGGAGGAGGATCCGATATGTGCAGCTCTCCTCTCCAGCTGGGGAAGGAGAATCTGCAGGATGGCACAAGCAGCCTACCAGCACCAAACAAGTCCAAGTTTACTCACCGGTCGCCGGCGGCGCGGCCGGGGGGCGAGGAAACCGGGGGAGAGGCCGGAGGGGGAGGAGGAGGGGGACTTACCTCGGCGGTGGCGGCGGGGACCGGCGGTGGCGGTGGCGGGGACCGGCGGGGAGGGCGGCGGCGACGAGAGCTCGGCGCGAGTCGGGAGGCGGCAGTGGCCGCCTCCCGGCTCGCGTACGGGTTATATGTCCCGTTATTGACGACGGTGCCTGGTCACCGTCGTCAATAACGCCTCGGGTGGGCCCGAATTAAGTTCAAGACGACGGGCGCCGTCGTCAATAATTTATTGACGACGGTGCTCGTTCAGCCGTCGTCAATAACTGTGTTATTGACGACGGTACTAGGTCACCGTCGTCAATAACTCCTCGGGTGGGCCCGAATTTAGTTAAAGACGACGGGCACCGTCGTCAATAATTTATTGACGACGGTTCTCGTTCAACCGTCGTCAATAACTCCTCGGGTGGGCCTGAATTTAGTTAAAGACGACGGGCACCGTCGTCAATAATTTATTGACGACGGTTCTCGTCTAGCCGTCGTCAATAACTGAGTTATTGACGACGGCTTTATCTAGCCGTCGTCAATAACATTAAAGACGACGGCCCCGTCGTCAATAAATATGGCCGTCGTCTATGATCGTTTTTCCTGTAGTGACACCAACCCCCAAAGGATGGCGGTATATGTTTTGACACGAGAGTACCCAAGTTACATCGGTTTCCTGGACCCATAATTCCAGTATGCATCTGGTACTGTTCAAACTTGCTCAACAGGGTGGCATACGCATCGGTCCTTAACCGACACAAATAGAGCTATGGCAACACAGGCCCAATGTCCTGCTGCTCCTACTCTCTGCTCGGTCTCATTTTCCATTCCAGGAATTTCATTGTCTAGAATCATACCCCGTTGAACCAAAATCCTAGCCTTGCGAGTAGCTTCCAACTACCTGACTTGTACCGATTCCTATACAACTTAAGCCTAGCAGAAACTACACGAAGGTAACCTGTTATACCCTTCAACTCCAAGGGTTTGTGGTTCATGCATTTGGAGTATCAATCACCCTTGACCTAATGCACAATACATACTAGACCAAAGAAAGTGATACAAAGTAAAATATAACTAAAAGCTGTTAAACGCAAACCGGGGTTTGCCTTATGTTTCTGCAGGTTTAATCCTACTTTAAAGTCAGTATCTTGGTGACGATTTAAGCCTCAACTTGCTGCTCCGAGTCGAGTTCCTCGTCGAACTCCTTCGTCGTGTTTCCTACCGATATGAATATGCACAAGTTTATATTGCGAGTGAATAAATTATAAAATAAAAGTGTTTTATGACTTAAGAAGGGTTCAGATCAACTAAGATTTAAGAGTTCGGTCTGCCTATGTGCTGGAACAGAGAAAAGAACATTTGAGCAGTGGAAGTTTTTAAGTAAGTTTAATGTAGCTATTTAGTGGACATAAATATGAAGCTGGAAGAAATAGCAGAAAACTGGGGAAGATGATCTTAACCTGCTCTGAAATTTTTACAGTGGTCCATATATCATACAGAGGTGTGGCTTGCAAAATTTCAGACAAAGTTGACGTAAATGTGGCCTAACGAAATTTCTTAGCTATTTTGATTCTCTGAATTCCTATGTCAATTCTAGGGTCTCGGCATGCTCCAAATTTGGTTTTTCAGAATCTTGGGAGTCTTATGAGTCCATATGATTTGTTTTCACCAGTTTTGGAGCTTACTACACCGAGATATGGAATTTACAAGATTGGCTAAAAGCTGGAAAAATGTTTCTGTTATTTTTCCTAATTTTCAGAGACATACAAGATTGAATCATCATTTGGCCTAGCAAATGAAATCCAATGCCTCTGAAATTTTACTGGAGTTCAAGTATATTTGGAAAAGTGTCCTGCCCAAATTGGGAATTTTCCAACAAACAGAACTCATGTAATTAATTCCGTAAATTTTTCCTTAATTGAATTATTGAGCCAAATCCAAGGATTTTCATAAATATTGGGATGCACCCTTGGATAGTACTCATTGAGAGGAATGCAATGAAATTTGTTTGATAATTGTTAGAGGTTCCTACTAAAAGTTATGAGGTTGCAAATTTTGACGAAAAACTGAACCGAAATCGGAAAAAAGTTTAAATTGCTGACACTGGGGCCCACCTCTTTCTTCAACCTCGCGACAGCCGAGCTCGGTGGCGGCGTCCGGCGGTGGTTAGAATTAATAAAAGATTATGAGATTGAGATTCATTACCACACCGGCAAGGCAAATGTGGTTGTCGACGCGCTGAGTCAGAAATCACATGTTCATAACCTAACTATTACACAGATAAAAGAGGAAGAACTGAGTTTATACTTGGTTCCATATGGATCACTCTACAACCTTGCTCTCATCCATACTATTAGGGAGGATATTATTGCAGCTCAGAAAAGTGTCAAAGGCATGGAACATCTGCGGAAACGAATAGACAGCGGTGATATCAAATGTTTTCAGAAGGATGAAGAGGGGACGCTATGGTTCAATGACCACATAGTCGTACCCCGGAATATGGAGCTGATAAAGAAGATCCTAGATGAAGCTCACTTGTCTAAGTTTTCCATTCATCCGGGCAGCAACAAAATGTACCAAGATTTGAAGAGTAAATTTTGGTGGACACGGATGAAGCGGGAAATTGCAAAATACGTATCCAAGTGTGATACATGTAGATGAGTGAAGGCGGATCACATGAGGAAATAAGGGCTGCTACAACCCCTGAAAATTCCAGCATGGAAATGGTAAGATGTGAGCATGGATTTCATTGTGGGGTTGCCCATGGATTCTCACAAGCATGATTCCATCCGGGTAATCGTTTACCGGTTAACCAAGTCGTCTCAATTCATTCTCGTACATACACATTTCCATGCTAGCAAGTAGTGTGGAGTTGTACATTGCAAAAATCTTATGCTTGCACGGAGTACCCAAGACAATAATCTCAGATCGAGGTGCACTGTTTGTGGCTCGTTTCTGGGAGCAGTTACACGCTTCTTTGGGTACCAAGCTGATTAGAAGCTCCGCATATCACCCTCAGACAGATGGGCAAACTGAGAGGGTGAATCAAGTGTTAGAATACATGCTGAGAGCGTGTGCTATCCACCACGGTAACAATTGGGGATGATCATCTACCGTTGGCAGAATTCTCGTATAACAATGGCTGTCAAGCGAGTATCAAGATGACACCTTATGAGGCTCTCTGCGGTTGCAAATGCCACACCCTATCGAATTGGTGCGAATCCGGTGAAAGGGTCACATTCGGGATTGATCTAGTGAACGATGCCGAAGAGCGAGTTTGGGTAATTCAAACAAACTTGAAAGCCGCCCAATACCGACAGAAAAGTTACGCTGATAAGAGGCGTAGGTCGCTGCATTTCGATGTCAGAGAACATGTATATCTCCGTGTGTCCCCGAAAGGGTGTGCACCGATTCGGCGTGAAGGGGGAACTCGCTCCCTGATTTATTGGACCCTATGCCATCACCGAGAAATGTGGACAAGTGGCGTATAGACTGGAACTACCGGCGTCTCTGGCTGGTGTTCATGACATTTTCATTGTCTCACAACTACGGAAATGTCTGAAGTATACAGATGCTGTTTCCACTGAAGACATTGGCGAGTTGCAACCAGATTTAACCTACTCTGAATATCCGGTTGAAATTATTGAAGAGAAGACTAGGACCACGCGTAACAGAACGCTGTGGTTCTACAAGGTTTTCTGGAGCAACCACACCGCTGAGGAAGCGACGTGGGAGAGCGAAGATTTCCTTCACTCAAATTATCCTGATTTCTTGGCATCTCGTCGTGGGTAATTTCTTTTACATTGTCATCTCTTCTTTTTGTAATCTCGGGACAAGATTCTTTTAAGAGGGGAGGGATGTAAAGGCCCAAGATTTCACTTGCTAATGTGTTCATCACATCAACCACACCACAGCTCAGTTTGTGGAGATCTTATGAACACATGTGAAGAGCAGGTAACCACCATCAATAGTATGATTAAAGGAAAAACTCACAAATTCAAAAGTAGGATTTCCCACATGTAAACATGATGGGCTGAGCTCACAATTAGGCCCTAAACATTCTTACGAATTCTCATGCCAAGTTTCATGCAAATCCAAACCTTTTTGAGGTAATTTTTGGATACAATTATAAAAGGGTTAGTTTGAATGTAAATTCAAATTTAAGCTACTTTCATCATCTGAATCCAAAAGATGGATTCATATTCATACTCGGCACATTTTTCTGAGTTAATCCACCAAATTTCATCCCCATTAGAGTTGATCTTGTTGGGAGCTATATGTGAATTAATTCAAAACTAAATTTGAAATTCAAATTCAAGTGTGAATCAAATTTAGCTAAACCAGCTCAAATTTGGGGAAATCAGATTCAGCTCATGACTTTGTGGCTAAGTCTACAATTGAATTGTGTGTAGCTGAGATATTATCAGTAAAAAAAGAAAAGAATTAGAGGGGAAGGGGAACCCACTGTCAGTGACTGGAAACACTGTGAACCAACTCAACCCGCGCGGTTCCTCGCGAGCAAGCACGGCAGTGCCACATAAAGTCCAGCTTGTCCCGTTAATTCACCTCACGGTGTAAGTTTTGGCTCAAAGGCCAGCAAGACGAGCTGCTCAGCCCGTTCTCTTCGCTCCCGAGTGAAAAACAGCTCACAACCACACCGTTCTTTGCTTCCGCTCACGAGTTTTCTCCCGCCCCTCTCTGTCCACCGGCGACCAGCCGATCCCAGCTGTTTCACGCACCGCCAGCAGAGAAGAAAAGGTTCGCCTGGTCATGCTGGAGCTGTAGGAAAAAACTGGTTGCCATTTCATGCGGTGTAGAGCGGTTATTTCTCACTTCTTTCCAAGGTATGTATTAGAGTTAGAAATCGGTCGACGGAAAAATTCATTGCGCAGAGGCAACCGCCGCTCGAGATGCACACCACACATGTTCTAGAGGTACTTGCGCTCCTCCTCGATCAAAAATAGGCGAGAAATACCCACTGGAACCCTACTTTCACCGAGGAGCAGTTCGGCGGAAGAGGTGGTCACCGGTGAGGTCCAGTTTGCCGGCCGTTTGGGTCCAAAACGAGGCCGTGCCAAGCTTCCTGAGGCTGCTTTAAACATGGTGACGTGATTAGAGCGCGAAGAGGGCGGCCGGTGCTGTGGGGACCACCCCGTGGTTCACCCACTCCATGATCGCAGAGGTGGTGCCATGCGATGCGGCACCCAGCAGCACACAAGAAAAGAATAAGAGCAACATACAAACTTTTATTTGATATAAAACAATGGAAGTCTTTTACAAAACATAATTATACAACGGAAGTATTCTTTATTGCTACTCTCTCATCCTAGCTATGCAAAAGTGTAGCTGTCCAGCCCGGGGACGCTACACACTAGCAACATCAAACCGGAGATCACGGCGGCGTGCAGGGCTCCAGCTTGGCCGTGTACCCCGACGGGGGCATCGCCTTATCGTCGGACCCCTCCTCATAGCTCTCACCTGCACACAGCTCAAATATTGTAACCGCGAGCATGATGGCTCAGCAAGGCTTGACCGACAACCGTAGTCATGGAACTCTACATGCAGGGATGTGCAATATAGGAAAAAGGACTTTGCAATAAAGACATGCCTACATGTTGATCCTTACATTCAGTTTTATAGCAACAGATTCATGTGTCTTAGGCAGCCCTCACATCGGAAGTCCACAATCAAACAAGAAACGCTTTCCTCCGATGTGGTGATGCCCAAAGTGAAAGATAAACTTAATTAGCTCTACAACTACAGCATACAAGGTTTCAAGACATTAAAAATTCAATGCAGCATTTTCAGTTGGCTTATTTCACTTCTTACTACGTCACAGCACAGTGAACAAGAGGTACTCAAATAACCGCGAGGGACGTTGATTGCAATTAGGAGACACCCGGATAACACGTCACATACACCCACTTTCAGAAGTGTGGTGCTTCACACCTTCCTACTCTGTTGTATGTAACAACCTTTCAAAGGCAACCCAAATGCCAAACCGGTCCATCCGTAACGGGCAGGAGGTCCCCGCGTGGAGCGTGTCTGTGCCCACCGGCAGATTTACACCTTGCTACTTTCAACCCACTCCTATAAAATGATCGGGTAAGCCTCGGCACCCAGGTTAACCAATTACATCGGTTTTCTAGTTCCCATATGCCAGTATGCATCCGGTACTGTTCGATACTTGTCCAGCAGGGTCGCACACGGCTCGGTCCTCAATCGACACCAACAGGGCTACGCACGTGAGACCTCAGCTCACTGCATCCTATCCCCCTTGCTGGGTCTCAGTTTCACAATTTAAGCCATTCTCTACCTCTTCTCGTCCCGTGTGATAAAGTCTTATCTCGCGAGTAGATTCCAACCACTCGACTTCTACCGAGATCCTAAGAACATTAGCACGACATTCTATACTCTCGAGTTTGTAAACTACCCAACCCTCCATAGGATTTAAATGTTATGCAAGTGGGGTTTCAATCACCCTAACTCTAATGCAAGCATTACACCTTAAACATAAGTGATACAAATGAAAACTTTGCAAAAGTACTTAAATGCAAACCGGGGCTTGCCTGGTTGCGAGTTAAATGGAAAGTCAGCGTCTGGTAGGAGGACGTCCAATGGCTCCAGTGCGTCCTCAACTTCAGTCACTAAATGAAATGTAGCAAAATATATGTATAAGTGTTAAGGACTTATATGAATTAAATTTCTATTCCTAGCTACTACTATTTACGATCCTTAATTGGCTTTGGGATTTTTCCAGTGGATACTAGACTTTCCAAGGATGATCTGAGCAAAATTTGGAGAAATGTCATTGCATAATGTGGTCTCCAAAATTCCCACAAGTACAAGGCTTCTCTGAATTTTGATCCCAAACCTGGAGTTTTAACATGTCTAACAGGGAAGATCTAATTAGGGTAAGTCTCCATGGTTCTAACAAAATTTGTTTCACCATTTTCGGAGCTACCAACAGAGAGATATGAATTTTGGAAGTTGATAAGAAATGCTGAAAATGCCTCTGTTTATTTTCCCATTGTTCAGAGACATAAAGGATTGATACCACATTTGGTCAAGCAAATTAGGTACAATGCCTCTGAAATTTTTACTGGAGTTCAATGATTTTCGGAAGAATGTCCTGCCCAAATTTGGGAATTTGCCAATAAACAGAACTCCTGTGAAAATTCCTACAAAATTTTCCTTAAATGAATTAATGAGCCAAATACAGAGATTTTCATAAACATTGGGCTACACCCCTGGATAGTACTCTCTGAGAGGAATCCAAAAAAATTGTTTGACAATTTTTTTACATTCTTACACAAAGTTATTGCTCTTCAAAGTTTGAACTGAAATAGGAAAATCATGGAAAAGTTTAAATGCTGCAGCGGGCCCCACATGTCAGCACCCTCTTCTACCTCGCGCCAAACAGAGGACCGGCGGCGTTCTCCGGTGAGGGTGGCGGGAACGGTATTCCCGGCCACCTTCCGGGCCAAATCTCGCCGCTCCCTCATTTTTCACCCCGCTGAGCACGATGGTGGCGTCGCCGGCGGCCAAAACTCGCCGGAAAATGGTGCACACCGGTGACAGCAGGGTTTTGAACTCCAGCGAGGCCGGGAAGCTTCGTTCCTCCACCAAAATATTGGCTCTCAGTCTCTAGAGAACCAGTGGGAGATGTAGAAGCTAGAATGGGCTACCCAACTCAATGAAATGGCCGACAAACTAGGGTTCAACGGTGAGCCGAGGTGGTTTCCCATGGCGGCGTGAAAATCGGCTAGAACATGGCCAACTGTTGATGGTTTTCCCCGTTTCTTTGTCGAGGATGGGCGCTAGGGAGTGCAGAAGCTATGTGCATGTTAGCTCGAGGTTTGGTTGATTGTGTAACCCAAATTTGGGTTAGAACCGAGCTTCACTCTTCTACACTAGGGTTCGGGAAAGAATAAAATTCGAGCTACCCGATGGATAATTCGCTACACGGCTGACAGCTACACCATACAGGGCTACCCACACACCTTTCTTGTATAGGAAGTCGGAGGAGAGGATGGCCGGATGAGGCTGTCGACGGTGAGCCGAAACAGTGAGGTCCGGTGCACCTCAAAGATTTGGCGCCAATCCGTGTTTTGTGAGCAGCTCCAATCAGTAAACTTTGGAGGAAATATGGGAGGTGCTAGAGCACGTCAAGGCGCTACTCTTTGCTGTTTGGAGTTTGGTCAAAACGAGCTCGCGTGGCTGAGGCTAGCTAGAAAGGAGGTGGCGCGGAACGAGCTCGGGTGTGCGGGAGGGAGAACAGCCAGAGCGAGCTGAGCAGACGAAATGGTGCTGTGGCACTCGGGCGTGGTGATCAGGATGAGCCACCGACGAGCAATCAGGAGGTGGCGCCTTCAGCCTCGGGTCCGGGTTGCGCCGGGAGCTGGCATTCGCTGTGATCGCGGTGTCGCCCGCAGAGGAGAAAATTGAGACGGTTTAGAGGAATGGGTGGTTGACGCCACTCCCTCTCATTTTTAATCAAATTTTTCCCACAGCTACTCATAATTGAATGCATTACTTCACCCCAAAGCTAAGGTATGAAATGTTGAATTCAAATGATTTGAATTCTGGTGTGGAGTTTGAATTGAATATGGTCATTTGAATTTGAAATAGAATTTGAATTATCCCTTTTGCATTGTTCCAAAAACATAGCAAACCAACTCTAAAGTTTGTGATTTTTGGCATGGCTGCTAATTCAAATGTGGAGAACACATTTGTGGAACCAAATTTGCAAATGGAGGAAATTGGAATTTGAAACTGAATTTGAAATTCAGATTAGAGGGCTTCCTCTTTTAATCCCAAACAAATACTAAAACCCCTCCAAAGGAGCTCAAATTTGGAAGGTTCAATATTTGAATTATGCAGACCCAAGTCACGAATTTAGATCTCCATGTTTGGAAGTTTTTGGGAAGTTTGAATCCTCACTTTGAACTTACACCGTTATAATTCAAAGTTTTAATTCCCCTCATTTTTCCTAAGTGTACATGTGTTGAAATTCTTGCTACCACTTTTTGGAGATTTTACAGGTGCGACGGGAACACGGTGCCGATGAGGTGCATTGGCATAGCGCTCGTCGCCGACGAGCTATGGTGGTGTGACACTCGGTTCCGAAAATGAACCAAGTGAATGCATATGGTGCCCAGGATGTTCATCACACATGCACATGTAATCCACAAACTGAATTTAGAATATAACCATGAATAAATAGTGTTTAAGTACTTTATTACAATGACTCAAAGTCTCACTCATAAATCTCTAACTTATTCTTGCAGCGGAAGTCTCTAAACGACAGCGGAAATAACTAAACAGCAGGCTCCAATCTTCAACTCCACATGCATGTTGATGGTAGTTCACACGCCTAGTACTCCACATGGTCCTCGAAGTACTCATCTCCTGTAGCTGATGTTTATGTGGTAATGCAAGTGTGAGTACATGTCGTACTCAGCAAGTTCGGGAAAAGTATGACATGTAGCTTACAACAAGGTAGGGAATAAAAAGGCTCATTGCAGCAAGCAATTTTTTTTTTCACAAACATGATAAAATAGCAACTATTTCTAGGTGAAATTTATCCCATCATAATCAATTAATTCAGCAACATTCTCTCATCATAATTCACCATTTATCAAGTCTCATCCAGTCATTAATCTTTCTCAAGTTCATCTCATGATCATAAATATTCATAACCATCTCATATTCATATAACCGAAACCAAACTCATTTTTATGACTCAAAACAGTCCCAAAACCAATCCCAATGACCATACCATAACCATACCGAATAACCATCCCAAGTTTTCCCTCTAATCATGAAAGTTGGCCAGGTGCTTGTGACCAGAAGCACGACTATCATGATAGTTTTACACTCTGCAGAGGTGGAACCACTTTACCCCCAAGTTCGTGATTTCGTCACCTGTCGGCAACTGCAGAACCCCCATTATACCAGTACACAACCGTCGGTGTATGGCCAAGAGATCACAAAATAGCCTTTACAAAGGGGCTACTAGATGTATGGACTCACTGAGGTTTCACCGGCAGGCTCGAATCACCATTCTCCCACCGATGGGCCCCCTCTTGTGCCATGCAGTTCCCAGGGCAGTCCTCCTCAACTCCCATTCCCCGCGCCATCCACGGTCCATAACAAGCTAGCAACACACCTAATTAATCAGCTAAGCCGCACCCATACTTGGCCTTGTGGTGGCACTGTTTTCCTGGCATATTCTCGCATGAACCGGTCCTTAGATCTACGGGAAGTACCACCATCTCATCCAACAACATTTACGAACCAAGCTTGCCTAGATCTCCCCGATTCCATGCCCATTAACATCATCAAGATCTCATCATCATTATTCATATGAGTGCAGTAGCTAGACATGTTTTATTTGAGCTTCCCGTATCCCGTGAATTAAGCGAAGCAAAAAGGAAAAAAACGGCCATACCCGACTCATCAACTTTCCCGGCGATAAGGATGGTTAACAAAACTAGTAAACTCCTATAAAAGGGTGCCCCATCAAGTTGACTCAAGCATATGAGTTTTCGCAAACAAAACAGTTTTAAAACATCGGTTCAATATGGTCAAGGGGCACTTGCCTTGCTCCCGTGGTTCTTGTTGTTCAAGCGCCTCGAAGTCTTGGTGCTGTAGATCCTAGTAGATGTCCTCTTGAGCTTGTCCTTCTACTCACGACCATGCACATACAAAATTTACAACAATCAGTCATCATGCACAAACTTTATTCAAGATGCAATGAGGTAGATGAATGCAAATCCTATGGTGCTGTTTTATTAAACCAGTTTGTATGTGTTCTTGCATGTTTTAACGGGCTTTAATGGGGTTTTATGATGAACAAGAGTGTAGAGATCAAGTGTGGACGTGGTGATTATCTTGACTCAAGATCTAGATCAATTCCACCATCAAAAACCGATTAAAACGCGATCTGTCCACATGTAAAAGTTTCTGCTCGAAGGGGGCGAAGAAAACGGATGCGTAGAAACAGCGGCGACGTCGTAAGATGGGTAATGGAGACCTACCTCACTTCCTCCTTGTGGCAAGGCCCTTCTCCTAGCAATGGCAGCAGCGGGAAATTTTTCTATGGAAGATTAGGGCAGGACAGATCGTCGGGCGTCTTCTCCGGCGACGGCGAGGCCTGACGGGGCTCGACGGCGGCCAAATTCCAGCAAGGGGGGGGGGGGCAACTTGGCGACTTGGCAGCAAGGAAGGGGGCTTGGCAGCAGGCGGGACGACCAAAAGAGAGAGGAGTTGGCCAAGGGGGTGGGGGTTATATTTATAAGGGGGAAAAGGAGAGTCCTACTCCAATTGGAGCTCAAATAAGAGTCCTATTAAAATTTTTTTGATCTTAACAAACTTATCTCTTGTGGTGAAGAAGCCTTGGAGATTTTATCCCCAAAATGTGGGGAAATTTCCCCTTTTTGGGAATTTAGAAATTTTCGATGAAATTTGGGGAAATTTGGGAATGGCTCATTTCAGCTATCTTTTTCCCATTCCTCACCTATGTCGCTTGCTCCATTTCTACATTCCCCTCTCCATTTCTATGTCCCATTCTCCATTTCTACATTACTCTCTCCATTTCTTTGTCCCAATCTCCATTTCTACATTGCCCTTCTCCATTTCTATGCCCCATTCCCCATTTCTATATTCTCTTCTCCATTTCCTTGGTTTTTTCTCCATTTCTATGGTTCCTTCCTCCATTTCTATGGTTCTTTCTCCATTTCTATGGTTCTTTTCTCCATTTCTATGGTTCTTTCTCCATTTCTATGGTTCTTTCTCCATTTCTATGGTTCTTTATCCATTTTTACTTCTTTTATAATGTTTCTCTACATGCAAAATATATGCGATGCATGGAAATGAATTTGAGGGTGTTACAGGTAGTTAGCCGTCGGCAGTGATGTGTCCATCATGTCCAGCATCCAAAACTAGGTGGGGGCGGTGAGTTTCACTGTCGCTGGCGAGCTAAGTCGCCGGAACGCCGACCTCATCAGAGCTCCAGCGGCTCGGGGCAGTGGCGTCGCGAGGTAGACAAAGAACCCGTCCCCATGTGTCAGCGGTGGTTTAATTTAAACTAAGCGTGCAGGGCCCGCTGTCAGCGATTGTTTAAGCGCAGGAAGGGTTTTCTGTAGGAAAATAAATCAGGAATCAGCCCAAGCTTTAGAAATTCATAACTTTGTGTAGAATTATCTAAAATTAGTGAACCACATTTTGTTGGATTCAGATCTCTGAGTACTTTCCAGCAAAACATGTTTCATCCCATAAAATCTAATAATTTTTCAGAATTAATTCCCCAAATGTTAAACTGTTGGGAATTTTCCCTGGATATCCTCTTTGTGGAAAATTCTCAAATTTGGGTAGGATGTTCATTTTAATATCCTTGAGTCTCATGCCAAATTTTAGATCCATCCGAGTTCATTAAGTGCACCTAATGGTGTGATGAAGTGATTGTAAAAGTCCCAAAAATGTATATGAATAAACCGAGGTTTGAATTCTATGTGTTGCAAATTCATGAAAAGTGGGACATGCAAAAAAATTTCTTCACGCAAAGTTGTTCATGGATGTTCATCCAAAAAGAGGCTCACATGTTCATTTGAATATGTTGAACCAATATGGACTTAAACATTATTTCCATGAAGGTTGAAACTCAGAATTTCAAATTCAAAGTTCACGCAAACTATTGCAAAACTTTGAATATTCATGCAGCCCAATACTTTGGAATTTGAGGAAAAAGTTGGATGATAAACTTTTCATTTTAGGTGGGCTAAAAAGGAATTTAAGAGAAGAAAATCCAAATTCAAACTGAATTAAATTTGGAAGTCAATTTAAACTGAATTCTGAGAATTTGAATTCTCGCCCACTTCTTGTGGGGACCACCTCGTGGTTCACCCACTCCGGGATCGCAGAGGGTGGTGCCGTGCGATGCGGCACCCAACAGCACACACGAAAAGATTAAGAACAAGATACAAACTTTTATTTGATATAAAAACAGTGGAAGTCCTTTTACAAAACTTAATTATACAGCGGAAGTATTATACATAGCTAGTCTCTAATCCTATCTACGGAAAAGTGCAGCCGTCCAGTCCGGAGACGCTACACACTAGCAGCATGGAACCGGAGATCACGGCGGTGTGCAGGGCTCCAGCTCGGCCGTGTACCCCGACAGGGGCATCGCCTCGTCCTCCGAACCTTCCTCATATCTCTCACCTGCACACAGCTCAAATATTGCAACCGTGAGCATGATGGCTCAGCAACGCTTGACCGACAACTCTAGTCATGGAACTCTACATGCAGGGATGTGTAATATAGGAAAAAGACTTTGCAATAAAGACACGCCTACATGTTGATCCTTACTTTCAGTTTTATAGCAACAGTTTCATGTGCCTTAGGCAGCCCTCACATCGGAAGTCCACAATCAAACAAGAAACGCTTTCCTCCGATGTGGTGATGCCCAAAGTGGAAAATAAACTTAATTAGCTCTACAACTACAGCATACAAGGTTTCAATACATTAATAATTCAATGCAGCATATTCAGTTGGTTTATTTCACTTCTTACTACGTCACAGCGCAGTGAACAAGCGGTACTCAAATAACCACGAGGGACGGTGATTGCAATCAGGAGACACCCGGATAACACGTCACATACACCAACTTTCCGAAGTGTGATGCTTCACACCTTCCTACTCTGTTGTATGCAACAACCTTTCAAGGGCAACCCAAATGCCAAACTGATCCATCCGTAACAGGCAGGATGTCCCCCGTGGAGCGTGTTTGTGCCCACCAGCAGATTTACACCTTGCTACCCTCAACCCACTCCTATAAAAGGGTTGGGTAAGCCTCGACATCCAGGTTAACCAATTACATCGGTTTCCTGGTTCCCATATGCCAGTATGCATCCGGTACTGTTCGATACTTGTCCAGCAGGGCCACACACGGCTCGGTCCTCAATCAACACCAACAGGGCTACGCATGTGAGACCTCCGCTCACTGCAACCTATGCCCCCTGCTAGGTCTCAGTTTCACAACTTAAGCCATTCTCTACCTCTTGTCATCCCGTGTGATAAAGTCTTATCTCGCGAGTAGATTCCAACCACTCGACTTCTACCGAGATCCTAAGAAAATTAGCATGGCATTCTCTACTAGTCGAGTTTGTAAACTACCCAACCCTCCATAGGATTTAAAAGTTATGCAAGTGGGGTTTCAATCACCCTAACTCTAATGCAAACAATTCACCCTAACATAAGTGATACAAATGAAGAATTTGCAAAAGTACTTAAATGCAAACCGTGGCTTGCCTAGTTGCGAGTTAAACGGAAAGTCAGCGTCTGGTGGGAGGACGTCCAACGGCTCCGGTGCGTCCTCAACTTCAGTCACTATATGAAATGTAACAAAATATATGCATAAGTGCAAGTGTTATATAAGAAGTACACTTCTATTTATAGCTACTGTTATTTATGTTACTTAATTGGCTTTGGGATTTTTCCAGTGGATACTAGACACTCTATGGATGATCTGAGCAAAATTTGGAGAAATTTCATTGCACCTTGTGGTCTCCAAAATTCCCACAAGTACAAGGCTTCCGTGAATTTTGAGCCCAAATCTGGAGTTTTAACATGGATAGCAGTGGAAGATCTAATTAGGGTTGGTCTCCATGGTTCTAACAAAATTTACTTCACCATTTTTGGAGCTACCAACCGAGATATATGAATTTTGGAAGTTGGTAAGAATTTCTGAAAAATGTCTCTGTTTATTTTCCCATTTTTCAGAAACATAAAGGATTGACACCACATTTGGCCAATAAAATGAGGTCCAATGTCTCTGAACTTTTTACTGGAGTTCAATGATTTTTGGAAGAATGTCCTACCCAAATTTGGGAATTTTCCAATAAACAGAACTCCTGTGAAAATTCCTACAAGATTTTCCTTAATTGAATTAATGAGCCAAATACAGAGATTTTCATAACCATTAGGCTGTACCCCTGGATAGTATTCTCTGAGAGGAATCCAAGAAAATTTGTTTGACAATTGTTTGACATTCCTACACAAAGTTATGGCTCTTCAAAGTTTGAACTGGCATAGGAAAATCTGGAAATGTTTAAACGCTGCAGTGGGCCCCACATGTCAGCACCCTCTTCTACCTCACGCCAAACAGAGGACCGGCGGCGTTCTCCAGCGAGGGTGGCGGGAACGGCATTCCCGGCCGCCTCACGGGCCAAATCTTGCCCCCCCCCCCAATTTTTCACCCCGCTGAACACGATGGTGGTGTCGCCGGCGGCCGAAACTTGCTGGAAAATGGTGCGCACCGGTGGCAGCAGGGTTTCGAACTCCAGCAAGGTCGGGAAGCTTCATTCCTCCACCAAACGATCAGCTCTCGGTCTCTAGAGCACCACTGGAAGGTGTAGGAGCTAGGCATGGGAACCAAATCCGCCGGGGAGCCCTCCAAACCTATCGGCACCATGCGCCCGAAGTGGTCCGAAGGTGTTCCCGTGACAAGAACGTGTAATCCTCGCTCTACACCTAATTTCCTGGCCTAGAATCGAAGGAGGAAGGGCGCTAGCAAGTCTAGATGAATTGAAGCTGAATTTAGCAACTCTTTACCTCGGGGTTGAGTTGTGTTGCCCGGGGGAAAATATCCAAATTCTCCTCCGAGGAGTCACGGCTTGGGCTGAATTTTGGAGGTGAGCAGCTCCGGTTGTAGGTTCACCGATGTGTTGGATCGCTTGAGCGTGAGCTTCTCCGGTTTGAGCTGTCCACGGTAACCGAAAGTTGGAACTTCCGGTGTTCACGGCGACACAGTTGCAACTCCGGGAATTTTAAGCTCCAACGGGCAGAGACCGAAGGAGTAGGGATGGTGGATGGCTAGAGTACGTGTTGGTGATGTTTTTTGCTGTGGAAGGCTCGAGCAACCAAGCTCAGGGTGCTGTGATTGATCGGGGAAGAACCGAGTGGCGGTGTTCGTCGAGAGGCAGACAATCGAGGCGAGAGCGAACTGGGGAAAACAAAACGGCTCTGTGGCACTCTTAGCGTTGTAATCCGGACGAGCATCGGGGGAACCAGCAGGAGGTGGCGCGATGAAAATCCTCGGGCGCACGTCGCAGACGGCGCTGGCGCGCTGTGATCGTGGTGTCGCCCACAGAGGGAAAAATTGAGTCGGTTTAGAGAAATGTGTGGCTGACAAATGGGTCCCACTCCCTCTCATTTTTAATCAAAATTTTCCCACAGCTACTCATAATTGAATGCCTTACTTCACCCCAAAGCTAAGGTAAAAAAATATTGAATTCAAATGATTTGAATTCTGGTGTGGAGTTTGAATTGAATATGGTCATTTGAATCCGAACTAGAATTTGAATTCTCCCTTTTGCATTGTTCCAAAAACATAGCAAACAAACTCCAAAGTTTCTGATTTTTGGCATGGCTGCTAATTCAAATGCGAAGAACACATTTGTGGAACCAAATTTGAAAATTGAGGAAGTCGGGATTTGAAACTGAAATTAAAATTCAGATTAGAGGGCTTCCTCTTTTAATCCCAAACAATTACTAAAACCCTTCCAAATAAGCTGAAATTTGGAAGGTTGAATATTTGAAATATGAAGACCTGAGTTATGAAATCAGATCTCCATGTTTGGAAGTTTTTGGGAGCTTCAAATCATCACTTGGAATCACACCGTTATAATTCAAAGTTTTAATTCTCCTCATTTTTCCTAAGTGTACATGTGTGGAAATTCTTGCTACCACTTTTTGGGAATTTTACATCCCTCTCCCCTTAAAAAGAATCTCGTCCCGAGATTCCAAAATAAGAGCAAAGTGGGGAAACTTTACCGGTTATACGATGATAGCAAGTCCGGATAATTTGTTTGTAGATAGTCCTCGCTTTCCCATGTCGCCTCATCAGCGGTATGGTTATTCCACAAGACCTTGTAAAACCATAAGGTCCGGTTTCTTGTGGCGGGAGTCTTTTCATCAATAATCTGGATTGGATATTCTGCGTATGTGAGGTCCGGTTGAAGAACTTCTATGTCTTCTGTGTGGATTTCAGCCGAGGGTTTGAGGCAATTCCTCAGCTGAGAGATATGGAAGACGTTGTGAATTCCTGCGAGCGATGCCGGTAACTCCAGGCGATATGCCACGGGTCCGCATTTTTCAATGACGGCGAATGGACCAATGAATAACGGTGCAAGTTTGCCCTTCACTCCAAAATGATGAACTCTCTTAATTGGAGACACACGGACATAAACATGGTCCCCAATGTCGAGGTGGAGAGGGCGACGTCTTTTATCTGCATAGCTCTTCTGATGAGATTGAGCAGCCTTGAGATTGACTTGTATTACTCGCACTCGTTCTTTATCCTCATTCACAAGTTCAATGCCGTAGATAACTCGCTCACCGGACTCGCACCAGTTGAGGGGTGTGCAACATTTCCAGCCATAGAGACCTCATACAGCGCCATCTTGATGCTAGCTTGATAGCCATTGTTATAAGAAAACTCCGGCAACGGCAAATGATCGTCCCAATTTTTGCCGTGGTGGATGGCACAAGCGCGTAGCATGTCTTCAAGCACTTGATTCACCTGTTCGGTTTGACCATCCGTCTACGGGTGATACGCACAGCTTCGGATCAGTTTGGTCCCCAATGACGCGTGCAGCTGTTCCCAAAACCGAGCAATGAACAACGCACTACGATCTGAAATAATGAAATGGGGTACACCGTGCAAGCACAAGATCCTTGCGAAATACAACTCCGCATATTGCTTGGCCACGTACTTTGTATGTACGGGGATAAAGGAGCCGACTTGGTTAGTCGATCGACTATTACCCAAACCGAGTCATGCTTGTGAGACGTGAGAGGTAAACCAACTATGAATTCCATGCTGATATCCTCCCACTTCCACGCCGGAATGTTCAATGGTTGCAGCTGTCTGACTTTACGCATATGGTCGGCTTTCACCCGCCAACACGTATCACATTCGGATACATACTTTGCGATATTCTTTTCATCGGCGTCCACAAAAACCTGGTTTTCAGATCCTGGTACATATTGTTGCTGCCCGGATGAATAGAATACTTGGACAAATGAGCTTCGTCCAAGATTTTCTTCCGAAGCTTCATGTCACGGGGTACCACTATACGGTTTTTAAACCATAGAGTGTCGTGTTCGTCTATTCGGAAGAATTTCATTTCGTCATTCTTCATCCTTCTCCAAATGTGCGACATTCCCACATCTTTCTTCTGAGCTTCCATAATCTCCTCTCATATGGTAGGGATAAGAGCAAGATTATATAATGCCCCATATGGAACCAAGTACAAACTCGGCTCCTCCTCTTCAAGTGGGATGATGGATAGATGGTTGACGTGAGATTTGCAGCTTAAGACATCAGCAACCACATTTGCCTTTCCGGGATGGTAGTGAATCTCAATCTCATAGTCTTTGATCAGTTCTAGCCATCTCCGTTGCTGCATATTCAACTCTTTTTGAGTGAATATATATTTCAAACTCTTGTGGTCGGTGTAGAGGTGCACTAAGTTCCCAAGTAAATAGTGCCTCCACATTTTCAAAGCCAACACCACAGCAGCGAGCTCAAGATCATGAGTTGGATAGTGCTGCTCGTGGTTACGAAGTTGATGTGATCCATAGGCAACCACTCTTCCTCCTTGCATCAATACACAGCCAAGCCCAATACCGGACGCATCACAATATACGTCAAAGGGCTTGGTTGTATCCGGTTGAGCTAACACCGGGGCTGTTGTAAGATGCTTCACTAATGCTTGGAAAGCTCCTTCACATGCTGAGTTCCAATCATATTTGATCCCCTTCTTCAACAGTTCAGTCATCGGCTTAGCAATCTTGGAGAAGTTCGGTATGAATCTCTGATAATATCCCGCTAAACCGAGAAAACTCCTGACTTCATGGACAGATGTAGGGGACTTCCATTTTAGCACTTGCTCGATTTTGCTTGGATCAACTGCAATGCCTTCCGCAGAAATAATATGACCAAGAAATGGCACTTGGCTGATCCAAAACTCGCACTTGCTGAACTTGGCATAAAGCTTATGGTCTCGCAATCGTTGAAGCACGATATGCAGGTGTGCGGCGTGTTCTTAAGACTTGGAGTAAACCAAGATGGCGTCAATAAACACCACCACAAACTTGTCCAACTCCGGCATGAACACTGAGTTCATGAGATACATGAAACGTGCCGGGGCGTTGGTGAGACCAAAGGACATGACGAGGTATTCCTACAGCCCATACCTCGTCGAGAAGGCCGTCTTCGGAATATCCTCTGCTCGGATCTTGATTTGGTGATATCCGGAGCGAAGATCCATTTTTGAAAATACACTCGCACCAACAAGTTGATCAAAGAGAATATCGATGCGGGGCAGTGGATATTTATTCTTATGGTGACGGCGTTGAGAGGTCGGTAGTCCAAACACAACCTCAAGGTTTCATTCTTCTTCTTCACAAACAGCACCGAGCATCCCCATGGCGAGGAACTCGGTCGAATGAAACCCTTCTTCATTAAATCATTGAGCTGCTCCTTCAACTAAGCTAGCTCATTTGGAGCCAACTTGTACGGTCTCCGTGAGATCGGTGTCGTCCCGGGTACAAGTTCGATCTTGAACTCGACATCCATTTCGGGTGGCATGCCCGGGAGATCATCCGGAAAGACATCCGGGTATTCACGGACCACACGAATATCCTCAAGTTTTGTGGCTTCCGTGTTATATGTGGATGGAGCTTCTTGAACCGAATGGTCAAAAATAAGAACATGTGGTTCATGAAGTGGACAGTTTAAACGAACCACACGTGGAATGATGTCAAGAACAGCACCATGGCGATGTAGCCATGACATTCCTAAAATGACACCAAGTTTTTGACTCTCTAACATGATTAGAAAAGTTGGGTATAGATTCCCACCCAATTGTAATGGTGCTCTATAGACCATCCTATCAGCTGTTATTTTCCCACCCGGAGAGCATATCAAGTATCAATTATTTGTGGTAATGATAGGCAATCGATATTTAATAACATAAGACTGGCTTATGAAATTATGGGTGGCACCGGAGTAAAAAGTATGACTATGGGATGATCTAAATAAGAAAACGTACCCGCGAGGACGAGTTCGCCTTCCGGCATGTCTTCGATGGCTAAGTGGTGGACGTTGCTGGGTTTTTGTGCTGGTTTCTTGGGCTGATTACAGGGCTGATTAGCACCCTGATACGGTGCTGCACCCCTGCCCTTTCGCTGCTCGGTGCAGTCCCTCACAATATGCCCGACACGGC
Organism: Neostapfia colusana; assembly: GCA_030760725.1. Classification (NCBI taxonomy): domain Eukaryota; kingdom Viridiplantae; phylum Streptophyta; class Magnoliopsida; order Poales; family Poaceae; genus Neostapfia; species Neostapfia colusana. Next base: position 33,443,477 of record JASWHV010000007.1, read on the forward strand.
CACACGTGAAGCACGTGTAAGGTGTCGGGGTCCCTCCGACTTGAGGATGGAATCCTGGTGCAAGCGGTTGAAACTGCGGTGCACGCGGGACCATCCTTTGCTGCTGCTGTTGCTGTAGTGGATACGATGGTCGTAAGCTTGGGGCATTATATTGTCGACCGCGAAACTGAGGCGGTCGCGCCGGTGGCTGCCATCTTTGACCAGATGGTGAGCGATACACCACACGGTATTTTTGTGGCGCCCCACCACTGCTGCTCGTCAGCGTGCTGCGTTTTGTCTTATCACATCCTCGCTCGTGCTGAGCATTTTCTTGTAAAATCGCGGCATTAACAAGGTCGCTGAATGTGCCGCGATTGCTTTGGGCAAGATGGACCTTCATCTTAGAATTCAGGCCCCGGAAGAACGTGTTTCGCTTGTCTTCCTCCGTTCCCACAAATCCTGGCGCATACTGCGCCAGCCAGTTGAATGACCTGGAGTACTCATGAGCACTCCTCTAGCCTTGTTTTAGCGCCAGGAACTCCTGAAGCTTCCTTTCCATAACACCGGGAGGTATATGGTAGGCGCGGAACGCCTCCCGGAACTCCGTCCATGAGACGGCATGGCCAGCCAGTAAGGAGGCGGTGTAGTTCGCCCACCATGTACCGGCTTCTCTTTGAAGCTGTTGCGCTGCGTACAGTGCCTTCTGGTGTTCGGTGCACCGTAGTAAACCGAACTTTGTCTCAAGAGTGTGGATAAATCTGTCCGCCTCCAAAGGTTCTTCAGCCTCCGTAAATACCGGTGGATGGGTCACTAGGAAATCTTCATAGGAACTTTGTTGGGGCTGGCGTTGCCCATTGTCTTGGCGTCCTCCTGGACGGGACACATTCTGCTGCACCAGCGTCTGCAGCAACTCGGTTTGCTCGTCGCGCGAGCCGAGCACTATGGCGAGAACATCCGCAAGATTTCTTGGAAGTTCTGGCAGTGGAGGAGGTGGTTGCTGCTGCGTCGTGGTTTGCTCCGGAGGTGGAGACTCATCACCATGAACCTGACTTGGGCCTCCCTCCTCTTGCGTTGAACGTGTACGCACAATTATGCATTCATACCATTCAGACGATCAGCACATGTTGGTTTATTTCATCCAGTTTATACAATAGTAGTGCTAGAATGGAATAAATAATACGCATAAAAATCACACATATGGATAAAGTATAAAATTTATACAACATATACATCCCTGGACCGTGTCACACGATCGAGTTCCAAAGTATTGAACTTTATGGGTTAAAAGCTCATTTCGACCATTGTAGGTCGCCATGGAATGTTAAGTGTGTTAGCATGCGTAATTCCTCGCTATTGTACTGGACCCAAACATGTACCCGCTCGAAGTGATATATCGAATGCATAAACTTTTCGACTCCACTCGCTGTTTTACAACAGCCGCTGGATGTCGAAATGTAAACTAAGTGTTTTGGTTGAAACACTTCAGCGGGGTGTTCCTGTCCAGCTTCTGGCCCAGCTGACCAGTCTGGACAATTCAACTGTTTTGACTACTTTGGAGGCCAAACCTGGACTGGAGTTCAACAAAAAAATTGTAGTAGACTCAAAAAGGAATGCATATTTTATTTATTTTCCTCCATAGCTGTGACGCCTTCAATTTTGTGGAAAACCACGGAACCGAGAACTGATGCATATGTGTGCCCAGGATGTTCATCACACATACACATATGTTCCACAAACTGAATTCAGAATATATATTACCACGAATAACAGGGTTTTATTATAGTGTCTCATGAGTCTTGGACTCATGCTAACAGCGGAAGTCTTAATCTAACAGCGGAAGTCTTTATTCTAGCAGCGGAAGTCTTCTAACTAATACAGAAGCAATCTAAGCAGCAGCGGCGGCTCCATCTCTACTCCATCCCCACAGGCAAGGTTGAGGACAGATTACATGCCTAATGCTCCACCTGGTCTTCATAGTAATCTTCTCCTGTTGCTGATGATGAAATAATAATGCAAGTTTGAGTACAATGATGTACTCAGCAAGTGCGGGAAAATATGATATCTAGCTTACAACAAGGTAGGTATAAAAAGGCTTATTTCAGAAAGCAAAGTTATTTATCAAAACCATGATAAAACAGCAACTTAACTTTAAGTGAACGTAATCCCATCATGTATTAAAATACCAATCATACCTCCATTATGTTCATCACTTTCCATGTCCCAATCAGACGTTAATCAACCTCATTCTTGCTCACGAATACATCTTCGTATTCGCTACCATATCATGAATACCATCTCGTATTCGCTACCATTTTATCTCATAAACAATTCCGTCTCACACCAAGACCAATCTCGCTGCCATGACCCAACAGTCATGCAACCAAATCTTATTACCCGGACTCAATAGTCCCAAAAACCAAGCCAAAATCAAACCATAACCAAAACCATCCCAAAATAACCATCCAACTAATCATGGAAGTTGACCAGACGCTCGTGACCGTAAGCTTGGCTATCATGATAGTTTTAGACTCCGCAGAATTTGTACCTCTTTACCCACAAGTTTGTGATTTCGTCACCCGTCGGCGACTGCAGAACCTCCATTATACCAGTACACAACCGTCGGTGTATGGCCAAGAGATCACAAAATAGCCTTTACAAAGGGACTACTAGATGTATGGACTCACTAAGGTTTCACCGGTAGGCTAGAATCTCCAATTCTCCCACCCACGGACCCCCTCTTGTGCCATGCAGTTCCCAGGGCAGTCCTCACTCGACTCCCATTCCCCGCGCCTTCCACGGTCCATAACAATCTAGCAACTTACCTAATTAGTCAGCTAAGCCGCACCCATACTTGGCCTTGTGGTGGCTCTGTTATCCTGGCATGTGCTCGCATGAACCGGTCCTTAGATCTACGGCAAGTAAACCACCATCTCTTTCTACCTCATTCACAAACCCAGGCTTGCCTAGATCTCCCTCCGATCCATTTTCATTAACAACATCAGTTTCTCATAAATCTTACGAGTGCAGTTAGCTAAACACATCTATCTCGCTTCCCGTAATCCCATGAACTCAGCGAAGCATAAAAATAAAAACCATACCTGACTCATAAACTTCCCTGGTGACAAGGGTGGTTTAACCAAAACTAGTAAACTCCTATAAAAGGGTTTCCCATCATGTTTGACTTAGCACCCACACCTTTTCGCAAACAAAACAGTTTTCCAAAACATAGGATCAATATGGTCAAGGGCACTTGCCTTGTTCTGGCGGTTCCTGTTGCTCAAAATCTTGTTGTTGTAGTCCGTCGTAGGTAGCTCCCTGAGCTTGTCCTTCTATACATGATCACGCACATACAAGATCCACAGCAATCAATATCATGCATAAACTCTACTTTAAGATGCAATGATGTATATGCATGTTAATCCTATGGTGCAGTTTTTATTAGATCGGTTTGTTCGTGTTCTAGCATGGATTGCATGGTTTTACGATGAACAGAGGTGTTCGGATCAAATGTGGACGTGGCAATGATCTTGTCTTTAGATCTAGATCAAACCGATCAACAAGTGATCTGTCCACGAAAAAGTTTCTGTTTGAAAGGAATCGAAGAACAGATGCAAAGAAAACGCGATGATGTTGTAAGGTGGTATTGGAAACCTACTTTATGTTCTTCTTAGTCTCGGGGTCCTTCTCCTATCAGACAGATCGTTGGGGCTTTCTTCCGGCGATCTCTCTTGACAAAACTCCGGCGAAGGGTTTACTCGGCGAGCTGGGGCTAGGGCTCTAAGTCGTCGGCTCAGGAGGTGGAAAAGAAGTTCGTGGTTTTGGCCAAAGGTTCTGGGTTCTATTTAATCGGGAGGAGAAGAGTCCTAATCTGATTGGACTTCGAATAAGAGTCCTATTCAACTTGTCGTTGAACTTTAACAACTTATCTCTAGTTGATTTGGTGCGGTAACATTGTGGAATTGATATCGGTTTCCTCCCGTACCGGTATTCCCACGCGTACAGAAGCAAAAACCAATCCAGAACTCGTTACCTCCGGTGATGAGCCCCGGAAGCTCCACGTGTCCATCGGGGGCCTGGTCTCCCTTTTCCGAAGAGACGAGCTCCGGTTATGCCGTGTGTCAAGCGAGCGAGACCTCCCTCTTTCTCAGAGGCGGGCTCCGCGTGCGCCACGTGTCCTAACAGCGCCAGACTTCCTTTCTTCTCAGAGACGTGCTCTCGAGGTTGACACGTGTCCAACAGTGACGGACCTCTCGGAGATAAGCTCCGGAGGTGACACGTGACCAATAGGACCGGACCTCCCGGAGATGAGCTACGAGATCGACACTTATCCTGCGCGACTGGTCCTCTTTTTTTCCGCAGTGAATAGCTCCTAAGGTGACACGTGTCCTGCGGGACTGGCCTCGCTTCTCCGCAGAGGCTAGCTCCGAGGGCAACACGTGTCTCACAGGGTCAGGCTTCTCCCCCTTTGTGGGGACGAGCCCCAGACCTGCAACGTAGCCAATTTAGTGGCGGGAGTTGTCTTCGGCGCTCTCTGTGAACTAGATTTGGCTCATTTTGGCTATCTTTTTTATATTTTCTCTGTTTCAGCTTATTTTAAAACGTCGTTCCACATGAAACATGAATACATGCAGAGAACCAAAAATGAGGGTGTCACAATAGCCTTCCTAGTTTATAAGTTATGATTCCTACAAGTTGACAGAATTTTTCTCAGGAATTTTGACAGCATCTCTTTTGCAAGTGGCTCTATTGTTCACAAAATTCCGTCATATTCTGCCTTCAATCTAGGAAAACACTGAACTACAGAAAGATGTCTTACTAGACTCTTAGAAATTTTTCTATACTTTCCAACGATATCTTACTTGACTCTTAGAAATTTTTCTACAGAAAGATGTGGTCGAAATACAGAAAATTCCAGAGAGCATTTTTGTCTGCCCTGTTTCTGGGCAGTGCCTACTCATCTGAAATTTGCATCCACTTGGGGGGAGATTGTAAGGGCCTAAGTTCTTGGCACATATTCAAAGTGTCCATCACCACACACACACTTCATTTGAAGAAACTTTATGAATACATTTGAAGAGCAAGTAAACACCATCAACATGCTCATTAGACAAAATGCAAAAGTGGCATTTCCCACATGCATCATCTAGGGGCTGAGCATATGAAGAACTCCATCACCTTGCTAGGAATGCTCATGCCAAAATTCACCCAAATCCAAAACCTTTTGAGGTATTGGATTTGGGTGTAACTAGAAAGAGGCTAGTTTGAACTCAAATTTAAATTCAAACTACTTTTACCCCATGATTTCAAAAGTGGGATCCATATTCACACTCAGCACATTTTTGTGAGATCACACACCAATTTTCACTCCATTGGAGTTGACATTGACATGAGCTAAGTTTAGCAAATTCAAACTCAATTTGAGTTTCAAACTGCATATATGCTGAAATTATAATCAAGCACTCCACAATTTGAATTCTATCCAATCCAAATGGGCATTTGGTAGATAATTCAAATTCAAAAGGGTAATAGGGGCATTACTGTTTGTAGCAGTGGGAGGAAGTTAATTTTGGAGGTTAAAACTCGGGTGGGACCCACATGTCAGCTTAACAGATCAAAGAACCGACTGAAGCACCGAGTACTTGGGTCTCGGGCTCCCGCCGCGGTCACCACCACGCCAGGCCGTCGAGGCCAGCAGCTGCTTTCCGCCCTGAGCCGCTGAACCGCCTCTCTGGCCCCTTATCTACGTGCCCGAGCCGTCCCCGTTGCTTCTCGCCGTTGTTCCGACGTGCTCTCACCCAGAAACCCGAAACACCTCGCCACTCGACCGAGCTCTCGGTCTATCGACGCCCGGCCGACCCTGTGGTTATCACGGTTATCTGAGACCATAACCGAGTGCGCCAAGTCTTCATTGATGTCCTTGCACCGGTTCCAGACCCTGATCAACCCTCCTCGAGCTCCACCGCGATGTTCTTCCATTCCTCGGTTCAACCCGAGCCGCCGTCACGGGAATGATCTGTCTGGCCACCACAGCCCACTGTTCTCCTAGCTGTGAATAGCAAAGAGGTTCACCTTCAATCCCTCTTTCATTACCGCAAGCCCCGGCGGCGTGACATAAACTACCCACGCCAGAATTTCACGATTTTGCGAGGGTGTACAAAAGAGACGCCCGGACCGATTCGCAAAATTCGTGATACACACCGCACCACTCATCCTCTTACGAAGAGAAGTACTTCTAGGCGTCCTCGTGAGTCCATAGGATCCGAAACTTTGAAGAACTATTGGGGTTAGCCACTGTTCTTTGAGTTTTAGGAGAAATCCTGATTTCCGACCTAGGTCGCATGGTGACAGCCCAGTACGGCCATTTCCGAGCTCCGTGGAGCTCATTGTCACACCTGGTTTCTCCGAAGAACAACCGAGTGAATATCACATGTATGCTAGGATCATTTTCTCATACATGTGATGACAAATAGTGAAGCATCATTTATTACAAGCCAGGTGTTGAATATAAATAAGTCTTACATATCGAATGTCTCGATGGACAATAATAAGTTCATCACAAGTAAATAAACTAGCAGCGGAATAATTATTCTCGTGGGCTCCGTCACAGGCGTTGCCCGCGGACTCCATGAACCTAGAAACCTTCTTCGGGTCCAAAGTTTTGGTCATTAAACACCGCTTCATTATCTTGACCTGAGCAGCAATATAAACCAACCAATATGCAAGTTTGAGTACCATTGGTACTCAGCAAGTGTGGGAAAGTTATGTCATGCATGGCTATAACAAGGAGAGATTGAACTCAGGGTTAAAGCACTACACAATTAATTCCTATTACCTTAGCTTATTAAGCACCTACATTACTACACAGGTGAAATGGTCCCAATTTCCCATCCCATCATCATAATCAAATAACCATAACATCATTTCCAATGTTATGCTCCCCGCTTAACATTCACACCCTACAAGGCCATCATACTCTAATCATGAATAAGTCCAAGCCGCTCTTGACCATGAGCACGGCTGTCATGACAGTTTTGACTCTGCAGAGTTTGCACCACTGTACCCACATGTAGTGATTTCATCCCCCGTTGCCGGGAGAACTAAAAGAACCTCCATTATGCCAGTGGCTACGAACCACATTCACACTTCCCAGGTGTGTAGCCAGGGGATCACTACGAAGCCTTTACAAAGGGATTCCCGACGAGCATGGGCCCACTGAGGTTTCACCCCTAACAGCATACAAGAGGCTCCAACCCCGCTGCAATGGCCTCCTCTTGAGCCTTGCGGTTCATATGGTAGTCCAGCTGACACCTACTCCCCGCACCATCCAACACACCCATACTACGCGGGGGATACACCTAAATAATTGGCCAAACTAATGATCTCATATTCCAAATATCCCATTCTAAGCATGGCTAAGCATAAGCATGTAAATAAATGACATGATAAAATAAATCCCAACCCAAGCTACAAGGAAACAAGGTAATGCAATTCTATGGAAACTTCCTAGCATGGGTTTCATATTTTCAATTGACAATGCAAATAATTCTATCTGCACATCCTAGTATAGGATCAAAGTGGTCAAGGACACTTGCCTTCTTCCTGCTGCTCTAGGAATGGATAGTCCTGATCTTGAAAGGGAAGAACTTGCTTTGGGGCAGGTTCTACTCATACCATCACATATAGCAAAAGAAAACAACAATCCATAAGACATAGTTCACACTTTCACTTCATACAAACCACACATTCACATTTATGAAAGTCATTCACATTTCTATGTGTTGTGGTTACTCTATGTGTGTTGATTTTGGGCTTACATGCACTTTTAAACATGTTCATATGTTTTCTAACTTTTGTATTCAGAGTTATGTTTGCACACTATTTATGAATTTCCAATTTGAACAAATTCCTTATACTCAATTGATACACATCTTAACTACCAAGTATGTATGAAAGGTATTTTCCTACTTCATATGTGTCTTCAGACCTTCTACCAACCCTAAACTGAATTATTTGGATTTTGGAAACTTCATTTATCATTTTCTAGTTATTTATCCTTAGCTTGCTATATTTTTCAGATTTATTTCCTATGCCTAAATGTGAAAATAGTAAGACACCTCATCTAAACAGAATAGGTTTTGGGTCTAAAATATATAATAATATATTTTTAAACTTCTCCTCTGATGTAAACTATTTTACATTTATTTTACTAATTTTCAGAATTATTCTCTACTTAAAAATGTGTCCCTATAACTAATAAATGTGAATAATCAATTAAACAGATTCATTTCAGCCAAAAATCTATTTTTATCTCACTCCAAGGTTTTCTAAGTACTAGGAAAGTTTTTAATTTGAATTTGACAATATGTTTGTCCCACCTTTTAAATTTTAAATACTAGCCAAATGTTCAAATTCCTAACTTTAATATCAAATAGGGTTAAAAAGGTAAACTCTCCCCACTACAGGGTCCATTATATTATTTAAAGAATTTCAAGGGGTCTAACTACACTTAACAGAGGGGTATTTCCTAATTTTTATTAAGTCCAGGGGCTAAAACTGATTTTTAAATGAATTTACATGATTTTCTGAAGTTCCAGGGGCTAGATCAGAAGTTTCTGGGGCTAGCTCCTATTTTCTGAGAACCCCAGGGGGTAGCGCGTAAGAATTCCAATCTTTATAACGCGGGGCTGACGTGGACCGTCCGATTTAAAACAGACGGCTGAGATTATAACATCGAACCGGTACGCGGGGATTTAAAGTCTACCGTGCGATTTAAAATAGACGGCGCACAAGCGGCCACGTCGCTCTGATTAAGCGCGGGCGGTGCTGCCCGGCGGCGGGAGGTGGCGATCTCACCGGAGAGTTTCGGATCTTCGTCAATTCTTCCTAGAACTGTGATTTTATGGCATATATCGGTAGAGGGGAGGTCGGGGATCTCACCTCGGGGGTTTTCTTGAGCTCGGAGGTCCCGAAAAGCGATCGGCGACGAGGTCCGAGGTGAATTCACGGTGAGGCTCGTCGGCGCTGTGTTTGAACCACAAATCACCGAGTTTTCTGCACCTGCAAGGTTCCCTGGAGGCGGTGAATCAAGACCAGCGAGTTAGATCAGAATTCCCGAGCGTAGATCGGGCAGAATTCGCCGGAGGAGCTCGGGTTCTCACCGGAGAGAAAATCGGCGGACCGTGGGGAAAAACGGGACGATGTCGGGGTTTTTATAGACGGGGGAAGGCGGCGTTCGGTTGTGATCGAGTTTGCATCGTCCACGAACGAAATTCGGCTGGGATACGCGAGTATCCGGGGCGGTTTCGATTCGGGGGTGAGAAGAGTCCGGCCGAGCGCGGGCGCGAGCGCGAGGAGGAAGAAGTGTTGGCGGGCCCCGCGTGTCAGTGGGAAAGAGGGGGGCGCGCGGCTACGGGCTGGCGCGGGGGATTAGTGGGCCGGCTGGTGGGTTTCGCCCACTGGCCGGGGAGGTTTGTTTTTTTTTCTTTTTCTTTTTCATTTCTGTTTTGAGTTTAATTTGAATTCCAGTTTGAATTTGAATTTTTGCAACACATGCAATACGTCCAAAAATTTTTAAATTCCCCTCTTGACAGGATTTTGGGGTGTTACAGCTCTACCCCCTTAAAAGAAATCTCGTCCTTGAGATTGGTGTTTCTAAGAAAACAATTCTGGAAATTGTGCCTTAAGCTCATCTTCTCGCTCCCAGGTGGCTTCCTCTTCTGAGTGATGCTTCCACTGCACCTCACATGTATGCCAAGATCATTTTCTCATACATGTGATGACAAATAGTGAAGCATCATTTATTACAAGCCAGGTGTCGAATATAAATAAGTCTTACATAGCAAATGTCTCAATGGACACTAATGCTTCATCACAAGTAAATAAACTAGCAGCGGAATATTATTCTTTTAGGGCTCCATCACAGGCGTTGCCCGGGGGTCTCCATGAACCTAGAAACCTTCTTCGGGTCCAAAGTCTTGGTCATTATACACCACCTCATTATCTTGACCTGAGCAGCAATATAAACCAACGAAAATGCAAGGTTGAGTACCAATGGTACTCAGCAAGTGTGGGAAAATTGTATCATGCATGGCTAGAACAAGGAGAGATTGAACTCATGGTTAAAGCACTACGCAATTAATACCTATTACCTTAGCTTATTAAGCACCTACATTACTACACAGGTGAAATGGTCCCAATCTCCCATCCATCATCATAATCTAATAACCATAACATCATTTCAAATGTTAAGCTCCCCGCTTAACATCCACAACTTTCAAAAACCATCACTCCTCTAATCATGAATAAGTCCAGGCCGCTCTTAACCGTGAGCACGGCTGTCATGACAGTTTTGACTCTGCAGAGTTTGTACCACTGTACCCACATGTAGTGATTTCATCCCCCGTTGCCGGGTGGACTAAAAGAACCTCCATTATGCCAGTGGCTACGATCCACATTCACACTTCCCAGGTGTGCAGCCAGGAGATCACTACGAAGCCTTTACAAAGGGATTCCCGACGAGCGTGGGCCCACTGAGGTTTCACCCCTAACAGCATACAAGAGGCTCCAACCCCGCTGCAGTGGCCCCCTCTTGAGCCTTGCGGTTCATATGGTAGTCCAGCTGACACCTACTCCCCGCACCATCCAACACACCCATACTACGCCGGGGATACACCTAATTAATTGGCCAAGCTGCCCCATCTCAGCATGTGGTTGGCACTGTAAAGCCAGGTTACATGCTCCATGAACCGGTCCTTAGGATCCAGGCAAGTACTAAACACAAACCCAAGTCTCGTGCACCCAGCACACAACCAAAACATCCAACTTGCCTTGATCCCTACCTCTACATAACTCACAATATCTCATTCAAGAGTATGGTAATATAAACTGATGATCTCATATCCCAATTATCCCATTCTAAGCATGGCTAAGCATATGCATAATATTAAATGACATGATAAAATAAATCCCAACCCAAGCTACAAGGAAATAAGGTAATGCAATTCTAGGGAAACTTCCTAACATGGGTTTCATATTTAAATTGACAATGCAATTAATTCTAGCTACACATCCTAGCATAGGATCAAAGTGGTCAAGGACACTTGCCTCCTTCTTGCTGCTCTTGAAATGGGTAGTCCTGGTCTTGGAAAGGAATAACTTGCTCTTGAGCAGGTTCTACATCATACCATCACACATAGCAAAAGAAAAACAACAATCATAAGACATAGTTCACACTTCTACTTCATACAAACCACACATTCACATTCATGAAAGTTCTTTACCATTATATGTGTTGTGGTTACTTTATGTGTGTTGAGTTGTGGCTTGCATGCACTTTTAACCATGTGTATATGATTCCTACTTTTGTGTCCACATTTATACTTACATACTATATATATGAGTTTCCAACAAATTTCTTATATTCAACTACTACACCTTTTCACTACCAAGTGTGTATGAAAAGTATTTTTCTTCCCCATATGTGCCTTCATAATTTTTTTCCAACCCTAAACTGAACTCTTTGGATTTTAAAAACTCCATTTATCATTTACTAGTTGCTATATTTTCAGATTTATATTCCTATGCATAATTGTGTATTTTATTATGAAATTAGTAATACACATCATCTAAACAGAATAGGTTCTGGTCCTAAATAATTTAATAACATATTTTGACCTTTGCCTCTGATGTAAACTATTTCATAATTATTTTCCCTATTTTTCTATAACTATTCTTTACTTAAAAATGTGTCCCTATACTAATAAATGTGATTAATAAATGAAACAGATTCATTTCAGCCCAAAATATATTTTTATCTCACTCCAAAGTTTTCTAAGCACTGAGAAAGTTTTTAACTTAATTTTGACAATATGTTTGTCCCACTTTTTAATTTTTAAACACTAGTTACATATTCAATTTTCTAAATTAAATACTAAACAGGGCTAAAATAATGAACTCACCCCATTACAGGGTCTATAATATTATTTTCATAATCTCCAGGGGTCTAGCTACACTTATCAGAGGTGTTTTTCCTAATTTTTTATTAAGTCCAGGGGCTAAAACTGATTTTTAAATGAATTTACATGATTTTCTGGAGTTCCAGGGGCTAGATCTGAAGTTTTCGGGGCTAGCTCTTAATTCTAGAGAACCCTAGGGGGTAGCATGTAAGAATTCCAGTCTTTATAATGCGGGGCTGATGTGGACCGTCCGATTTTAAACCGACGGCTGAGATTATAACATCGAACCGGTACGCGGGGTTTTAAAGTCTACCGTGCGATTTAAAATAAACGGCGCACAATCGGCCACGTCGCTCTGATCGAGCGCGGGCGGCGCTGCCGGCGGCGCACGGCGGCGGGAAGCGGCGATCTCGCCGGAAAGTTTCGGATCCTCGAGAATTCTGCCTAGAACTGTGATCTTATGGCATAGATCGGTAGAGGGGAGGTCAGGGATCTCACCTCGGGGGTTTTCTTGAGCTCGGGGGTCCTGGAAAGTGATCGGCGGCGAGGTCCGAGGCCAAACCACGGCGAAGCTCGTCGGCGCTGGGTTTACACCGTAAGTCTCCGAGTTTTCTGCACCTGCAAAGCTCCCCGGAGGCGGTGGATCAAGACCAGCGAGTTAGATTAGAGTTTCCGAGCTTAGATCGGCCAGAACTCACCGGCGAAGTCTCGGTGCTTACCGGAGTAAAAATCGGCGATCGCGTGAGAAAAACCGATCGGGGCTGGGGTTTTTATAGCCGGGGAAGGGCGGTGGGTCAGTTGTGATCGAGTTTGAGTCTTCTGGGACCGGAATTCGGGTTGAGGGACGCGGTATTCCGATCGGTTAAGATCGCGCGCGCGCGGGAGAGAGTCCGGGTCGACGCGAGCGAGGTTGGGGATGACAGGTGGGTCCCACCTGTCTGTGTGAGAGAGCGCGGGCGCGCGCGGCTGCGGGCTGGCGCGGGGGAAACTTGGCCGGCTGGCGGGTTTCGGCCCACTGGCCGGTTTTTTCCCATTTTCTCTTTTTCTTTTTCCATTTCTTTTCTGATTTGAGTTTAATTTGAATTCCAGTTTGAATTTGAATTTTTGCAAAACATGCAACACGTCCAAAAATTTTTAAATTCCCCTCTGAACATGGTTTAGTGTTTTGAATCAAAATTTTGGGGTGTTACAGCTCTACCCCCCTTAAAAGAAATCTCGTCCTCGAGATTGGTGTTTCTAAGAAAACAATTCCGGAAATTGTGCCTTGAGCTCATCTTCCCGTTCCCAGGTGGCTTCCTCTTCTGAGTGATGCTTCCACTGCACCTTGCACATCCGGATTCTTTTATTTCTGGTGAGGCGTTCCATTGTCTCCAAAATCTTGTATGGTTGCTCGGCATAAGACAAATCTTCAGCTACATCTACTTCATTCATGGGTAACACCTCCTCAGGCGTCCTCAGACATTTCTTGAGTTGTGACACATGGAATACATCGTGCACGTCCGATAGATGAACCGGTAACTCTAGTTGGTACGCCACTTCGCCTTTTCTTCCCAAAACTTGAAAGGGTCCGATGTATCGAGGTGACAACTTCCCTTTCACCTTGAACCGACGAAGTCCTCTGATAGGGGACACCTTGAGATAAACATAGTCTCCCACGTTGAAAACGAGCTCTCTTCTTCGTACATCAGCATAACTCTTCTGGCGGGTTTGTGCTATCCTCAAGTTGTTGCGAATCTCCCTCACCTTCGCCTCGGCTTCTTGTAGCACTTCTGGACCAAACACTTTACTTTCTCCTGTTTGGTTCCAAAATAGGGGAGTTCTGCACTTCCTTCCATACAAAGCTTCAAACGGTGACATCTTCATACTAGCTTGATAGCTGTTGTTATAGGAAAACTCAGCATACGGTAAGTTCTTGTCCCAACTCCTATTGTTTTTTAGTGCACATGCCCTTAACATATCTTCAAGGATCTGATTGGTTCTCTCCGTCTGCCCGTCAGTTTGGGGATGATAGGCAGAGCTGAAGTTCAGATGGGTTCCCATGGTTTCATGCAACTTCTGCCAAAACCTCGAGGTGAACTGTGTCACTCGGTCCGACACTATCTTCTTTGGCACTCCATGGTAACACACAATCTTTGACATGTACAATTCTGCCAATTTGGATCCGCTGTAGCTTTCTTTCACAGGGATGAAATGAGCTACCTTGGTTAGCCTATCAATAATGACCCATATTGAATCATACCCGGATTGGGTCCTAGGCAATCCCACGACAAAATCCATGCTGATTTCTTCCCACTTCCATTCAGGCACTTTGAGTGGTTGCAATAATCCCGCGGGTCGTTGATGTTCTGCTTTCACCAACTGACATGTGTCACATAGGGCAACATGTTCCGAGACATCTCGCTTCATGCCATACCACCAATACCTGCTTTTGAGGTCCTGGTACATCTTCGTACTCCCAGTATGAATGGAATAGTCAGAATCATGAGCCTCCTTTAAAATCAATTCACGGATCTCCTTCACTTCTGGCACACAGATTCTTTTCCCGTGCCACACCGTTCCTTGTTCATCCTCTCTAAAACCAGGAGCTTTATTTTCCTTGATAAGCTGTCTGATCTCTTGTATCTTCTCATCATTCTTTTGGCCCTCGCGTATGTCTCGCTCGATTGTGGAGTCCACTTCCATGGCGATGGCTTCACCACTATTTACTAGACATAGATTGAGCCTTATAACCTCGTCCTTCAATTCTGCAGGCATGTCCTTCAAGCTCAACTTATTGACCTGCACTTTCCGACTCAAAGCATCGGCCACGACGTTTGCTTTCCCGGGATGATAGTTGATGCCTATATCAAAGTCATTGATTAGCTCTAACCATCTCCTTTGTCTGAGGTTGAGATCTGGCTGTGTGAATATGTACTTCAAACTCTTATGATCCGTATATATCTCTGTCCTCTTCCCCATCAAATAGTGCCGCCAAATTTTCAACGCGTGTACCACTGCGGCTAGTTCTAGGTCATGTGTAGGATAGTTCTTCTCGTGCTTCCGAAGCTGCCGGGATGCATATGCCACGACATGTCCTTATTGCATGAGAACACATCCCAACCCATTTCCAGAGGCATCGCAGTACACTGTGAAATTCTTCTGCATATCTGGCATAACCAACACTGGGGCTGTTGTCAATCTCTCCTTTAGCTCCTGAAAGCTCGTCTCGCACTGTGGCGTCCAGGTGAATGTGATTCCCTTCTCCAACAGTTTGGTGAGAGGTCTCGAGATCTTGGAGAATCCCTCTATAAACCGTCGATAGTATCCAGCCAAGCCCAAAAAGCTTCGAACTTCCCCGACATTTTCAGGTGTCTTCCACTTCTGGATATCCTCGATTTTGGCGGGATCTACGGAGATTCCTCCCTCCGAGATTACATGTCCTAAAAAGGGAACTCTCTTCAGCCAAAACTCACACTTGCTCAACTTGGCATATAGTTGGTGTTCTCTCAGCCTCTGCAACACCAACCTTAGATGTTTCTCATGTTCTTCTTCATCTTTGGAGAAGACGAGAATATCATCTATGAAAACCACCACAAATTTGTCCAGATATTCCATGAATACCTTGTTCATGAGGTACATGAAATATGCCGGGGCATTGGTTAGCCCGAAAGGCACGATAGTGTATTCATACAGTCCGTATCGAGATACGAAAGCTGTCTTGGGAATATCAGATTGCCTTATCTTGAGTTGGTGGTATCCCGACCTGAGATCAATTTTTGAGAACACACAAGCTCCCCTCAACTGATCAAACAAGTCTTCAATGCGAGGCAATGGGTACTTGTTCTTGATGGTTACCTCATTCAAAGCACGGTAATCCACGCATAACCTTTGGGTTCCGTCTTTCTTGGGCACAAATATCACCGGAGCTCCCCATGGTGAGGAACTAGGGCGAATATACCCCTTCTCCGTCAATTCTCTCAAATGATCCTTGAGCTCTTCTAGCTGCTTGGAGTCCATTCGATAAGGTCTCTTGTATATCGGGGCTGTTCCCGGTACTAGCACAATTGCGAACTCCACGTCACGGTCGGGAGGCATACCTGGCAACTCCTCCGGAAAAACATCTGGATATTCCCTGATAGTCCTGATTTCCTCAACTTTCACCTCCACTTGATTTAATTTAATGTCCCTCCTAGGCTCGTGTATCGTTATGAACTTTACTCTTGTGCCACTGGGGTGAGTTAGTTCCACCGTTCTGGTCGAACAATGGATGATTCCTTTATGTTTGGTCAACCAATCCATACCCAAAATAATATCTATCCCTTGTGAATCTATCACTATGAGGTTAGCCGTAAATACTACCCCATTAATGTCTAGGTTCACTTTGGGACACACTTGTCTTGTCCTTATTTCTCCACCTGGAGAGTTTACCGCTAGCATATGGTTCATTTGTGTGGTTGCTAGGTCATGCTTCTTAACAAACCCTTGAGCAATGAACGAGTGGGTAGCACCAGAATCAAACAGCAGAGTTGCAAGGTGTAAATTGGCAGGAAACTTACCAACTACCACGTCGGGTGCCTCTTGTGCTTCCTCCATAGTGACATGGTTCACCCGTCCTCTCATTACATTCTGCTGTTGTGGCGGCGCAGGCTTCTTCTTTGGGCATTTATGGGCGTAGTGCCCCACTTCACCACAGCTGAAACATTGCACCCCAATCTTAGATGTCTGGCCCTTGTTGTCTTGGGGTTGGTTTGGGGGTCCTTGCACTGCTGGTCGAGGTGGATATGCGGGGCGAGGCTGCTGCACAAACTGACGTTGCGGCTGTGCTGGTGTTGCGGGAGGCCTGTAGTTTGGGTTGTACCCTCTTGGTGCTGAATAGGCTACCGCAGCACGGCTCGTCTGCCCCGTAGGTTGCTGCATCATACGTGGGCGGGTGTTGCTCCCTGAGGCTTGATGTGACCACCCAGCCTTCCTCTTATTCTCATTTTCCAGGGCCTTTAGCTTCCTTTCTACCACAAATGCTCGGTCCACCATCTTTTGGAAGCTTTCATACTCATTGGAGGACATTGCACACTGCATCTCTGCGGTAAGTCCTTCCACGAAAAAATCTTGTTTCTGCTCATCGGTCTCTATGTCTCGTGGAGCATAACGGGATAGTTGAGTAAATTTAGTGAGGTATTCCCTCACCGTCATGTTTCCCTGCTACAGTCCCAAAAACTCCTTCCTCTTGTTTTTGAGTTCACCTCTTGGGATGTAATGGTTGCGAAAGCTACGCTTGAACTCTTCCCAAGTGATATTCTCAGGGTCATGATGGGCAGCCACGTAGGCGGTCCACCAATCAGCAGCAGGTCCATGCAATTGATGAGAGGCAAACAGCACCCTCTCATACCCTTGGCATTGTATTATCCTCATCTTACTTTCAATGGTCTTCAGCCAATCATCTGCCTCCAGAGGTTCAGCAGCACTTGCAAACTTTGGAGGTTGAGTTCCTAGAAACTCACTCAACCTTGGTTGGCGTGGTGCAGCTTGTGTAGGTGGAACTTGATGCAAGTTAGCCACCACTTGAGTCAAGTTCTGGATGAGCTGATTTTGATTCTCCAGCATTTGGTGGAGAGGATCAACTTCTTCACGGCGACCACCCCGGTCCTGGCCTCCAGAAAGATGAGGGTTGCATGCCTCATCATTGTTGTTGGCGGGGTTGGCAGCACGTCCTTTTCCTCTTCCGGCCATCTGGCAGAATCAACTAATGTTAATTTGATACCATTTAGTATCATCTTACTACTTTCATTTGTTGGTACTTTAAGGTGTTGAGGCTTTGTTAAACTTTTACGAGGGTTTATATCTCACACCAAATAAATGCACTATTATTTCCTGTGGGTTCACACACCAAAGCAAAACAATCTGAAGACGAGGCTGTGGACAATTGCTCATGGCTTCCACAACTCACGTCACACACCAAGCATTATCACACACTTAACTACGTAACGACTCGACTACTCGACCTCTTGCTAGCTAGGGGAAAGACTCTACACTACTCGTCCTCTTGAGCTGGCTCCTCGGGATCTTCCTCCTCATTTCGGCTACCTTCTGACTCTGCTTTGGGTGGGGAGGCTGCTGGTGGAGAAGTGCGACGACGCCTGATTGCTCGGCGATCCGGGGAGTCAGGAGTCCATGTATCATTCACGGTGACACACAGTTCATTCCCATCTCCTCTTTCTCTCGCCTTTAAGCAAGCTCGCAGCAACGCCTCCGTTTCCTTCAGGGTGTCTCGGACATCCTGAAGCTCTTGTTGACACTCCTGCAGTCGAGTACTGAGCATAGCAGCATCCTCCAAGCACAAGTCCATGTGCTCATGGGAAGTCCCTTGCTGCACCGGTGGGTACTTGTACTCCGTGGTACCACTCTCACGTTGGAGGACATACATGTACTCAGTTTTGTCCAAGTGGCGACGATAGATGTGACTCTGGCAGGTGATGGCCTCCCAGGTGACATCTTTCTCCGCGTCAACTTGTGTTGCTCGACAAGCTGGAGAGTGGTGAATCTTAAGCAGCTGATTCTCGTGTATAATCCTCATCTCCGAACTCCATTCTTCCCTCTTCTCACGGATGGTCCTGGTGGAGTTATAGTGGATGATTAGCTTGCCCGTATTGCCTGCGGCTTCGAGCATACGTCGAAGACGGCGCAACAAGTCTCCTACTGCCAATCCGTAGGAAAGGTACGTCACTGGACGACTCTCTTCTCTTTCGGCAAGGGCAACTACGGGAACTCTCCCTCCTGTGGACTTGCGGGCGGTGCGAATCATGCGAACCATCTAAAACAAAAAGAATTTAAATTTAGGTTAGATAAACTTTTTAAACAAAAATCCCATTTTGAATGAAAATTTGGGGTAAGATGAAGAAAATGACTCCTTAAATAACACTCTTCAACCCACACCTTGGAAAATAGTTTTTAAGAAAATAGGGCCCTTAAGTACGTTCATTTCTACCTAGGTCCACGTTCCTACGGGCAACCTTGGCTCTGATACCACCTCTGTCACACCCGGTTTTTCCGAAGAAACAACCAAGTGAATATCACATGTATGCCAAGATCATTTTCTCATACATGTGATGACAAATAGTGAAGCATCATTTATTACAAGCCATGTGTCGAATATAAATAAGTCTTACATCGCAAATGTCTCAATGGACACTAATGCTTCATCACAAGTAAATAAACTAGCAGCGGAATATTATTCTTTTAGGGCTCCATCACAGGCGTTGCCCGGGGGTCTCCATGAACCTAGAAACCTTCTTCGGGTCCAAAGTCTTGGTCATTATGCACCACCTCATTATCTTGACCTGAGCAGCAATATAAACCAACGAAAATGCAAGGTTGAGTACCAATGGTACTCAGCAAGTGTGGGAAAATTGTATCATGCATGGCTAGAACAAGGAGAGATTGAACTCATGGTTAAAGCACTACGCAATTAATACCTATTACCTTAGCTTATTAAGCACCTACATTACTACACAGGTGAAATGGTCCCAATCTCCCATCCATCATCATAATCTAATAACCATAACATCATTTCAAATGTTAAGCTCCCCGCTTAACATCCACAACTTTCAAAAACCATCACTCCTCTAATCATGAATAAGTCCAGGCCGCTCTTAACCGTGAGCACGGCTGTCATGACAGTTTTGACTCTGCAGAGTTTGTACCACTGTACCCACATGTAGTGATTTCATCCCCCGTTGCCGGGTGGACTAAAAGAACCTCCATTATGCCAGTGGCTACGATCCACATTCACACTTCCCAGGTGTGCAGCCAGGAGATCACTACGAAGCCTTTACAAAGGGATTCCCAACGAGCGTGGGCCCACTGAGGTTTCACCCCTAACAACATACAAGAGGCTCCAACCCCGCTGCAGTGGCCCCCTCTTGAGCCTTGCGGTTCATATGGTAGTCCAGCTGACACCTATTCCCCGCACCATCCAACACACCCATATACGTCGGGGATACACCTAATTAATTGGCCAAGCTGCCCCATCTCAGCATGTGGTTGGCACTGTAAAGCCAGGTTACATGCTCCATGAACCGGTCCTTAGGATCCAGGCAAGTACTAAACACAAACCCAAGTCTCGTGCACCCAACACACAACCAAAACATCCAACTTGCCTTGATCCCTACCTCTACATAACTCACAATATCTCATTCAAGAGTATGGTAATATAAACTGATGATCTCATATCCCAATTATCCCATTCTAAGCATGGCTAAGCATATGCATAATATTAAATGACATGATAAAATAAATCCCAACCCAAGCTACAAGGAAATAAGGTAATGCAATTCTAGGGAAACTTCCTAACATGGGTTTCATATTTAAATTGACAATGCAATTAATTCTAGCTACACATCCTAGCATAGGATCAAAGTGGTCAAGGACACTTGCCTCCTTCTTGCTGCTCTTGAAATGGGTAGTTCTGGTCTTGGAAAGGAATAACTTGCTCTTGAGCAGGTTCTACATCATACCATCACACATAGCAAAAGAAAAACAACAATCATAAGACATAGTTCACACTTCTACTTCATACAAACCACACATTCACATTCATGAAAGTTCTTTACCATTATATGTGTTGTGGTTACTTTATGTGTGTTGAGTTGTGGCTTGCATGCACTTTTAACCATGTGTATATGATTCCTACTTTTGTGTCCACATTTATACTTACATACTATATATATGAGTTTCCAATAAATTTCTTATATTCAACTACTACACCTTTTCACTACCAAGTGTGTATGAAAAGTATTTTTCTTCCCCATATGTGCCTTCATAATTTTTTTCCAACCCTAAACTGAACTCTTTGGATTTTAAAAACTCCATTTATCATTTACTAGTTGCTATATTTTCAGATTTATATTCCTATGCATAATTGTGTATTTTATTATGAAATTAGTAATACACATCATCTAAACAGATTAGGTTCTGGTCCTAAATAATTTAATAACATATTTTGACCTTTGCCTCTGATGTAAACTATTTCATAATTATTTTCTCTATTTTTCTATAACTATTCTTTACTTAAAAATGTGTCCCTATACTAATAAATGTGATTAATAAATGAAACAGATTCATTTCAGCCCAAAATATATTTTTATCTCACTCCAAAGTTTTCTAAGCACTGAGAAAGTTTTTAAATTAATTTTGACAATATGTTTGTCCCACTTTTTAATTTTTAAACACTAGTTACATATTCAATTTTCTAAATTAAATACTAAACAGGGCTAAAATAATGAACTCACCCCATTACAGGGTCTATAATATTATTTTCATAATTTCCAGGGGTCTAGCTACACTTATCAGAGATGTTTTTCCTAATTTTTTATTAAGTCCAGGGGCTAAAACTGATTTTTAAATGAATTTACATGATTTTCTGGAGTTCCAGGGGCTAGATCTGAAGTTTCCGGGGCTAGCTCTTAATTCCAGAGAACACCAGGGGGTAGCATGTAAGAATTCCAGTCTTTATAATGCGGGGCTGACGTGGACCGTCTGATTTTAAACCGACGGCTGAGATTATAACATCGAACCGGTACGCGGGGTTTTAAAGTCTACTGTGCGATTTAAAATAAACGGCGCACAAGCGGCCACGTCGCTCTGATCGAGCGCGGGCGGCGCTGCCGGCGGCGCACGGCGACGATCTCGCCGGAAAGTTTCGGATCCTCGAGAATTCTGCCTAGAACTGTGATCTTATGGCATAGATCGGTAGAGGGGAGGTCAGGGATCTCACCTCGGGGGTTTTCTTGAGCTCGGGGGTCCTGGAAAGTGATCGGCGGCGAGCTCCGAGGCAAAACCACGGCGAAGCTCGTCGGCGCTGGATTTACACCGTAAGTCTCCGAGTTTTCTGCACCTGCAAAGCTCCCCGGAGGCGGTGGATCAAGACCAGCGAGTTAGATCAGATTTTCCGTGCTTAGATCGGCTAGAACTCACCGGCGAAGTCTCGGTGCTTACCGAAGTAAAAATCGGCGATCGCGTGAGAAAAACCGATCGAGGCTGGGGTTTTTATAGCCGGGGAAGGGCGGTGGGTCAGTTGTGATCGAGTTTGAGTCTTCTGGGACCGGAATTCGGGCTGAGGGACGCGGTATTCCGATCGGTTAATATCGCGCGCGCGCGGGAGAGAGTTCGGGTCGGCGCGAGCGAGGTTGGGGATGACAGGTGGGTCCCACCTGTCTGTGTGAGAGAGCGCGGGCGCGCGCGGCTGCGGGCTGGCGCGGGGGAAACTGGGCCGGCTGGCGGGTTTCGGCCCACTGGCCGGTTTTTTCCCGTTTTCTCTTTTTCTTTTTCCATTTCTTTTCTGATTTGAGTTTAATTTGAATTCCAGTTTGAATTTGAATTTTTGCAAAACATGCAACACGTCCAAAAATTTTTAAATTCCCCTCTGAACATGGTTTAGTGTTTTGAATCAAAATTTTGGGGTGTTACAGTTAGCCTATCGATGATGACCCATATTGAATCATATCCTGATTGGGTCCTAGGCAATCCCACTATGAAATCCATGCCGATTTCTTTCCATTTCCATTCAGGCACTTTGAGTGGTTGCAATAATCCCACGGGTCGTTGATGTTCTGCTTTTACCAACTGACATGTGTCACATAGGGCAACATGTTCCGCGACATCTCGCTTCATGCCATACCACCAATACCTGCTCTTGAGGTCCTGGTACATCTTCGTACTCCCAGGATGAATGGAATAGTCAGAATCGTGAGCCTCCTTCAAAATCACTTCACGGATCTCCTTTACTTCAGGCACACAGATTCTTTTCCCGTGCCACACCGTACCTTGTTCATCCTCTCTGAAACCAGGAGCTTTATTTTCCTTGATGAGTTGTCTGATCTCTTGTATCTTCTCGTCATTCTTTTGACCCTCGCGTATGTCTCGCTCTAGCGTGGAGTCCACTTCCATGGCGATGGCTTCACCACTATTTACCAGGCATAGATTGAGTCTTATAATCTCGTCCTTCAACTCTGCAGGCATGTCCTTCAAGCTCAACTTATTGACCTGCACTTTCCGACTTAAAGCATCGGCCACAACGTTTGCTTTCCCAGGATGATAGTTGATGCCCACATCAAAGTCATTGATTAGCTCTAACCATCTCCTTTGTCTGAGGTTGAGATCTGGCTGTGTGAAAATGTACTTCAAACTCTTATGATCCGTATATATCTCCGTCCTCTTCCCCATCAAGTAGTGCCGCCAAATTTTCAACGCGTGTACCACTGCGGCTAGTTCTAGGTCAGGTGTAGGATAGTTCTTCTCGTGCTTCCGAAGCTTCCGGGATGCATAAGCCACGACATGCCCTTCTTGCATGAGAACACATCCCAACCCGTTTCCAGAGGCATCGCAGTACACCGTAAAGTTCTTCTGCATATCTGGCATAACTAGCACTGGGGCTGTTGTCAATCTTTTCTTTAACTCCTGAAAACTCGTCTCGCACTGCGGCGTCCATGTGAATGTGATTCCCTTCTCCAACAGTTTGGTGAGGGGTCTCGAGATCTTAGAGAATCCCTCAATAAACCGTCGATAGTATCCAACCAATCCCAAGAAGCTTCGATCTTCCCCGACATTTTCAGGGGTCTTCCACTTCTGTATATCCTCGATTTTGGCGGGATCTACGGAGATTCCTCCATCCGAGATTATATGTCCTAAGAAGGGAACTCTCTTCAGCCAAAACTCACACTTGCTCAACTTGGCATATAGTTGGTGTTCTCTCAGCCTCTGCAACACCAACCTTAGATGTTTCTCATGTTCTTCTTCATCTTTGGAGAAGACGAGAATGTCATCTGTGAAAACCACCACAAATTTGTCCAGATATTCCATGAATACCTTGTTGATGAGATACATGAAGTTTGCTGGGGCATTAGTTAGCCCGAAAGGCATAACAGTGTATTCATACAGTCCATACCGAGATACGAAAGCTGTCTTGGGAATATCAGATTGCCTTATCTTAAGTTGGTGGTACCCCGAACTGAGATCAATTTTCGAGAACACACAAGCTCCCCTCAACTTATCAAACAAGTCTTCAATGCGGGGTAATGGGTACTTATTCTTGATGGTTACCTCATTCAAGGCACGATAGTCCACGCATAACCTCTGGGTTCCGTCCTTCTTGGGCACAAATATGACCGGGGCTCCCCATGGTGAGGAACTAGGATGAATATACCCTTTCTCCGTCAATTCTCTCAAATGATCCGTGAGTTCTCCCAGCTGCTTGGATTCCATCCGATAAGGTCTCTTGTATATCGAAGCTGTTCTAGGCACTAGCTCAATTGCGAATTCCACTTCACGATCGGGAGGCATACCTGGCAACTCCTCCGGAAAAAACATCGGGATATTCCCTGATGGTCCTGAACTCCTCCACTTTCACCTCAACTTGATTTATTTTGACGTCCCTTCTAGGCTCTTGTATTGTTATAAACTTTACTTTTGTGCCACTAGGGTGCGTTAGTTCCACCGTTCTGGTCGAACAATGGATGATTCACTTATGTTTGGTCAACCAGTCCATGCCCAAAATAATATCAATCCCTTGGGAATCTATGACTATGAGGTTGGCTGTAAATACCACCCCATTAATGTCTAGATTCACCTTGGGACACACTTGTCTTGTCCTTATTTCTCCACCTGGAGAGTTTACTACTAGCATATGGTTCATTTGTGTTGTTGCTAAGTCATGCTTCTTAACAAACCCTTGAGCAATGAACGAGTGGGTAGCACCAGAATCAAACAGCAGGGTTGCCTTGTGTGAATTGGCAGGAAACTTACCAACTACCACGTCAGGTGCCTCTTGTGCTTCCTCCATGGTCACGTGGTTCACCCGTCCTCGCATTACATTCTGCTGTTGCGGCTGCGCGGGCTTCTTCTTTGGGCACTTATGGGCGTAGTGCCCCACTTCACCACAGTTAAAACATTGTACTCCAACCTTAGGTGCCTGGCCTTTGTTGTCTTGGTGTTGGTTTGGGGGCCCTTGCACTGCTGGTCGAGGTTGATATGTAGGGCGAGGCTGCTGTACAAACTGACGTTGTGGTGGTGCTGGTGCTGCCGGAGGCCTGAAGTTCGGGTTGTACCCTCTCGGTGCTGAGTAGGGTACCGCAGCACGGCTCGTCTGTCCTGCGGTTTGCTGCATCAGACGTGGGCGGGTGTTGCTACCCGAGGCTTGATGTGACCATCCGGCATTCCTCTTGTTCTCATTTTCCAAGGCCTTCAGCTTCCTTTCTACCACAAACGCTCTGTCCACCATCTTTTGGAAGCTTTCATACTCATTGGAGGACATTGCACACTGCATTTCTACGGTAAGTCCTTCCACGAAACAATCTTGTTTCTGCTCATCAGTCTCTATGTCCCGTGGGGCATAACGGGAGAGTTGGGTAAATTTAGTGAGGTATTCCCTCACAGTCATGTTACCTTGCTGCAACCCCAAAACTCCTTCCTCTTGTTTTTGAGTTCACCCCTTGGTATGTAATGGTTGCGGAAGCTACACTTGAACTCTTCCCAAGTGATGTTCTCAGGGTCATGATGGGCGGCCACGTAGTCGGTCCACCAATCAGCAGCAGGTCCATGCAATTGATGAGAGGCAAACAGCACCCTCTCATACCCTTGGCACTGTATGATCCTCATCGTGCTTTCAATGGTCTTTAGCCAATCATCTGCCTCCAGAGGTTCAGCAGCACTTGCAAACTTTGGAGGTTGAGTTCCTAGAAACTCACTCAACCTTGGTTGGCGTGGTGCAGCTTGTGGAGGTGGAACTTGATGCAAGTTGGCCACCACTTGAGTCAAGTTTTGTATGAGCTGATTTTGATTCTCAAGCATTTGGTGGATGGGATCAACTCCTTCACGGTGACCACCCCTGTCTTGGCCTCCAGAAATATGAGGGTTGCAGGCCTCATCGTTGTTGTTGGCGGGGTTGGCAGCACGACCTTTTCCTCTTCCAGCCATCTAGCATGATCAACCAAATGTTAATTTAAAGCATTACATATTATCTCACTACTTTCACTTGTTTGTACTTTGAAGTGTTGAAGCTTTGTTATACTATTCTGAGGGTTCATATCTCACACAAAAATAAATGCACTATTATTTCAGGTGGGTTCACACACCAAAGAAAAACAATTGAAGACGAGGCTGTGGACAATTGCTCATGGCTTCCACAACTCACGTCACACACCAAGCATTAACACACCATTAACTAACGTAACGACTCGACTATTCGACATCTTGCTAACTAAGGGAAAAACTCTACACTACTCGTATCACTGAGCTGGCTCCTCGGGATCTTCTTCATTATTGCGGCTGCCTTCTGACTCCGCTTTGGGTGGGGAGGCTGCTGGTGGAGAAGTGCGACGACGCCTGATCGCCCGGCGATCTGGGGAGTCAGGAGTCCATGTATCATTCACGGTGACACACAGTTCATTCCCATCTCCTCTTTCTCTCGCCCTCAAGCAGGCTCGCAGCAACGTCTCTGTTTCCTTCAGGGTGTCCCAAACATCCTGAAGCTCCTGCTGACACTCCTGCAGTCGATTGCTGAGCATAGCAGCATCCTCCAAGCACAAGTCCTTGTGCTCATGGGAAGTCCCTTGCTGCGCTGGCGGGTACTTATACTCCGTTGTACCACTCTCACGCTGGAGGACATACATGTACTCAGTCCTGTCTAGGTGTCGACGATAGATGTGACTCTGGCAGGTGATGACCTCCCAGGTGACATCCTTCTCCACATCGACCTGTGTCGCTCGACAAGCTATAGAGCGGTGGATCTTGAGCAGCTGATTTTCGTGGATAATCCTCATCTCTGAACTCCATTCTTCCCTCTTCTCACGGATGGTCCTGGTGGAGCTATAGTGTATGATTAGCTTGCCCGTATTGCCGGCGGCTTGGAGCATACATCGAAGACGGCGCAACAAGCCTCCTACTGCCAATCCGTAGGAAAGGTACGTCACCGGACGACTCTCCTCTCTTTGGGCAAGGGCAACTACGGGAACTCTCCCTCCTGTGGACTTGCGAGCGGTGCAAATCATGCGAACCATCTAAAACAGAAAGCATTTAAACTTAGGTTAGATAAACTTTTAAACAAAAATCCTATTTTTAATGAAAGTTGGGGTAATATGAAGAAAGTGACTCCATTAAATAATACTTTTCAACACACACCTTGTAAAATAGTTTTTAAGAAAATAGGGTCCTTAAATACGTCCATTTCTACCTAGGTCCACGTTCCTACGGGCAACCTTGGCTCTGATACCACTTCTGTCACACCCGGTTTCTCCGAAGAACAACAGAGTGAATATCACATGTATGCCAGGATCATTTTCTCATACATCTGATGACAAATAGTGAAGCATCATTTATTACAAGCCAGGTGTCGAATATAAATAAGTCTTACATATCGAATGTCTCGATGGACAATAATAAGTTCATCACAAGTAAATAAACCAGCAGCGGAATAATTATTCTCATGGACTCCACCACAGGCGTTGCCCGGGGACTCCATGAACCTAGAAACCTTCTTCGGGTCCAAAGTCTTGGTCATTAAACACCACTTCATTATCTTGACCTGAGCAGCAATATAAACCAACCAATATGCAAGTTTGAGTACCATTGGTACTCAGCAAGTGTGGGAAAGTTATGTCATGCATGGCTATAACAAGGAGAGATTGAACTCAGGGTTAAAGCACTACGCAATTAATACCTATCACCACCTACATTACTACACAGGTGAAATGGTCTCAATTTCCCATCCCATCATCATAATCAAATAACCATAACATCATTTCCAATGTTAAGCTCCCCGCTTAACATTCACACCCTCCAACGCCATCATACTCTAATCATGAATAAGTCCAAGCCGCTCTTGACCGTGAGCACGGCTGTCATGACAGTTTTGACTCTGCAGAGTTTGCACCACTGTACCCACATGTAGTGATTTCATCCCCCGTTGCCGGGTGGACTAAAAGAACCTCCATTATGCCAGTGGCTACGAACCACATTCACACTTCCCAGGTGTGTAGCCAGGAGATCACTACGAAGCCTTTACAAAGGGATTCCCGACGAGCGTGGGCCCACTGAGGTTTCACCCCTAACAGCATACAAGAGGCTCCAACCACGCTGCAGTGGCCCCCTCTTGAGCGTTGCGGTTCATATGGTAGTCCAGCTGACACCTACTCCCCGCACCATCTAACACACCCATACTACGCCGGGGATACACCTAATTAATTGGCCAAGCTGTCCCATCTCAGCATGTGGTTGGCACGGTAAAGCCAGGTTACATGCTCCATGAACCGGTCCTTAGGATCCAGGCAAGTACTAAACACAAACCCGAGTCTCGTGCACCCAGCACCAACCAAAACATCCAACTTGCCTTGATCCCTACCTATACATAACTCACAATATCTCATTCAAGAGTATGGTAAAATAAACTGATGATCTCATATCTCAAATATCCCATTCTAAGCATGGCTAAGCATAAGCATGTAAATAAATGACATGATAAAATAAATCCCAACCCAAGCTACAAGGAAACAAGGTAATGCAATTCTAGGGAAACTTCCTAGCATGGGTTTCATATTTTCAATTGACAATGCAAATAATTCTATCTACACATCCGAGTATAGGATCAAAGTGGTCAAGGACACTTGCCTTCTTCCTGCTACTCTGGGAATGGATAGTCCTGATCTTGAAAGGGAAGAACTTGCTCTGGTGCAGGTTCTACTCATACCATCACACATAGCAAAAGAAAACAACAATCCATAAGACATAGTTCACACTTTCACTTCATACAAACCACACATTCACATTTATGAAAGTCTTTCACATTTCTATGTGTTGTGGTTACTCTATGTGTGTTGATTTTGGGCTTACATGCACTTTTAAACATGTTCATATGTTTTCTAACTTTTGTATTCAGAGTTATGTTTGCACACTATTTATGAATTTCCAATTTGAACAAATTCCTTATACTCAATTGATACTCATCTTAACTACCAAGTATGCATGAAAGGTATTTTCCTACTTCATATGTGTCTTCAGACCTTCTACCAACCCTAAGCTGAATTATTTGGATTTTAGAAACTTCATTTATCATTTTCTAGTTATTTATCCTTAGCTTGCTATATTTTTCAGATTTATTTCCTATGCCTAAATGTGAAAATAGTAAGACACCTCATCTAAACAGAATAGGTTTTCGGTCTAAAATATATAATAATATATTTTTAAACTTCTCCTCTGATGTAAACTATTTTACATTTATTTTACTAATTTTCAGAATTATTCTCTACTTAAAATGTGTCCCTATAACTAATAAATGTGAATAATCAATTAAACAGATTCATTTCAGCCAAAAATCTATTTTTATCTCACTCCAAGGTTTTCTAAGTACTAGGAAAGTTTTTAATTTGAATTTGACAATAAAGTTGTCCCACCTTTTAAATTTTAAATACTAGCCACATATTCAAATTCCTAACTTTAATATCAAATAGGGTTAAAAAGGTAAACTCACCCCACTACAGGGTCCATTATATTATTTTAAGAATTTCCAGGGGTCTAACTACACTTAACAGAGGGGTATTTCCTAATTTTTATTAAGTCCATGGGCTAAAACTGATTTTTAAATGAATTTACATGATTTTCTGAAGTTCCAGGGGCTAGATCAGAAGTTTCCGGGGCTAGCGCTTATTTTCCGAGAACCCCAGGGGGTAGCGCGTAAGAATTCCAGTCTTTATAACGCGGGGCTGACGTGGACAGTCCGATTTAAAACAGACGGCTGAGATTATAACATCGAACCGGTACGCGTGCGATTTAAAATAGACGGCGCACAAGCGGCCACGTCGCTCTGATCGAGCACGGGCAGCGCTTCCCGGCGGCGCACGGCGGCGGGAGGCGGCGATCTCGCCGGAGAGTTTCGGATCTTCGTCAATTCTTCCTAGAACTATGATTTTATGGCATAGATCGGTAGAGGGGAGGTCGGGGATCTCACCTCAGGGGTTTTCTTGAGCTCGGAGGTACTGAAAAACGATCGGCGACGAGGTCCGAGGTGAATTCACGGCGAGGCTCATCGGCGCTGTGTTTGAACCGCAAATCACCGAGTTTTCTGCACCTGGAAGGTTTCTCGGAGGCGGTGGATCAAGACCAGCGAGTTAGATCAGATTCCCGAGCGTAGATCGGGCAAAATTCGCCGGAGGAGCTCGGGTTCTCACCGGAGAGAAAATCAGCGGATCGTAGCGAAAAACGGGACGATGCCGGGGTTTTTATAGACGGGGGAGGTCGGCGTTCGGTTGTGATCGAGTTTGCGTCGTCCCTGAACGAAATTCGGCTGGGATATGCGAGTATCCAGGGCGGTTTTGATTCGGGGGTGAGAAGAGTCCGGCCGAGCGCGGGCGCGAGCGCGAGGAGGAAGAAGGGTTGGCGGGCCCCGCGTGTCAGTGGGAAAGAGGGGGGCGCGCGGCTGCGGGCTGGCGCGGGGGATTAGTGGGCCGCCTGGTGGGTTTCGGCCCACTGGCCGGGGAGGTTTGTTTTTTTTCTTTTTCTTTTTCATTTCTATTTTGAGTTTAATTTGAATTCCAGTTTGAATTTGAATTTTTGCAATACATGCAATACGTCCAAAAATTTTTAAATTCCCCTCTTGATAGGATTTGGGGTGTTACAGCTCTACCCCCCTTAAAAGAAATCTCGTCCTCGAGATTGGTGTTTCTATGAAAACAATTCCAGAAATTGTGCCTTAAGCTCATCTTCTCGCTCCCAGGTGGCTTCCTCTTCTGAGTGATGCTTCCACTGCACCTTGCACATCCGGATTCTTTTATTTCTTGTGAGGCGTTCCATTGTCTCCAAAATCTTGGATGGTTGCTCGGCGTAAGACAGATCCTCAGCTACTTCAACCTCATTCATGGGTAGCATCTCTTCAGGTGTCCTAAGACATTTCTTGAGCTGTGACACATGGAATACATCGTGCACATCCGATAGGCGAGCCGGTAATTCTAGCTGATACGCC
The DNA here is from genome assembly GCA_030760725.1 of Neostapfia colusana. NCBI lineage: Eukaryota > Viridiplantae > Streptophyta > Magnoliopsida > Poales > Poaceae > Neostapfia > Neostapfia colusana. Next base: position 33,474,389 of record JASWHV010000007.1, read on the forward strand.
ACTTCGCCTTTCCTCTCCAGAACTTGAAAGGGTCCGATGTATCGAGGCGATAATTCCCCTTTCACCTTGAACCGACGAAGTCCTCGGATAGGGGACACCTTGAGATAGACATAGTCCCCCACGTTGAAAACGAGCTCTCTTCTCCGAACATCGGCATAGCTCTTTTGTCGTGTCTGTGCTATCCTCAAGTTGTTGCGAATTTCCCTCACTTTTGCCTCGGCTTCTTGTAGTACTTCAGGACCAAACACTTTACTTTCCCTTGTTTGGTTCCAAAATAGGGGAGTTCTGCACTTCCTCCCATACAAAGCTTCGAACGGTGACATCTTCATACTAGCCTGATAGCTGTTGTTATAGGAGAATTCCGCATACGGTAAGTTCTTGTCCCAACTCCGTTTGTTTTTGAGTGCACATGCCCTCAGCATATCCTCAAGAATCTGATTGGTTCTTTCCGTCTGCCCGTAAGTTTGGGGATGATAGGCAGAACTAAAGTTCAGATGGTTTCCCATGGTTTCGTGCAACTTCTGCCAGAACCTCGAGGTGAATTGTGTTCCTCGATCCGACACTATCTTCTTCGGCACTCCATGGTAACACACGATCCTTGACATGTACAACTCCGCCAATTTGGATCCGTTGTAGCTTTCCTTCACGGGGATGAAGTGAGCTACCTTGGTTAGCCTGTCGATGATGACCCATACTGAATCATATCCTGATTAGGTCCTAGGCAATCCCACTATGAAATCCATGCCGATTTCTTCCCATTTCCATTCAGGCACTTTGAGTGGTTGCAATAATCCCGCGGGTCGTTGATGTTCTGCTTTTACCAACTGACATGTGTCACATAGGGCAACATGTTCCGCGACATCTCGCTTCATGCCATACCACCAATACCTGCTCTTGAGGTCCTGGTACATCTTCGTACTCCCAAGATGAATGGAATAGTCGGAATCGTGAGCCTCCTTCAAAATCACTTCACGGATCTCCTTTACTTCAGGCACACAGATTCTTTTCCCGTGCCATGCCGTACCTTGTTCATCCTCTCTGAAACCAGGAGCTTTATTTTCCTTGATGAGTTGTCTGATCTCTTGTATCTTCTCGTCATTCTTTTGACCCTCGCGTATGTCTCGCTCTAGTGTGGCGTCCACTTCCATGGCGATGCCTTCACCACTATTTACCAGGCATAGATTGAGTCTTATAATCTCGTCCTTCAACTCTGCAGGCATGTCCTTCAAGCTCAACTTATTGACCTGCACTTTCCGACTTAAAGCATCGGCCACGACGTTTGCTTTCCCAGGATGATAGTTGATGTGCACGGCGGCGGGAGGCGGCGATCTCGCCGGAGAGTTTCGGATCTTCGTCAATTCTTCCTAGAACTGTGATTTTATGGCATAGATCGGTAGAGGGGAGGTCGGGGATCTCACCTCGGGGGTTTTCTTGAGCTCGGAGGTCCCGAAAAGCGATCGGCGACGAGGTCCAAGGTGAATTCACGACGAGGCTCGTCCGCGCTGTGTTTGAACCGCAAATCACCGAGTTTTCTGCACCTGCAAGGTTCCCCGGAGGCGGTGGATCAAGACCAGCGAGTTAGATCAGAATTCCCGAGCGTAGATCGGGCAGAATTCGCCGGAGGAGCTCGGGTTCTCACCGGAGAGAAAATCGGCGGATCGTGGGGAAAAACGGGACGATGCCGGGGTTTCTATAGACGGGGGAGGGCGGCGTTCGGTTGTGATCGAGTTTGCATCGTCCACGAACGAAATTCGGCTGGGATACGCGAGTATCCGGGGCGGTTTCCATTCGGGGGTGAGAAGAGTCCGGGCGAGCGTGGGCGCGAGCGCGAGGAGGAAGAAGGGTTGGCGGGCCCCGCGTGTCAGTGGGAAAGAGGGGGGCGCGCGGCTGCGAGCTGGCGCGGGGGATTAGTGGGCCGGCTGGTGGGTTTAGGCCCACTGGCCGGGGAGGTTTGTTTTTTTTTTTCTTTTTCTTTTTCATTTCTGTTTTGAGTTTAATTTGAATTCCAGTTTGAATTTGAATTTTTGCAACACATGCAATACGTCCAAAAAATTTTAAATTCCCCTCTTGACAGGATTTTGGGGTGTTACACTCATGTCAATCTTTCCTAGGGTCCACTGATGCTCTATGGCCTTTTGCTCAATCGTTTGGGGCGCTAGGAAGGCCTGCTAACACGGCCGAAGTTCTTCCGAAGCCGCCGCTCATCGCCAGCCGTGTTCCGGTGATTGTCATGACGAGCTGAGCCCAGCATCGTGTTTCCTGGATGGATTTAGGCAGAGATGGCCAAGATCATGAAGTTTGGCACACAGCAGGAGCCCTCCGGCGAGCACTCCGGCGAGGGGGGCGGCGGCCGAGCGCGGGAGGCCGGAGGTAGACGAAGCCCCCGGTCCCACGTGTCAGCGGCCGATATTTTAAAACCGGGATTTGCTGTGGCACCGGATCAGGTGTGGCTGCACGTGAAAGATTCCGTAGCCCCGTGTGTCGACCGCTGAGAAGTTGACACGTAGCCCCGGTCCCACGCACAGTGATTTAAACATTTCCCCGATTTTCAGATTTAGTTCAAACTTCAAACCCACATAACTTTGGCTAGGAAACTCCAAATCGAGTGAAACAAATTTTGTTTGATTCAGCTCTCTGAGTACTTTACAACAAATCAAGTTTCACTTCATGAAAACCCTTAGTTCTCCAGAATTAATTCTTCAAAATTTAAACTGTTTAGAATTTTAACTGGAGAATCCTTTGGAGGAAAATTCTGAAATTTTTCTTATATGTTCACCAAAGTATCCCTGACCTACCCTAAAAAGTTCAGATCCATTGGAGCTCATTTGATGCACCTTATGGTGTGATTAAAAAAACTGTTCCAGAGAAAATGGAAAATATCCAGAAACATTTTCAGAATTTCCCTGAAATTGTTTAGCTCATATCTTTAGCTAGGAACCCTCAAATTGAGTGAAACTAACTCCACTAGAACACTATAAAATCTATTTTCCAGAAAGCCATTGCTTGCTCAATGAAAACCCCTAGAATACCCTAGGCGCGCCAATTAAGGCCAAATACATAATTATTTGTGGAGAGCTCTAATGAGCTTTGCTGTAAATGAAACTTGGTCAAGCCTCTGTTTAGGTTGTATCCAAACCACAGTAAAAATTTCAGAGTCATTGGGTCTGTTTAGCAAGACTTATAGCTCTCACAAGTTTAAACTTCAATTCAAATGCATCTAAATTGACACATGTTTATAGTTATCATATGTAGTCGCTAAGGTTGAGGAGAAACCCGAAGTCTTAGACTTTGTCACTCCATAAGAGCAGCTAGCCTACGACCAAGAGCAGCAAGGCAAGCTCCGGTTTGCATTAACCCGTTTTACAATTTTTTACTGTTTTGAGAACTTACTTTGAGCACCCACTTACTTCTTGCATTAGAGTCTTGATTGAAACCCAAATGCATAGCCAAGAAAACCCTGGGTTGGGGTTAGGATTGAAAACCTCATTAGCTACTGCAATGCTAAGATAGTGTAGGATTTGGTACAAGTTGAGTAGTTGGAACTGCTCGCAAGAATAGGCTAGAGGCACATCGCTCGGGTAAAGATAGCAAATGAAACACATGGCAAGAAAAATGAGACCGAGCGGAGAGTAAGGGCAACAGGACTTTGGGGCCTGGGTGCTATAGCTCTGATTGTGTCGATTAAGGACCGAGCCGTGTGCGGGCCTGTTGAACAAGCTACAACAGTACCAAAGACCTACCAGCTATATGGGAACTGGGAAACTGATGTAACTCGGGTAGCTGAGAATTGAGGCATTGCCTGTCGTTCAGAGGGTAGATTGATAGCTTGAGGTATAAATCGGCTGGCGGCACTGTGGATGCGCGCACAGAGACCTCTTGCTCGGGACGATAGGACCGGTTCAATATTTGGCTAACGGGTGAAAGGTGGTTGCGTACAACGTCCGTGATGGTTGCTGTAGGCAACATCGAGTACGGGTGTACGTGACGGGTTATTTGGGTAACCCTGCAGGTGTAAATCGATTATAATCGCCGACCCCCGCGGTCAGTGAGTACCACTTGTTCACTGTACCGTGACGTAGAAAGAATAGGCTAGATACATGTTAAAAGTTTGCTGATTTGAAAGTTATACCTTGCTTGTTAATGTCTTGTTGTAGTTTAGAGCTAATTAAAGTTCTTTCCAACTTTGGGCAAAGTACATGAGAGAAATGTGTTTCTTGTTTGATTGCGGCTCTCTCTTGTGCCTTCGCGTAAGGTTCTCCACAACCTGCTGCAAAAACTTGAAAGTAAGGTTCAAATAATTAGGCGACTCCTTTGCAAATTGTTTACCTCATGTACCCTAAATCCTTCATGTAGAAGTTTCATGTATAGGAGAGACGGGTCAGTCTTGCTGAGCCATGGTGCTCACTGCTTGTGTTTGAAGCTTTTGCAGGAGTTTATGAGGAAGGGACTCCCGAGGAGGAGACGGAACCCCAAGAGGGAAATCCCGTCGAATGGGAGTCGTGCACGCCGCCGTGTTAGTGTGCGTGTGTTCTAGTGGGGACACGTTCACGGGCTGAACATGAACTCGATGCGTAGTCTATGCCCGCGAGTGTAGACAGAACATATTTTGTTGTACAAATGTTCATAAACCTGTTTATGCAATAAAACTTTGCTTCCGCTTTGTATCTTTGATGTGCGTTATCCGGTACTGTGCAACGCAGCACCCCTCAGCATGATCCTGGCTCGATAAGGCCGTGGGGCCACATCAGCCTGGTATTAGAGCTCGCTTGAGGTTTAACGCACTAAAAAGGTCATCTTCTTAAAAAATTCGGTGAGGAACGAGTTAGTAGCCCATATAAGGATGTTATTAGTGTATAGAAAGTGGCATACTAACCTATTTGATTATGTCAGAAAATCGTGCATCTCGGGACACTTATGTCTTGGGGGGGGTGCACATAAACGATGTCCACCAGTGCGCACAAGCTGAAGGGTGGAGCCCCACGGGTGGCAGGTAACCCGCTTTAATATCCTCTACAACTTTTCATGTCATTTGTGGTATTCGAGAAACGTCTGTCCCTGGTGTGCTTTGGGCAATTTGGGAGACCCCGTCACGTGGTCAGTAACATGAACACGTAGCTCAAGGCGTGCTTGGCTTGAGAACATCCGGGCGAGTGATGACGGTCGGATGTATGAACTGTATGGATACCGGGCTCGGTGTGCAGCCGAGTCTCACGATTGTATGAGTTATTTGCAGGTAGTCTAACCTCGAAACGGTAGACATGTAGCACGCGTGTGTGAGAGACATTTAGTGCCACTGAACTAACAAAGCCGGCTAAGTCTGGTATAGGTTTTTCTTTGTGAGGACGTAGTACCGACATGATCTGGTGACACATCGACGTCACACCCCACTAAATGAGCAACTGCATTGTAAAACTTGAAAGTTTTAATCCAGAGCACTAAAATTTGATGTAACTCATTCCCTTAATCAGGATATTCAAAGTTAACAAGTTTTCAACTTATAGGATACTAAGGACAGAGTCCCCTGTTTTCAGCTGAATTAAGGCTGAAGTTAATCAGAGGTTAGAGGTTGAGTTCTTTTGAGGTTTGGATCATATGATACATCTATGGAAATATTTGGAAGAGCTTTACAACTTTTATGTTGATGTCCAGAGGTGTTTAATCCCTTAACCAGTCGAAAATACAGTAGCGTTGAAACTGTCCAGAAAACAGGGCAGAGCAAACACTCTCTGTAACTCTCTGTAAATTGAGCATAACTTCCTGCATAAAAACCAAAAATAGAAAATGAGGTAGTTCTGGAAAGTTCATGAGATGGGTTACAACTTTGTAACAGAAAGTTTTGTCAGATTTGGTGTAGAATTAAATGGAATTCTTGAATCATATCGGTACATCAAGCAGGGAGGTGCTGTCCAATTTTCTCCAGAAATTATGTCAACTTTGAAATCTCATAAATTTTGAACCAGGACAGATCTTAGGTCAAGCAAACACTTTATGGAAAGCTATTGAAGTTAGATTTAACTTTTATGTTGAGCTCCAGAATTGGTTTTGCCATTAGCACGGTCTAAATCAGGTTGAAATGGAAACTGGTCAGGGCTGTCAGATTGGACAGCAGATCAGCAGTCAAATTTGTTTAAGTTTGAACTATGTTTCCAAGTTTTATGAGTTTAATGACATGTTTTATGTTATAACTCAATGGTTTACTTTTCAAATAAATATTTGACATTTCTCAAATATGTTTCTACAGATGACAGCAGATAAACAATTAGAGAACGGTTGGGTGGTGTCCCACTGTTCTCACCGCAGCGGTTATCCGGAAGTGTTGAGGCAAATGCTTTAATATTTCGGGTATGTCGAGATGCCACAGTACCTTGCTAAGGAAGAAGGCGAGGAGGGGAACAAGATGTGGAAGATCCATGTCAAAGTTCCTGCAGGACCTACGCCACCCGGTTGGGCGCCGTTCACCGTTACGGTGAGGGGCAGACACCCGGAGGATATGTGGCAAGTGGCAGCCCGCGACACCATGTCACGTTTCTGCCAACTACACGTGAGAGCTATGGAGGGCACTCCATACACGATCGTTCCAGTGGAGGGTCAAGCTAATCATGTGTGGGGGGAAAGGTATATGAAGGCAACCGATCCGGGTTGCCCAAGGTACAACCCCGCGGAGGCAAACCTCAGCCTCCAAGTGAGGGCGGGAAAGGCCGTCATGGACAGCCAAGCTGTTCATATGGAATGTCTTGCCGTGAAGCTCTAGGAGAGCAACAGCCATGGAGATCATTTTGAGAGTGCTCACAGCGCACTCCGCAATGTTCTCCTTCCGACGATAAAGCGACTGAACGAACAACATAATCAGTTGCATCGTCTGATGAAGGCGAAGAAGAAAAGCCGTGTCGACATCACGGCTTTGCAACAACAGGTGCAGGCCCTGACCCAGCAGAATGAGGTCCTCACTCAAGAGCGGGATGACGCTATTGAGGAGGGGCAAGGCTGGGAAGAGGACTACAACCAGGCCATGGACGAGGTGCACGCGTTGCAGGACCTCGTACCTCCGGTAATGGGCATACCGGTGGTAGGTGCCGTACCCGTGGTTTTGGGTCTTCTGGCAATGGGCGAACCTCAATCGGAAGAGGAGGTTATGGACCCGGACCCACCAGCAGAGGTAGCGCAGGGAAAGTGCATCTAGGCATCCCTTATGGGTTTTGGTTGATTTATGACAAACAAATGAGACCCTAACAAAATCGTTGAGATGAGTGCAGGTTTTTAAAGAAATTAGGAAGAAAGCGCGAAAAGAAAGGAGAATGAGGATCTAAAATGATAAGAGCTCAGGAGATGAAAAGATTAGATTACTTAGTTTTGAGTGTGTTGGAGAAACACACCCCAAGAGCTCAAGTGAAAGAAATCACACTAATTGCACAAAAATTAGCATGTGTGGACTAGTCCGATATCAACTGGACTAGTCCGATTTCTCTCTGACTAGAAAACGGACTAGTCCGATATGGACCGAACTAGTCCGATTTGTCTCTGAGTAGACAATGGACTAGTCCGCACTCTTATGGATTAGTTCGGTATCTCACAACACTTAGGATTTTCCACACGCCGCACACCAGAATAGTCCGGAGTCCACCACGGACTAGTCCGTACATCGCAAACCCTAACGGTAACCTTTGGAAACCCTAGTATAAATAGAGGTGTACGGCCATACTACCACAAAGACTCGACCCCCTGCTCCGTCACACCTTCCAAGAGCCCAAAATTCACATCTCTCCACACATTCTAACCCCAAAAGGATCAAATCCTTGAAGATTAGCAATTGATCAAAGGAGAGACTTGTTCTACACATATTGAGCTCTTGGGTTTGATCTCTCGCACACTCTTGTTCATTTATTGTACATCTTTTGAGTGTGCTTGGTGGTATTCATTCATTGTAATTATTGAGGAGCCCTCAACTTGTGAGAAGGCCCCTTGAATGATTTATTTGCCCTTTGTGATTAGTGGAAGAGAATCGGCCTCCGTGGCGATTCTACAAGGGTAGGGTTGGTGAAGACCTGGTCATTCGTGGACTCCTCAACGGGGACGTAGATTTCCTTCGTGGAATCAAACCTCGGGATAAAATCTTGTCTCTTGCTCTTGTGTTTTATTGTTCATCATATTCTAGGGTTTACTTAATCTTGTATAATTCACGTTGAAACATTGAAACTAAAGTTGATCTCTGTCGTTCATTGTTTCACTGTTGTAATACATCTAAGTTCCCAATTAATTTCTGCTGCATGGGGTACTAGAAGTGAAAATATTGATCAACCTTGATCTTTCTAGTCCACACATACCGGACTAGTCCGCACAGTACCGAACTAGTCCGATTTGTCTCTTAGTAGACAACGGACTAGTCCGCACTCTACCAGACTAGTCCGATTTCCCTGTATTTGATAAATCTATTAAGTGTTTCAGGGATTAACAAAGAATCGAAAAGCCTATTCACCCCCTCTATGCTACATTCAATTGGTATCAGAGCAAACTCTTCAAAAGAGACTCACCGCTCGAAGAGACGATGTCGGACATCAAGGATGTACACAAGAAGATCGATGATGAAAAGGGTGATGATGAAAGGACTCCAAAGCTAAAGAAGCTACTCGATGCCATTCAAGATAGTGAGGACGATGATGAGGAGGTGCTCCAACTCAAGGCTCTTCTACGAAAGAAGGCACTCTCCCCAAAAGGGAAGAAGAAGATCAATGATGAAAAGAAGAAGAAAGGGGGTAGTCACACAGACTACTCCCGATATCCTTTTGACTATGAACGTTTGAATTCTAACAATAGTCATTACTTATCAATTCCTCTAGGGAAAGCATCTTACTTTGATGGCAATGACTATTCAATGTGGAGACAAAACATGAAAATGCACCTTATATCTCTTAACGCAAGTGTGTGGCATATGGTGTGTACAGGGATAGATATCCCGAATGATGATGAAGAGCTGACTCCAAGCCAAGAACAAGCCATTCATCGGAATGCTCAAGCTGTAGCTGTGATCACGTCTTTACTGAGCTGAGACGAGTTCACCAAGGTGGATGGACTCGAAATTGACAAGGAGATATGGGACACACTACAAACCGCACATGAAGGTGACCGTCATGTACGCGAAGCCAAGATAGAAATGATTGAAGGTGAATTGGGAAGATTCGTAATAGAAGAAGATGAATCACCACAATATATGTACAATTGACTGAAGAATCTTATCAACAAAGTCCGAGCTTATGGCAGCAAAAAGTGGAATGATCATGAGGTCGTGAAGTTGATTCTCAGAGCATTCATGGCTCGCAACGTGACTCTTTGCTCTATCATTAGAGAAAGCCCCGGGTATCAGAAAATGACCCCAGACGAACTTCTTGGCAAGATCATCAACTTTGAAATGATGGAGAAGCAAGCCAAGCATGTCAAGGAAATTGCCAATCTCACCTCGGCAAAAAAGAAAGGAGTTGCTTTGAAGTCAACTTGTAAACCCGTATCAAAAGAAGCTCGATAAGCTCATGGAGAAGATGACAGTTGTCACACCTGGTTTTTCCGAAGAACAACCGAGTGAATATCACATGTATGCCAGGATCATTTTCTCATACATGTGATGACAAATAGTGAAGCATCATTTATTACAAGCCAGGTGTCGAATATAAATAAGTCTTACATAGCAAATGTCTCGTTGGACAATAAAAAGTTCGCCACAAGTAAATAAACTAGCAGCGGAATATTATTCTTGAGGGCTCCGTCACAGGCGTTGCCCGGGGGTCTCCATGAACCTAGAAACCTTCTTCGGGTCCAATGTCTTGGTCATTATACACCACCTCATTATCTTGACCTGAGCAGCAATATAAACCAACAAATATGCAAGGTTGAGTACCAATGGTACTCAGCAAGTGTGGGAAAATTATATCATGCATGGCTAGAGCAAGGAGAGGTTGAACTCATGGTTAAAGCACTACGCAATTAATACCTATCACCTTAGCTTATTAAGCACCTACATTACTACACAGGTGAAATGGTCCCAATCTCCCAACCCATCATCAAAATCAAGTAACCATAACATTATTTCTGATGTTAAGCTCCCCACTTAACATCCACAACTTCCAAAATCATCAATCCTCTAATCATGAATAAGTCCAAGCTGCTCTTGACCGTGAGGACGGCTGTCATGACAGTTTTGACTCTGCAGAGTTTGTACCACTGTACCCACATGTAGTGATTTCATCCCCCGTTGCCGGGTGGACTAAAGAACCTCCATTATGCCAGTGGCTACGAACCACATTCACACTTCCCAGGTGTGTAGCCAGGAGATCACTACGAAGCCTTTACAAAGGGATTCCCGACGAGCGTGGGCCCACTGAGGTTTCACCCCTAACGGCATACAAGAGGCTCCAACCCCGCTGCAGTGGCCCCCTCTTGAGCCTTGCGGTTCATATGGTAGTCCAGCTGACACCTACTCCCCGCACCATCCAACACACCCATACTACGCCGGGGATACACCTAATTAATTGGCCAAGCTGCCCCATCTCAGCATGTGGTTGGCACTGTAAAGCCAGGTTACATGCTCCATGAACCGGTCCTTAGGATCAAGGCAAGTACTAAACACAAACCCGAGTCTCGTGCACCCAGCACCAACCAAAACATCCAACTTGCCTTTATCCCCACCTCTACATAACTCACAATATCTCATTCAAGAGTATGGTAATATAAACTGATGATCTCATATCCCAAATATCCCATTCTAAGCATGGCGAAGCATTTGCATAATAATAAATGACATGATAAAACAAATCCCAACCCAAGCAACAAGGAAACAACGTGATGCAATTCTAGGGAAACTTCCTAGCATGGGTTTCATATTTAACTTGACAATGCAAATAATTCTATCTACACATCCTAGCATAGGATCAAAGTGGTCAAGGACACTTGCCTCCTTCCTGCTGCTCTTGAAATGGGTAGTCCTGGTCTTGGAAAGGAATAACTTGCTCTTGAGCAGGTTCTACATCATACCATCACACATAGCAAAAGAAAAACAACAATCCATAAGACATGGTTCACACTTCCACTTCATACAAACCACACATTCATATTTATGAAAGTCATTCTCATTTCTATGCGTTGTGGTTACTCTATGTGTGTTGATTTTGGCTTACATGCACTTTTAAACATGTGCATATGATTTCTACTTTTGCATTCATATTTATGTTTGTATATAATATATGAGTTTCCAATTTAAATAAATTCCTTATATTTTCAGATTTATTTTCAGATTTATTTTCCTATGCATAAATGTGTACTTTATTATGAAAATAGTAAGACACATCATCTAAACAGAATAGGTTCTGGTCCTAAATAATTTAATAACATATTTTAACCTTTGCCTCTGATGTAAACTATTTCACAATTATTTTCCCTCTTTCCTAGAACTATTCTTTACTTAAAAATGTGTCCCTAAATGTGAATAATAAATTAAACAGATTCAATTCAGCCCAAAATATGTTTTTATCTCACTCCAAAGTTTCCTAAATACTGAGAAAGTCTTTAATTAAATTTTGACAATATGTTTGTCCCACTTTTTAATTTTTAAACACTAGCCACATATTCAATTTCCTAAATTAAATACTAAACAGGGCTAAAAAGGTAAACTCACCCCACTACAGGGTCTATAATATTATTTTCAGAATTTCCAGGGGTCTAGCTACACTTATCAGGGGAGTTTTTCTTAATTTTTATTAAGTCCAGGGGCTAAAACTGATTTTTAAATGAATTTACATGATTTTCTGAAGTTCCAGGGGCTAGATCAGAAGTTTCCGGGGCTATCTCTTATTTCCCGAGAACCCCAGGGTGTAGCACGTAAGATTTCCAGTCTTTATAACGCGGGGCTGACGTGGACCGTCCGATTTTAAACCGACGGCTGAGATTATAACGTCGAACCGGTACGCGGGGATTTAAACTCTACCGTGCGATTTAAAATAAACGGCGCACAAGCGGCCACGTCGCTCTGATCGAGCGCGGGCGGCGCTGCCGGCGGCGCACGGCGGCGGGAAGCGGCGATCTCGCCGGAGACTTTCGGATCTTCGAGAATTCTTCCTAGAACTGTGATTTTATGGCATAGATCGGTGGAGGGGAGGTCGGGGATCTCACCTCGGGGGTTTTCTTGAAGTCAGAGGTCCTGGAAGGTGATCGGCGACGAGGTCCGAGGTGAAACCACGGCGAGGCTCGTCGACGCTGCGTTTACACCGCAAGTCACCGAGTTTTCTGCACCTGCAAGGTTCCCCGGAGGCGGTGGATCAAGACCAGCGAGTTAGATCGGAATTTCCGAGCTTAGATCGGCCAGAATTCGCCGGAGAAGTCTCGGTTCTCACCGGAGGAAAATCGGCGGATCGCGTGGAAAAAACAGAACGAGGCCGGGGTTTTTATAGACGGGGAAAGGCGGCGGGGTGGTTTAGATCAAGTCCGCGTCGCCTACGAACGGAATTCAGCGGGGATGCGCAGGAATCCGGGTCGGTTTTGATCCGGGGTGAGAGAATCCCGGCGTGGGCGCGAGGTAGAAGAAGGGCTGGCGGGCCCCGCCTGTCAGTGGGAGGGAGCGGCGCGCGCGGCTGCGGGCTGGCGCGGCGCTGGTTGGGCCGGCTGGTGGGTTGCGGCCCACTGGCCGGTTTTTTTCTGTTTTCTCTTTTTCTTTTTCTATTTCTTTTCTGATTTGAGTTTAATTTGAATTCCAGTTTGAATTTGAATTTTTGCAAAACATGCAACACGTCCAAAAATTTTTAAATTCCCCTCTTAACATGATTTAGGGTCTTAACAAAATTTTGGGGTGTTACAGCTCTGCCCCACTTAAAAGAAATCTCGTCCTCGAGATTGGAGTTCTAAGAAAACAATTCCGGAAATTGTGCCTTTAGCTCATCTTCCCGCTCCCAGGTGGCTTCCTCTTCTGAGTGATGCTTCCACTGCACCTTGCACATCCGGATTCTTTTATTTCTGGTGAGGCGTTCCATTGTCTCCAAAATCTTGTATGGTTGCTCGGCATAAGACAAATCCTCAGCTACGTCCACTTCATTCATGGGCAACACCTCCTCAGGCGTCCTCAGGCATTTCTTGAGTTGTGACACATGGAATACATCGTGCACATCCGATAGACGAGCCGGTAATTCTAATTGATACGCCACTTCGCCTTTCCTCTACAAAACTTGAAAGGGTCCGATGTATCGAGGTGACAACTTCCCTTTCACCTTGAACCGACGAAGTCCTCTGATAGGGGACACCTTGAGATAGACATAGTCCCCCACGTTGAAAACGAGATCTCTTCTTCGTACATCGGCATAGCTCTTTTGGCGTGTCTGTGCTATCCTCAAGTTATTGCGAATTTCCCTCACCTTCGCCTCGGCTTCTTGTAGTACTTCTGGACCAAACACTTTACTTTCCCCTGTTTGGTTCCAAAATAGGGGAGTTCTGCACTTCCTCCCGTACAAAGCTTCAAACGGTAACATCTTCATACTAGCTTGATAGCTATTGTTATAGGAAAACTCCGCATACGGTAAGTTCTTGTCCCAACTCCGATTGTTTTTGAGTGCACATGCCCTCAGCATATCTTCAAGAATCCGATTGGTTCTTTCCGTCTGCCCGTCAGTTTGGGGATGATAGGCAGAGCTGAAATTCAGATGGGTTCCCATGGTTTCATGCAACTTCTGCCAAAACCTCGAGATGAACTGTGTCCCTCGATCCGACACAATCTTCTTTGGCACTCCATGGTAACACACGATCCTTGACATGTACAGCTCTGCCAATTTGGATCCGCTGTAGCTTTCTTTCACGGGGATGAAATGAGCTACCTTGGTTAGCCTATCAATGATGACCCATATTGAATCATATCCTGATTGGGTTCTAGGCAATCCCACGATGAAATCCATGCTGATTTCTTCCCATTTCCATTCAGGCACTTTGAGTGGTTGCAATAATCACGTGGGTCGTTGATGTTCTGCTTTCACCAACTGACATGTGTCACATAGGGCAACATGTTCCGCAACATATCGCTTCATGCCATACCACCAATACCTGCTTTTGAGGTACTGGTACATCTTCGTACTCCCAGGATGAATGGAATAGTCAGAATCGTGAGCCTCCTTCAAAATCAATTCACGAATCTCCTTTACTTCAGTCACATAGATTCTTTTCCCGTGCCACACCGTTCCTTGTTCATCCTCTCTAAAACCCGGAGCTTTATTTTCCTTGACGAGTTGTCTGATCTCTCATATCTTCTCATCATTCTTTTGACCCTCGCGTATGTCTCGCTCTAGTGTGGAGTCCACTTCCATGGCGATGGTTTCACCACTATTTACTAGACATAGATTGAGCCTTATAACCTCGTCCTTCAATTCTGCAGGCATGTCCTTCAAGCTCAACTTATTGACCTGCACTTTCCGACTCAAAGCATCGGCCACGACGTTTGCTTTCCCGGGATGATAGTTGATGCCCACATCAAAGTCATTGATTAGCTCTAACCATCTCCTTTGTCTGAGGTTGAGATCTGGCTGTGTGAAAATGTATTTCAAACTCTTATGATCCGTATATATCTCGGTCCTCTTCCCCATCAAATAGTGCCGCCAAATTTTCAACGCGTGTACCACTGCGGCTAGTTCTAAGTCATGTGTAGGATAGTTTTTCTCGTGCTTCCGAAGCTGCCGGGATGCATATGCCACGACATGCCCTTCTTGCATGAGAACACATCCCAACCCGTTTCCAGAGGCATCGCAGTACACTGTGAAATTCTTCTGCATATCTGGCATAACCAATACTGGGGCTGTTGTCAATCTTTTCTTTAGCTCCTGAAAACTCGTTTCGCACTGTGGCGTCCATGTGAATGTGATTCCCTTCTCCAACAGTTTGGTGAGAGGTCTCGACATCTTGGAGAATCCTTCAATAAACCGTCGATAGTATCCAGCCAATCCCAAGAAGCTTCGAACTTCCCCGACATTCTCAGGGGTCTTCCACTTCTGGATATCCTCGATTTTGGTGGGATCTACGGAGATTCCTCCCTCCGAGATTATATGTCCTAAGAAGGGAACTCTCTTCAGCCAAAACTCACACTTGCTCAACTTGGCACATAGTTGGTGTTCTCTCAGCCTCTGCAACACCAACCTTAGATGTTTCTCATGTTCTCCTTCATCTTTGGAGAAGACGAGAATGTCATCTATGAAAACCACCACAAATTTGTCCAGATATTCCATGAATACCTTGTTCATGAGATACATGAAGTATGCCGGGGCATTAGTTAGCCCGAAAGGCATGACAGTGTATTCATACAGTCCGTACCGAGATACGAAAGCTGTCTTGGGAATATCAGATTGCCTTATCTTGAGCTGGTGGTATCCCGACCTGAGATCAATTTTCGAGAACACACAAGCTCCCCTCAACTGATCAAACAAGTCTTCAATGCGGGGTAATGGGTACTTGTTCTTGATAGTTACCTCATTCAAGGCACGATAATCCATGCATAACCTTTGGGTTCCGTCCTTCTTGGGCACAAATATCACCGGAGCTCCCCATGGTGAGGAACTAGGACGAATATACCCCTTCTCCGTCAATTCTCTTAAATGGTCCTTGAGTTCTTCTAGCTGCTTGGAGTCCATCTGATAAGGTCTCTTGTATATCGGGGATGTTCCAGGTACTAGCTCAATTGCGAATTCCACTTCACGATCGGGAGGCATACCTGGCAACTCCTCCGGAAAAACATCTGGATATTCCCTGATGGTCCTGATTTCCTCAACTTTCACCTCAACTTGATTTAATTTAATGTCCCTCCTAGGCTCGTGTATTGTTATGAACTTTACTCTTGTGCCACTAGGGTGAGTTAGTTCCACCGTTCTGGTCGAACAATGGATGATTTCTTTATGTTTGGTTAACCAATCCATACCCAAAATAATATCTATCCCTGGTGAATCTATCACTATGAGGTTAGCAGTAAATACTACCCCATTAATGTCTAGGTTCACTTTGGGACACACTTGTCTTGTCCTTATTTCTCCACCCGGAGAGTTTACGGCTAGCATATGGTTCATTTGTGTTGTTGCTAGGTCATGCTTCTTACAAACCCTTGAGCAATGAATGAGTGGGTAGCACCAGAATCAAACAGCAGGGTTGCAATGTGTAAATTGGCAGGAAACTTACCAACTACCACGTCGGGTGCCTCTTGTGCTTCCTCCATAGTGACGTGGTTCACCCGTCCTCTCATTACATTCTGCTGTTGTGGCTGCGTGGGCTTCTTCTTTGGGCACTTGTGGGCGTAGTGCCCCACTTCTCTGCAGCTAAAACATTGCACCCCAACCTTAGGTGCCTGGCCTTTGCTGTCTTGGGGTTGGTTTGGGGGTCCTTGTACTGCTGGTCGAGGTGGATATGCAGGGTGAGGCTGCTGTACGAACTGACGTTGTGCCTGTATTGGTGCTGCCGGAGGCCTGTAGTTCGGGTTGTACCCTCTTGGTGCTGAGTAGGGTACCGCAGCACGGTTCGTCTGCCCTGCAGGTTGCTGCATCAGACGTGGGCGGGTGTTGCTCCCTGAGGCTTGATGTGACCACCTGACCTTCCTCTTATTCTCATTTTCCAAGGCCTTTAGCTTCCTTTCTACCACAAATGCTCTGTCCACCATCTTTTGGAAGCTTTCATACTCATTTGAGGACATTGCACACTGCATTTCTGCGGTAAGTCCCTCCACGAAACAATCTTGTTTCCGCTCATCAGGCTCTATGTACCGTGGGGCATAACGGGATAGTTGAGTAAATTTAGTGAGGTATTCCCTCACCGTCATGTTTCCCTGCTGCAGTCCCAAAAACTCCTTCCTCTTGTTTTTGAGTTCACCTCTTGGGATGTAATGGTTGCGAAAGCTACGCTTGAACTCTTCCCAAGTGATGTTCTCAGGGTCATGATGGGCGGCCACATGGGCGGTCCACCAATCAGCAGCAGGTCCACGCAATTTATGAGAGGCAAACCGCACCCTCTCATACCCTTGGCACTGTATGATCCTCATCTTACTTTCAATGGTCTTCAGCCAATCATCTGCCTCCAGAGGTTCAGCAGCACTTGCAAACTTTGGAGGTTGAGTTCCTAGAAACTCACTCAACCTTGGTTGGCGTGGTGCAGCTTGTGGAGGTGGAACTTGATGCAAGTTGGCCACCACTTGAGTCAAGTTCTGGATGAGCTGATTTTGATTCTCCAGCATTTGGTGGAGGGGATCAACTCCTTCACGGCGACCACCCCGGTCCTGGCCTCCAGAAAGATGAGGGTTGCATGCCTCATCGTTGTTGTTGGCGGGGTTGGCAGCACGTCCTTTTCCTCTTCCGGCCATCTGGCAGAATCAACCAATGTTAATTTGAAAGCATTTAGTATCATCTTACTATTTTCATTTGTTTGTACTTTGAAGTGTTGAGGCTTTGTTATACTTTTCTGAAGGTTCATTTCTCACACAAAAATAAATGCAATATTATTTCATGTGGGTTCTCACACCAAAGCAAAACAATCTAAAGACGAGGCTGTGGACAATTGCTCATGGCTTCCACAACTCACGTCACACACCAAGCATTAACACACCATTAACTTAACTTAACGACTCGACTATTCGACATCTTGCTAACTAAGGGAAGGACTCTACACTGCTCGTTTTCTTGAGCTGGCTCCTCGGGATCTTCCTCATCATTTCGGCTTCCTTCTGACTCTGCTTTGGGTGGGGAGGCTGCTGGTGGAGAAGTGCGACGACGCCTTATCGCCCGACGATCTGGGGAGTCAGGAGTCCATGTATCATTCGCGGTGACACACAGTTCATTCCCATCTCCTCTTTCTCTCGCCCTCCGGCAGGCTCGCAGCAACGCCTCCGTTTCCTTCAGGGTGTCCCGAACATCCGGAAGCTCTTGCTGACACTCCTGCAGTCGAGTGCTGAGCATAGCAGCATCCTCCAAGCACAAGTCCATGTGCTCATGGGAAGTCCCTTGCTGCACTGGCGGATACTTATACTCCATGGTACCACTCTCACGCTGGAGGACATACATGTACTCAGTCCTGTCCAGGTGGCGACGATAGATGTGACTCTGGCAGGTGACGGCCTCCCAGGTGACATCCTTCTCCGCATCGACCTGTGTCGCTCGACAAGCTGGAGAGTGGTGGATCTTAAGCAGCTGATTTTCGTGTATAATTCTCATCTCTGAACTCCATTCTTCCCTCTTCTCACGGATGGTCCTGGTGGAGTTATAGTGGATGATTAGCTTGCCCGTATTGCCGGCGGCTTCAAGCATACGTCGAAGACGGCGCAACAAGCCTCCTACTGCCAATCCGTAGGAAAGGTACGTCACCGGACGGCTCTCCTCTCTTTCGGCAAGGGCAACTACGGGAACTCTTCCTCCTGTGGACTTGCGAGCGGTGCGAATCATGCAAACCATCTAAAAACAAAAAGCATTTAAACTTAGGTTAGATAATCTTTTTAAACAAAATCCTATTTTGAATGAAAATTGGGGTAAGATGAAGAAAGTGACTCATTAAATAACACTTTTAACCACACATCTTGTATAAATAGTTATTAAGAAAATAGGGCCCTTAAATACGTCCATTTCTAGCTAGGTCCACGTTCCTACGGGCAACCTTGGCTCTGATATCACTTCTGTCACACCCGGTTTTTCCGAAGAACAACCGAGTGAATATCACATGTATGCAAGGATCATTTTCTCATACATGTGATGACAAATAGTGAAGCATCATTTATTGCAAGCCAGGTGTCGAATATAAATAAGTCTTACATAGCAAATGTCTCGTTGGACAATAAAAAGTTCATCACAAGTAAATAAACTAGCAGCGGAATATTATTCTTGAGGGCTCCGTCACAGGCGTTGCCCGGGGGTCTCCATGAACCTAGAAACCTTCTTCGGGTCCAAAGTCTTGGTCATTATACACCACCTCATTATCTTGACCTGAGCAGCAATATAAACCAACAAATATGCAAGGTTGAGTACCAATGGTACTCAGCAAGTGTGGGAAAATTATATCATGCATGGCTAGAGCAAGGAGAGGTTGAACTCATGGTTAAAGCACTACGCAATTAATACCTATCACCTTAGCTTATTAAGCACCTACATTACTACACAGGTGAAATGGTCCCAATCTCCCAACCCATCATCAAAATCAAGTAACCATAACATTATTTCCGATGTTAAGCTCCCCACTTAACATCCATAACTTCCAAAATCATCAATCCTCTAATCATGAATAAGTCCAAGCTGCTCTTGACCGTGAGCACGGCTGTCATGACAGTTTTGACTCTGCAGAGTTTGTACCACTGTACCCACATGTAGTGATTTCATCCCACGTTACCGGGTGGACTAAAGAACCTCCATTATGTCAGTGGCTACGAACCACATTCACACTTCCCAGGTGTGTAGCCAGGAGATCACTACGAAACCTTTACAAAGGGATTCCCGACGAGCGTGGGCCCACTGAGGTTTCACCCCTAACAGCATACAAGAGGCTCCAACCCCGCTGCAGTGGCCCCCTCTTGAGCCTTGCGGTTCATATGGTAGTCCAGCTGACACCTACTCCCCGCACCATCCAACACACCCATACTACGCCAGGGATACACCTAATTAATTGGCCAAGCTGCCCCATCTCAGCATGTGGTTGGCACTGTAAAGCCAGGTTACATGCTCCATGAACCGGTCCTTAGGATCCAGGCAAGTACTAAACACAAACCCGAGTCTCGTGCACCCAGCACCAACCAAAACATCCAACTTTCCTTGATCCCCACCTCTACATAACTCACAATATCTCATTCAAGAGTATGGTAATATAAACTGATGATCTCATATCCCAAATATCCCATTCTAAGCATGGCTAAGCATTTGCATAATAATAAATGACATGATAAAATAAATCCCAACCCAAGCTACAAGGAAACAAGGTGATGCAATTCTAGGGAAACTTCCTAGCATGGGTTTCATATTTAACTTGACAATGCAAATAATTCTATCTACACATCCTAGCATAGGATCAAAGTGGTCAAGGACACTTGCCTCCTTCCTGCTGCTCTTGAAATGGGTAGTCCTGGTCTTGGAAAGGAATAACTTGCTCTTGAGCAGGTTCTACATCATACCATCACACATAGCAAAAGAAAAACAACAATCCATAAGACATGGTTCACACTTCCACTTCATACAAACCACACATTCATATTTATGAAAGTCATTCTCAATTCTATGCGTTGTGGTTACTCTATGTGTGTTGATTTTGGCTTACATGCAGTTTTAAACATGTGCATATGATTTCTACTTTTGCATTCATATTTATGTTTGTATATAATATATGAGTTTCCAATTTAAATAAATTCCTTATATTCAATTGATACACCTTTTAGCTACCAAGTGTGCATGAAAGGTATTTTTCTTCTCCATATGTGTCTTCAGAATTTCTACCAACCCTAAACTGAATTCTTTGGATTTTAGAAACTCCATTTATCATTTACTAGTTGCTATATTTTCAGATTTATTTTCCTATGCATAAATGTGTACTTTATTATGAAACTAGTAAGACACATCATCTAAACAGAATAGGTTCTGGTCCTAAATAATTTAATAACATATTTTAACCTTTGCCTCTGATGTAAACTATTTCACAATTATTTTCCCTATTTCCTAGAACTATTCTTTACTTAAAATGTGTCCCTAAATGTGAATAATAAATTAAACAGATTCAATTCAGCCCAAAATATGTTTTTATCTCACTCCAAAGTTTCCTAAATACTGAGAAAGTCTTTAATTAAATTTTGACAATATGTTTGTCCCACTTTTTAATTTTTAAACACTAGCCACATATTCAATTTCCTAAATTAAATACTAAACAGGGCTAAAAAGGTAAACTCACCCCACTACAGGGTCTATAATATTATTTTCAGAATTTCCAGGGGTCTAGCTACACTTATCAGAGGAGTTTTTCTTAATTTTTATTAAGTCCAGGGGCTAAAACTGATTTTTAAATGAATTTACATGATTTTCTGAAGTTCCAGGGGCTAGATCAGAAGTTTCCGGGGCTAGATCAGAAGTTTCCCGAGAACCCCAGGGGGTAGCACGTAAGATTTCCAGTCTTTTATAACGCGGGGCTGACGTGGACCGTCCGATTTTAAACCGACGGCTGAGATTATAACGTCGAACCGGTACGCGGGGATTTAAACTCTACCGTGCGATTTAAAATAAACGGCGCACAAGCGGCCACGTCGCTCTGATCGAGCGCGGGCGGCGCTGCCGGCGGCGCACGGCGGCGGGAAGCGGCGATCTCGCCGGAGACTTTCGGATCTTCGAGAATTCTTCCTAGAACTGTGATTTTATGGCATAGATCGGTGGAGGGGAGGTCGGGGATCTCACCTCGGGGGTTTTCTTGAACTTGGAGGTCCTGGAAGGTGATCGGCGACGAGGTCCGAGGTGAAACCACGGCGAGGCTCGTCAGCGCTGTGTTTACACCGCAAGTCACCGAGTTTTCTGCACCTGCAAGGTTCCCCGGGGGCGGTGGATCAAGACCAGCGAGTTAGATCGGAATTTCCGAGCTTAGATCGGCCAGAATTCGCCGGAGAAGTCTCGGTTCTCACCGGAGGAAAATCGGCGGATCGCGTGGGAAAAACAGAACGAGGCCGGGGTTTTATAGACGGGGAAAGGCGGCGGGGTGGTTTAGATCAAGTCCGCGTCGACTACGAACGGAATTCGGCGGGGATGCGCAGGAATCCGGGTCGGTTTTGATCCGGGGTGAGAGAATCCCGGCACGGGCGCGAGGTAGAAGAAGGGCTGGCGGGCCCCGCCTGTCAGTGGGAGGAAGCGGCGCGCGCGGCTGCGGGCTGGCGCGGCGCTGGTTGGGCCGGCTGGTGGGTTGCGGCCCACTGGCCAGTTTTTTTCTGTTTTCTCTTTTTCTTTTTCTACTTCTTTTCTGATTTGATTTTAATTTGAATTTGAATTTTTGCAAAACATGCAACACGTCCAAAAATTTTAAAATTCCCCTCTTAACATGATTTAGGGTCTTAACAAAATTTTGAGGTGTTACAACAGTGATGATGAAAGTAATGATATCGATGAAGAAGACATGATCTTATTCATGAAGAAGTTCAAGAAAATGATGAGAAGAAGAAAGAGTAGCGGCTCAAATGAAGGAAGACAAAGGGACAAACAAAGACCCAAGATGAGACGGGTGTGCTACACATGCGGAGAATATGATCACTTCATAGTAGATTGTCCATATGAAGAAAATAAGAGAAAGACTAAAGACAACAAGCCTCAACCAAAGAAAATGTTCAAGAAGAAGAAGCAATATGGCCAAGCGCATCTAGGGAAGGAGTGGGATTCCAATGATGAATCCTCATTCGAAGAAGAAGAGGAGATGGCCACCAAAGCCATAAAGAATACTACCAAGAAATCCACTCTCTTCCCAACCATGGGCGCATGGAAGGACACCGACAACACTTGTCTAATGGCAAAGGAAGGTAAAAAAGGTAAGAACAAAATCTTCCTTCTCGCATTCTTTTACTAGTGATAGTGATAATTCTAGTGAGGATGATAGCAGTGATGAAAGTGAATACATGCTTAGGGGTTTAGACAAAAAGACAGCTGCTAAGATGAAATTTCTATTTGATAAGCTTATTGATATGGAGAAGTTAGTCAATCGTCAGGAAGATATGATCATCTCCCAAAAGGAGGAATATCTTGAGACTGAAAAGCTTCTTGAACTTGAAAAGGAGCAAAGTAAATCACTAGAACTTGAGTTAGCTTCAAGCAAGGAAGCTTGTTTGAACCTAAAAGACTCAAACGCCACCATCAAGGATGAACTTGCTAACTTAACCAAAGTTAACAAGATCCTTGAGGTACAAGTTGAGTCACTCAAGCAAAGTGGTTCTTCATCCACTTCAAGCTCACCTTCCCAACATATAAAATCTGAAACTAGTATTACTTGTGCTTGTGACAAAAGTGACACTAACTTGAAGAAAAAGACAAACTCAACAAAGGACAAGCAATCTTCTCAAAGTGGCATATTTGACAAGGAGAAGATCAAGTATGCACGCAGTACATACTCGGTCATAAGACCTCCTAATGTCAAATATGGCATTGGATATTCTTATGGTGAAAAGAAAAACGCTAGAAGCCACAAGAATAACAAGGGGTTGCATTGCATTTGTCAAGGGAAACGCTTCTCAAGTTAGAAAACTTAATAACGTTGATAAATTTAATACTGTGAACACATATGAACAACAACTTCTATTTAGAACTTTTGATGCTTCATATGTGCTTATGAAAAGTAATATTGGAAGAGTTTATGCTAAATATGTTGGGCCACGCCATGGGAACACCAAGTCTCATGTGTGGGTGCCCAAATCACTTGTGACTAACCTCAAAGGACCCAAGCAAGCTTGGGTACCTAAGACCAAGGCATAATTTGTCTTTTGCAGACTTATTCATCCGGTGGAGCAAAATGGGTGCTAGATAGTGGATGCACCAATCACATGACCAGAGAAAGAAGAATGTTCGTGGAATATGAAGAAAATGAAGATCCAAGCGAAGGCATTTACTTTGGTGATAATAGTCAAGGAAGAGTGCTTGGTACCGGTAAAATTGCAATTTCATCACAACATACTCGCTCTAATGTTTTACACGTTGACTCCTTGGATTATAACCTTTTGTCCACATCTCAATTATGTGACAAGGGTTATAATTGTTTATTCACTAATGAGGGTGTGACTGTCTCTAGAAGGAGTGATAACTCAATTGCATTCAAGGGTGTGTTAAAGGGAAAACTTTATCTAGTTGACTTCAACAGAGATAAAGCCAAACTTGACACATGCTTGATTGCAAAGACCAACATGGGTTGGCTGTGGCATAGACGGCTAGCACATGTTGGTATGAGGAATCTTCAAAAACTCCTTAAAGGCGATCACATCCGAGGTTTAAAGGATGTTGTTTTTGAGAAAGACAAGCCTTGTAGAGTGTGCCAAACACGGAAGCAAGTAGGAGCACCCCATCCCGCGAAGAAAGTCATGACTACAACAAGACCGCTTGAGCTCCTCCACATGGATCTATTCGGTCCAATTGCTTACATAAGCATTGACGGTAATAAATATGGTCTAGTCATTGTTAATGATTTTTCACGCTTCATGTGGGTTTTCTTTTTGTATGCTAAGACAGAAACTCAAGGAACCCTCAAGAAGTTCATCAAGCATGCCCAAAATTAATTCTCATCGAAGACCAAGAACATATAAAGTGACAATGGGACAGAATTCAAGAACACCCAAGTTGAGTATCTAGACGAAGAAGGGATGAAGCACGAATTTTCAGCACCATATACTCCTCAACAAAACGGAGTAGCCAAAAGGAAGAACAGAACTCTCATTGAGATGACGAGGACAATGCTCGATGAATACAAGACTTCGGACAGGTTTTGGGCTGAAGCGGTTAACACCGCTTGTCATGCCATAAACCGACTATATCTTCATCGGTTACTCAAGAAAACTTCATATGAACTACTCACGGGTAACAAGCCGAATATTTCATATTTTTGAGTTTTTGGTTCAAAATGTTATATTTTAAACAAGAAGCCAAGGGATTCGAAGTTTGCTTCGAAGTCCGATAAAGGTTTCTTACTTGGCTATGATTCGAACTCCTACGCTTATCATGTCTTCAACAAAACCTCCATACTTGTTGTAGTAGCACGTGACATAGTGTTCGATGAAACTAACAGCTCTCAAGAAGAGCAAGTTAATCAATGTGTGCTAGATCAAGAAGAAGCTCCATGTTAAGCATTGAGAAGAATGGCATTGGGTGATGTTCGACCACAAGTGCCACCTTCAAATGTGAATGAAGAAAATGAACCTCAGTTGGAGGAAAATGATCAAGGGGGAGATTATATACAAGATCAACCTCAAGAAAATCAAGATGATCAAAACATCAATGGGGGAAACTATCCAGGGGGGAAGAAGATGATAATGAAGATTCAAGACCACAAGTACCACATCCAAGAGTACACCAAAGTATCCAAACAGATCACCCCGTCGACAACATAATCGGTGACATCCAAAAGGGAGTAATAACTCGATCTCGCATAGCTAATTTTTGTGAACACTATTCTTTTGTATCTTCTTTGGAACCATACAGGGTTGAGGATGCATTAAAAGATCAGGATTGGGTGATGGAGATGCAAGAAGAATCGAACAACTTCAAAAGGAACGAAGTGTGGGAGCTTGTTGAAAGACCCAAGTCCAACGTCGTCGGCACTAAATGGGTCTTCCGCAACAAGCAAGACGAACATGGAGTGGTAACAAGGAACAAGGCACGACTTGTGGAAAAAGGGTACTCACAAGTCGAAGGTTTTGGATTTTGATGAGACTTTTGCTCCCGTAGCTAGGCTTGAATCGATTCGTATATTACTTGCATATGCTACTCACCATGATTTCAAGCTTTATCAAATGGACGTGAAAAGCGCCTTTCTCAATGGACCGATCAAGGTGGAGGTGTACGTGGAGCAACCACCCGGTTTTGAAGATCAAGAGTACCCCGACTATGTGTTTAAACTGCATAAGGCTCTCTATGGCCTCAAACAAGCTCCTAGAGCTTGGTATGAGTGCCTTAGAGATTTTTTGATTGAAAATGACTTCAAGATTGGAAAAGCTGATTACACTTTGTTTACTAAACACTTCGATGATGATCTCTTCATTTGCCAAATCTATGTTGACAATATTATATTTGGTTCAACTAACAAATCTTTTTGTCAAGAATTTAGTAAGAATATGACAGATAGATTCGAGATGTCCATGATGGGAGAGTTGAGGTACTTTTTGGGATTCCAAGTGAAGCAACAAAAGGACGGGACGTTCATAAGCCAAATAAAGTACACTCAAGACATTCTCAAGAAGTTTGGAATGGACAAAGCAAAGCCCATAAAGACTCCCATGGCAACAAATGGACACTTGGATCTCAATGAAGACGGACCAAATGTGGATCAAAAGGTATATCGTTCCATGATTGGCTCCTTACTTTATTTATGTGCATCAAGGCCTGATATCATGTTGAGTGTATGTTTGTGTGCAAGGTTTCAAGCCAATCCTCAGAAATGTCATTTGATAGCCATTAAAAGGATCTTGAGATATTTAGTTCATACACCCAACCTAGGCCTTTGGTATCCCAAAGGTTCGAAATTCAATCTCATTGGATACTCCGAGGCAGATTATGCCGGATGCAAGGTAGATAGAAAAAGTACTTCTGGTACTTGCCAATTCCTAGGTAGAACCTTAGTTTCTTGGTCCTCCAAGAAACAAAATTCAATTGCCTTATCCACGGCCGAAGCGGAGTATGTTGCAGCCGAGAGTTGTTGTGCACAACTCCTTTGGATGGGACAAACTCTAAGGGATTACGTTTACAATATGAGCCGTATTCCACTCCTTTGTGACAATGAGAGTGCAATTAAAATTGCCCATAACCCTGTTGAGCACTCTAGAGCCAAACACATAGATATCCGGCATCATTTTTTGAGAGATCACTCAATGAAAGGAGACATATCCATTTCCCATGTCAACACTGAAAAACATCTAGCCGATATCTTTACCAAGCCACTTGATGAAAAACGCTATTGTGAGCTCCGAAATGAACTAAATATCCTTGATGCTCGGAACGTGGCTTGAAAAATTGCATACTTGTATGCCATCCTCAAAATCATGTTAATTATGTTGAAAAATCATCTCTCTCTATTTTTATCCTAAAAACTATGTTAGTTACTTGATCTTGATGAATTATGGTCATAGCTTGATTGTTGTATGTTTACTGATCATATTCATCAAGAATATCTGTGTGTCTTTGTCCCCTATTCCTTATTAGGAACCATTGAACACATATATATAAGTGTTTTGTACTTTTCTGTACAAGGGACCACGGACTAGTCCGTGGTCACCCCGGACTAGTCCGCACATTGCAGACCACTTGGTCCACTAGTCCGGACTAGTCCGGTTCGACCACAGAATAGTCCGATATTTCGACTCCATAACCCTAGGACCGGCTCATACCTAATCTCCTTCAACCTCACAACTCCTCCCACGTTCTCTCTCCTCACTCAAGTGCTCCCAAGGCGGATTTGCGAGTTCTCCATCAAATCCACACAAATCTCCCTGGGAATCGATCTCCACTGCAAGGGGATCGAAGACCCCAGACTAGTACGCATCAAGAACTCCTTCAACGCCTCGAATCGAAGGATTTGGTAAACTTCTCTCCAAACCCTAGAACCTTCGATTTTCCTTGTTTTTGCTCAATTAGCTTAGCTCCTCCAGTCAATACATGCTCTATTGATGTATTCCATGTACCCTAGATCATATTTGCATTGAATAACCTCAAATTTTGTCAAGTTAGGGTTTGAGCAGCCTCATAACGGACTAGTCCGTTCTTAGGGCAGACAAGTCCGGTACTCCGGACTAGTCCGACCCTAAACACCGGACAAGTCCGGTATGCCCTGATCAAAACCTTAGCTTATATCAATTCAATGCAATCCCTTGTCATCCTTGCTTATTCATATCCTTTATATCTTCCTCGTCAAAAATCATGTCGGGATCGAATGAGAATATCTCTGACTTTGAAGCCGAGATGGATCAAGATATGATGTCTCATATTCCGCAGTCTCGCTCCAACAAGAGACAAGAGCGTGCTGCCGAGCCTTCGCCCACCCCACCTAGGGTGCATCGAAAGGTTACAATCAAGAGACCAGCTTCAAAAGCAAATATGGTTGATTCTAGCTCAGCAACTCAACGCCAAACCAAGGGCAAGGGAAAGGGACTTGCTTCCGTCCCGATTGGTCCCCTTAAGATGACAACTCCAAGACAGGGAAATAGGGATCCCTCGGAGGAGAAGTTCAATGGCAAGGGGAGTGATGTGGCATGGAAGTTGAGGAAGATTGACGCCTATAGCACTGGAAAAAAGGCAGCTGAGAAGAGATTTTGGAGCAACTTTCACTCCGACTACTACAGTTCGATGTACCTCAAAATGAAGACTCCAGTTGTCCGCAGCCAATGGATCGACTGGACATATTTTGAAAGGAAGAGCTATGAAGCCTTTGAGGAGGTAATAGAGGCTGCAGGAGACACAGACTCAAGGACTTTCTCTCCTTCAGATACAACTGGAATGATGAGATCATCGCCCAGTTCTTTGCAACTTGCCACTTTGCCCACGATGAAGAAGACAGAGTGACTTTGATGACACATGTATCCAAGTACATAGTTTCCTATGTTGAGTTTGCCAGACTGCTGCACCTTGAGGACACCGGCAGTAATGAGATTGTGATTCACAATCTTGATGTTGTGGAGAAGGACAAGATGGAATTCCTCTATGATACTCGACTCCCGTACAATCCTCCTTCAACCAAGAACATGAAGCCCTTCTTCATTGTTCTCAACAGAGTGCTCCGGAAGACCATTGCTCCAAAGGATGGAGATGCCGAGAGTGTCCAAGGTTACTTGAGAACCTTGATGAAAGTAATCAGCAGGAGGAGAAAATTTGATATCTTCGATTACATTTCGAATGACATGGTGAACATATCCTGCACACCAAACCGTTCCTGTGGCTATGCACCATACTTGATGTTCATGATTGAAAAAGTCATAGGAATTGATTTGTGAAGGATGTGGAGCACACTGCTCTAAGGCCTCAGAAGCCTCCTCAAGCCTCTCTCCCAGCTGCTCCCTCACCTGGCTCACCTGAAGAACATCCAGAGAGAGCTCAAGAGGATGCAAGGCCTTCATCCAAGACTAGGGCAACTCCTCAAAAAGGGTCCCCTAGTGGGATTATGAAGTATTTGGCTGCTATCTTTGGTTCTTGCCGAAAAACTGAGGTGAAGCTTCATAAGATGAACAAGGCAAGAAAAGAAGAAATGAGATACATAAGGGCCAATGTCAAATCAATATGCCAAAAACTAGAGATTGAGCCCATTGGATCTCTAGTCATCTCAGAGGACTCTGCATCTGACTTCACGGAGCTTCCTCCTCTCACTCCATCAGAGTGTGCCTACTTTGGCTCCCGGGGCACGACGAGTGGTTCTTCTCCTCCTCCTCCTCAGCCTGATGATGAAGACGAATAAAGGACCGACAGCGAGGAGTGAGCCGGCGACGACAAGTAGATCCATCCTCTCCTTCTTTTTGGTGCCTTGATGCCAAAGGGGGAGAGATTGAGGGGGTCTTAGGTCGTAGGTTCTTCTTTTTGTGTCCTAGTTTAAGAAGTGGGCTTTTGTAACACTTACGTTATCATTATGCTCTTGGACATGTGCTGTGAAATGATGACTATGTTATGCTTATGATTAATGGTGTATGTTTAAAACTGCTACGTAGGCTTGAGACTCTTGATGATATTATGATTATGCTTATTATGATATTCACATCAAAATTATTGCTCACACACATAGTTTTGCACCCCACCATAAAGAGTGCACATATGTCTTATGTCTGCATTACCTATTTTGCTCAAAGCTCATATGTGCACACTTTATGAAAATCTGAATTTTTTATCATAATTGTGTGATCTCAATTGGTTGTCACCAATCACCAAAAAGAGGGAGATTGAAAGTGCATCTAGGTATCCCTTGTGGGTTTTGGTTGATTTACGACAAACAAATGAGACCCTAACAAAATCATTGAGATGAGCGGAGGTTTTTAAAGAAATTAGAAAGAAAGCGCAAAAAGAAAGGAGAATGAGAATCTAAAATGATAAGACCTCAGGAGCTGAAAAGATTAGATTACTTAGTATGGAGTGTGTTGGAGAAACACACCCCAAGAGCTCAAGTGAAAGAAATCACACTAACTGCACAAAAATCAGCATGTGCGGACTAGTCCGATATCAACCGGACTAGTCCGATTTCTCTCTGACTAGAAAACGAACTAGTCCGATATGGACCGGACTAGTCCGATTTGTCTCTGAGTAGACAACAGACTAGTCCTCTCTCTTACGGACTAGTCCGGTATCTCACAACACTTAGGGTTTTCCACACGCCGCACACCGGACTAGTCCGGACATCGCAAACCCTAACGGTAACCTTTGGAAACCCTAGTATAAATAGAGGTGTACGGCCATACTACCACAAAGACTCAACCCCCTGCACCGTCACACCTTCCAAGAGCCCAAAATTCACATCTCTCCACACATTCTAACCCAAAAAGGATCAAATCCTTGAGGATTAGCAAATGATCAAAGGAGATACTTGTTCTATACATCTTGAGCTCTTGGGTTAGATCTCTCGCACACTTTTGTTCATTTATTGTACATCTTTTGAGTGTGCTTGGTGGTATTCATTCATTGTAATTCTTGGGGAGCCCTCAACTTGTGGGAAGGCCCCTTGAACGATTTATTTGCCCTTTGTGATTAGTGGAAGAGAATCGGCCTCCGTGGCGATTCGACGAGGGTAGGGTTGGTGAAGACCCGGTCCTTCGTGGACTCCTGAACGGGGACATATATTTCCTTCATGGAATGGACCTCGGTATAAAATCTTGTCTCTTGCTCTTGTCTCTGTTTCATATGGAATTTTAAGTATGACATGTGCTGATCGCTGCTGTTCTGAATTTCAGAATGACTCGCACTCGTGCCAACCCGGACGTTGGGGGGTTCCAGTCAGGGGGGAGAGACCTCCCAACAGCCTACCGAGGATTCCTCGGGGCAGCAACAGCAACAACCGCCACCGCCACCACCAACGGTTACTTTAGCTGACATCATGGCAGCGATGGCGGGCTCTCATCAGCAGCACACCGAGTTGCTGCAAACCCTTATTGTGGATACGTCTCGACCAGAGAGGCATCAAGATCGTGAGGAGCGCCAACAAAGCTCCTACTCCGATTTCCTGGCTACTCACCCCCCAGTATTCTCAAGGGCGGATGAACCCATCGATGCGGACAACTGGCTCCACATGATGGAGATGAAGTTCGGGCTGCTCCAAGTGAGTGAGCAGCACAAGACTCAGTTCGCGGTCCAACAGCTTCAAGGATCCGCGAGCGCTTGGTGGGCAAACTACTGTGCTTCGCAACCCACCGAGCGAGTTATGACCTGGACGGAATACAGGACGGCCTTCAGGGCCTATCACATACCGCCAGGTATTATGAAGAGGAAGACGCAGGAGTTCTTACGCCTGCAGCAAGGAAACGGGAACACGCTGGAATACTCCAGAGCGTTCAATGATCTTGCGCTATACGCTTCGTATCACGCCGATACCGACGAGAAGCGGCGGGATCATTTCTACCAGGGGCTTAACCCGCTCCTGAAGGACAAGCTGGCGATGTTCAATCGCGGCAGCCTCAACGATATAATTGATGCTGTGATTGTTCAGGAGGACTCCGGCAAGGAGTTAGCGGCGGCGGAGAAGAAGCGAAGCGTGCCGCAAAGCAGCGGAGAAGGAGGTGGTCCTTCTCAAAAATATCGTATGGTGAGTCACCCACCATCGGGTCCACGCTGGCAGCCACCACAGAGGCCGATGCCATTCCGCAGTCGGCCCTATTCTCCACCAGCATTCAGGCCGGCACTGCCAGTCCCACCACCACAGCAACAACAGCAGCAGCGGGCGATGCCGCGTGCGTATGCATCAAAGCAGCGCATGCCGGGCTTTCGTCCCCCAAACACCGGTCAAGCAGAAGCCACATGCTACAAATGTGGCCGTCCAGGACACTTCGCCAACAATTGTCCTGAGAGGCAAGGCGGCGGAGTTGCACCACTTCTGGGGAGGAATCAGCCCCGGAACCCCACTAATGCGTGGTGGGCAAAGCCTAGGCCCGACACCGTCCATCAACTTGCCATAGAGGACGTGCCGGAGGGAGAGCCGATCCTTGCGGGTATGTTCCAACTCCTCCAGCATCCCGCCATAGTATTATTTGATTCAGGCGTCACGCACAATTTTATTAGCCAAGCTTTCATTGCTAAACACAGCTTGCAAATACTAACCACCGAAAGTCTATATTTGATTTGTTCACCGGGTGGGAAGATTTCAGGAAGCATGATGGTTTCCAAAATACCATTATGCTTAGCGGGTAGAGTATACCCTACGTCTCTCATAATTTTAGAGGGACAGAAGGTCAATGTCATCTTAGGGATGTCGTGGTTAACCTGCCACGGCGCTGTTTTAGACACCGTCATCCGAGTCGTGCATCTACACGCAGAAATGCACGAGTCAAAATCTTTATTTCTGGACAGTCCAGAAATAAAACTTTCAAGTATATATCAATCCACAACCATCAGATTGGAAGGCATTCCAGTAGTCCGTGAGTCCCCCGACATGTTCCCGGATGATTTACCAGGGATGCCGCCCGACAGAGAGGTGGAGTTCAAGATTGAACTTGCACTGGGAACCATGCCAATATCCCGAGGGCCGTACAAGATGGCGCCCAAGGAATTGGCTGAACTGAAGACGCAGTTAACGGACTTGCTGGAAAAGGGTTTTATTAGGCCGAGCTCCTCGCCATGGGGCTGTTCGGCATTATTCGTGAAGAAGAAAGACGAGACGTTGAGGCTTTGCGTGGACTATCGTCCACTAAACTCCGTAACCATCAAGAACATGTACCCATTGCCACGGATCGACATGTTGTTTGATCAGTTGGTCTAAGCAAAGATCTTTTCCAAGATGGACTTAAGATCCGGGTACCACCAGATTAAAATACGGGCTGAGGATATTCCGAAGACGGCTTTCTCGATGAGGTACGGACTTTATGTGTACCTGGTCATGTCCTACGGCGTCACCAATGCTCCAGCTCATATCATGTACTTGATGAACTCGGTATTCATGCCGGAGCTGGACAAGTTTGTCGTGGTCTTCATCGATGACATACTGTATATTCCAATCGGAAGAAGAACACACGAAGCATCTGCGTATAGTCTTGCAACGGCTGCGGGATCACAAGCTATAGCGAAATTTAGCAAGTGCGAATTCTGGATATCGCAAGTGCCTTTTCTCGGACATATTATATCAGCGGAGGGTATCGCTGTAGACCCGAGTAAAATCACACAAGTGCTGAATTGGAAGTCCCCAAGAACTATTCACAAGGTACGGAGTTTCCTCGGACTCGCGGGATATTATCGGAGGTTCATTCCGAACTTCTCGAAGATTGCCAAGCCTATGACAGAGCTGCTAAAGAAAGCTACCAAATATGTTTGGAGTCCAGCATGTGAAGCAGCGTTCAAGGCATTAGTGAAGCACCTAACATCAGCACCAGTTTTGGCGCAGCCAGACACAACAAAACCGTTCGATGTGTACTGCGATGCATCCGGCATTGGGCTCGGATGTGTGCTGATGCAAGACCGAAGGGTGGTCGCGTATGGATCACGGCATCTCAGAAACCATGAGCAGAATTATCCAACTCATGACTTGGAGCTTGCTGACGTGGTGCTCACACTTAAATGTGGAGGCACTACCTACTCGGTAACCTCGTACATTTATATACCGACCACAAAAGCCTCAAGTACATATTCACTCAGAAGGAGCTGAACATGAGGCAGCGAAGATGGTTAGAATTGATAAAGGATTACGAAATAGAGATCCCTTATCACCCCAGCAAGGCAAATGTAGTGGTGGATGCGCTGAGCCGCAAGTCACACGTCAACAATCTGACCATCACACCATTGGAAGAGAGCGAGCCACCATTACATGTGATTCCACATGGAGCTGTCTACAACTTAGCTTTGATCCCATCATCTGTGAAGAGATAGCGGCAGCTCAGAAACATGACAAGGGCATGTCGCATTTGCGCAGACGTGTAGACAGTGGGGAGCTGAAATGTTTCCGGAAATACGGAGACGACGTCCTATGTTTCAAGGACCGGATCATCGTACCCTGTAACCCGGAGTTACGGAAGAAAATCTTTGATGAGGCTCACTTGTCAAAGTTTTCTATTCACCCCAGCAGCAACAAAATGTATCAAGAACTCAGAAACAAGTTTGGGTGGACACGGATGAAGTGGGAGATCGCAAAGTATGTGTCCGAGTGTGATACATGTCGAAGGGTGAAGGCAGACCACATGAGAAAATCGGGACTGCTACAACCACTGGGCGTACCTGCTTGGAAGTGGGAAGAGGTGAGCATGGACTTCATCATCGGTTTACCCACCACTTTTCAGAAACATGACCAGATGGTGTCCGATACACCATGAGGTATTTCTGAGGAGCTCCACCCCCACTGCTGGGTGGAGCTCTGCGCTTTCGCTGCTCATCTGCCAAGTCCTGCTGAGCATCTTCTTGCATGATCACGGCGTTGACAAGATCGTTGAATGTGCCACGATTGCATTGTACGAGATGCGTCTTCATCTCGTGATTTAACCCCCGATATAAATGCTCTCGCTTCTTCTCCTCGGTGGAGACATAATCTGACACATACTGTGCCAGATGGTTGAAGGCACGGGAGTAGTCGTGGTCACTCCTCCCGCCCTGCTTCAGCTCCAAGAACCCTTGGAACTTCCGCTTCATTATCCTGGGTGGTATATGGTAGGCGCGGAACGCCTCCCGGGATTCTTCCCACTCCACGGCGTGGCCAGCCGGTAGTGAGGCGACATAGTTCGCCTACCACGCACCAGCGGCACCGTGAAGCTTCTGCGCCGCGAAAAGAGTCTTCTGCCGCTCCGTACATTGGAGCAGCCTGAACTTGGACTCAATTGTCCGCAGCCAGTTGTCGGCCTCCAGGGGTTCTGCCGCTTCGGTGAACACCGGAGGGTGCGTACTCATGAAGTCCGAGTACGTCACAGTGTGGGGCTCATGAGGCCCCCTCTCTTGACGCCCACCCCCCACCCCCGCCTGGGACGTATTCTGCACGATCGTGCGGAGCAGATCGGTATGCTCCTCATGATTACCCACCAGTGCCGCAATCACATCCGCTAGTGTAAGCGGAGGCGGCGGTGATGGTTGTTGCTGCGGGGTACTGTCGTAGCCAGGTGGCTGGGAATCATCACCCCCCTGCTGGCTAGAGCCACCGATCTCATGCGTGGCCCGTGTACGAACCATCTGCAATGATGCGACAATAACGATCAGTCCCTCAACATATTTCATGCAGTCCAATAAAATAGGCGTAAAGACATAATGACAATAAAAATATGATACGTCTCGTAAATAGATAATGTAATAACTTTGCACAAGCTACACCATTACCAGACCAAATACAAACTAGTTACATCCAACTTGATGGACTTCCTCTTTGGAAGTTCATCTCAACTAGATTTGGTCACTACGAGACGTTAATATCGCTTTGTCATCACGTATACTACCCTTTTATCTTCAATACAACACAAACATTGCCTCTAGCAAAAGAAACTTGAGTAATAAACCTACTGAAATCTTTCACTAGTTGAAGATAACCGCTCATGAGTATGTTCTACCACATTGGAAGTACTTAAACCGCCTAAGGTACAACAATCTCTCAAATGAGTTCAACTGTCATCCCTCTGTCAGAATGACCAGTTTCTACATATTCCAGATTTTGATCTGGTGCTGGGAATTTTCATGACTCAAGCTGAATACAAAAGTTAAAGTTAACTTCACTATGTTTCCAACGAGTACTTTTTTCCCTCAGATCAGTTCTAGTTAAAAAGTTATGATAATTCAAAGTCAACAGAATTTCTGGAAGAATTTCAACAGCACCTCCTTTGGAAGTTGCTGTTTTCAACTCTAATTTCCACTGAATTCCATGCTGAAATTGTAGAAACTTTGAATTAAAAAGATGTAACACATCTCCTACCTTTTCCAAAAATGTGTCATGTGAATATTTTAGATTTTTCTACAGGAAGTTATGCTTGAAAAACAGAACAGGCAAGAGAGTATTTTAAATCTGTCCTGGTTCTGGACAGTTTACATTCCTCTGGGATTTAAACCATCTTAATGTGTGATTCTGCTTAAGAAGTCTATAACAAAGTTGTAGAGTACTTAAACACCTTTCCAGAACTATATACCACACCTCCATTGGCTAAATAATCTGTGAGTTATGCTCTGTTAAAGTTCAGCAGACTTGCTGCCAAAACAGAGCACTCTGTTTTTGAATCCCTTTGAGCTAAACTGATCAACTATTGAATTTTTCTACCCAACCAGGGTCCTAAATATTGAAACTTTGTTATTTTATTTCCTTGCTACTATTAACATCATGCAAATGCCGATTATATGCCGGTACTACGTTCCTCACAAAGAGGAAACTCCTAACCGGATTATACCGGCATATAGGTCTCAATTGTGGCACTAAACGGTCTCTCGCACACGTATACTACACGGGATACATACGTGGTTAGTACCTGCAGAAGAACACACAATAATGATGAAGTCAAGGGTTATTTTCATTTCACGCAGGTCCATATTTGAAAGTAAATACATATGCCTGTATCATTGTCATATGGCCGTCCTTGAGTTAAGCCACGTCTCAAGGTACGTGATCGTGTTTTCACACCACACGACGGGGAACCCGAGTAAAGCGCGAACGGGTCATCACGGTTGGGAATTCTATCAACCCAACAGATACCACCTATTGCCCTGCAGGGCACGCCGATGGCAAGTGCTGCGTATGTCCTCCTAGGCTATTTCCAGAAGAACACACTATCGCATTACTGACCACACGATGGGGTCTCCACTTGCTTGCCTAATGCACGCTAGGGGTCAGCATTTCATATGGACTCAGGAACATGAAGAGTTCAAGAGTTTCATATTTATGTCTCACACCAAGCTGTGAGACCTATCCCTGAACCACATTCCTCGTCAGGGGAGCTAATCGAAATTGAACCGCTTTCGGTGGCGTTCATTACCATTTTTACCTAAGCGTAGGTGTGTCGTTACATAATCAAAATTCAGAATTATAACAAGTATGTTAGTCATGCCACTTTAAGTAACTATACTAATATAGTCCTTATTTAGGCATAATAGCGAATCCTGACAGTACTCCTAAGTTTTCCCGTAATACAATCCTTAATTAGTGTGCTATCCCCTAAGCAGCTCTGATATCAGCCTGTGACGGACCGGAGTCTGTATGCTCAGGATCTCAGAGGGTGGTGTCGTACGATGCGACAACCGACAGCACACAGCACAAGAACGACATTGCATTAAATAGAAAACAAACTGAATATGTACAAAATAGTACAAGACTTCAGTTACAAACTAAGTGTTGAAATTGCAACAGCGGAAGCTAAGTTTATACAACTCACACCCATCTATCTAGCAAAAGTCGATTGCCCAACCCTATGGACAACCCACACTAGCTGCACTCCTCAGCTCAGCGCGGCGTGCACGGCTCCCACTCAGCCATGGTCCCCGACGGAGGGTATCCCTTGCCGGTGGACTCGTAACCCGAGTCCGTGCGGTAGTCATCACCTGAAAAACAATTATAGCAGAAACCGTGAGCACGATGCCTCAACAGTACTTAACCGACTCACCTACACATGAAACTCTATATGCAAGTTATAACAAAATAGGATGGCACATTGCAGCCAAAGACACGCCTACAAGTTCATACTTAATTCATCTTTTAGCCACAAGTTAACAGTTCAAGAAATATGAAATTTAATGAGCAATATTTGGTGGCACATATGTAACCATACAATTTATTCATAACAGCAAGATTGAATCATACATTTTATATATTAACCTACGTCACGACACAGTGAACAAGCGGTACTATAACCGTGAGGGAGGGTGAATTGACTCGATATACACCTGCAGGGATATCCGAATAGCACGTCGCGTACGCCCACCCGTGGAGCTGCACAGCACGCTCACTCGATGTCGTAAGGGACAACCTTTCACCAAATAGCCCAAATGTCAAACTGGTCGCACCGAAACAGACAGGAGGTTCCCTACACAGAGCATCTCTCTATGCCCGTTAGCGGATTTCCACCTTGCTGCCCTCAACCTACACCTATAAATTGGTGCGTTATGCCTCGACGCCTGGAGGTATAGGTTACATCAGTTTATCGGACCCCATATATCCGATATGCTTCGGTACATACAAACTTGCTCAGCGGGGCCGCACACAAATCG
Source organism: Neostapfia colusana (assembly GCA_030760725.1). Lineage (NCBI taxonomy): Eukaryota > Viridiplantae > Streptophyta > Magnoliopsida > Poales > Poaceae > Neostapfia > Neostapfia colusana. The sequence goes on from JASWHV010000007.1 coordinate 33,512,389, forward strand.
GTCCTCAATCGACACGGACAGAGCTACACACACAAGACTTCCTCTTGCTTCGTCCTAGCCCCTGCTTAGCTTCAGTTTATTCTTACTAAAGTTTTCTCACAACTAGAAGCAATTCCCGTGTGACAAACCATATACTCGCGAGTATATTCCAACTAATCGACTTGTACCGAAGTGCTATGAACATTAAGCACAGCCTGACTACTTGAGGACTTGTACACTACCCTCACTCTTGTAGGAATAATCAGGTTATGCACTTGGGGTTTCATCCATCCTACACCTAATGCACAAACATACCTCAAGCTATGTGTATATAAAGCAAAACTTTACAAACTTGTTAAATGCAAACCGGGGCTTGCCTTGTTGCTGCTGGTCATATGTTAGCGTCTCTTCCGGAAATAGGAAGTCCAAAACTTCTGGGGTCTCTTCGCCTTCTGCGACTACACATGAGCAATTTAACGATATTTCAATTTAAATGCAATGTGTTAAATTGAGTATATAAAGACCATGACTCTAGCTAGACATCCCCTTTGGCTCTGAAATTTTTTATGGTGGCTTGGTAAGCTCCTAACAAGAGACTGGACCAAGTTTCATTTAAAACAAAGTTCATATGAGCTCTGTACAAATTAAAGTCTAACTGGTCATTACTATAGCTTCTAAGGATTTCCAGAGATTTTCATGGATCAAACCATTACTTTATGGAAACTAGAGTTTGATATGGTTCTAATGGAGTTGGTCTCATGTAATTTGAAGAATCCTAGAGGAATTTATGACCTAATCAAGATTTGAGAAAATCGGAAAAATGTTTCTTTACATTTTTCTATTTTCTCAGAGCAGTTCACTTAATCACACCCTTAGGGGGACTAAATGATCTTAGATGGATCTGAAATTTTTCCTGTAACTCAAGGATTTTCAAATGAACACCCTGGCCAAATTTCAGAATTTTCCATAAAAGAGTTCTCCAGATAAAATTCCCGATATTTTAAACTTGAGGGAATTAATTCTGGAAAAAGAATGAGTTTCATGAGATGAAACTTGTATTGCTGGATAGTACCAAAGAGCTGAATCCAACAAAATTTGGTTCACTGAATTTGGGCCCTTCTGCACAAAGTTAAAAATTTCTAAAGTTTGGGCTGATTCCTGAATTATTTTCCTAAAGAAAATCCCACCCCGCGCCTAAACAGTGACTGACAGCGGAACCTGCGTGTTTAAATTAAACTAACTGCACGCGCGCTTAGTGCAGTGACTGACACGTGGGACTCGCGCCCTTCGTCAACCTCACGACGCTGCAGGAGTTCCGCCGAGGTCGGCGTTGCCGGCGACTTAGCTCACCGGCGACGGTGAAACTCGCCGTCCCTACGTAACTTTCGACACTGAACACGCTGGACACCATGCTGCCACCGGCTAACCGCCATAGGTCGCCGGTGACAAGCGCTATGTCCCTTTGCAACGTCGGCAACATGTTCCTGTCCTTCCGACCACCCCCTTCGCGCGCTAATCGCGCCACCACGTCCAGGGAAGCGTTGGGAAGCTCGGCATGACCCTCAGTTGGGACCTAAACATCCGGCAAACCGGACCTCACCGGCGACCCTCTCTTCCGCCGGACTTTTTATCGGTGAAACTAGGGTTCGGGTGTTTTTTTGGGGGGTTCTTGCTCGAGGAGAAGCACAAGGATGTCTAGAGCGTGTGTGAGCTGCAGCTCGATCGGCGGTTGCCTCTGTGCAACGAATTTCACTGTCGACCGATTGCTAACCCTATGGTACACCATGGAGGGAAACTCAGAATTCTTGCTCTACACCACATGAAACGGCAAACGGTTTCCTCCTACAGCTTCCTCACATGCAGGCGCACCTTTTCTTCTCTGGTGGTGGTGCGTGAAGTAGCCGTGATCGGCCGGTTGTCGGGGAGCAGAGAGCGGCGGTGAGAAGCTTGGTTGCGGAAGCTACCAGTTGGGTGTGTGAGCGTTGGTTCAGCTGGGACACAACGAAAATGACCGAGCGGTGTGTCATGCTGGTGCTGTGGCTCGTGGTTTTCACCGTGCGGTGGCCTCTCCTTCGGTGAGCGGCCTCCACGCGGCGCTCGGCGGTCGCCCGAATGAGTTCCTCTCGGATTGAGTCGGTTCTGTGAATTTCTCTCACTGACCAGTTGGTCCCAGCTCTCCCCTCCAATTCTTTTCCAATTTTTGCTGCAAATATCCCAGCTACTCACACTTAAATGGTAGACTTAGCCACAAAGTCATGATTTGAATTTGATTTCCTCAATTTGAAATTGGTTTGGCTAAATTTGCTTCACATTTGAATTTGAAATTCAGACTCAGTTTTGAATTAATGCAAATTTAGCTCCCGACAAGATGAACTCCATGACGTGACCCCGCGCCACCCATTCAGTCACAAGGACGGGGCACCTCACCCGGGAATCGCATTGGGTGGTGCCGTGTTATGCGGCACCCAACAGCACACATATAAGGAACATTGTGTTACATAAATCAAAAGCGGAAGCTTACAAATGTTCTTTGTAAATACTTTACATAAAATAGCTGCAGTGGAAGTCTATAAACAGCTCACGGCGAATAACTAGTGAGCACCCGAGAAGCGGTCCAGCCCGCGGACTCCCCTGGCTAGCAACACGAAGACATGGCAGCGGCTAGGTCCTCCATGTGTAACATGACTCGGAAGTCTGCGAGTCTCACCGGACAACCTTCTTTATAGCGTCGTGTTAACCTGCAAAACCACTCATATAGCAAGAGTGAGCACAAAGGCTCAGCAAGACTTAACCGTCTCTCCTAAGCATGCAACTCTACATGAAAGTAACCTAAGACCTAAACATGTCATTTGCGAAAAGACTCGCCTACGAGTTCATCCTTAACTTTCAGGTTTTAGCCATCATAGTAGTGACCTGGCGCCCAGCAACATTGGAACTCCACAATCAAACAAGAAACGCTTCATTCCAATGTTACTTGTCCCAAGGTGGAAAATAACTTTAGTTTGCTCTATCTCTACTTCAAACAAGGATTTCATGCAATTCCAATAATCATAACAGAAATTAAAACTTTGCAAACTGTTTCTACACAACTTGATTACTACGTCACAACACAGCGAGCAAGCGGCACTCATAACCGCGAGGGACGGTGATTCGAATCAAACACTACCCGGATAACTCGACACATACGCCCGCCTCTGAAGACCCAAATCTAGCGTCCTTCATTACGTCGTACATGGCAACCTTTCGCAGGACACTCGACTGTAGAACCGGTCGCGCCGTCTCGGGTTCATAGGTCTATCGAGACGATGTGGTATGCCTCTACAATATAGTGAACCCGGTACATCGGTTTCCTGGTTCCCATATAGCAGTAAGCATCCGGTACACAACTCAATACTTGCTCAGCGGGGCTGCACACGCTTCGGTCCTTAACCGACACAGGCAGAGCTACTCGACCAAGACCTCGTCTTGTCGCTGCCTAAACCTCCTGCCCGGTCTCATCTTTAGAAATGTAAAGTTTAGTTTGCCTCTTTCCCAACTACACTTATGAGATCCTGAACTATAGCTCGCGAGTAGATTCCAACTACTCGTCTTCTACCGGATGTCCTAGCCTATTTAGCACGGCCTTATCCTACAGCGATGACACCTTTCTACCCTTGACCTCAGGGTTCATTTTTGGTTATGCAAGTGGAGTATAAAACATCCTTGACCTAATGCACATACAAACTCGAACCATAGTAGTGAACAAAGTAAAAACTTTATAAAACAACTTAAATGCAAACCGGAGCTTGCCTTGGTTTTACAGGTGGCTAAAGTCAGATAATAGTGAAGTTAGTTGCTGATGAATTGAAACTTAATCACTGCGCTTCTTGCTCCTTGATCCAAGCTTCACTTCTTCTTCACTTTTCCACGTTTAATCACTACACGTCATGAATATGCATATATGTTTAATTGTAAAGCTTTTGCTAACAAGTTATAAAGACAAGTTTAAAACTGGAACTCTGTTTAAGAATTTAAAATGACACTGGTGCTAGTGGTTTGGGTTTGGTTAAAGTACTATGATCAAGTGATAAGTGGGGTTCATCACTTGGGTATTGATCACCTAATGAGGTTGAACAGAACAGTACTCATCCAGGGCTCCAATGGAGCTGAAAATTTTCTTGTGAGTTCCTTATCACAAGAAAGTCATGTGTACCAAAATTCAGAATATTTCAATGAGTAGATCACTCAGAACAATTCCCTAAGCATTTAGGCAAAAAGGAATTAATTCTGAATAAATTTACACTTTCATGCAAATTCAAGTGAACTACAATTTCATACATATTTAAGGGAGCATGCATGAATTTTCCTAGAAATTTTGCAGCTAAGGACTGCCCAGAACTGAATTTCCAAGTTTTGGAAATTCTCTGGAATTGTTTCTGTATTCATTTGAACACAGCAGCTTAAAATCAGAATTACCCTAACTAAATCAACTCCAAAGGAGCGGAAACTTTTTCAGGAGTTTCCTAAGATTCTAAAGAATATTATGGCAACATTTGAGGATTTTTGGATGAACCAAACTCCCTCTAAAATTCTTTTCCTGAAAAGATTTAAAGAATTTTCCAGAATTAAATAATGATTTTCATACAAATTGGGTTGCATATTTGGATAGAGTTCCTCAATCGGAATTCAACCCAATTTGAATCACTAAATTTGGATATTCCTAGCACAAGTTATGCCCCCCCCAAAGTTTGAATCAAATCTGGTATTTCGAATAAACCGGGGAAAAGTTTAAACTCTGACCGTGGGTCCCGGGTACACGTGTCAACCAATGAAACCAAGCCACACGGGCCACAGAACCTTTCCCGCATTGCCACAGTGGATCCTGGAGCTGCAGCAGATCAGCAATTTAAATGTTTGCCACTGACACGCGGGACCCGCCCGGTCGTCTTCAACCTTCGGCCGCCCGCGCCCGCGCGCCGCCTGGCTTACCAGAGATCGCCGGATTTTGGCCTCCTGGCTGCCTCTCGGCCCGGTGCTCGCCGCCTGCTGGTTTTTGGGGACGGCCAACCGATCTACGGTGTCGCCACCAGTTCTAGAAGCCCGGAACCAGGTCGGCGGCATGCAAAGGCCTCGGTGAAGCTTCAGCGTCGATGACCCATCACCTCAGCCCACGAAAACCCCGAGTGATCGGCTCTACAGCATAAGTGACGCCTATGGAAGCTCGACATGGCCACAAAGTAGCTCGGGAACGGCGGTTATTAGGGTTTCACCGGGCGCCCGATTATTCCCGCCATGGCCACCGAGGGAAAAACTTGAAATTAGCTGCTAACATGGGGTTTCAAGCTAGGGTTGTGAAGGGGATCGGATCACCATCGAGTCTAGATGATTTGTGCATGATTTGGTGAACTCTAAGTGTGAATTAAGCGTGAATTTTAGAGATCCTTACCGGAGGGTCCGTGGTCGTGCTCCAGAAGAAAAACTTCGAATTCGGCCGCTAGGGATCACCGCTTGAGCTGAGCTTCGGGGAGAAGCACCACGGTGGTACAGCGCTCCTCTGAGCGTCGTTGCATGAGCGTGAAACCCACGGTGGTGAGCTGCCCACGTGAGCTTGCTCGTCGGTTCCTCTCGGCTTGCCGCAACAACCCCTGTTCTAGGGTGGGGAACGCCGGGAGCTGCGGTCTGTCGTGCTGAGGAGGTGTAGGGCAACTAGGTTTTGCCGTTTTTCAGCTCGGGAAGGCGGTCTGTGCGAGTTTCTGCCGGCTTTTGATCGGAGCACAGAGGCGGTGGCAACGTGCTGTTCGGCTGTTGCTCGAGGAGAGGCAGGGCACCACAGCTCGATTAAGGGGGCAAACTGAACACACTGAGAACGAGTGGAATGCCGAGCAGGTCACCAGCGCGAGATTGGAACCAGGAGGTGTCCTCGTCGTGAAGTCTCTGTGGCGCCTGCGCTGCATTTGGTCTGAATTCGGGTGTGAACCGAGAAGCAGAGTACTGGCTCAATTTGCAGATATTTGAGTGTACTGACCAGTGGGCCCCACTGCCCCCTTATCTTCTCCAAAATCTCTCAAATTTGGTAACTGGTGAGGTTTAATTGTGGGGAGTTCAAACTGAAGTGCTTTTGTAGAATTGGGCAAATTTTCATCCAAATTCAAATATATATTTGAATTCATTACAATTTAGAGCCCCTTTTGAAAAAATGAGTAGCAAAACATTTCAAAAATTTATGAAACTTTGCATACCCACTTATTTGGACATAAGGAATTCAAATATGGAATCTGATTTAAAATTTGGCTGCTGCACTTGAGCTTTTGAACACCACAGTTCGAAATTCCTATTATAGTTTCCTCATTTGAACTTCAAGTTGAAACTTAGTTTAAAATCCGATTTTTAAACTTTCCATTGCACAAGAGACTCCACATATGTGGTTTTAAACCACCTATGGTACAAGCCTATAAGTGACCATAAGCTTGTTTAAAAAGAACTCTCATGTGTATTATCATATGTGGAAAAGTTTAAACAAGTCCCATTTCTTGAGTTTAAACTCAACTTTATTCACAGCTCAAGTTTTCCATTTACAAGTTTTGGGACTATTACACTCCAATGAGGATGAAAATTGGTGGACTAACCCAGAAAATTTTGCTGAGTTTGAATGTGAAGTCATCTTTTGAATCCAAGTGATGAAAGTAGCTGAAATTTGAATTTCCATTCAAATTAGCCCTTTTTACAAATGTCTCCAAAAGTGCCTCAAACTGATTTGGATTTGCATGAGACTTGGCATGAGCACCCCTAAGAATGTTTAGGACCTAATGGTAAACTCATCCTCTCATATTTATGTGTGTGAGCTCCTACTTTTTTGAGTGATGGGTTTTTCCTCTAATCACCCTGTTGATGGTGTTTACTTGCTCTTCACAAATGTTCATGAGCTATCCACCAAATGAGCTGTAGTGTGCTGATGTGATGAACATTTTAGCAAGTCAATTCTTGGGCTTTGACAATAATCATGTAAACAACAATATCATGGGTGTTAGGTGTTCAGAATGCCAATTTATTGTGCGAAAATGATGTAGTCTCTTGCTCGGAACAGATGGGTTTCAAATGAGGATATGAACAAACAGTGTTCACCGAGAAGCTACAGGAAACACTTCTTTCACAAGCTTGAGACCTTTTCGGTTTGGATTTGCTGTATGCTTATGCCTGAAATGAAGAAACACCTTCTGCAGGTGATGGGGGGCGGGGCGGCGGGGCGGGAGGGGGCCGGGACGGCCGGCGGCGCGACGGCGGAGGGCGGGGCGGGAGGGGGGCTGGGGCGGCGGGGCACAAAGAAAAAACAAGAAAGAAAGCTAGCTAGGGCTAATATCTCTGATCTGAATCCATGTATTAAAACCTTATTTGTGCTTTAAACTTAGCTTTATGGATACCCACTGCTGGATTAATGTCAATGAACATTCACATTTTCATTGATGTCCAAATACTCCTCCAGCACATTAGTGTAATGATGCCAGTTCATTATCTATACCATGGACAGATTCCTTGAAATGAAACTGTCAATAGAACTCCAGCATTGCATTGCTAAATTACACTTTATGAAAAGGTGTCTTACTTTTTTATCCTCTCGTAAGATATATAGCTCAGAGAATCAGAGGTGTGTTTATTTAGTCTATTATGGAGGAGCAACTGTTAAGAAAAGAAACGCAGTGGTCTGCGAGATAAGATAAGGTAAATCTGAGCATAGTTTACGAGAGTCAGTTATCGGACTCGGCAGCGGCCACATGGGCATGGGCGCGCCACGGAGTGTACAGATCGCTGCCTGGGGCAGGCAGCCACGGCCACGGCGTCCCGGCACCACGCTAATGGGGGCCAGAGCGATGCAATTTTTTTACTGCCTTTTCCCCGCTATTTTCATGCACAGAGATTAGATAATTGCACATGCCGCGCAGTGCCCGATCAGGGGCACACATGGAGCTCCTCTGTTTGGGGCGGCGGGGTGGGAGGGTGGCCGGGGCGGCCAGCGGCACCGCTGCAGAGGGCGGGGCGGGAGGGGGTCCATGGCGGCGGGGCACACCGTAGAATAAATCACTCCTATACCGTGGTACATAAATTGATAACAAGATGGTAGATAGAGAGCAAATTGGCAAGTCGAAAGGAACCGGGCAGCCCAGAACTGTTGGTCTTACTATAGAGCCATGAATGTAGCTTCTTTTTGATGGTACACTTATGGATGCCCTGGAACTATTTGTTTCTTGACCGAGGAATGCACGTGTCTATTTTGAGCATTGCACTACTAGAACGTTCTATATGCTTAGTAAAATCTCCTAACTTTTTTACGTTTAGTTATTGCAACATGCTAATTCAGTATCACTCTATATTGTATGATTTTTTGAAACAGGAAGTTGTTTCGCTGAGAAAGCTATGTTGTCGACCAGAAACTAACTACAGGCTTCCAATTTTGCATGCTGCCATGGCGGCAGCCCATGTTGGTGCTCCACCGGAAGACACTAATGTTGAGTTCCCAAGCACCAAAAAATGATAGACATCAACACTATGAGAGTAGGTTGAGCAATCATGCAGTACTTTGTCTCCCATGTCCATTGAAGTCGATGGCTAATAATGATCAAGTAGTTTGCATCAATATATACCATTTTTGAACTTACTGGAGTAATAAGTTGGAAATGAGACGGCCGGCGGCGGAGAGGGGCGACGGGGAGAGGAGCGCAGTGCCCGATCAGGGGCATCCTCTGTTTGGGGTGGCGGGAGGGAGGGTGTAAGTGCATCTAGGTATCACCGTGGGTTTTGGATGATTTATGACGACGATTAAGAGACTAATGAGCTGAGATGATCATAAGCATAGGATAATTCCAAGGCGGACACCTAAACTCTCAAAAAGGAAAAGGATGAAGAACGGCATCGAAGACTCGAAGAGTAGAAATTAGGGTTTCATTTGAGTCTTTAGTAGGCTAGCCATGTAAGAGTGAGAGTGTGTGTCAAGTGCATTGAGATCATAGAAGAGATCTCAAAACGTTAGAAGTGTCGAATCCTTAGTGGAGAGTGCTAGTGAGGAAAACTTGGGTAGGCCGGACTTTCCGGGCCAGAGGCCGGACTAGTCCGGATGTCCTACGGCTTAGTCCGTTTTGGGGTGGACTAATAGTTCTTGACTGAGTTCGGACTTATCCATTTGGGGATAGACTAGTCCGTTTCTCTCTTGGTGAGAGTATTTTGGGACTAAGTCCCGGTAGACCGGACTTGTCCGCCTCAGTGGCCGGACTAGTCCTGGCTAGCCAGACTAGTCCGTTTTCATCCGGACATAGAGTCCCTGTGTAAGTTCAAGCTAGTCCGTTCTGAGGCGGACTAGTCCGTATGGTTGTGAGATGATAGCTCCCACAGCTAAGTCATGGGGGACCGGACTTGTCCGCCTTAGTGGTCGGACTAGTCCGGGTCCTCCAGACTTGTCCGTTCTCACCCGGACAAAGAGTTCCTGTGTGAGATTGGACTAGTCCGTAGATTTGTGATCGTTTGAAATTTGAACGTTGGGGAGTAGGTGGCTTTGTGACATCAGTGGTCCCCGTGGACCGGACTAGTCCGGGTCCTAACGGGACTAGTCCGGACTTTGGTAGGTGGCAACGGTTGGCTGTCGGGACTTCTATAAAAGGAGATGCCCCGACTTCATTTAGACCTCCTTGGAACCCTAGCGCCGCCACAGCCATCCTAGAGCCTCCTTAAGCCTTCTCTTTTGCCTACTCACCATCTAGAACCAATTCTTGAGTGGATTTGGGTGCGTGAGGAGAGGAGAAGGAAGAACTTCGTGTTTTGTCTCTTGGAGTGATCTTGTGCACTTGGTGTGAGTCTTTGTGACCTGAGGTGTATGAAATTTGTGAAGTTCTGTTGACGTGTTCAAGTGGGAGCCTCGGACTGTGAGCAGCCCCAAAATCTTGTAAGTTCACCCTTGAGATAGTGGAAGAACCGGGTTGTCCTTAGTGGCGACTTGGTGAGGGAAGGGTTGTTAAACCCGGTCCTTTGTGGACTCCTCAACAGGGACGTAGATTACTGAGTGGAATCGAACCAGGAAAAATCTTCGTGTCTCTCTTGCATTTACATTTCCTCGATCTTTAAAATTGCTTAGGGTTTGTATTGATAATTTAGCTCTTATAGTGCTCCTCATTACAATCTTGCAATCCACCTCAATACCCTGTCATATTTGTTATATTAGATTGCTAGATAATTTATCTGCATTTTGTTAAACTAAAATCTGAAGAAAACCCATAAAAATCAAGTTTTAAGCTTTTCCAGCAGTCTGACCGGACTAGTCCGCCCATGAGCCAGACTAGTCCGGCCCTTGTGTTCTAATCTCTTTTAATTAAGTCATTTAAGGTATTTTAGCCTATTCACCCCACTCTAGGCAATTTCAATTGGTATCGGAGTAGGTCTCTCCATCAAGAGTCTAACCACTCGGAGAGAAGATGGCCGGAGTTGATGGATACGAGATTCCGCCGACATCGCAAGGCGACAACACATATGACAAGAAAAAGAATGTGGATGTGCTACAAGACTACTCAAGTGATGATGAAGAAGTTCGCCAGCTCAAGTCGTGACTTTGCAAGAAGCTAGGTCACTCAAGCAAAGAGGAGAAGAAGAAGACGAAGGATCAAGAAAGGAGTGGTCACCCGGACTACTCCCAATATCCTTTCAACTATGAGGGATTAACCTCTAACAATCACTACTAGTCTATTCCTCTTGGCAAACCTCCTCAATTCGATGGAAATGACGACTCTATGTGGAAGCATAATATGAAGATGCATCTAATCTCCTTAAACCCTAGCTTGTGGCAAATTGTCTTAACAGGTGTCCATCTTCCAAGGAATGAAGAAGACGGTACCCCGGAGCAAGCCATCCTACTTCATTGCAATGCTCAAGCAGTTGGGGTCATCACCTCATCCTTGAATCGAGAAGAGTTCAATCATGTCGATGGATTGGAGGTGGCCAGAGACATATGGGACACACTCAAGACGGCGCATGAAGGCAACTGAGTCATTAGGGATGCCAAGATAGAGATGATCGAAGGAGAGCTTGGGAGGTTTACCATCATGGATGGTGAGTCTCCTCAAGACATGTACAACCGTCTCAAGGTCCTCCTCAACAAGATCCGATCTTATGGATGCACCCGGTGGACGGATCATGAGGTTGTGAAGAGGATGATTCGGGCATTCATGCCTCGAAACATTGCTCTTTGCTCCTTGATCCGTGAAAGTTCGGGATATGCTCAAATTACCCCAGAGGAAGTGCTTGGAAGAATCATCAACAATGAGATGATGGAGAAGGAAGCCATGTTCTACAATGACCTCCAAAGGCTCGCGTCCTCCAAGAAGAAAGATGTTGCTTTCAAAGCAACATCCTCATCACAAGACTTCAAAGCAAGTGATGATGAGAGTCTCGACACTGATGAAGAAGAGGTGCTCTTCATCAACAAATTCAAGAGGATGATGAGAAGGAGGAAGGGGAGCAACCACCATGATAACAAGAACAAGGAAAGGTCCAAGCCCAAGACGAAAAGAGCATGCTACAATTGTGGTGGATATGGACACTTTATTGTGGATTGTCCATATGAAGAGAGCAAGAAGAAGAGAGATGGCAAGTCTCAAGAGAAGAAGTTCTTCAAGAAGATGAAGCCATCGGGACAAGCTCACCTTGGAAAGGAATGGGACTCAAACGAACACTCATACTCCGAGGATGAATAGAAAGTGGCAACACTTGCCATTGGAAGGAGCAAGCTCTTCCCCAACCTTGAAGACTTCAAGTCTACATGTCTCATGGCTAAGGAGGGAAGAAGAAAGGTTAAATCTAAACCATCCTCCTCTACTTCTTCACTTGATAGCTTTGATAGTAGTAGTGAAAACAAATCTATGCTTAAGGATCTAAGTAGGAGCACTTTGAAAAAGATGAGTTTGTTGTCGAAAGAAATATTTGAGAAGGAGGAACTCATCAACCGTCAAGAAGACATGCTCATCCTTGAAAAGGAGAGATGTCATGAGCTTGAAGAGCTCCTTGAGGTTGAAAGGGAAAGAAGCAAGGCACTTGAGCATGAACTCGCTTTAAGCAAGGAAACTTGCTCAAATCTTGAGGACACAACTATTGTGCTCAAGGATGAAATTGTTAACTTGACAAAAGTGAACAAGATCCTTGAAACACAAGTTGAGTCTCTCAAGATCAATGCACCTTCTTCCTCGATGATTCCACCCTCCTCAAAGAAATCTTCCGAAGCAACTCAAACTTGCAAGTGCTCAAACTTAACCCTAAAACTTAAAGATGAACTCAAGTCGGCACAAAACAAGCAATCACCGAAGGTGGGATCTTTGACAAGGAAAAATTGGCATATGCACGAAGTTCATATACCAATGTAAGATCTCCACATGTCAAAGATGGTCTTGGTTATTCTCGGGAGTGGAAGCACATGCTAAAACTCCCAAGAATGGAAAAGACTTGATTGTTTTGTCAAGGAGGGTTCATCCAACAAAGGAAATGGAAAGAACATTGCAAACTCATCTAACATGCCTAAAAATGAACCTCATCCTTTATTCCATGACTTTGATGCTTCATATGTTTTATTGAGGAACAAATTTGGAAAGACCTATGCTAGGAATGTTGGGCCACTCCGCAAGAGTCCAAAACCTTGTGTGTAGGTGCCCAAGTGCCTCTTGACTAACATGAAAGGACCCAACTCTGTTTGGGTACCTAAAAGAAAAACATAACTCTATTTTTTAGGCATACTCCTCCGGTGGATCAAAATGGGTGCTCGACAGTGGATGCACAAACCATATGACCAGAGAGAGAAGGATGTTTGTGGAGTATGAGGAAAATGAAGATCCAAGTGAAGGAATATACTTTGGGGACAATAGCCAAGGGAAAATCCTTGGCACCGGTAAAATCGCCATTTCTCCCCATCATACTCTTTCCAATGTTTTGCATGTTGACTCTCTTGATTATAACCTTCTATCCATATCCCAACTATGTGATAAAGGTTATAATTCTGTTTTCACTAACGAGGGTGTGACTGTCTTAAGAACAAGCAATGACTCAATCGCCTTTAAGGGCGTGCTCAAGGGAAAGCTTTACCTTGTGGTGAAGACCAACATGGGACTTTGGCATAGACGTCTAGCCCATGTTGGGATGAGAAACTTGCAAAAACTTCTTAAGGGAGAACACATTTGAGGCTTGAAAAATGTTGTTTTTGATAAGGACAGGCCATGTAGTGCTTGTCAAGACGGAAAGCAAGTTGGAGCTCAACATCCATCCAAAAATGTCATGACGACCACAAGACCTTTGGAGCTACTTCACATGGACCTCTTCGGTCCAATCGCCTACATAATCATCGGCAGTAACAAATATGGTCTTGTTGTTGTAGATGATTATTCTCGCTTCACTTGGGTGTTCTTTTTGCATGACAAAGGCGAAACTCAAGGTGTGCTCAAGAAATTCTTGAGAAGAGCTGAAAACGAGTTCTCATTAAGAATCAAGAACATAAGGAGCGATAACGGCACCGAGTTCAAGAACACTCAAGTGGAAGAATACTTGGATGAAGAAGGCATCAAGCATGAGTTTTCAGCCCCCTACTCCCCTCAACAAAACAGGGTGGCTTAAAGAAAGAATAGGACTCTTATTGAGATGGCAAGAACCATGCTTGATGAGTACAAGATGTCGGATCGGTTTTGGGCGGAAGCGGTTAACACCGGTTGCCATGCCATAAGTTGTACCTTCATCGACTTTTGAAGAAGACGTCTTACGAACTTCTAACCTGTAACAAACCCAACATCTCTTATTCTCATGTCTTTGGGAGAAAGTGTTATATTCTCAACAAGAAGCGTAGGACTTTGAAGTCCAATGAAGGTTTCTTGCTTGGTTATGACTCAAACACCTACGCCTATAGTGTTTTCAATAAATCTTCCGGAATTGTTGAAATAGCAAGAGACGTAGTGTTTGATGAGACTAACGGCTCCCAAGTGGAGCAAGTTGATCAAAGTGTGCTATATAGATAAGAGGCTCCACAATAAGCACTTAAAAGGATGGCACTTGGAGACATTTTCCCTCAAGAACATCCTCAAGACTCAAATGATCATGCAACAAACGAAGATACGTCTCCTTCCCATGATCAAGCTCAAGATGAGCAAGGCCAACCTCAACAAGATCAAAACGATCAAAGTCAAGAAGGAGGATTGGATCAAGGGGGAGACGAAGAAAAAAGCGACAATGAAGGTGAAGATCAAAGTGTCCAACCACCTCATCCAAGAGTGCACCAAAGTGTTCAACAGGATCATCCCGTCGACAACATACTAGGAGACATCATCAAAGGGGTAACCACTCGTTCTCGAATGGCTAACTTTTGTGAACATTACTCTTTTGTTTCCTCTTAGGAGCCCTGCAAGGTAGAAGAAGCACTACAAGATCCGGATTGGGTGGTGGCCATGCAAGAGGAACTCAACAATTTTGAAAGAAATCAAGTATGGGAACTCGTGAAGCAACCCAACGCAAATGTTGTGGGAACCAAGTGGGTATTCCGCAACAAGCAAGACGAGTATGGGGTTGTAACAAGAAACAAGGCAAGACTTGTTGCAAAGAGACATGCACAAGTAGAAGGTCTGGATTACGACGAAACTTTTGCTCCCTTAGCTAGGCTTGAATCAATTCGTATCTTGCTTGCTTTTGCTACTCACCATGATTTCAAGCTATACCAAATGGATGTGAAAAGAACTTTCCTCAACGGTCCGATCAAGGAGGAAGTGTACCGGAGCAACCACCCGGATTTGAGGACGATAAGTATCCTAACCATGTCTTTAAATTTTGTAAAGCCCTCTATGGCCTCAAACAAGCTCCTGGAGCTTGGTATGAGTGTATTAGAGACTTTCTTACTAAAAATGGTTTTATGATAGGGAAGGACGATTGTACACTCTTCACTAAGCATTTTAATGATGATTTATTTGTGTGCCAAATATATGTCAATGACATTATATTTTTTCCACTAACAAAGCTTTTTGTGATGAGTTTTCAAAAATAATGACCGAAAGGTTCGAGATGTCAATGATGGGGGAATTGAAGTTCTTCCTAGGATTCCAAGTCAAACAACTCAACGAAGGAACGTTCATAAGTCAAACCAAGTATACTCAAGACATACTCAAGAGGTTCAACATGGACAAAGCCAAACCCATCAAGACTCCAATGGGAACCAACAGACACCTTGACCTCAATGAAGATGGTCCAAGTGTGGACCAAAAGGTATTTCGTTCCATGATAGGCTCTTTGCTTTACCTTTGTGCATCTATGCCCGATATAATGCTTAGTGTGTGTATGTGTGCACGGTTCCAAGCCGCTCCTAAGGACTGTCACTTGACGGCCGTTAAGAGGATTCTTAGATATTTGGTTCACACTCCTAACCTAGGTCTTTGCTATGCCATGGGATCTAAGTTCAATCTCATCGGATACTCTGATGCCGATTATGCCGGTTGTAAGGTAGACAGGAAGAGCATGTCCGGGACTTGCCAATTCTTTGGTAGGTCTTAGTTTCATGGTCTTCAAAGAAACAAAACTCCATTGCCTTATCCACAGCCGAAGCGGAGTACGTCACAACCGGGAGTTGTTGTGCACAACTCCTATGGATGCGACAAACTCTTAGGGACTATGGTTACACTTTGAGCCATATTCCACTCCTATGTGACAATGAGAGTGCCATCAAGATTGCTCACAATCCTGTAGAGCATTCTAGAACCAAACACATTGATATCCATCACCATTTCCTGCGAGATCACTCTATAAAGGGAGATATCGTTATCTCTCATGTTAGAAATGAGAAGCAATTGGCGGACATCCTCACCAAACTCCTTGATGAGAAACACTTTTGTGACCTAAGGAGTGAACTAAATATCCTAGATTCTCGAAACGTTGCTTGAGTCGTGCACATCTGTTTGTTACTTGTTTTTAAACTTCAAAAAATTGCATGCTTTCAAAATACTACCCTAATCTCTCTTACTCTATGAAAACTATGTTCAAAAGGATTCTTTGTCAAATATGATCATTGTTTGTTTGATGTATGCTTACTGACCATGTTTGCCAAAGATATTTGCAAAAACTTGTCCAAAAAGGATTATATTCTTGAGCTAAAATTCAAATTATATGAATTTCAGAACATAGACGGACTAGTCCGCGCAAGGGCCGAACAAGTCCGGGCTGTCTAGGTCGGACTTATCAGCGGACAAGTCCAAACTGGACTAGTCCGCCTGGGAGGCCGGACAAATCCGGCACCAGAGAAGTCCGGCTCTGGTCCGCCGACCTGACTTGTCCGGGCACCAGGCCGGACTAGTCCGGCCCCTGGGGACTTATCCTCCCAGTGGCAGCCAGACCCCTCTCTCTCTTCACACTCTCAACTCTCTCTCAAGCGGGAAATGCCCTCCATTGGCGATTTTCGCTTTTCTCCACCAAAAATCTCGTCCAATCCACGGATCGGAGCCCTAAGGAGTGTCGAAATCCTTCCCCGTGCTTCATTGCTCAAGCTTCGCCTCCGATTTCATCACATTTGAAGATTTGAAGAGGTATTCTTGACCTACCCAAAAATCTCTTCTTTTCTTCATTCTTAGGTCTTTTGCTAGAAACCTCTTCACAAATGTTGTTCCTAATGTCATTGTGATCATAGCCTAGAAGTATTGCAACTTGATTCGAAGATTTTGCAAAAAATTGTTAGGGTTAGGGTTCTTCCTGTGTAACCCGGACTAGTCCAGTTTTGTAAAGGTCCCAAAAATGTGAATACAAGGAAACTCTTGTTTGCAAAAGATGGTTTCATATGTATGAAATTTGGGACTTGTTAAAACTTTTTTCCACATGTGATAACCCGCATGAGAGCTCTCTTCACACAAGTTCAAACGTTCATTTGAAAACTTGGAACCCAAGAGGGGTGTAAAACCAAGATGGGAAGTTCCCATATGTGTGAGGAAGCTAAAGTCAGATTTGGAACAAATTGGTTCAACTCAAAATTCAAATGAGAGCAACACAATGCATTTCAAAACTGTGGTGCTAAACATCTCATTTGCAGCTGCCAAATTAAAAATCAGATTTCATACTTGAATTCCTTAGGTCCAAATTAGTGAGTATGCAAAGTTTCATGATTTGTTGAAAGGTTTTGCAACTCATTTTCCAAAATGGACTTTAAATTGCAAAGAATTCAAATACCAATTTGAATTTGGATGAAACTTGCCCAATTGTCTAAATGCACATCAGATTTGAATTTCCACAGTTGAATTCCATTATATTCAATCTTTGGGAGATATTTTGCTGAGGGATAAGAAGGGGCTGGGATCCACATGTCATTGAGGATTTAGAATTGCAAAAGATCTTCAATTGTGCAGTGTTTGGTCTCTGTTTTTCATCCCCCACGCGAAGCAACCGGGCAGACTGATGTCTTCGCCGTGCAACACCGAGACGACACCGAGCAGCGCCAACGCCACCTTCTCCTCGATCGGTTTGCGCTGGCGAGCTGCTTCTTCCGTCCTCATCACCTCAAAGCACCCACAGCACCGAGGCAGTCCTCTCCCCCTCGCACACGAGACCAGAAACACTGCCGCTGTGCTCTCGATCATTCAGCCACACCGTAGCCCGTGTGCAAGCCCAAGCAGAGCAGCAAAACAACACCACAGACCCTCCCACAACATCCTCGCGCCATTCCAATGTGAGCACAGCCTTCCCAAACCGAGAACGCCGAGTTCCCACGGCGGCCGAAAGACACCGCCACGGACGGCTCTCGTGGACAGCGTCACCCGAGGCTTGTCACAGCCGAGCAAGGCCACCGTTTGACGCACAGGAGCTTTCTGCATCTTCCATCCGAAGCTCAGCTCTTGCCTTTGCTTCTTGCTGACGAATTTCAGAATTCCCCTCCGGCCGGTTCAAACCAAGGTGCGGGTAAGAATCATTTAAATTCTCGCGCTATAATGGTTTAGAGCTCTGCAAATTGCACACACAAAATCTAGACTTGCTTAGCAATCTTTCTTCTTCAGAAACCTTAGCATGAAACCCACGGTAGATGTGGGGACCACCCCGTGGTTCACCCACTCCAGGATCGCATAGGGTGGTGCCGTGCGACGCGGCACCCAACAGCACACACGAAAAGAATAGAGAACAACATACAAACTTTTATTTGATATAAAACAGCGGAAGTCTTTTACAAAACCTAATTAACAGCGGAAGTTATATACATAGTTGCTCTCAAATCCTAACTAAGCAAAAGTGCAGCCGTCCAGCCCGGGGACGCTACACACTAGCAGCAAGTAACCGGAGATCACGGCGGCGTGCAGGGCTCCAGCTCGGCCGTGTACCCTGACGGGGGCATCGCCTCGTCCTCGGAACCTTCCTCATAACTCTCACCTGCACACCTCAAAATATTGCAACCGTGAGCACGATGGCTCAGCAAGTCTTAACCGTCAACCCTAGGCATGGAACTCTACGTGCAAGGATATGTAAGATGGGAAAAGGAATTTGCGACAAAGACACACCTATAAGTTGGTCCTTACTTTCAGTTTTATAGCAGCAGATTCATGTGCCTTAGGCAGCCCTCACATCGGAAGTCCACAATCAAACAAGAAACGCTTTCCTCCGATGTGGTGATGCCCAAAGTGGAATATAAACTTAATTAGCTCTATATCCACAGCAATCAAGGTATTCAAGACATTAAGATCAATACAGCATTTTCAGTTGGCTTATTTCACTTCGTACTACGTCACAGCGCAGTGAACAAGCGGGTACTCAAATAACCGCGAGGGACGGTGATTGCAATCAAGACACACCCGGATAATACGTTGCATACACCCACTTTCAGAAGCGTGATTCTACACCCCTTCCTACTCTGTTGTATACAACAAACTTTCAAAGGCAACCCAAATGTCGAACCGGTCCATCCGTAACAGGCAGGAGGTCCCCGCGTGGAGCGTGACTGTGCCCACCGGCAGATTTACACCTTGCTACCCTCAACCCACTCCTATTTACGGTTGGGTAAGCCTCGACACCCAGGTTAACCAATTACATCGGTTTCCTGGTTCCCATATGCCAGTATGCATCCGGTACTGTTCGATACTTGTCCAGCAGGGCCGCACACGGACGGTCCTCAACCAATGCCAACAGGGCTACGCACGTGAGACCTCTGCTCACTACTTCCTACCCCCCCTGCTGGGTCTCATTTTCATATCTTAAGCCATTTTCTACCTCTTTTCATTCCGTGTAATAAGTACTATCTCGCGAGTAGCTTCCAACCACTCGACTTCTACCGAGATCCTAAACATTAGCATGGCAGTCTCTACTCGTCGAGTTTGTAAACTACCCAACCCTTTATAGGATTTAAAGAGGCTATGCAGGTGGGGTTTCAATCACCCTAACTCTAATGCAAACATTCACCCTAGACATAAATGATACAAATAAAAATCTTTATAAAAGGTACTTAAGTGCAAACCGGGGCTTGCCTGGTTGCGAGTTAAACGGGAAATCAGCTTATGGTGGCAGGACGTCCAAAGGCTCCGGTGCGTCCTCAACTTCGGTCACTATTAAGAAATGTAATTAAAATACATGTGTAAGTATAAATGATTTATAAGAATTGAACTTCTATTCATAGCTACTGCTATTTAGAATTCTTAATTGGCTTTGGGATTTTTACAGTGGATACTAGACTCTCTAAGGATGATTTGAGCCAAATTTGGAGATATGTCATTGCACAATGTAGTATTTAAAATTCCTACAAGTACAACGCTTCTCTGAATTTTTGAAGTTGGACAGGAGTTCTGAAAAGTTTTCTGTTTAAATTGAATTTTCCAAATAAAAGCTGAACATGGGAAGGTAATTTGACCTAGCAAATGAAATCCAATGAAGCCCAAATTTTTACTGGAGATCAGTAACTATGGGAATGATTTGCTGCCCAAATTTGGGAATATTTCATAAAGAATTGCTCCTGTAATAAATCCCTAAAGGATTTATTAAAAACAATTACACAGAAATTCCTGGGCATTTTCATAGCCAAAAATTCGTTTCTCTGTGAAGTACTCCTCATGAGGATTCCAACAAAATTGGTCTCACTCTTTTTGGAGTTTTCTAGACAAAGTTATGGCCTTGTAAAGATCAGCTAATTCCTGGAATTATTTCTCTAATAGAAACTTCAAATAATTGGGCTGGGCCCACTGTTTTAATTCGTACCAGTCAGATTTTAGCAACACCGGGGGCTACGGGGTTATTCCCGCGCAGCCGCACTGGATCCGGCGTCACAAGCCGATCCCCGCACGTATACGGAGGCTGACCGGTGGGACCGACCCTCCTTCGTCTTCCTCGCGCTATCCGCGCCTCCCGCGGCGGCGCACGCTGGCGAGGCTCGCCGGGACGGGGTTCCCGTGGTCTAAACTTTGTCAAACTTGCCGCTCCCCCATTTTTAACCGCGCTGAACACTTTGGGAGGGTCGCCGGCGGCCATGGCTCACCGGAAACCATCGCGCACCGGTGGCAGCAAGGTTTTGAACTCCGGCGAGGTCGGGAACCCTTATTCCTCCATCACACGATCGATTCTCGGGCTCTAGAGCATCAGTGAATGATGTAGGAGCCCGTAAGGGTCCTGGCCGCCGGTGAAACTGCCGGCAACCGAGGGCTCCACGGCGACCCGAGGTGCTTTTGCACCGGCGACTAAGAAAACAGCTAGGGCTCCCTCGTTTCTTGATGTTTTTGCTTGGTTCTTCGTCGAGGAGAGGCGCTAGGAAGTAGAGAAGCTCTGTGCAAGCTTACTCGAGGTCTAAAGGATCGTGCACCACAAATTTTTGGCTAGACTGCGCACTACCCGTCGGTGTACCATTTGGGGAAACGGTGAAATTCTCGCCACCGGTCCTAGCAAACGCTAAACGGCCTCCGGCTACACGACCAGGACATGTCCATGCACCTTTCTTGTATAGGAAGTCGGGGGAGAGGGTGGCCGGGTGCTGCTGTCGACGGAGAGCAGAAACGGCGAGGTCCGGGCACCTTTAAGCTTTGGCGCCAATCCGCGTTTCTCGAGCAGTTCGGACCGGCAAACCTCAAAGGTGCTTTGACGAGGGCTAGAGCACGTCCAGGCGCTACGTTTTGTTATGGATGGCCCGAGCAGCCGAGCTCAGCAGGTGGTGGTCGATCGGGAGAGAAGGCTATCGGTGGTGCTCGTTGTGGACAAAGCAGCCGCGGCAACCGAGCTGAGGAGGAGGAGAAATAGAGCTGGGATACTCGGGCGGCCGCTCTTATCGCCCACGCGCGCGCGCCGACGTCGGCCAGCGAGAACCAGCTCGGTGGCTCGGTGAGGACGTCGGGTGGAGCGCTTTTCCGGGAGCTGTCGCGCCGCGATCAACCGGGAACAGAGAGAGAGGGAAAAACAGTCGGTTGTTTGCTTTAGGTGGCAGACAATTGGGCCCCACCTCCCCCTTTGTTTAGTCAAACTTTTCTGATATTTTTCCCTCCAGCAACTCAACATTAAAAGCTTTACTTCATCCCAAAGTTAAGTTTGAATTTGCAGAATTCAAATGGTTTGAATTCTGGTGTAGAATTTGAATGGGGTTTGATCATTTGAATTTGAAAAGGAGTTTGAATTCTCCACTTTGTATTGCCTCAAAAATATAGCAAACCAGCTCCAAAATTTCCAATTTTTGGCATGGCTGCTCATTCAAAGGTGGAGAACTCATTTGTGAAACCCAATTTTCAAATTGCGGGAATTGGAATTTGAAACTGAATTTGAAATTCAGATTAGAGGGCTTCTCCTTTTAATCCCAAACAAATATTAAAACTCCTCCAAATGAGCTGAAATTTGGAAGGTTGAATATTTGGACTATGAATATCCAAGTTGTGCATTTAGATCTCCATGTTTGGAAGTTTTGTGAAGTCTAAACCCTCACTTTGAACTCACACTTATTATAATTCAAAGTTTTAATTCCCCTCATTTTTCATAAGTGTATATGAGCTGAATTTTCTTGCTACCACTTTTGGGGATTTTACATCCCTCCCCCCTTAAAAAGAATCTCGTCCTGAGATTCCAACGGAAAAGCAAAGTGGGGAAAAACTTTACCGGGTATAGGATGATAGCAAGTCCGGATAATACGTTCGTAGATAATCCTCGCTTTCCCATGTCGCCTCATCAGCGGTATGGTTACTTCACAAGACCTTGTAGAACCATAAGGTCCGGTTTCTTGTGGTACGAGTCTTTTCATCGATGATCCGGATGGGATACTCCGTGTACGTGAGGTCCGGTTGAAGGACTTCTATGTCTTCAGTGCGGATTCCAGCCGAAGGTTTGAGGCACTTTCTCAGCTGAGAGATGTGGAAGACGTTGTGAATGCCTGCGAGCGACGCCGGTAAATCCAAGCGATAGGCCACGGGTCTGCATCTTTCAATGACGACGAATGGACCAATTAACCGCGACGCAAGTTTACCCTTCACTCCAAAATGGTGAACTCCCTTCATCGGAGACACACGGACATAAACATGGTCCCCGATGTCGAAGTGGAGAGGGTGGCGTCTCTTATCCGCATAGCTCTTCTGACGAGATTGAGCAGCCTTGAGATTGGCTTGTATTACTCGCACTCGTTCTTCAGCTTCATTTACAAGTTCAATGCCGTAGATGATTCGCTCACCGGACTCGCACCAGTTGAGAGGTGTGCGACATTTCCGGCCGTAGAGAGCTTCATACGGCGCCATCTTGATGCTAGCTTGATAGCCATTGTTGTAAGAAAACTCCACCAACGGCAAATGATCGTCCCAATTCTTGCCGTGGTGGATGGCACAAGCGCGTAGCATGTCTTCAAGCACTTGATTCACCCGTTCAGTTTGACCATCTGTCTGCGGGTGATACGCGGAGCTTCGGATAAGTTTGGTCCCCAACGATGCGTGCAGCTGTTCCCAAAACCGAGAGACGAACAGCGCACCGCGATCTGAAATGATGGAGCGGGGAACACCGTGCAAACACAAGATCTTTGCAATATACAGCTCCGCATATTGCTTGGCCACGTACTTTGTATGTACGGGGATAAAATGAGCCGACTTGGCCACGATCGACTATCACCCAAATCGAGTCATGTTTGTGAGATGTGAGGGGTAAACCAACAGTGAAGTCCATGCTGATATCTGTGAAGGCCCAGCCCGGGAATCGCAGTGGGTGGTGCCGTGCGATGCGGCACCCAACAGCATGCACGAAAAGATGATAAGAACATAACGGAACCATTTTGTTACTCAAGATAATTTATTTTACAACATAATGTACACACGCAGCGGAAATTTAAATTTGCTGGACAAACTACTCACTCTCGACCCTAACTACGCCGAAGAGAAGTCGTTCAGCCCGTCAACGCTTCCTACTAGCTTCACCAAAGAAAGGCAGCGGCTAGGTTTCCGATGAGTTGAACAAACCGTGAGGTTCATCGTCTCACCGAACAACCCTCTTCATAGCAGGCATCCTGCTTCCTGCAAAAACAACTCAGAAGCAACCGTGAGCACTAAGGCTTAGCAAGACTTAACCGTCACTCCTAAACATGCAACTCTAAATGCAGGGGTAGTAAGACCGTAGGAATAGGAATTTGCAAAATGCAGCTTGATTAAACTTGATCCTTATATTCAGATTCTTATAGCCTTCATTTTAGTGGTTCTCACGCCTCACAACATCGGAAGTCCACAATCAAACAAGAAACGCTTATCCCGATGTTGCTAGTCTAATGCGGAAATGAAATTTAGTTGGCTCTATATCTACTTCAGTCAAGGTTCCAATACATTCGTTAATCCAAAAACAACAAGTTAAGAGACTTAGTTCATCTTCTTACTAAGTCACGGCGCAGTGGGCAAGTATGCTCAATCCTCTTCCGCGAGCGACGGTGATTCGAATCAATAACAACCTGGAATACACGACACATACACCCGCCTCGAAAGACTCTTTCAAGAGCTCTTTCTTACGTTGTATGCAGCAACCTTTCACACGACACCCCGACATAGAAAAACGTTTCGCGCCAAGCAGGATGGTCCTCTACGCGGACACGTCGAAGTTGCCCGCTAAAGGATTTACACCTCCCGCCTTCTCAACGCCATTCCCACGCGAAGGATGAGTTTCTATATCACGGTCCATCGAGTTACATCGGTTTCATGGGTCCCATACCCCACTATATATCCGGTACAGCTCAATCTTGTCCAGCAGGGCCGCATACATACGGTCCTGAACCGACACGGACGGGGCTACAACCAACCTCCACATTTGCCTTACCATCCCGGTCTAGGCCAAATGTGGTCTCAAGCATTGTCACACCCATCGCAGGTCGAGACCAACCTTGAGCGCTCCATCCTACAGAAACATCCCCGTCCCCATCTCATTTTCATGAGGGTGCTCTTATCATCAACCTTTCGCGAGTACTCCATTACTCGACCTTTCTCGCGAGTAGCTTTTTACTACTCGACTTCTACCGAGCTAGCTACAACATTAGCCTAGCATCTACAACTTGGAAAAGTCTACACTAAACCTTCTACCAAGGGATGTAATAGGCATGCAAGTGGGTTTCAATCATCCTAGACATAATGCACTCAAGTCCAATAAACATGATGTGAAGTAAAGCAAAATTTAAAACGGTAACGATATGCAAACCGGGGCTTGCCTTGCTCAACGGTTTTGTTAGAAGCTAGAAGTTAGTCTTCCTCCGGAGAATCCGCCAAACTCGTCACGAGATGGAGATCCTCGATGTAGAGTCGAGTCCTCGTCGAACGTCGACGTCACGTGCTATTAAGATGATTTATGCACATGTATTCAAAAGCAATTTAGAAAATGATTCAAAACTGTTGTACAAGTTAACTCACACATAAGAGTGATTAACAACAGCAAGGTTTCTGTTGTTGGATCTAAACCTTAGAGATGATGAAAGCTAGGTGAAAAGGGATACTAGTAATCACCATGTGATTAAGTCCATTATATGAACACTTAAACCTAAAAGATGGTAGCTCAAGTTCTAGAGGTCCAGTGAAGCTGAAAATTTAACCACAGCTTCTATGGTAGGTATTTAGGCAGTGTGCAAAAATTGAGCTCATGAAATGGCTTCATGTGAGCACAACAAATCCTTATGTGGTTTTCACTAACCTGCCATTACCCCCTAGATATTAAGCTTTCCTATGCTGCAAAGTATACTTTTGTGAAGTAAAAATTGTACTGAGTCCATAGGAATTGGTTTTACCATTTTTGGAGTTTCCTACATGGAGATATGGATTTTACAAAGAATGGGAAAAAGCTGAAATTGTCTCTGTTCATTTTCCCATTTTTCAGAGACATAAGGAATGAACACATCATTTGACCAAGAAAATGGTGTCCAATGCCTCTGAAATTTTTACTGGAGTTCAAGGAATTTTGGAAGAATATCCTGTCCAAATTTGGGAATTTTCCAATAAATAGAACTCCTGTAAAAATTCATACAATATTTTTTTAATTAAATTAATGAGCCAAATACAGGGATTTTCATAAACATTGGGCTGCACCCCTAGATAGTACTCTTTGAGAGGAATCCAACAAAATTTGTTTCACAATTTTTGGACACTCCTACACAAAGTTATGGATCTCCAAAGTTTGAACTAGAGTGGGAATCTGGAAAATGTTTAAATGCTGACAGTGGGTCCCACCTGTCATCCCTAACCTCCAGACTCGGGCCAAAAAGGGCAGTGGCGGCCCACTCCGGCGAGGTCGCTGGAAAACCAGTTCCCAGCCACCTTCAGACCCCCTGCTGGCCGCCCCCCCATATTTCCCCATGCTGAACACGTTGGTGAGGTCACCGGCGGCTGAAACTCGCCGGAAAACAGGGTGCACCGGTCACAGCAAACCCTAGAGCTCCGGCAAGGTCTTGCACGGTGAATTCTCCACCAAATGGTCGGTTCTTGGGCTCTACAGCACCACGGGATCATGTAGAAGACCGGCATGAGGTCTAAACCAGCTGGAGATGGCTCTAAACCTATCGGCACCGTGCACCCGATATGGTCCAGCGGCATACCCTCTAAAAGAGCTCGGATTGCTCACTCTACACTCAATTTCTTGGTCTAAAATCGATGGAGGAGGTGTGCTAGGCAGTTAAAATCCTGTGTGTGAAGTTTGAGACCCAACAAACACGATTTGAGGACGAATTTTACAATTCCTTACCTCAAGGTCTGTTTCTGCCGCCCGGGAGGAAAACTTGAAATTCTCCCTCTGTGATCAATGGCTAGGGCTGAGCTTTGGAGATGAGAAACTAGACTTGTTGGTGCACAGATGGAGTGGCTTGCTTGGGTGTGATCCATTCTGGTTTGGGCTGTCCACGGCGTCCAGTTCCGGTCCTTCAGTTTCAACTCGCGAACAGCAGAAGTTTTGCTGTTTCTAGGCGCCAGTGAGCTCGGGACGGCGGAGGAAAGTTGACAGCCGGCTAGAGAACTCAGGGGTGAAGGTTTTTGCTGTGGGAAGCTGGGGCAAAGGGAGCTGGGTTGTTTGGGCGCTCAGAGGAACAGAGCAGCGGCTGCTGCTTTTCTTCTCGGGAGCAAACGCATGGGAACGAGGCAGCACCGGGAGGAAGCAAAGTAGCCCTGTTGCACTCGCTGTGGGGAGGATTAGATCGAGCAGAAACGAGGGAAGCAGGAGCTGGCGCTAAAAATCACTTCGCCGGACGTCGGTGTGCTGTCGCGTGTGCGCCACCGAGAGAAACAGAGGCGGTTCACTGCACCGGGTCTATGACATGTGGGTCCGGCCCCTTTTATTTGATTTCCCCACTGTGCTTTCAGATTCCCACGCAAACGTTGCCCAAATATCACCAAACTTGGAGGATAGGCCAAAAGAATTATGAGGAACTCAAATCTGAAATCAGATTTTGAAATTGAGTTTGTTTGGTTCAAAATTCAAATTCAAATTTGAATTTGAACATGCCCTCATTTAATCCTCGGAATCAATAGTATATGAAACCAAAAATTCTCCAAATTTGAAACTTAGGCTCTTGAATACATGAGAGATGTATCTATGATCTCACATATAGGGCTTTGGACAATCTGAATAGAAATCCTTTCAAAAGATTCAAATTGTGTTTAAATTCCCCACACTCTACCCATAGAGGAGGTGCACATGAGTTAGAGTTTTAGGAGTGTAATTATTTCCCCTAGGTTAACATGTGTTGAGCATGGGCTAGAGAAAATTTTTAACTCGTTCACATGTCCATTTGTGTGTTCATCATTTCATGTGACATAATTATAGTCTTTTATCGCCTTAACTTTGTTTCATATGTTGAAATAAAACTTTACAAAAGTTAGGTCTGTTACATTCCTCCCCCCTTAAAAGAATCTCGTCCCGAGATTACAAAAAGAAAGAAGAAGGGAGAATGACTACTGGACATATGGTACAAACAAGTCGGGAAAATTTAAACAGAGAAAATCCTCGTTTCCCACGTGGCTTCATCAGCGGTGTGGTTGCTCCACAAGACTTTGTAAAATCGCAATGTCCGATTTCTTGTGGCGCGAGTCTTCTCGTCAATAATCTGTATCGGATACTCCGAATAAGTGAGATCCGGTTGAAGATCCTCAATGTTCTCCATAGGAACTGCGGTTGGGTACTTAAGACATTTCCGCAGCTGAGAGACATGGAAAACATTGTGAATACCCGAAAGTGACGTCGGTAACTCTAGGCCACGGGTCCGCATATCTCAGTGACAGCAAACGGCCCGATGAATCGCGGAGCGAGCTTCCCTTTCACTCCAAAACGATGAACCCCTTTCATCGGAGAGACACGAAGATAAACATGGTCCCCGATGTCAAAGTGAAGAGGTCGACGTCTTTTGTCTGCATAACTCTTCTGCCGAGATTGAGCAGCCTTTAAATTGGCTTGGATCACTCGCACTCGTTCCTCGGTTTCATTCACAAGATCAATCCCGTAGACTACTCTCTCGCCGGATTCACACCAATTCAGTGGTGTGCGGCACTTTCGGCCATAAAGAGCTTCATATGGGGCCATTTTGATGCTGGATTGATAACCGTTATTATATGAGAATTCTGCTAATGGTAGATGGTCATCCCAATTCTTCCCATGATTGATGACACAAGCCCGTAGCATATCCTCCAGAATCTTATTTACTCTCTCTGTTTGACCATCAGTTTGCGGATGATACGCTGAACTCCGAATTAACTTGGTTCCCAAGGAAGCATGCAGTTGCTCCCAAAATCTAGATACGAACAACGCACCTCGGTCAGACACGATGGTGCGGGGAACCCCGTGTAAACACACGATTCTCGAGATGAACAGCTCTGCATACTTCTTTGCCACATATTTAGTATGGACTGGAATAAAATGAGCGGTCTTGGTCAAACGATCAACGATTACCCAAATAGAATCATGCTTGTTGCTGGTCATGGGTAAACCGACGATGAAGTCCATACTTATGTCTTCCCACTTCCATGCTGGAACCTTCAGCGGTTGAAGTGGTCCGGCTTTCCTCATATGGTCGGCTTTAACCTGCCGACACGTATCACACTCGGATACGTACTTCGCAATCTCTCTTTTCATCCGTGTCCACCAGAACTTAGATTTCAAGTCCTGGTACATCTTGTTCCTTCCCGGATGAATGGAGTACTTGGATAAATGCGCTTCATCCAGTATCTTCCTCCGCAATTTCATATTCCGGGGTACAACTATGCGGTTGTTAAACCATAGAGTACCCTCTTCATCCTTGCGGAACATCTTCAATTCACCGCTGTCCACTCTCCTCTGAATATGAGACATACCCCTGTCTCTCTTCTGAGCCTCTACAATCTCATCTCGGATTGTAGGAATAAGAGCGAGGTTGAACAGCGATCCGTAGGGAACTAAGCGCAGGCTTGGTTCTCCTTCTTCATGTGCAGCCATGGCTAAATGGTGAACGTGGGCTTTCCGACTAAGTGCGTCGGCAACCACATTCGCTTTGCCCGGATGGTAATGAATTTCAAGTTCATAGTCCTTGATCAATTCGAGCCATCTTCGCTGCCTCATATTCAGTTCCTTCTGTGTGAAGATATACTTCAAGCTTTTGTGGTCAGTGTAGAGATGTACTAGATTACCTAGTAGATAATGTCTCCACATTTTCAATGCAAAGACCACTGTAGCTAGTTCAAGGTCGTGCGTCGGGTAATTCTGCTCATGACCCCTGAGTTGTCGGGATCCATACGCGACAACACGTCCTTCTTGCATCAACACAAAACCCAAACCAATGCCGGATGCATCACAATAAACATCAAACGGCTTCGTAGTGTCCAGCTGGGCCAAAACTGGAGCTGTAGTGAGATACTTCACTAAAGTTTGAAAAGCTTGTTCGCATGAATTGCTCCGATCATACTTGGTGCTTTTCTTCAACAGCTCCGTCATAGGTTTAGCGACTTTGGAGAAGTTTGGAATGAATCTCCGGTAATAGCCCGCTAAACCTAGGAAACTCCTCACTTCATGAACAGATGTTGGAGATTTCCAATTCAGCACTTGGTCGATTTTACTTGGGTCCACAGCAATGCCTTCCGCTGAAATAATATGCCCAAGAAACGGCACTTTGCTGATCCAAAACTCACATTTACTGAACTTTGCATATAGCTTGTGATCCCTCAAGCGTTGGAGTACAATACGCAAACGTTCAGCGTGTTCTTCATCTGACTTTGAATAGACCAAGATGTCGTCGATGAAAACCACGACGAACTTAGCTATCTCCGGCATGAACACAGTTCATGAGATACATAAAGTGAGCCGGAGCATTGGTCAACCCAAAGGACATGACAAGATATTCATAAAGACCATATCTTGTTGAGAACGTCATCTTAGGTACATCTTCTGCCCGGATCTTTATCTGGTGATACCCGGACCGAAGATCCATCTTGGAAAATACCTTAGCACCCACTAGTTGATCGAACAAAATGTCAATGCTCGGTAGTGGATACTTATTCTTGATAGTGACAGCATTCAGTGGACGATAACCTACGCATAGTCTCAAAGTCTCGTCCTTCTTCTTCACGAAGAGTGCGGAACAGCCCCAGGGTGATGAACTTGGGCGTATAAAACCTTTGTCCATGAGGTCATTAAGCTGCTCCTTCAATTCTGCTAGCTCCTTCGGTGCCATTCTATATGGTCGCCGAGAAATAAGTGTTGTTCCCGGTGCTAGTTCAATCTTGAACTCTACATCACGTTCGGGCGGCATGCCCGGCAAGTCTTCGGGAAACACATCTGGATATTCACATACCACTGGAATATCCTCAAGCTTAGGAGCTTCAATCTGATGCACTGCTGCAACACATTGTGATGGATCCACAAGATTCAATATGTTGCAACCATGTATTGGGGAATTCAGTTGGACAGTCCGCGAGCTGATGTCAAAGATAGCTCCATAATGTGTCAACCATGACATCGCCAAGATAATATCAATCCTTTGGCCTTTGAGTATGATGAGGCTCGCAGGATAGATATTTCCACCCAAACATAACGGTGCCTGAGAGACCATCTCATCTGTTGATATCTTGCCTCCGGGTGAGCTGATATGAAATGGATGCTTAACTGTGCTAAATGGAAGATTATTCTTCAGCACATAGTCTCTGCTAATAAAATTGTGGGTGGCCCCGGAATCAAATAACACGAAAATGGGCTGTTCATGTAAAGTGAACATGCCCGCCAAAACTGGTTCGCCTTTAGCAATATCCTCAATAGCAGTGTAATTAACCCTGCCAGCTTTTGAACGATTCTTCTGTGAAGGTTCACGGTGCTGATCTGAGCATTGCTGAGACAACACACGAGTGTGACTCTGCTCAGCACCACGACGGTTTCATGTTGTAGAAATCCTCAGCTCTCTACTAACACGAGGTGGAGATAATTCGTGCGTAGCTGGTTGCAGTAGGGTTGCATGAATAATTTCTGTCCGCTGTTGTTGAGGTGGAGGCTCATATGTGATCAACTCCAGCCGTGGTTGTGAGAGTTGCACCACTGGCTGAATTTGTTGCCTAACTGGCGAGTAATATCGCACTCGATAGTTCGGACGAACCTCGATATCGCTGTCTGGCGGTATACTTCTTTTCAGCTCCGCTTCACAACGAAGATGCATGTCTTCCTTAATGATAGCGGCATTTACCAACTCATTGTAAATACCGTTATTGAACAAGGTCACTTGTTCCTTAAGTTCGACATTCAAACCTCGGAAGAAATACTCGCACTTCAACGCTTCTGAGTCAACCATATGAGTTGGGTATTGCATCAAGTCTTCAAACTCTTTGAAGTACTCGTACGCACTCCTTTCGCCTTGCTTTAACTTCAGAAAGTCTTGATACTTTGTTCGTAGAATTCCCGAACAAACGTGACGTGACCGGAAAACATCCCGGAATTCATCCCACGTCACGCGATGACCTTCAGGAAGAGTAGCGATGTACTCCGCCCACCAAGCTACAGCAGCTCCGTGGAGTTGTTGAGCGGCAAATAGAGTCTTCTGATATTCATCGCACTCAAGCGTATCGAACTTGGCTTCAATACATTGGAGCCAATGAGCCGACTCCAACGGTTCTTTCGCTTCCGAGAAAACCGGTGGTTGTCTTGCTAAGAAATCCACATAAGTACTTGGCGGGGGATTTTGCTGTAGTGTCTCCTGTCGTATGCTTTGTTGCACCAACAGATCCAGAGACTCAACCATCTTTGCCAAGATTCCCGCCAATCCGGTTGATGATGTCGGCACTTCTTGTCGTGACGAATTACTTTCACCGTGACTCGACTCACCAACCTCACTCCTGGAATGAGCATGATCCATGCTGCAAGAGTGAGCAATTTACGGTTAAAATTCAAAGTTTAAACTCAACTTGAATTGAAAACATAACCGTAAAAGCATCACATCAATATTGCAGCATTACACAAGCTAACTAGGTTTTCGACAATACTGAAATCTATCAAATGTGAGCAAGTTTGTCCAAACCCTTAATTCTAACAGTAGCACAAACTGAAAAATAACTCAAGAATATGTTATGGAGCTTAGAGAAGTCTGAAACATCCCTGTCCACAACAAGTCTTAAGTTACATAGGCAATAAGCACTACTCTGTTCAGAATGACCAATCGGTCTTAACCCCGGAATTTAAAAATGAAAATGGCAATTTCATATCTCAAGTTGAATATCAAAGTTATAGTTAACTTCAATATCTTTCCAACGAGTATTCATTTGCCTTCATATATGTTCTGTATCAAAAATTGTGATATTTCAAATTAATAGAAAGCTTGAACAATTGACAGCACCTCCTTTGAAAGTGGCTGTTTTGTCCGCAAGATTTCATCACTTTAAACTCCAAATCTGGAGAAACTATGAACTACAAAGTCATAGCATATATCACAAGATTTCCCACGGTGTCTTACTTGACCCTTAGAAATTTTTCTACAGAAAATTATGGTCGAAATACAGAAATATCCAGAGAGCAATTTGTGCCTGCCCTGTTTTTAGGCAGTTCACACTCCTCTGAGAATTTCATCCATTTGGATGGTGATTCTGATCTGGAGTTCTACTGAAGAGTTGTAGAATAATTCAATAGCTTTCCAGAAATGTATCACTTACCTCCATTGGTTCAATGAAACAAAAGTTATGTCCTGTTCAACTTCAGAAAAATTCTGCCGAAAACAGGGGAGGTTTCTCCTATGTCTTTGTGAATAAACCTATATTCCCAATTGACTCTCAGTTCAATATAGGAGTTCATTACCCCCTAATAGAATCCTATACTCCAAATTTACTCTTTTCCTTTTCAAACCTTCTCTTTTTATGCAGTTTCAAAACACATCACGGTACTACGTTTCCTCACCAAATTAAAATCGTAACCGGCTTTATACCCGGCGTATACGTCTCAAGTGGTGGCACTAAAACGATCACTCACAAACGTTGTCTACACGACATGTACTAACGTGGTTAAGGTACCTGCAGAAAACCACTCAATAATGATGCACACATTGGTTTATCATTTCAGGCAGGTGCATATCATAGTAAAAGCATACGCCCCGTATCATTGCCATATGGGCCGTCCTTGAGTCAAGCCACGTCTCAAGGTACATGATCGGGTTATTCACCACCCGACGGGGGCTCCACACCTTTGCAATAAAGCACACCGGTGGAACAGCGCTTTCGTATGCCTCATAGGACATGAAGAGTCCTAGAGAACACACTTTGTGTTACAAACCACACGATGGTGTCTCCTCCTCTTGCCCCTGGGTTTACGCACTGGAGGCTAGTGCCATTCATATGTCTCTAAGACATGAAGAGTCTTAGAAAACATATTCACTTCCCGTCCATTGCTGAACGGGACATCCCACACTACTTTCCTCGTATGGGTGAGCTAACCGAAATTGATCCGCTTTTGGTGGCGTTCCTTACCATTCTTACCTCCACGTAGGTGCGTCGTTACAGAATTGAAATACTGAATGATAACACACTGTTAGCTTGCCACCTTAAGTAACTATGCTAATAATACTCCTTATGTGGGCATACTATACGTTCCTCACTCGTATACCTCTAAGTTTTTGAAAATATGCTCTTTTCATGCGTGCTATCCCCAATGCGGCTCTGATACCACGCTGTGAAGGCCCAGCCCGGGAATCGCAGTGGGTGGTGCCGTGCGATGCGGCACCCAACAGCATGCACGAAAAGACGATAAGAACATAACGGAACCATTTTGTTACTCAAGATAATTTCTTTTACAACATAATGTACATACGCAGCGGAAATTTAAATTTGCTGGACAAACTACTCACTCTCGACCACGCCGAAGAGAAGTCGTTCAGCCCGTGAACGCTTCCTACTAGCTTCACCAAAGAAAGGCAGCGGCTAGGTTTCCGATGAGTTGAACAAACCGTGAGGTTCATCGTCTCACCGAACAACCCTCTTCATAGCAGGCATCCTGCTTCCTGCAAAAACAACTCAGAAGCAACCGTGAGCACTAAGGCTCAGCAAGACTTAACCGTCACTCCTAAACATGCAACTCTAAATGCAGGGGTAGTAAGACCGTAGGAATAGGAATTTGCAAAATGCAGCTTGATTAAACTTTATCCTTATATTCAGATTCTTATAGCCTTCATTTTAGTGGTTCTCACGCCTCACAACATCGGAAGTCCACAATCAAACAAGAAACGCTTATCCCGATGTAGCTAGCCTAAGGCGGAAATGAAATTTAGTTGGCTCTGTATCTACTTCAGTCAAGGTTCCAATACATTCGTTAATCCACAAACAACAAGTTAAGAGACTTAGTTCATCTTCTTACTAAGTCACGGCGCAGTGGGCAAGTATGCTCAATCCTCTTCCGCGAGCGACGGTGATTCGAATCAATAACAACCCGGAATACACGACACATACACCCGCCTCGAAAGACTCTTTCAAGAGCTCTTTCTTACGTTGTATGCAGCAACCTTTCACACAACACCCCGACATAGAAAAACGCTTCGCGCCGAGCAGGATGATCCTCTACGCGGACACGTCGAAGTTGCCCGCTAAAGGATTTACACCTCCCGCCTTCTCAACGCCATTCCCACGCGAAGGATGAGTTTCTATATCACGGTCCGTCGAGTTACATCGGTTTCATGGGTCCCATACCCCACTATATATCCGGTACAGCTCAATCTTGTCCAGCAGGGCCGCATACATACGGTCCTTAACCGACACGGACGGGGCTACAACCAACCTCCACATTTGCCTTACCATCCCGGTCCAGGCCAAATGTGGTCTCAAGCATTGTCACACCCATCGCAGGTCGAGACCAACCTTGAGCGCTCCATCCTACAGGAACATCCCCGTCCCCATCTCATTTTCATGAGGGTGCTCTTATCATCAACCTCTCGCGAGTAACTCCATTACTCGACCTTTCTCGCGAGTAGCTTTTTACTACTCGACTTCTACCGAGCTAGCTACAACATTAGCCTAGCATCTACAACGAGGAAAAGTCTACACTAAACCTTCTACCAAGGGATGTAATAGGCATGCAAGTGGGTTTCAATCATCCTAGACATAATGCACTCAAGTCTAATAAACATGATGTGAAGTAAAGCAAAATTTAAAACGGTAACGATATGCAAACCGGGGCTTGCCTTGCTCAACGGTTTTGTTAGAAGCTAGAAGTTAGTCTTCCTCCGGAGAATCTGCCAAACTCGTCATGAGATGGAGATCCTCGCTGTAGAGTCGAGTCCTCGTCGAACGTCGACGTCACGTGCTATTAAGATGATTTATGCACATGTATTCAAAAGCAATTTAGAAAATGATTCAAAACTGTTGTACAAGTTAACTCACACATAAGAGAGATTAACAACAGCAAGGTTTCTGTTGTTGGATCTAAACCTTAGAGATGATGAAAGCTAGGTGAAAAGGGATACTAGTAATCACCATGTGATTGAGTCCATTATATGAACACTTAAACCTAAAAGATGGTAGCTCAAGTTCCAGAGGTCCAATGAAGCTGAAACTTTAACCACAGCTTCTATGGTAGGTATTTAGGCAGTGTGCAAAAATTGAGCTCATGAAATGGCTTCATGTGAGCACAACAAATCCTTATGTGGTTTTCACTAACCTGCCATTACCCCCTAGATATTAAGCTTTCATATGCTGCAAAGTATACTTTTGTGAAGTACAAAATGTACTGAGTCCATAGGAATTGGTTTTACCATTTTTGGAGTTTCCTACATGGAGATATGGATTTTACAAAGAATGGGAAAAAGCTGAAATTGTCTCTGTTCATTTCCCCATTTTTCAGAGACATAAGGAATGAACACATCATTTGACCAAGAAAATGGTGTCTAATGCCTCTGAAATTTTTACTGGAGTTCAAGGAATTTTGGAAGAATGTCGTGTCCAAATTTGGGAATTTTCCAATAAACATAACTCCTGTAAAAATTCATACACGATTTTCTTTAATTGAATTAATGATCCAAATACAGGGATTTTCATAAACATTGGGCTGCACCCCTGGATAGTAATCTTTGAGAGGAATCCATCAAAATTTGTTTCACAATTTTTGGACACTCCTACACAAAGTTATGGCTCTCCAAAGTTTGAACTAGAGTGGGAAAATCTGAAAAATGTTTAAATGCTGACAGTGGGTCCCACCTGTCATCCCTAACCTCCAGACTCGCGCCAAAAAGGGCAGTGGCGTTCCAATCCAGCGAGGTTGCCGGAAAACCAGTTCCCAGCCACCTCCAGACCCCCTGCTGGCCGCCCCCCCCCCCCCCCCCATATTTCCCCATGCTGAACACGTTGGTGAGGTCACCGGCGGCTGAAACTCGCCGGAAAAACAGGGCGCACCGGTCACAGCAAACCCTAGAGCTCCAGCGAGGTCTTGCACGGTGAATTCTCCACCAAATGGTCGGTTCTTGGGCTCTACAGCACCACGGGATCATGTAGAAGACCGGCATGAGGTCTAAACCAACTGGAGATGGCTCTAAACCTATTGGCACCGTGCACCCGATAGGGTCCAGCGGCATACCCTCTAAAAGATCTCGGATTGCTCACTCTACACTCAATTTCTTGGTCTAAAATCGATGGAGGAGGTGTGCTAGGCAGTTAACATACTGTGTGTGAAGTTTGAGACCCAACAAACACGATTTGAGGATGAATTTTACAATTCCTTACCTCAAGGTCCGTTTCTGCCGCCCGGGAGGAAAACTTGAAATTCTCCCTCTGTGATCAATGGCTAGGGCTGAGCTTTGGAGATGAGAAACTAGACTTGTTGGTGCACAGATGGAGTGGCTTGCTTGGGCGTGATCCCTTCTGGTTTGGGCTGTCCACGGCGTCCAGTTCCGGTCCTTCAGTTTCAACTCGCGAACAGCAGAAGTTTTGCTGTTTCTAGGCGCCAGCGAGCCCGGGACGGCGGAGGAAAGTTGACAGCCGGCTAGAGAACTCAGGGGTGAAGGTTTTTGCTGTGGGAAGCTGGGGCAAAGGGAGCTGGGTTGTTTGGGCGCTCAGAGGAACAGATCAGCGGCTGCTGTTTTTCTTCTCGGGAGCAAACGCACGGGAACGAGGCAGCACCGGGAGGAAGCAAAGTAGCCCTGTTGCACTCGCTGTTGGGAGGATTAGATCGAGCAGAAACGAGGGAAGCAGGAGCTGGCGCTAAAAATCACTTCGCCGGACGTCGGTGTGCTGTCGCGTGTGCGCCACCGAGAGAAACAGAGGCGGTTCACTGCATCGGGTCTATGACATGTGGGTCCGGCCCCTTTTATTTGATTTCCCCACTGTGCTTTCAGATTCCCACGCAAACGTTGCCCAAATATCACCAAACTTGGAGGATAGGCCAAAAGAATTATGAGGAACTCAAATCTGAAATCAGATTTTGAAATTGATTTTGTTTGGTTCAAAATTCAAATTCAAATTTGAATTTGAACGTGCCCTCATTTAATCCTCGGAATCAATAGTATATGAAACCAAAAATTCTCCAAATTTGAAACTTAGGCTCTTGAATACATGAGAGATGTATCTATGATCTCACATATAGGCCTTTGGACAATCTGAATAGAAATCATTTCAAAAGATTCAAATTGTGTTTAAATTCCCCCCACTCTACCCATAGAGGAGGTGCACATGAGTTAGAGTTTTAGGAGTATAATTATTTCCCCCAGGTTAACATGTGTTGAGCATGGGCTAGAGAAAATTTTTAACTCCTTCACATGTCCATTTGTGTGTTCATCATTTCATGTGACACAATTATAGTCTTTTATCGCCTTAACATTGTTTCATATGTTGAAATAAAACTTTACAAAAGTTAGGGCTGTTACATTCCTCCCCCCTTAAAAGAATCTCGTCCCGAGATTACAAAAAGAAAGAAGAAGGGAGAATGACTATTGGACATATGGTACAAACAAGTCGGGAAAATTTAAACAGAGAAAATCCTCGTTTTCCCACGTGGCTTCATCAGCGGTGTGGTTGCTCCACAAGACTTTGTAAAATCGCAATGTCCGATTTCTTGTGGCGCGAGTCTTCTCGTCAATAATCTGTATCGGATACTCCGAATAAGTGAGATCCGGTTGAAGATCCTCAATGTTCTCCATATGAACTGCGGTTGGGTACTTAAGACATTTCCGCAGCTGAGAGACGTGGAAAACATTGTGAATACCCGAAAGTGACGTCGGTAACTCTAGACGATAGGCCACGGGTCCGCATATCTCAGTGACAGCAAACGGCCCAATGAATCGCGGAGCGAGCTTCCCTTTCACTCCAATACGATGAATCCCTTTCATCGGAGAGACACGAAGATAAACGTGGTCCCCGATGTCGAAGTGAAGAGGTCGACGTCTTTTGTCTGCATAACTCTTTGGCCGAGATTGAGCAGCCTTTAAATTGGCTTGGATCACTCACACTCGTTCCTCGGTTTCATTCACAAGATCAATCCCGTAGACTACTCTCTCGCCGGATTCACACCAATTCAGTGGTGTGCGGCACTTCCGGCCATAAAGAGATTCATACGGGGCCATTTTGATGCTGGATTGATAACCGTTATTATATGAGAATTCTGCTAACGGTAGATGGTCATCCCAATTCTTCCCATGATTGATGACACATGCCCGTAGCATATCCTCCAGAATCTGATTTACTCTCTCTGTTTGACCATCAGTTTGCGGATGATACGCTGAACTCTGAATTAACTTGGTTCCCAAGGAAGCATGAAGTTGCTCCCAAAATCTGGATACGAACAACGCACCTCGGTCAGACACGATGGTGCGGGGAACCCCGTGTAAACACACGATTCTCGAGATGAACATCTCTGCATACTTCTTTGCCACATATTTAGTATGGACTGGAATAAAATGAGCGGTCTTGGTCAAACGATCAACGATTACCCAAATAGAATCATGCTTGTTGCTGGTCATGGGTAAACCGACGATGAAGTCCATACTAATGTCTTCCCACTTCCATGCTGGAACCATCAGTGGTTGAAGTGGTCCGGCTTTCCTCATATGGTCGGCTTTAACCCGCCGACACGTATCACACTCGGATACATACTTCGCAATCTCTCTTTTCATCCGTGTCCACCAGAACTTAGATTTCAAGTCCTGGTACATCTTGTTGCTTCCCGGATGAATGGAGTACTTGGATAAATGCGCTTCATCCAGTATCTTCTTCCGCAATTTCATATTCCGGGGTACAACTATGCGGTTGTTAAACCATAGAGTACCCTCTTCATCCTTGCGGAACATCTTCAATTCACCGATGTCCACTCTCCTCCGAATATGAGACATACCCCTGTCTCTCTTCTGAGCCTCTACAATCTCATCTCGGATTGTAGGAATGAGAGTGAGGTTGAACAGCGATCCGTAGGGAACTAAGCACAGGCTTGGTTCTCCTTCTTCATGTGCAGCCATGGCTAAATGGTGAACGTGGGCTTTCCGACTAAGTGCGTCGGCAACGACATTCGCTTTGCCCAGATGGTAATGAATTTCAAGTTCATAGTCCTTGATCAATTCGAGCCATCTTCGCTGCCTCATATTCAGTTCCTTCTGTGTGAAGATGTAC
This sequence comes from Neostapfia colusana, assembly GCA_030760725.1. Lineage (NCBI taxonomy): Eukaryota > Viridiplantae > Streptophyta > Magnoliopsida > Poales > Poaceae > Neostapfia > Neostapfia colusana. The sequence continues at coordinate 33,551,823 of JASWHV010000007.1, forward strand.
TTCAAGCTTTTGTGGTGAGTGTAGAGATGTACTAGATTGCCTAGTAGATAATGTCTCCACATTTTCAATGCTAAGACCACTGCAGCTAGTTCAAGGTCGTGCGTCGGGTAATTCTGCTCATGACCCCTGAGTTGTCGGGATCCATACGCGACTACACGTCCTTCTTGCATCAACACACAACCCAAACCGATGCTGGATGCATCACAATAAACATCAAACGGCTTCGTAGTGTCCGTCTGGGCCAAAACTGGAGCTGTAGTGAGATACTTCACTAAAGTTTGAAAAGCTTGTTCGCATGAATTGCTCCAATCATACTTGGTGCTTTTCTTCAACAGCTCCGTCATAGGTTTAGCGACTTTGGAGAAGTTTGGAATGAATCTCCGGTAATAGCCCGCTAAACCTAGGAAACTCCTCACTTCATGAACAGATGTTGGAGATTTCCAATTCAGCACTTGCTCGATTTTACTTGGGTCCACAACAATGCCTTCCGCTGAAATAATATGCCCAAGAAACGGCACTTTGCTGATCTAAAACTCACATTTACTGAACTTTGCATATAGCTTGTAATCCCTCAAGCGTTGGAGTACAATACGCAAATGTTCAGCGTGTTCTTCATCTGACTTTGAATAGACCAAGATGTCGTCGATGAAAACCACGAAGAACTTATCTAACTCCGGCATGAACACAGAGTTCATGAGATACATAAAGGGAGCCAGAGCATTGGTCGACCCAAAGGACATGACAAGATATTCATAAAGACCATATCTTGTTGAGAACGCCGTCTTAGGTACATCTTCTGCACGGATCTTTATCTGGTGATACCCGGACCGAAGATCCATCTTGGAAAATACCTTAGCACCCACTAGTTGATCGAACAAAATGTCAATGCTCGGTAGTGGATACTTATTCTTGATAGTGACAGCATTCAGTGGACGATAACCTACGCATAGTCTCAAAGTCTCGTCCTTCTTCTTCACGAAGAGTGCGGAACAGCCCCAAGGTGATGAACTTGGGCGTATAACCTTTGTCCATGAGGTCATTAAGCTGCTCCTTCAATTCTGCTAGCTCCTTCGGTGCCATTTTATATGGTCGCCGAGAAATAAGTGTTGTTCCCGATGCTAGTTCAATCTTGAACTCTACATCACGTTCGGGCGGCATGCCCGGCAAGTCTTCGGGAAACACATCTGGATATTCACATACCACTGGAATATCCTCAAGCTTAGGAGCTTCAATCTGATGCACTGCTGCAACACGTTGTGATGGATCCACAAGATTCAATATGTTGCAACCATGTATTGGGGAATTCAGTTGGACAGTACGCGAGCTGATGTCAAAGATAGCTCCATAATGTGTCAACCATGACATCCCCAAGATAATATCAATCCTTTGGCCTTTGAGTATGATAAGGCTCGCAGGATAGATATTTTCACCCAAACATAACGGTGCCTGAGAGACCATCTCATCTGTTGATATCTTGCCTCCGGGTGAGCTGATATGAAATGGATGCTTAACTGTGCTAAATGGAAGATTATTCTTCAGCACATAGTCTCTGCTAATAAAATTGTGGGTGGCCCCGGAATCAAATAATACGAAAATGGGCTGTTCATGTAAAGTGAACATGCCCGCCAAAACTGGTTCGCCTTTAGCAATATCCTCAATAGCAGTGTAATTAACCCTGCCAGCTTTTGAATGATTCTTCTGTGAAGGTTCACGGTGCTGATCTGAGCATTGCTGAGACAACACACGAGTGTGACTCTGCTCAGCACCACGACGGTTTCGTGTTGTAGAAATCCTCAGCTCTCTACTAACACGAGGTGGAGATAATTCGTGCGTAGCTGGTTGCGGTAGGGTTGCACGAATAATTTCTGTCCGCTGTTGTTGAGGTGGAGGCTCATATGTGATCAACTCCAGCCGTGGTTGTGAGAGTTGCACCACTGGCTGAATTTGTTGCCTAACTGGCGAGTAAAATCGCACTCGATAGTTCGGACGAACCTCGATATCGCTGTCTGGCGGTATACTTCTTTTCAGCTCCGCTTCACAACGAAGATGCATGTCTTCCTTAATGATAGCGGCATTTACCAACTCATTGTAAATACCGTTATTGAACAAGGTCACTTGTTCCTTAAGTTCGACATTCAAACCTCAGAAGAAATACTCGCACTTCAACGCTTCCGAGTCAACCATATGAGTTGCGTATTGCATCAAGTCTTCAAACTCTTTGAAGTACTCGTACGCACTCCTTTCGCCTTGCTTTAACTCCAGAAAGTCTTGATACTTTGTTCGTAGAATTCCCGAACAAACGTGACGTGACCGGAAAACATCCCAGAATTCATCCCACGTCACGCGATGACCATCAGGAAGAGTAGCGATGTACTCCGCCCACCAAGCTCCAGCAGCTCCGTGGAGTTGTTGAGCGGCAAATAGAGTCTTCTGATATTCATCGCACTCAAGCGTATCGAACTTGGCTTCAATACATTGGAGCCAATGAGCCGACTCCAACGGTTCTTTCGCTTCCGAGAAAACTGGTGGTTGTCTTGCTAAGAAATCCAGATAAGTACTTGGCGGGGGACTTTTCTGTAGTGTCTCCTGTCGTATGCTTTGTTGCATCCAGAGACTCAGCCATCTTTGCCAAGATTCCCGCCAATCCGGTTGATGATGTCGGCACTTCTTGTCGTGGCGAATTACTTTCGCTGTGACTCGACTCACCAACCTCACTCCTGGAATGAGCACGATCCATGCTGCAAGATTTAGCAATTTACGGTTAAAATTCAAAGTTTAAACTCAACTTGAATTGAAAACATAACCGTAAAAGCATCACATCAATATTGCAGCATTACACAAGCTAACTAGGTTTTCGACAATACTGAAATCTATCAAATGTGAGCAAGTTTGTCCAAACCCTTAATTCTAACAGTAGGACAAACTGAAAAATAACTCAAGAATATGTTATGGAGCTTAGAGAAGTCTGAAACATCCCTGTCCACAACAAGTCTTAAGTTACATAGGCAATAAGCACTACTCTGTTCAGAATGACCAATCGGTCTTAACCCCAGAATTTAAAAATAAAATTGGCAATTTCATATCTCAAGTTGCATATCAAAGTTATAGTTAACTTCAATATCTTTCCAACAAGTATTCATTTGCCTTCATATATGTTCTGGATCAAAAATTGTGATATTTCAAAGTTAATAGAAAGCTGGAACAATTTTGACAGCACCTCCTTTGAAAGTGGCTGTTTTGTCCGCAAGATTTCATCACTTTAAATTCCAAATCTGGAGAAACTTTGAACTACAAAGTCATAGCATATATCACAAGATTTCCCACGGTGTCTTACTTGACCCTTAGAAATTTTTCTACAGAAAATTATGGTCCAAATACAGAAATTTTCAGAGAGCAATTTGTGCCTGCCCTGTTTTTAGGCAGTTCACACTCCTCTGAGAATTTCATCCATTTGGATGGTGATTCTGATCTGGAGTTCTACTGAAGAGTTGTAGAATAATTCAATAGCTTTCCAGAAATGTATCACTTACCTCCATTGGTTCAATGAAACAAAAGTTATGTCCTGTTCAACTTCAGCAAAATTCTGCCGAAAACAGGGGAGGTTTCTCCTATGTCTTTGTGAATAAACCTATATTCCCAATTGACTCTCAGTTCAATATAGGAGTTCATTACCCCCTAATAGAATCCTATACTCCAAATTTACTCTTTTCCTTTTCAAACCTTCTCTTTTTATGCAGTTTCAAAACACATCACGGTACTACGTATCCTCACCAAATTAAAATCGTAACCGGCTTTATACCCGGCGTATACGTCTCAAGTGGTGGCACTAAAACGATCACTCACAAACGTTGTCTACACGACATGTACTAACGTGGTTAAGGTACCTGCAGAAAACCACTCAATAATGATGCACACATGGTTTATCATTTCAGGCAGGTCCATATCATAGTAAAAGCATACGCCCCGTATCATTGCCATACGGGCCGTCCTTGAGTCAAGCCACATCTCAAGGTACATGATCGGGTTATTCACCACCCGACGGGGGCTCCACACCTTTGCAATAAAGCACACCGGTGGAACAGCGCTTTCGTATGCCTCATAGGACATGAAGAGTCCTAGAGAACACACTTTGTGTTACAAACCACACGATGGGGTCTCCTCCTCTTGCCCCTGGGTTTGCGCACTGGAGGCTAGTGCCATTCATATGTCTCTAAGACATGAAGAGTCTTAGAAAACATATTCACTTCCCATCCATTGCTGAACGGGACATCCCACACTACTTTCCTCGTATGGGTGAGCTAACCAAAATTGATCCGCTTTCGGTGGCGTTCCTTACCATTCTTACCTCCACGTAGGTGCGTCGTTACAGAATTGAAATACTGAATGATAACACACTGTTAGCTTGCCACCTTAAGTAACTATGCTAATAATACTCCTTATGTGGGCATACTATACGTTCCTCACTCGTATACCTCTAAGTTTTTGAAAATATGCTCTTTTCATGCGTGCTATCCCCAATGCGGCTCTGATACCACGCTGTGAAGGCCCAGCCCGGGAATCGCAGTGGGTGGTGCCGTGCGATGCGGCACCCAACAGCATGCACGAAAAGACGATAAGAACATAACGGAACCATTTTGTTACTCAAGATAATTTCTTTTACAACATAATGTACACACGCAGCGGAAATTTAAATTTGCTGGACAAACTACTCACTCTCGACCCTAACTACGCCGAAGAGAAGTCGTTCAGCCCGTGAACGCTTTCTACTAGCTTCACCAAAGAAAGGCAGCGGCTAGGTTTCCGATGAGTTGAACAAACCGTAAGGTTCATCGTCTCACCGAACAACCCTCTTCATAGCAGGCATCCTGCTTCCTGCAAAAACAACTCAGAAGCAACCGTGAGCACTAAGGCTCAGCAAGACTTAACCGTCACTCCTAAACATGCAACTCTAAATGCAGGGGTAGTAAGACCGTAGGAATAGGAATTTGCAAAATGCAGCTTGATTAAACTTTATCCTTATATTCAGATTCTTATAGCCTTCATTTTAGTGGTTCTCACGCCTCACAACATCGGAAGTCCACAATCAAACAAGAAACGCTTATCCCGATGTAGCTAGCCTAAGGCGGAAATGAAATTTAGTTGGCTCTGTATCTACTTCAGTCAAGGTTCCAATACATTCGTTAATCCACAAACAACAAGTTAAGAGACTTAGTTCATCTTCTTACTAAGTCACGGCGCAGTGGGCAAGTATGCTCAATCCTCTTCCGCGAGCGACGGTGATTCGAATCAATAACAACCCGGAATACACGACACATACACCCGCCTCGAAAGACTCTTTCAAGAGCTCTTTCTTACGTTGTATGCAGCAACCTTTCACACAACACCCCGACATAGAAAAACGCTTCGCGCCGAGCAGGATGATCCTCTACGCGGACACGTCGAAGTTGCCCGCTAAAGGATTTACACCTCCCGCCTTCTCAACGCCATTCCCACGCGAAGGATGAGTTTCTATATCACGGTCCATCGAGTTACATCGGTTTCATGGGTCCCATACCCCACTATATATCCGGTACAGCTCAATCTTGTCCAGCAGGGCCGCATACATACGGTCCTTAACCGACACGGACGGGGCTACAACCAACCTCCACATTTGCCTTACCATCCCGGTCCAGGCCAAATGTGGTCTCAAGCATTGTCACACCCATCGCAGGTCGAGACCAACCTTGAGCGCTCCATCCTACAGGAACATCCCCGTCCCCATCTCATTTTCATGAGGGTGCTCTTATCATCAACCTCTCGCGAGTAACTCCATTACTCGACCTTTCTCGCGAGTAGCTTTTTACTACTCGACTTCTACCGAGCTTGCTACAACATTAGCCTAGCATCTACAACGAGGAAAAGTCTACACTAAACCTTCTACCAAGGGATGTAATAGGCATGCAAGTGGGTTTCAATCATCCTAGACATAATGCACTCAAGTCTAATAAACATGATGTGAAGTAAAGCAAAATTTAAAACGGTAACGATATGCAAACCGGGGCTTGCCTTGCTCAACGGTTTTGTTAGAAGCTAGAAGTTAGTCTTCCTCCGGAGAATCCACCAAACTCGTCACGAGATGGAGATCCTCGCTGTAGAGTCGAGTCCTCGTCAAACATCGACGTCACGTGCTATTAAGATGATTTATGCACATGTATTGAAAAGCAATTTAGAAAATGATTCAAAATTGTTGTACAAGTTAACTCACACATAAGAGAGATTAACAACAGCAAGGTTTCTGTTGTTGGATCTAAACCTTAGACATGATGAAAGCTAGGTGAAAAGGGATACTAGTAATCACCATGTGATTAAGTCCATTATATGAACACTTAAACCTAAAAGATGGTAGCTCAAGTTCCAGAGGTCCAATGAAGCTGAACATTTAACCACAGCTTCTATGGTAGGTATTTAGGCAGTGTGCAAAAATTGAGCTCATGAAATGGCTTCATGTGAGCACAACAAATCCTTATGTGGTTTTCACTAACCTGCCATTACCCCCTAGATATTAAGCTTTCCTATGCTGCAAAGTATACTTTTGTGAAGTACAAAATGTACTGAGTCCATAGGAATTGGTTTTACCATTTTTGTAGTTTCCTACATGGAGATATGGATTTTACAAAGAATGGGAAAAAGCTGAAATTGTCTCTGTTCATTTTCCCATTTTTCAGAGACATAAGGAATGAACATATCATTTGACCACGAAAATGGTGTCCAATGCCTCTGAAATTTTTACTGGAGTTCAAGGAATTTTGGAAGAATGTCCTGTCCAAATTTGGGAATTTTCCAATAAACAGAACTCCTGCAAAATTCATACAAGATTTTCTTTAATTGAATTAATGAGCCAAATACACGGATTTTCATAAACATTGGGCTGCACCCCTGGATAGTACTCTTTGAGAGGAATCCAACAAAATTTGTTTCACAATTTTTGAACACTCCTACACAAAATTATGGCTCTCCAAAGTTTGAACTAGAGTGGGAAAATCTGGAAAATGTTTAAATGCTGACAGTGGGTCCCACCTGTCATCCCTAACCTCCAGACTCGCGCCAAAAAGGGCAGTGGCGGCCCACTCCGGCGAGGTCGCCGGAAAACCAGTTCCCAGCCACGTCCATACCCCCTGCTGGCCGCTGCCCCCCCCCCCCCCATATTTCCCCATGCTGAACACGTTGGTGAGGTCACCGGCGGCTGAAACTCACAGGAAAACAGGGCGCACCGGTCACAGCAAACCCTAGAGCTCCAGCGAGGTCTTGCACGGTGAATTCTCCACCAAATGGTTGGTTCTTGGGCTCTACAGCACCACGGGATCATGTAGAAGACCGGCATGAGGTCTAAACCAGCTGGAGATGGCTCTAAACCTATCGGCACCGTGCACCCGATAGGGTCCAGCGGCATACCCTCTAAAAGAGCTCCGATTGCTCACTCTACACTCAATTTCTTGTTCTAAAATCGATGGAGAAGGTGTGCTAGGCAGTTAACATCCTGTGTGTGAAGTTTAAGACCCAACAAACACGATTTGAGGACGAATTTTACAATTCCTTACCTCAAGGTCCGTTTCTTCCACCCGGGAGGAAAACTTGATATTCTCCCTCTGTGATCAATGGCTAGGGCTGAGCTTTGGAGATGAGAAACTAGACTTGTTGGTGCACAGATGGAGTGGCTTGCTTGGGCTTGATCCCTTCTGGTTTGGGCTGTCCACGGCGTCCAGTTCCGGTCCTTCAGTTTCAACTCGCGAACAGCAGAAGTTTTGCTGTTTCTAGGCGCCAGCGAGTTCGGGACGGCGGAGGAAAGTTGACAGCCAGCTAGAGAACTCAGGGGTGAAGGTTTTTGCTGTGGGAAGCTGGGGCAAAGGGAGCTGGGTTGTTTGGGCGCTCAGAGGAACAGAGCAGCGGCTGCTGTTTTTCTTCTCGGGAGCAAACGCACGGGAACGAGGCAGCACCGGGAGGAAGCAAAGTAGCCCTGTTGCACTCGCTGTGGGGAGGATTAGATCGAGCAGAAACGAGGGAAGCAGGAGCTGGCGCTAATAATCACTTCGCCGGACGTCGGTGTGCTGTCGCGTGTGCGCCACCGAGAGAAACAGAGGCGGTTCACTGCACCGGGTCTATGACATGTGGGTCCGGCCCCTTTTATTTGATTTCCCCACTGTGCTTTCAGATTCCCACGCAAACGTTGCCCAAATATCACCAAATTTGGAGGATAGGCCAAAATAATTATGAGGAACTCAAATCTGAAATCAGATTTTGAAATTGAGTTTGTTTGGTTCAAAATTCAAATTCAAGTTTGAATTTGAACGTGCCCTCATTTAATCCTCGGAATCAATAGTATATGAAACCAAAAATTCTCCAAATTTGAAACTTAGGCTCTTGAATACATGAGAGATGTATCTATGATCTCACATATAGGCCTTTGGGCAATCTGAATAGATATCTTTTCAAAAGATTCAAATTGTGTTTAAATTCCCCCCACTCTACCCATAGAGGAGGTGCACATGAGTTAGAGTTTTAGGAGTGTAATTATTTCCCCTAGGTTAACATGTGTTGAGCATGGGCTAGAGAAAATTTTTAACTCCTTCACATGTCCATTTGTGTGTTCATCATTTCATGTGACACAATTATAGTCTTTTATCGCCTTAACTTTGTTTCATATGTTGAAATAAAACTTTACAAAAGTTAGGGCTGTTACAATATCCTCCCACTTCCACGCCGGAATGTTCAATGGTTGCAGCTGTTCGGCTTTACGCATATGGTCGGCCTTCACACGCCGACACGTATCACATTCGGATACGTATTTGGCGATCTCTCTCTTCATCCGTGTCCACCAAAACCTGGTTTTCAGATCTTGGTACATCTTGTTGCTGCCCGGATGAATAGAATACTTGGACAAATGAGCTTCGTCCAAGATTTTCTTCCGAAGATTCATGTCACGGGGTACCACTATACGGTCGTTAAACCATAGAGTGTCGTGGTCATCTCTTCGGAAGCACTTCATTTCGCCATTCTCCATCCTTCTCCGAATGTGCGACATTCCCATGTCCTTCCTCTGAGCTTCCATAATCTCCTCTCTTATGGTTGGGATGAGAGAAAGATTATATAACGCCCCATATGGAACCAAGTAGAAACTCGGCTCCTCCTCTTCAAGTGGGGTGCTGGACAGACTGTTGACATGGGATTTGCGACTTAAGGCATCGGCAACCACGTTTGCCTTCCTGGGATGGTAGTGAATCTCGATCTCATAGTCTTTGATCAGTTCTAGCCATCTCCGTTGCCGCATATTCAACTCCTTTTGAGTGAAGATATACTTCAAACTCTTGTGGTCAGTGTAGAGGTGCACTAAGTTCCCAAGCAAATAGTGCCTCCACATCTTCAAGGCCAATACCACAGAAGCAAGCTCGAGATCATGAGTCGGATAGTGCTGCTCGTGGTTACGGAGTTGACGTGAGCCATAGGCGACCACTCTTCCTCCTTGCATCAATACACAGCCAAGCCCGATACCGGACGCATCACAATATACATCGAAGGGCTTGGTTGTATCCGGTTGAGCTAACACCAGGGTTGTTGTAAGATGCTTCACTAATGCTTGGAAAGCTTCTTCACAAGCTGAGCTCCAAACATATTTGATCCCCTTCTTCAACAGTTCAGTCATCGGCTTAGAAAGCTTGGAGAAATTTGGTATGAATCTCCGGTAATATCCTGCTAACCCGAGGAAACTCCTGACTTCGTGGACTGATGTGGGGGACTTCCATTTCAGCACTTGTTCGATCTTGCTGGGATCAACTGCAATGCCTTCTGCAGAAATGATATGACCAAGGAATGGCACTTGGCTGATCCAAACCTCGCACTTGCTGAACTTGGCATAAAGCTTATGGTCTCTTAATCGTTGAAGTACGATATGCAAGTGTTTGGCGTGTTCTTCTTCAGTCTTGGAGTAAACCAATATGTCGTCTATGAACACCACCACAAACTTGTCCAACTCCGGCATGAACACTGAGTTCATGAGATACATGAAGTGTGCCGGGGCGTTGGTGAGACCAAAGGACATGACGAGGTATTCATACAACCCATATCTCATCGAGAAGGCCGTCCTTGGAATATCTTCCGCTCTGATCTTGATTTGATGATACCCTGAGCGAAGATCCATCTTTGAAAACACACTTGCACCCACAAGTTAATCGAATAATACATCGATGCGGGGCAGTGGATATTTATTCTTGATGGTGACGGCGTTGAGAGGTCGGTAGTCCACACACAACCTCAAGGTTTCATCCTTTTTCTTCACAAACAGCGCCGAGCATCCCCATGGAGAGGAACTCGGTCGAATGAAACCCTTCTTCATCAAATCGTTGAGCTGAACCTTCAGTTCAGCCAGCTTATTCGGAGCCATTTTATACGGTCTCCATGATATCGGCGTCGTCCCAGGTACAAGTTCAATCTTGAACTCGACATCTCTTTCGGGTGGCATGCCCGGAAGATCATCAGGAAAGACATCCGGGTATTCACGGACCACACGAATATCCTCAAGTTTCGTGGCTTCCGTGTTATATGTGGCTGGGGTTTCTTGAACCAAACGGTCAAGAATAAGAACATGTGGTTCATGAAGTGGAGAGTCTAAACGAACCACACGTGGAATGATGTCAAGAACAGCACCATGGCGATGTAGCCATGACATTCCTAAAATGACATCAAGTTTTTGACTCTCTAACATGATTAGAGAAGTCGGATATAGATTCCTACCCAACTGTAATGGTGCTCTATAGACCATTCTATCAGCTGTTATTTTCCCACCCGGAGAACATATCAAATATGAATTATTTGTGGGAATGATAGGCAGTTGATATTTAATAACATAAGACTGACTTATGAAATTATGGGTGGCACCGGAGTCAAAAAGTATGACTACGGGATGATCTAGGTAAGAGAACGTACCCGCGAGGACGGGTTCGCCTTCCGGCACGTCTTCGATAGCTAAGTGGTGGACGTTGCCGGGTTTTGGTGCTGGTTTCTTGGGCTGATTGCGCGGCTGATTAGCACCCTGGTACAGTGCTGCACCCCTGCCCTGTCGCGGCTCGGGGCAGTCCCTCAAAATGTGCCCGACACGGCCACACGTATAGCACGTGTAAGGTGTCGGGGTCCCGCCGACTTGAGGACGAAATCCTGGTGCACGCTGTTGAAACTGGGGCGCACGCGGGACCATCCTTTGCTGCTGCTGTTGCTGTGGTGGATACACTTGGTTGAAAGCCCGGCGCATTATATTGCCGACCGCGAAACTGAGGCGGTCGCGCCGGTGGCTGCCATCTCTGACCGGATGGTGAACGATACACCACGCGGTATTTCTGTGGCGTTCCACCACTGCTGCTCGTCAGCGCGCTGCGTTTCCTCTTGTCAAAACCGCGCTCGCGCTGAGCATTCTCCTGTAGAATCGCGGCATTAACTAGGTCGTTAAATGTGCCACGATTGCTCTAGGCGAGATGGACCTTCATCTTGGAGTTCATGCCCCGGAAGAACACATTGCGCTTGTTGTCTTCCGTGCCCACAAACCCTGGCGCATACTGCGCCAGCCGGTTGAATAACCTGGAGTACTCATGAGCACTCCTCTCGCCTTGTCGTAGCGCCAGGAACTCCTGGAGCTTCATTTCCATCACACCGGGAGGTATGTGATAGGCGCGGAACGCCTCCCGGAACTCCGTCCATGTGACGGCATGGCCAGCCAGTAAGGAGGCGGTGTAGTTCGCCCGCCAAGTACCGGCTTCTCCTTGAAGCTGTTGCGCTGCGTACAGCGCCTTCTGATGTTCGGTGCATCGTAGCAGCCCGAACTTTGCCTCCAGAATGCGGATAAAGCTGTCTGCCTCCAAAGGTTCTTCGGCCTCCGTGAAGACCGGTGGATGGGTCGCCATGAATTCTGAATACGAGCTTTGTTGGGGCTGGCGTTGCCCATTGTCTTGGCGTCCTCCCTGATGGGACGCATTCTGCTGCACCAACATCCACAGTAACTCGGTTTGCTCGTCACGCGAGCCGAGCACTGTGCCGAGAACCTCCGCAAGATTCCTTGGAAGTTCTAGCGGTGGAGGAGGTGGTTGCTGCTGCGTCGTGGTCTGCTCCGGAGGTGGAGACTCATCACCACGAACTTGACTCGGACCTCCCTCCTCTTGCGTTGAACGTGTCCGCACCATTCTGCATTCATACCATTCAATTGATCAGCACATGTGGGTTTAGCTCATCCAGTCTATACAATAGTGATGCGAGAATGGAATAAACAATGCGCATAACTGTAAAAGTCCCAAAAATGTGTATGAACAAAAACTATGGTTTGAGTTCATATGTGTGGCAATGACAGGAAAAATGGGACTTGCTAAAATTTTTCATCATGCAAGGTAATACATGGATGAATATCCAACATGAGGTTCACCTTTTTATTTAAAAGTGTTGGACCAGTAAGGAGTTAAATACCTCTTTGCATGTAAGTTTAAAAATCAGATTTTAAATTCAAAGTTCACACATGTAGTGACCAAAAACTTTGAATAAACATGCAGCCCTATAGTTGGGATTATAGGGAAAAGTTTGCTCATAAACTTTTCAATTGTAGGGTGAGCTCAAAAGGGAGTTAAAGAGGAGAATTTGCAAACTTCAACCAAATTCAAATTTGGAAAGCAAATTCAAACTGAATTGGAAGGATTCGAATTCTAACCCACACTTTAAACTCAGAATCATGGGAATTAAGAGGATCAGCTTGAGAAGATATTTGGGGAGGAAATGTGGAATGGGACCCACATGTCATAGAGCTAAAAGAGGAGCCTTGCACCTTAAGTCTCAGCCCCAGTGGGGAAATTCGTCGAGCAGCACGTGGGCCACGAGCAGCTCCCACCGTGGAGCCACGGGGACGCTCGGCAGCGCCACCAGCTGCTGCATTTCCCCATATACGGCGCCCAGAGGCGGTTCTGCGGCCTGATCAACCCCCCTGGACGAAGCAAAGGCCGTCCCTTCTTCTCCTCCTTGCGAGCGCACGGCCAGTGACCGTCTTCCCCTTCGCCTCTCGGTCCGATCGGAAGAACGGCGAAACCACCACGCTCTTTCCTCCCCTGACCTGCTAAACATCGCCGCGAGCTCGGCCTCCACCTCCCTGACCCGCAAGCCAGCGAGCTGCGGCCTCCGGTGCCCGAGAACGACCGCGGCCGCGGCGACCTAAGCTGAGAAAGTGATCGGGCGCTCGTGGACAGCCCTCCACAGCGGGTTTCACAGCCGAGCGATCACACCTACGGACGCGCACGGGTGCGGTGCTGCTCTCAGCCCAAGCTCAGGCCATACCGTGAAGCATCGCCGGCGAATTTCAAAGTTTTGCTCCGGCGACATCAACCCGAGCATCCGGTATGGAAATCCAAAATTCTCCACTTCTATTCGTTCTTAGCTCGTCAAACTTTGCACGTAGGAGCTGGACTAGCCGGCGATCATATGCTCTTAAGCATCCGTCGCATGACAACCCTTTGGGGCGACGTATTTTGAGGTCTACCGATCACTTCTCCGGCGGACCGAATCGGGCGCACGGTGAGACCGATTTGCGGCTTTTCCCGAGCCATTTAGGGGCCAGGCCGAGCCTTGCGATCATCCACTGGTGCTGTAGGGCTCGTCGGCACAGGTTTTGGCGGGCTGGATACCTCAGGCAACGCCGCCGAACCCCCACAGTAACTGTCGCACGTCGCCGGCCATGTTCCGGTCGTCGGCGGTCCTAGCAAACCCCACAGCCCTGTTCCTCGAGGCCCTAAACCCCCTGGCGGCGAGTTGTAGCTCCGGCGGTGGGCGGGAAGGCCGGTCCGGCGAGCTTCCGGTTACTCCGGCGAGGGGGAGCGCGCGGGCGCGAGAGAGGGAGCCGGAGGTAGAAGACGAAGCGTGGGCCCTGCCTGTCAGCAGCTCAATTTTTAAACCCGGGATCGGGTGTGGCCGGTCCCGTGTGCTGGCGCGAAAAACCCCGTGGCCCCGGTGTGGCCCAGTTCTGATTGGTTGGGATTCAAATAAGCGGGCCCAGTGGGGTTTTCAATAGGAAAATAATTCCAGACTTAGCTCAATCTTTGGAAATTCATATGTCCCTGTAGAAAACTCCAATTTGAGTGATTCCAATTGGGTTGGATTCATCTCTCTGAGTTCTACCCAAATATGAACTCAGCTTTGTATGAAAGTCAATATTATATTCTGGAAAATTCTTTGAAGGTTTTCTGAAAAAGAATTATTGAGGGAGTTTGGTTTATCCAAAAATACCCAAATTTTGCCAGAATATTCTTTAGCATAGTATTGACCTACTAGCAAATTTTCAGCTCATTTGAAGATCATTTGGGTAGGAATTTGCCAAATGCAAACTACTGTGTTCAAAAGAGTCCAGAAACATTTTCAGAAAATGTTTCCCACTTCAAAAATCTGTTCTGAGCCATCCATAGCTCCAAAAATCATAGAAAATTTTTTGCAAGTTCTCTGAGGCATACTTGGGATTGTAGTTCAATTAGTTGGGCATAAAAATGCACATTACCACAGAATTAATTCTATTAAGTACAAATGCTTAAAGAATTGTTCTGGGAGAACTACCCAAGTAAAAGGGCTGAATTTTGGACCATATGACTCTCATGTGATCAAGAACTCACATGTAAATTATCAGCCCAAGATGAGTCCTGGAACTCCCTGTTCTTATTCTCCATACTTATGTATAAGGGAAACATACATAAGAGATATTGTGAGAATTATGGAGGACACAATATGACTCCACATTAGCTGCAATTTGGCAAGCTAAATCCTTAGGTAGTATAGAACCTGCTGTAAAAGTTTTGAGGCCATTGGAGTTCTTGTTCTTCAGTTGCACTCAAATCTTTTCAGCTTATCTATTATGTTCATTAGAGAAAAGGGTTAGTGTATAGCTAAAGCCTTTAGGACAAATTAGTTTATTTCTGTTCTTTGCACAACAGAGGCAAACCAAGCCATTCTTGGCTTTTCCACACAACCTCTGTTACTAAGAGATTAATTCCATAACTTCTTTCCATTACATTCTATAAAATATGTGCATATGCATCTCAATAGGAACCACAACGAAGGGGACTCAATAGAGTGATTCATCGAAGTGGATCAAGCTCCAGAGAGTCAAGGGTGGATCTGCAAGGATACTAACTGCTTATATACGACTACCCTGCAAAACAGGCAAGCTCCGGTTTGCATTTAACAGCTGTTAAGTTTTTACTTTGTATTCACCTTTGGTTAAGATTTGAACTGTGCATTAGGTCTAGTGTTTGATACTCCTCTTGCATAGCCAAATGACCCATGGAGTATTGGGTAGGTGTCTTTCACCGTGTAGAACTGCCATGCTTAAGTACGGTTCGGTAGAAGTCGAGTGGTGAGATGCTACTCGCAGATTTAGGAACAACAGGGGCATACGGGATTGGTTCGTAATTGAATTAGCAAGTTAAAGTTGAGACCGGAAGGTTGTAGGAGCAGCAGGACATAGGGGCCTGGGTGCTGTAGACCTGTCCGTGTCAGTCAAGGACCGATCCGTATGCGGCCCTGTTGAACAAGTTTGAGTTGTGTACCGGACTCATGCTGGCTATATGGGACCCAGTAAACCGATGTACCTCGGGAAGCTGTCGTCGGGACTTTTTGGGTCGCCTCAGGCGGACGGCCGGTGTGCAGTATGTGGGGAATATTCTCATGACATCTCACGTCGGAAGGTGCACCATGAGAGTAGCTACTGTACGGGGCGACTTGATCGATTCAGCGGGGGTGAAACGGGGGAAAGGCTGCCACGTACAACGTCAGTGATGGTTGTTGTAGGCAACGTCGAGTACGGGCGTACGTGTCGTGTAGTCCGGGTGTTATTGATTCGAATCACCGTCGCTCGCGGAATGGACCGAGCATACTTGTTCTCACAGTCGTGACGTAGTAAGAACTTGCATGAGAAAGGAACTAATCATATTGATGTGAAGTATTATTCTACCTTGTATTGAAGCTTGATGAATAGGCTAGTGCAAACTCGATTCTTTTATGCCATGAGCAATTTACATCGGGGGAAAGCGTTTCTTGTCTGATTGTGGACTCCCGATGTGGCGTGCCCAGGGTTACTTAAAATACTGCAATAATACCTGAAAGTAAGGATTCACTTTTAGGCGAGTTTAATTATGCTTATGCCATCCTATGTTAGGTTCATAACCTCACGTAGAGTTTCATGATTAGGGTGACGGTTAAGTCTTGCTGAGCGTTATGCTCACGGATGCTATCCGAGTTGTTTTGCAGGTAATTGACTCGATGCTTATGAGAAGGGATGCCGATGAGATTCGGGAACCTCCGAGTGCTTACTCTAAGAGCATCCTCGCCGCTGCAGATTGTCTTCGTGTTGCTAGTAAGAAACGCCCGCGGGCTGGACCATTTCTTTGTTGCTAGTTTAGATATGAATCGTGAGAGTGATAGTCTTCCGCTGTAGTTTACTCTGATATAACTATTTGTAAAACATTCTTGTACGCTTCCACTAAACTATTTATGTAATATGATGTGTTTCTGCAACCCGTGTGCTGTTGGGTGCCGCATAACACGGCACCACCCGACAAGGTCATGTGGGGCCGTCTCAGCGTGGCATCATGAGCCGTCACACATGATATCAGAGCTGCGTTGGGAACAGAGCACGGATTGAGCATCATATTATGTCAAAAACTTAGGATACGGTGAGATAACGGTACTAGGCCCACATAAGGACTAGTATTAGCATATTATGAAGGTGGCAACCTAACTTATGTGTTATGTCGGAAAAATCATGCATCTCGGGACGTCTATGTCTTGGGGGGTGCACGTATGCGCTGTCCACCAGTGCGCACAAGCTGAAGGGTGGAGCCTCACGGGTGGCAGGTAACCCGACCCGCTTTAGTATCCTCTACGACTCTTCATGTCGTTTGGGGTATTCGAGCAGCGTCTGTCCCAGGCGTGCGTGGTGCAATTTGGGAGACCCCGTCACGTGGTCAGCAACGTGAACACGTAGCTCAAGGCGTGTTTGGCTTGAGAACACCTGGGCGAGTGATGACGGCCGGGTGTACAAACTGTTATGGATACCGGGTTCGGTGTGCAGCCGGACCTGACAATTGAGTGTGGCTTATGTAGGTGCTAACCACGAAAAACCTTAGTGCGTGTAGAACACGTTTGCGAGTGACCGTTTTAGTGCCACCTAATGATACGTGTATGCCGGTGTAACCCGGTTAGGTTTTTCTTTGGTGAGGCAACGTAGTACCGTCATATGTCTACGGTGCATCGTCACCGTACTACACTGGATAGTATTCTTATCTATGAAGAAATCATTCACGACTAACTTCCAAACTAAAAATGGATGTGATAAAGCACATATTAGTTACTGAGCTCTTCATTTGAACTAAGTTTCAAAGAAGAGACTTGTTAGGCTTCTTTTGATCTCAAAGACAGAGTGCTCTGTTCAGACAGAAATTTTTCTGGTCGTTAACAAAGAGTAACTCTGATTAGCTTGACCCAATGGAGGTGTTTCATACAGTTATGGAAAGGTTATTAAGTGCTCTACAACTTTTGTGTAGAACTCCAGAGCCAAATCCGACACCAACTTGGTTGAACGTCCAGATGAATGCAAACTGTTCAGAAAACAGAGCAGCTGCAAACTTCTCTGGATGTTGCTGTAAATTAGCCGTCACAATCTGTAGAAAAATTTCTAAGGGTCATATGATGCACCGTTGGAAAGGTTAGAAAATTTGCAACGATTTTGTAGTTCATAGTTTGTTCAGAATTGTAATGCATTTGTATGTAAAACTGTGATGAAAACAGCCACATACAAAGGAGGTGCTGGCAAAATTTACCCAGAAATTCTGTCAACTTTGAACAGACATAGCTATTGATCCAGAGATGATCTAGGGGCATATGAGTACTCGTTGAAAAGATACTAAAGTTAACTTTAACTTTGGTATTAAACTTGAGTTATGAAAATGCCAGTAACTGGATCAAATTCTGAGTTAAGTACAGAAAGGTCTGTTCTGTACAGAATGAGGGACTGAATAGGTTGGCTTTAGAAAGATGTGTAAACATGAAATTTTGTTATGCTGTCATAAAGTTTTAGCATGTTCATGTTTTACATACTTTCACATACTGCTGAGATCATGTTTTGACTCCCCTCAAAAAAATTATCTTTGTGCAGTATGGTGCGTACTCATTCTCCGAGTAGGGTTGATAGTTCTCGCCAAGATGGTGATGACTCGACTCCACCACAGGCACCGCCATCAACGGTATGGGCGGATGTCATGACTCGGATGGTCGAGTCAAGTCAAGAGAACACAAGACTACTCCAAGCCTTGGTACAACAGGGCTTACTCCAACACGCGCAACAGGACGTTCCACCTCGGAACGCCTATGTGGATTTCTTGGCGACACAACCGCCAATCTTCACCGAAGCCCATGAACCAGTGGAAGCTGATCAGTGGCTTCGAGTTATGGAGTCCAAGTTTGGAGTGTTTGAGTGCGACGAATATCAGAAGACATCATTTGCAGCTCAACAGCTCCATGGAGCCGCCGGAAATTGG
Organism: Neostapfia colusana; assembly: GCA_030760725.1. Classification (NCBI taxonomy): domain Eukaryota; kingdom Viridiplantae; phylum Streptophyta; class Magnoliopsida; order Poales; family Poaceae; genus Neostapfia; species Neostapfia colusana. Next base: position 33,570,398 of record JASWHV010000007.1, read on the forward strand.
TGGTTCGCTTATCTTGCCACCGTTCCGGAAGGTCATCAAGTGGAATGGACGGAATTTCATGAAGCATTCCGGGCTCATCACATTACTATGGGTTTTATTAAGGCCCAACAGAAAGAATTCAGAAACTTGAAGCAGGGGGACATGAGTGTCCTTGATTATGTCCGAAGATTCAACCTTCTGGCACAATATGCTCCTGCTTATGCGACGAGCGAAGCTGCAATGTGTGACTACTTTTTCTATGGCTTGAGTGACATATTAAAGGAGAAGTTAGATTTGTTCAATCAAGGCAGTTACACCGAGTTGATCAGTGCTGCTCTGCTGCAAGAACAAGCGACACTTGAGTGTCAAGCAGAAAAGAGGGACCGGGAGGATGTGCTAGAAGACACACCAGTTGTTCCTCGCAAATACCGTGTGGTGTATCACACACCATCCGATGAAAGATGGCAAGCGCCAGTGAGATCAACTCCGTACAGATTTCCTGCTCAAAAATCATGTCTTGAAGCAACACCCTTGCCGCAGCAACAAATGACACCTGTGGCATCATTGCTGCCGCCAAGTACATCAACTCCTCAACCACAAGTCGACGAAGAACCGGGGAAACCTCCGTGTTCTTATTGCCACCGTTTGGGGCATTTTAGGCAGGAATGCCGGGAGAAGTTGGTGAACAACAGACAGCCATCATCATCAGGTGGTATGCCGCCACCTGCTCCAGTCAACATAACAGCATTGCAATCCGGGAGTGTGCAACATCTTGCTATTGAGGATGTCCCGGAGGGAGCACCGGTGTTAGCGGGCATGTTTACTCTCAAGGACGTGCCCGTGTTGGTACTTTTTGATTCAGGTGCAACCCACAATTTTATCAGCAAAACATGCGTGGATCAGCACCAATTATCCACCAATACTCCCACAACGAGTTTTCTTATACGATCACCGGGAGGAAATATCTCTGCCAATCAGATTGTGTCCCGAGCAGCTTTGTGTTTGGGCAGAAAAATATACCCAACATCGCTGATTATGTTGGATAGGCAGAAGATAGACATTATATTGGGGATGTCTTGGTTAAATCGTCACGGTGCCGTTCTCAATATCGGTAACCGGACTGTCCAGATTGACTCGCCGATTCACGGACAGCACACGCTGTTTTTAGACAGCAAAGACCCAGATATGGTAGAGGCCTACCACACGGAAGCGCTGAAGCTTGAGGATATTCCGGTGGTACGTGATTATCCCGACGTATTTCCCAATGACTTACCGGGCATGCCGCCCGAACGGGACGTCGAGTTCAAGATTGAACTGGCGCCGGGAACGACGCCTATCTCACGAAGGCCTTACAAGATGGCACCTAACGAGCTGGCGGAGTTGAAAGAGCAACTCAATGAACTCATGAGCAAGGGTTTCATACAGCCAAGTTCCTCACCTTGGGGTTGCTCAGCGCTGTTCGTTAAGAAGAAGGACGAAACACTACGGCTATGTGTTGATTACCGTCCTTTAAATGCTGTCACAATCAAGAACAAGTATCCTTTGCCCCGCATCGACATCCTGTTCGATCAACTTGTGGGTGCAAAGGTATTTTCGAAGATGGATCTTCGGTCGGGATATCATCAAATCAAAATCCGACCGGAGGACATACCGAAGACAGCTTTCTCGACGAGATACGGACTCTACGAGTACCTCGTCATGTCATTTGGGTTAACCAACGCTCCGACACACTTCATGTACTTGATGAATTCTGTGTTCATGCCGGAGTTAGACAAGTTCGTCGTGGTATTCATCGACGACATATTGGTTTACTCCAAATCTAAAGAAGAGCATGCTGAACATCTGTGTATCGTGCTACAACGGTTGCGGGAGCACCAATTATATGCTAAGTTCAGCAAGTGCGAATTTTGGATTGATCAAGTACCTTTCCTAGGCCATATTATTTCAGCGGAAGGTATTGCCGTGGACCCCAGCAAGATTGAACAAGTGCTGAAGTGGGAATCTCCCAAATCAGTTCACGAGGTCCGAAGTTTCCTAGGTTTAGGGGGTATTATCGGAGGTTTATTCCGAGCTTCTCAAAGATTGCTAAACCAATGACGGGGCTGCTGAAGAAGGGCACCAAATACGTGTGGAGTGCAGCCTGTGAAGCCACATTCAAAACCTTGGTGAAACATCTCACAACAGCTCCAGTTCTTGCTCAGCCGGACATGACGAAGCCATTTGATGTGTACTGTGATGCATCCAGCATCGGTCTCGGCTGCGTTCTGATACAAGAAGGGCGTGTAGTCGCCTATGGGTCTCGTCAACTGTGAAACCACGAGCAGCATTACCCAACTCACGATCTCGAGCTTGCTGCTGTGGTGTTGGCATTAAAGATGTGGAGGCATTACCTACTTGGAAATCTTGTTCACCTCTACACCGACCACAAAAGCCTGAAGTATATCTTCACGCAGAAGGAGCTAAATATGAGACAACGGAGATGGTTGGAGCTCATCAAAGATTATGAAATTGAGATCCTCTATCATCCAGGAAAAGCAAACGTGGTTGCCGACGCGCTGAGTCGGAAGGCCCACGTTCACAACTTAGCGGCTGCTGAGTTAGAAGACGAAGAACCAAGCCTCCGTGTCATTCCGTATGGCGCGCTTTATAATCTCGCGCTCATTCCAACAATCCGTGAAGAGATTGTTGAGGCTCAAAGAAGAGACAGAGGTATGTCTCACATACGGAGAAGACTAGACAACGGAGAGGTGAAATGTTTCCGGAAGGATGAGAACGGTACAATATGGTTTAACGACCGTATAGTGGTACCGCGCAATATGAAACTCTGGAAGAAAATCTTGGACGAAGCCCACCTGTCGAAGTTTTCCATTCATCCCAGAAGTAACAAGATGTACCAAGATTTGAAACAGAAATTTTGGTGGACGAGGATGAAGAGGGAGATTGCTAAATACGTATCCGAATGTGATACGTGTAGACGGGTCAAGGCTGATCATATGCGGAAAGCCGGACCGCTACAACCTTTAAAGATTCCGGCATGGAAATGGGAGGATGTGAGTATGGACTTCATCGTCGGATTACCGCTCACATCCAGGAAGCATGACTCGATATGGGTGATCGTCGACCGGTTGACAAAGTCGGCTCATTTCATACCGGTAAACACTCATTATCGAGCAAAGCAATATGCGGAGTTATTCATCTCCAGGATTATATGCTCACATGGTGTCCCGAAGACCATCATTTCAGATCGAGGTGCGCTGTTTGTTGCTCGTTTTTGGGAACAGCTGCATGCCTCGTTGGGCACCAAGCTAATTAGAAGCTCCGCATATCACCCTCAAACCGATGGACAAACTGAGAGGGTGAATCAAGTACTTTAGGACATGTTGAGAGCGTGTGCCATCCACCACGGTAGGAATTGGGACGATCACCTACCGCTGGCGGAGTTTTTCATACAACAACGGTTATCAAGCGAGTATTAAAATGGCACCGTATGAAGCTCTCTATGGCCGGAAGTGTCGCACACCACTGAATTGGTGTGAGTCCGGCGAAAGAGTTCTGTTTGGGATTGATCTTGTCAACGAAGCCGAAGACCGAGTTCGGTTGATACAAGAGAACTTAAAGGCTGCCCAATCCCGACAGAAGAGCTACGCCGATCAAAGGCGTAGGCCGTTACATTTTGACGTCGGAGAGCACGTATATCTTCGTGTATCTCCGATGAAGGGAATTCACCGGTTTGGTGTAAAGGGGAAACTCGCTCCCCGTTTTATTGGTCCTTTTGCTATCACGGAGAAGTGCGGACCCGTAGCCTACCGGCTGGAATTACCGGCAAGTCTAGCGGGTGTTCATGATGTATTTCATGTTTCACAGCTGCGGAAGTGCCTCAAATTCACCGCTGCTGTTCGCACTGAGGACATCGACGAATTGAAACCGGACCTGACCTACACCGAGCAACCGGTTCAGGTTTTGGATGAAAAGGCCCGGGTAACCCGGAACCGGACGATCAAATTTTTCAAGGTGCTGTGGAGTAATCACACCGCGGAAGAGGCGACGTGGGAAAGTGAAGATTATCTCCGCACCAACTACCCGGAACTTTTATCTTTGTACAGTTTGTAATTACCGCTCCCGTCTCGTTCCTCTTCTGTAATCTCAGGACGAGATTCTTTTAAGGGGGGAGGAATGTAAAAGTCCCAAAAATGTGTATGAATAAAAACTATGGTTTGAGTTCATATGTGTGGCAATGACAGGAAAAATGGGACTTGCTAAAATTTTTCTTCATGCAAGGTAATACATGGATGAATATCCAACATGAGGTTCACCTTTTTATTTAAAAGTGTTGGACCAATAAGGAGTTAAATACCTCTTTGCATGTAAGTTTAAAAATCAGATTTTAAATTCAAAGTTCACACATGTAGTGACCAAAAACTTTGAATAAACATGCAGCCCTATAGTTGGGATTATAGGGAAAAGTTGCTCATAAACTTTTCAATTGTAGGGTGAGCTCAAAAGGGAGTTAAAGAGGAGAATTTGCAAACTTCAACCAAATTCAAATTTGGAAAGCAAATTCAAACTGAATTGGAAGGATTCAAATTCTAACCCACACTTTAAACTCAGAATTGTGGGAATTAAGAGGGTCAGCTTGAGAAGATATTTGGGGAGGAAATGTGGAGTGGGACCCACATGTCATAGAGCTAAAAGAGGAGCCTTGCACCTTAAGTCTCAGGCCCAGTGGGGAAATTCGTCGAGCAGCACGTGGGCCACGAGCAGCTCCCACCGTGGAGCCACGGGGACGCTCGGCAGCGCCACCAGCTGCTGCATTTCCCCATATACGGCACCCAGAGGCGGTTCTGCGGCCTGATCAACCCCCCCTGGACGAAGCAAAGGCCGTCCCTTCTTCTCCTCCTCGCGAGCGCACGTCCAGCGACCGTCTTCCCCTTCGCCTCTCGGTCCGATCGGAAGAACGGCAAAACCACCACGCTCTTTCCTCCCCTGACCTGCTAAACATCGCCGCGAGCTCGGCCTCCACCTCCCTGACCCGCAACCAGCGAGCTGCGGCCTCCGGTGCCCGAGAACGACCGCCGCCGCGGCGATCTAAGCCGAGAAAGTGATCTGGCGCTCGTGGACAGCCCTCCACAGCGGGTTTCACGGCCGAGCGATCACACCTACGGACGCGCACGGGTGTGGTGCTGCTCTCAGCCCAAGCTCAGGCCATACCGTGAAGCATCGCCGGCGAATTTCAAAGTTTTGCTCCGGCGATGTCAACCCGAGCATCCGGTATGGAAATCAAAAATTCTCCACTTCTATTCGTTCTTAGCTCGTCAAACTTTGCACGTAGGAGCTGGACTAGCCGGCGATCATATGCTCTTAAGCATCCGTCACATGACAACCCTTTGGGGCGACGTATTTTGAGGTCTACCGATCAATTCTCCGGCGGACCGAATCGGGCGCACGGTGACGACCGATTTTCGGCTTTTCCCGAGCCATTTAGGGGCCAGGCCGAGCCTTGCGATCATCCACTGGTGCTGTAGGGCTCGTCGGCACAGGTTTTGGCGGGCTGGATACCTCAGGCAACGCCGCCGAACCTCCACAGTAACTGTCGCACGTCGCCGGCCATGTTCCGGTCGTCGGCGGTCCTAGCAAACCCCACAGCCCTGTTCCTCGAGGCCCTAAACCCCCTGGCGGCGAGTTGTAGCTCCGGCGGTGGCCGGGAAGGCCGGTCCGGCGAGCTTCCGGTTACTCCGGCGAGGGGGAGCGCGCTGGCGCGAGAGAGGGAGCCGGAGGTAGAAGACGAAGTGTGGGCCCCGCCTGTCAGCAGCTCAATTTTTAAACCCGGGATCCCGTGTGCTGGCGCGAAAAACCCCGTGGCCCCGGTGTGGCCCAGTTCTGATTGGTTGGGATTCAAATAAGCGGGCCCAGTGGGGTTTTCAATAGGAAAATAATTCCAGACTTAGCTCAATCTTTGGAAATTCATATCTCCCTGTAGAAAACTCCAATTTGAGTGATTCCAATTGGGTTGGATTCAGCTCTCTGAGTTCTACCCAAATATGAACTCAGCTTTTTATGAAAGTCAATATTATATTCTGGAAAATTCTTTGAAGGTTTTCTGAAAAAGAATTATTGAGGGAGTTTGGTTATCCAAAAATACCCAAATTTTGCCAGAATATTCTTTAGCATAGTATTGACCTACTAGAAAATTTTCAGCTCATTTGAATATTATTTGAGTAGGAATTTGCCAAATGCAAACTACTGTGTTCAAAAGAGTCCAGAAACATTTTCAGAAAATGTTTCCCACTTCAAAAATCTGTTCTGAGCCATCCATAGCTCCAAAAATCATAGAAAAATTTTGGCAAGCTCTCTGAGACATACTTGGGATTTTAGTTCAATTAGTTGGGCATAAAAATGCACATTACCACAGAATTAATTCTATTAAGTACAAATGCTTAAAGAATTGTTCTGGGAGAACTACCCAAGTAAAAGGGCTGAATTTTGGACCAGATGACTCTCATGTGATCAAGAACTCACAAGTAAATTATCAGCCCAAGATGAGTCCTGGAACTCCCTGTTCTTATTCTCCATACTTATGTATAAGGGAAACATACATAAGAGATATTGTGAGAATTATGGAGGACACAATATGACTCCACATTAGCTGCAATTTGGCAAGCTAAATCCTTAGGTAGTATAGAACCTGCGGTAAAAGTTTTGAGGCCATTGGAGTTCTTGTTCTTCATTTGCACTCAAATCTTTTCAGCTTATCTATTATGTTCATTAGAGAAAAGGGTTAGTGTATAGCTAAAGCCTTTAGGACAAATTAATTTATATCTGTTCTTTGCACAACAGAGGCAAACCAAGCCATTCTTGGCTTTTCCACACAACCTCTGTTACTAAGAGATTAATTCCATAACTTATTTCTATTACATTCTATAAAATATGTGCATATGCATCTCAATAGGAACCACAACGAAGGGGACTCAAAGGAGTGATTCATCGAAGTGGATCAACCTCTGGAGAGTCAAGGGTGGATCTGCAAGGATACTAACTGCTTATATACGACTACCCTGCAAAACAGGCAAGCTCCGGTTTGCATTTAACAGCTGTTAAGTTTTTACTTTGTATTCACCTTTGGTTAAGATTTGAACTGTGCATTAGGTCTAGTGTTTGATACTCCTCTTGCATAGCCAAATGACCCATGGAGTATTGGGTAGGTGTCTTTCACCGTGTAGAACTGCCATGCTTAAGTACGGTTCGGTAGAAGTCGAGTGGTGAGATGCTACTCGCAGATTTAGGAACAACAGGGGCATACGGGATTGGTTCGTAATTGAATTAGCAAGTTAAAGTTGAGACCGGAAGGTTGTAGGAGCAGCAGGACATAGGGGCCTGGGTGCTGTAGACCTGTCCGTGTCAGTCAAGGACCGATCCGTATGCGGCCCTGTTGAACAAGTTTGAGTTGTGTACCGGACTCATGCTGGCTATATGGGACCCAGTAAACCGATGTACCTCGGGAAGCTGTCATTGGGACTTTCGGGTCTCCTCAGGCGGACGGCCGGTGTGCAGTATGTGGGGAATATTCTCATGACATCTCACGTCAGAAGGTGCACCACGAGAGTAGCTACTGTACGGGGCGACTTGATCGATTCAGCGGGGGTGAAACGGGGGAAAGGCTGCCACGTACGACGTCAGTGATGGTTGTTGTAGGCAACGTCGAGTACGGGCGTACGTGTCGTGTAGTCCGGGTGTTATTGATTCGAATCACCGTCGCTCACGGAATGGACCGAGCATACTTGTTCTCACAGTCGTGACGTAGTAAGAACTTGCATGAGAAAGGAACTAATCATATTGATGTGAAGTATTATTCTACCTTGTATTGAAGCTTGATGAATAGGCTAGTGCAAACTCGATTCTTTTATGCCATGAGCAATTACATCGGGGGAAAGCGTTTCTTGTCTGATTGTGGACTCCCGATGTGGCGTGCCCAAGGTTACTTAAAATACTGCAATAATACCTGAAAGTAAGGATTCACTTTTAGGCGAGTTTAATTATGCTTATGCCATCCTATGTTAGGTTCATAACCTCACGTAGAGTTTCATGATTAGGGTGACGGTTAAGTCTTGCTGAGCGTTATGCTCACGGATGCTATCCGAGTTGTTTTGCAGGTAATTGACTCGATGCTTATGAGAAGGGATGCCGATGAGATTCGGGAACCTCCGAGTGCTTACTCTAAGAGCATCCTCGCCGCTACAGATTGTCTTCGTGTTGCTATTAAGAAACGTCCGCGGGCTGGACCATTTCTTTGTTGCTAGTTTAGATATGAATCGTGAGAGTGATAGTCTTCTGCTGTAGTTTACTCTGATATAACTATTTATAAAACATTCTTGTACGCTTCCGCTAAACTATTTATGTAATATGATGTGTTTCTGCAACCCGTGTGGTGTTGGGTGCCGCATAACACGGCACCACCCGACGAGGTCCTGTGGGGCCGTCTCAGCGTGGCATCATGAGCCGTCACAATAACAATCACACACATGTGGATAAAGTATAAACTTTATACAACATATACATCCCTGGAACGTTTCACCCGATCGAGTTCCAAAGTATTGAACTTTATGTTAAAAGTTCATTTCGACCATCGGGGTCACCACGGGATGTTAAGCGTGTTAGCATGCGTAATTTCTCGCTATTGTATTGGACCCAAACATGTACTAACTCGAAGTGACATGTCAAATGCATAAACCCTTCGACTCCAACTCGCTGTTTTAGAACAGCCACTGGACGTCAAACGGTGAAACTAAATGTTTTGGTCGAAATACAGAAAATTCCGGAGAGCATTTGGTCTGCCCTGTTTTTGGACAGTACCTACTCATCGGAGATTTTCGTCCCTTTGGAGGGAGATTTTGTTCTGGAACTCTACAGAAACGTTGTAGAGGACTTCTAAACCTTTCCAGAATGGTATCCCACACCTCCATTGGTTCAACCAATCTTAAGTTATGCCCTGTTCAAGTTCAGAAAAATTTCTGCCAAAAACAGGGGAGATTGTTCCTAAGCTTTTGAGATTGAACCTATACTCCCAATTGACTCTCAGTTCAATATAGGAGTTTAATAACCCCTAAATGGATTCCCAAACTTCATTTGGACTCTTTTCTTTGAAAATGAACTTTTATGCAGTCGGTACTACGTTTCCTCACCAAAGAAAAATCCTAAACCGGTATTCCGGCATATACGTGTCACATGGTGGAACTAAAGACGTCACTCACAAACGGTTTCTACACGTCATGCACTAACGTGGTTAATGTACCTGCAGAAGAACACACAATAATGGTGCACACAAAGGTTTTAACATTACAGGCAGTTCCATATCATATTAAAAACATACGGTCCGTATCATTGCCATACGGATCGTCCTTGAGTCAAGCCACGTCTCAAGGTACATGGTCGTGTTTTCACACCACACGACGGGGAACCCGAGTAGAGCGCGAACGGGTCGTCACGGTTGGGAATTTTATCAACCCAACGGATACCACCTACTGCCTCATAACCGTTGAGGCACGCCGATGGCGAGCGCTGCGTATGGCCCTTTGAACATTGAACGTTCAAGAGTTGCATACTATCGTGTTGCTTACCACATGATGGGGTATTCTCACTTTTGCCTAAAGCACGCTGGAGATCAGCGTTTTCATATGCTCTCAGAACCATTAATAGGTTCAGAGACTCATATTCACTACTGTGCCAAGCCACGGTATATCATTCCATACTATTACTCGTATGGGGAGTCACCGCAATTGATCTGCCTGCGGTAGTGTACCATACCTCTTACCTGACGTCGGAGCGTCGTTACAGAATATATAACAAGTAAGTTAGCTTTTCCACCATAATATCTACTACTATCAAAGACCTTATGTGGGCTTAATGTCTAATCCTCACTCGACTACTTCTAAGTTTTCAAAAATAGGCTCTTTTCGAGCGTGCTATTCCCAATGCGGCTCTGATACCACGACTGTGGGGACCACCCCATGGTTCACCCACTCCAGGATCGCATAGGGTGGTGCCGTGCGATGCGGCACCCAACAGCACACACGAAAACAATAGAGAACAACATACAAACTTTTATTTGATATAAAACAGCGGAAGTCTTTTACAAAACCTAATTAACAGCGGAAGTTATATACATAGTTGCTCTCAAATCCTAACTAAGCAAAAGTGCAGTCGTCCAGCCCGGGGACGCTACACACTAGCAGCAAGTAACCGGAGATCACGGCGGCGTGAAGGGCTCCAGCTCGGCCGTGTACCCCGACGGGGGCATCACCTCGTCCTCGGAACCTTCCTCATAACTCTCACCTGCACACAGCTCAAAATATTGCAACCGTGAGCACGATGGCTCAGCATGTCTTAACCGTCAACCCTAGGCATGGAACTCTACGTGCAAGGATATGTAAGATGAGAAAAGGAATTTGCGATAAAGACACGCCTATAAGTTGGTCCTTACTTTCAGTTTTATAGCAGCAGATTCATGTGCCTTAGGCAGCGCTCACATCGGAAGTCCACAATCAAACAAGAAACGCTTTCCTCCGATGTGGTGATGCCCAAAGTGGAATATAAACTTAATTAGCTCTATATCTACAGCAATCAAGGTATTCAAGACATTAAGATCAATACAACATTTTCAGTTGGCTTATTTCACTTCTTACTACGTCACAGCGCAGTGAACAAGCGGGTACTCAAATAACCGCGAGGGACGGTGATTGCAATCAAGACACACCTGGATAACACGTTGCATACACCCACTTGAAGCGTGATTCCACACACCTTCCTACTCTGTTGTATACAACAACCTTTCAAAGGCAACCCAAATGTCGAACCGGTCCATCCGTAACGGGCAGGAGGTCCCCGCGTTGAGCGTGACTGTGCCCACCGGCAGATTTACACCTTGCTACCCTCAACCCACTCCTATTTACGGTTGGGTAAGCCTCGACACCCAGGTTAACCAATTACATCGGTTTCCTGGTTCCCATATGCCAGTATGCATCGGGTACTGTTCGATACTTGTCCAGCAGGGCCGCACCCGGACGGTCCTCAACCGACGCCAACAGGGCTATGCACGTGAGACCTCTTCTCACTGCTTCCTATCCCCCCCCTGCTGGGTCTCATTTTCATATCTTAAGCCATTTTCTACCTCTTTTCATTCCGTGTAATAAGTACTATCTCGCGAGTAGCTTCCAACCACTCGACTTCTACCGAGATCCTAAACATTAGCATGGCAGTCTCTACTCGTCGAGTTTGTAAACTACCCAACCCTTTATAGGATTTAAAGAGGCTATGCAAGTGGGGTTTCAATCACCCTAACTCTAATGCAAACATTCACCCTAGACATAAATGATACAAATGAAAATCTTTATAAAAGGTACTTAAGTGCAAACCGGGGCTTGCCTGGTTGCGAGTTAAACGGGAATCAGCTTCTGGTGGCAGGACGTCCAAAGGCTCCGGTGCGTCCTCAACTTCGGTCACTATTATGAAATGTAATTAAAATACATGTGTAAGTATTAATGATTTATAAGAATTGAACTTCTATTCGTAGCTACTGCTATTTAGAATCCTTAATTGGCTTTGGGATTTTTACAGTGGATACTAGACTCTCTAAGGATTATTTGAGCCAAATTTGGAGATATGTCATTGCACAATGTAGTATTTAAAATTCCTACAAGTACAATGCTTCTCTGAATTTTGATCCCAATTCAGGAGCTTTGACATAGCTAATAGTGGAATATCTGATTAGGGTAAGTCTCCATGGTTCTAACAAAATTTGTTTCACCATTTTTGGAGCTACCATCAGAGAGATATGAATTTTTGAAGTTGGACAGGAGTTCTGAAAAGTTTTCTGTTTAAATTGAATTTTCCAAATAAAAGCTGAACATGGGAAGGTAATTTGACCTAGCAAATGAACTCCAATGAAGCCCAAATTTTTACTGGAGATCAGTAACTATGGGAACGATTTGCTGCCCAAACTTGGGAATATTTTATAAAGAATTGCTCCTGTAATAAATCCCTAATGGATTTACTTAAAACAATTCTACAGAAATTCCTGGGCATTTTCATAGCCAAAAATTTGTTTCTCTGTGAATTACTCCTCATGAGGATTCCAAGAAAATTGGTCTCTCTCTTTTTGGAGTTTTCAACATAAAGTTATGGCCTTGTAAAGATCAGCTAATTCCTGGAATTATTTCTCTAATAGAAACTTCAAATAATTGGGCTAGGCCCACTGTTTTAATTCGGACCAGTCAGATTTTAGCAACACCGGGGGCTACGGGTTATTCCCAAGCAGCCGCACTCGATCCGGCGTCACAAGCCGATCCCCACGCGTATACGGAGGCTGACCGGTGGGACCGGCCCTCCTTCATCTTCCTCGCACTGTCCGCGCCTCCCGCGGCGGCGCACGCCGGCGAGGCTCACCGGGACGGGGTTCCCGTGGTCTAAACTTCGTCAAACTCGCCGCTCCCCCATTTTTAACCGCGCTGAACACTGTGGGAGGGTCGCCGACGGCCGTGGCTCACCGGAAACCATCACGCACCGGTGGCAGCAAGGTTTTGAACTCCGGCGAGGTCGGTAACCCTTATTCCTCCATCATACGATCGATTCTCGGGCTCTAGAGCATCAGTGAATGATGTAGGAGCCCGTAAGGGTCCTGGCCGCCGGTGAAACTGCCGGCAACCGAGGGCTCCACGGCGACCCGAGGTGCTTTTGCACCGGTGACTAAGAAAACAGCTAGGGCTCCCTCGTTTTCTTGATGTTTTTGCTTAGTTCTTCATCGAGGAGAGGCGCTAGGAAGTAGAGAAGCTCTGTGCAAGCTTACTCGAGGTCTAAAGGATCATGCACCATGAATTTTTGGCTAGACCGCCCACTACCCGTCGGTGTACCGTTTGGGGAAACGGTGAAATTCTCGCCACCGGTCCTAGCAAACGCTAAACGGCCTCCGGCTACACGACCAGGACATGTCCACGCACCTTTATTGTATAGGAAGTCGGGGGAGAGGGTGGCCGGGTGCTGCTGTCGACGGAGAGCCGAAACGGCGAGGTCCGGGCACCTTGAAGCTTTGGCACCAATCCGCGTTTCTCGAGCAGTTCGGACCGGCAAACCTCGAAGGGGCTTTGGCGAAGGCTAGAGCACGTCCAGGCGCTACTTTTTGCTATGGATGGCTCGAGCAGCCGAGCTCAGCAGGCGGTGGTCGATCGGGAGAGAAGGCTATCGGTGGTGCTCGTTGTGGACAAAGCAGCCGCGGCAACCGAGCTGAGGAGGAGGAGAAATAGAGCTGGGATACTCGGGCGGCCGCTCTTATCGCCCACGCGCGTGCGCCGACGTCGGCCAGCGAGAACCAGCTCGGTGGCTTGGTGAGGACGTCGGGTGGAGCGCTTTTCCGGGAGCTGTCGCGCCGCGATCAACCGGGAACAGAGAGAGAGGGAAAAACAGTCGGTTGTTTGCTTTAGGTGGCTGACAGTTGGGCCCCACCTCCCCCTTTGTTTAGTCAAACTTTTCTGATATTTTTCCCTCCAGCAACTCAACATTAAAAGCTTTACTTCATCCCAAAGTTAAGTTTGAATTTGCAGAATTCAAATGGTTTGAATTCTGGTGTAGAATTTGAATGGGGTTTGATCATTTGAATTTGAAAAGGAGTTTGAATTCTCCACTTTGTATTGCCTCAAAAATATAGCAAACCAGCTCCAAAATTTCCAATTTTTGGCATGGCTGCTCATTCAAAGGTGGAGAAGTCATTTGTGAAACCCAATTTTCAAATTGAGGGAATTGGAATTTGAAACTGAATTTGAAATTCAGATTAGAGGGCTTCTCCTTTTAATACCAAACAAATATTAAAACTCCTCCAAATGAGCTGAAATTTGGAAGGTTGAATATTTGGACTATGAAGATCCAAGTTGTGCATTTAGATCTCCATGTTTGGAAGTTTTGGGAAGTCTAAACCCTCACTTTGAACTCACACTTATTATAATTCAAAGTTTTAATTCCCCTCATTTTTCATAAGTGTATATGACCTGAATTTTCTTGCTACCACTTTTGGGGATTTTACAGTAGAAGGCTTGCTCCGAGCTTTTCCGACAGCGGCCGCGATGGGAAGCATCGGGCGCACAATGAAAGCTAGGGTAGAGCCATTCCCAAGCTGTTTCATTCCCATGTCGATGTTCCCTAGCGTCCGCCGGTGCTTTAGAGCTTGGAAACCGAAGCTTGGATGGCTTAGGGCGTCGGGGCGAGATCACCGGAGTTCCACTGAGCCGTCACGAGCTACTTTGGGGGCTCTGCCAGCTCAGGAGGACCACACCAGCATGTTCCTCACGTTGATTTAGGGGCTAGCGGCGAGTTTGAGCGTTTGAGAGGGGCTAGCGGCGAGTTTGAGCATTTGAGCGACTGATTTCAGAGGATCTCCGACAAACTCCGGCGACGCGGGCGTGCGGGAGCGCGAGGTTGAAGACGATCTCGCCGGACCCGCGTGTCAGTGGCTCTGAGGGGGGAGGCCAGATCCTCTGTAATGCCGGATCGTTTGGGTCAACGAGGGAAATAACTCTGTAACCCATGTGTCGCCGGTTCCAGTGCATGCACGTGTGTTCCCCGGACCAACTGGCAGATTTAAACTTTTCCACGATTTATTCAAATCCTAGATTTTCCCCAAACTTTAGAAGAGCATAACTTTTGCTAGGAAACTTAAAATTTAGTGATTCAAATTGGGTTAGATTCATATTGACAAACTCTATCCAAAAATGCAACCCAATTTGTATGAAAGTGATTATTTAATCCTGGAAAATTCTTTAAATCTTTTCAGCAAAAGATTTTTAGAGGGAGTTTGGTTTATCCAAAAAATCCTCAAATTTTGCTAGAATATACTTTAGGGTATTATTCGACTCCTGTAAAAGTTTCAGCTCATTTGGAGTTGATTTGATGAGGAGAATTCAGATTTTAAATTGCTGTGTTCAAATGAATACAGAAACATTTTCAGAGAATTTCCAAAACATGAAAATTCCGTTCTGGGCAATTCTTAGCTCCAAAAATCCTAGGAACATTCATGCAGGCTCTATGAACTGTAATTGAAATTGTAGTTCACTAAGTTTGACATGAACATGGGTGTTATCTCAGAATTAATTCCTTTTTTCTTAATTGCTTAGTGAATTGTTCTGAATAAACTACTCAATGAAAAGTGCTAATTTTTGGTCCAGATGACTTTCTTGTGACAAGGAACTCACATGAAAATTTTCAGATCCATTGGACCTCTGGATCACCACTGTCTTGTGTAACCTCTTAAGGTGATCAACACCCAAGTTGAGATAGCACTCAACACTTGATTATAGTGTTTAAACCCAACCCAAAACCACTAGCACCAGTGTCATTTTAAATTCTTAAACAGTGTTCCAGTTTTTAAACTGTCATTAGACCTTGTTATCAAAAGCTTTTCAATTAAATACATATGCATGATCATATTGTGTAGCATATACGTGAGAACATGAGAAGGACTTGAAGTGAAGATCAAGGAGGGAGGCAAGCAAGTGATCAAGCTCCAAGTGGTCGTCACTAACTGATTGTATTCTAAGTCACCTGCAAAACAGGGAAGCCCCGGTTTGCATTTGAACAGTTTTATAAAGCATTTCCATTTATAGAGATCATAGCTTTGAATTATTTGATTGCATTAAGTCAAGTTGATATTGAAAACCCCAGTTGGATGAACAGAAATACCTAAGAGAGAAAGGGTAGAATAGCACCTCCTCGAGTGTATTTGGCAACGCTAAATGTTAGTAGGAAAGGTCCGGTAGAAGTCAAGTAGTTGGAAGCTACTCACGAGTTTAGGGCTGGTTTACTCGGAATGGGTCAAAAATAGAAATGATGAGGAAAGTTCACACATAAGAAATGGAGACCGGGCAGGGATGTTTAGTTGCAGCAGGCTGTGGAACGTGCGTGCATAGCCCTTCCTGTGTCAGTTAAGACCCGTCCATGCTTGGCCCTGTTGGCACATACTGGCTATATGGGACCTAGGAAACCGATGTACCTTGGGAGATCCACATTGGAACTTTTCTAACTGCCTTAGGCTTTCGGCGTCAGGGTAGCGGGAGGTAACTCGCTCAAGAACATACCACTGTGGGTATGTACCTTGAGGGAGTTTGCGGACTCAGGGCAGTTAGACTGTGTCCGGTGTGGAAGATCTCGTGAAAGGTGTCCGCGTACAACGTCGGTCGAGGTTGCTGCCGGCAACTCTGAGTACGGGTGTACGTGTCGTGTAGTCCGGGCGTGTACTGATTCAAATCACCGTCGCTTGCGGTTATATGAGCATACTTGTCCCCTGGGTCTTGACGTAGTAACAACTGAACTGGTTTTCTTTTGAACTTGATAAGGCTGTGATGTAATTTGTATTGCAACCATGATTGAATTAGAGATAGGCTCATTAAGCTTTACTTTCACCTTCTGCAAGGAGCATCGCAACAAAGCGTTTCTTGTTTGATTGTGGAGTTGCGATGCTGTTCGGCTCAAGGTCTGTACAATGAGGCTTAAAATCTGAAAGTTAAGGATCTACATTAGATGAGTCCTTTATGCAAATCTAGCTTTCCTAATTGTAAACCGTCATGCATGTAGAGTTTCTTGTTTAGGAGAGACGTATCAGTCTTGCTGAGCCTATGTGCTCACGCTTGCTATATTAGTGGTTTTGCAGGTTAACATCGATGCTAAAAAGAAGGTTGTCCGGTGAGACTCGGAGACTTCCGAGTCATGTAACACATGGAGAACCCAGCCGCTGCTGTTGTCTTCGTGTTGCTAGCGAGAGGAGTCTGCGGGCTGGACTTCATATCGAGTGCTCTTTAGTTATTCGACGTGAGTTGTTATAGACTTCCGTAGCTACTTGATGTAATCTATTTACAAAGAACACTTGTAAGCTTCCGCTATTGTTTTATGTAATACATGGTTCCTTATATGTGTGCTGTTGGGTGCCGCACAACACGGCACCACCCAATGCGATTCCTGGGCGAGTGCCACGTCCCCGTGACTGAACGGGCGGCGTTGGGCCCTGTCAGCGTGGTATCAGAGCCGCGTTGGTAATAGAGCATGGAATAAGGAAGGTATTACGACAAAAATTTAGGTTACGGTGAGGATACGGTACTAGGCCCACATAAGGATTACTAAGGTGGCAACCAAACTTATTTTTTATGTCGGAAAATCATGCATCTCGGGATGATTTATGTCTTGGGGGTGCACGTAAGCGCTGTCCACCAGTGCACACAAGCTGAAGGATGGAGCCCCACGGGTGGCAGGTAACCCGACCCGCTTTAGTATCCTCTACGACTCTTCATGTCGTTTGGGGTACTTGAGCAACGCCCTTCCCTGGCGTGCTACGGGCAAGTTTGGGAAACCCCGTCACGTGGTTAGTAACATGAACACGTAGCTCAAGGCGTGTTTGGCTTGAGAGCACCTGTGCGAGTGATGATGGACGGGTGTACAAACTGTATTGGGACCGGGTTCGGTGTGCAGCTGGACCTGACGATTGAGTGTTACTTATGCAGGATTAACAACGAAACCGTAGTACGAATAGAACACGTTTGTGAGTGAACGTTTAGTTCCAACTATAATACGTTTATGCCGGTATAATCCGGATAGGATTTTCTTTTGGTGAGGCTACGTAGTACCGACATGCTTCTTACGGCGCATCGACGTCGTACTAAACTTAATAACCTCTTTCCTTTGAAGAAATGACTCATGAACTAATTTTCAACTAAAAATGGAAGTTTGAAACAAATATTAGTTATTGAACTCTTATTTTGAGCTAAGATTCAAATGAGAGGAAGACTAGGCTTCAAAGATTTTAAAAACAGAGTGCTCTGCTTTTGGCAGGAATTCTTGCTGAAATTGGACAGAGCATAACTCTGAGTAGCTTGACCCAATTAAAGCGTATGATACAGTTCTGAAAATATTTTTGAGTGATATACAACTTCTTTGTAGACCTCCAAAGCAAAATCACACGTTAAATGGGTAAAAAGTTCAGAGGAAGGTAAACTGTCCAGAACCAGGACAGCAGCAAAACCTCTCTGGACCTTTCTGTTTTTAAGACGTAACTTTCTGTAGAAAAATCCTCAAGGATATTATGATATACTGTTGGAAAGGTTATGAAATTTCCAACATTGTTGTAGTTCAAAGTTCGTTCAGATTATTATTGTAATTGCATATACAACTGTGATAAAATCAGCCACATACAAAGGAGATGCTGGCAAATTTTATCCAGGAATTCTGTCAACTTTGGAAAATCATAAATTTTAATCCAGAGATGATCTGGAGGCATATGAGTACTCGTTGGAAATATACTGGAGTTAACTTTATCTTTGGTATTCAACTTGAGTTATGAAAATGCTTTAAACTAGATCAAAATCTGGAGATAGTGCATAAAGGTCTGTTCTGTACAGATAGGCTGGATAGCTATGCCTACTAAGGAGTTGTGTAAACATAGATGTTGTTACTGCATTCATAAAGTTTTGACATATTCATGTTTTCATTAGTCTCACATACTGCTGAGTTCATGTTTAACTCATCTCGAATACATTTTTGCAGTATGGTTCGTACTCGCTCTAGGAGTAGGACCGAGAGTTCTCGCCGAGGCAGTGATGCTTCTATTCCACCGTCGGAACCACCATCCACGGGATGGATGGATCTTATGACTCGAGTCGTCGAGTCTAACCAGGAGAACACTAGGCTACTCCAAGAAGCAACGCAAGAACACACACACTTACTCCAAGCCTTGGTACAGCAGTGTATAATCCAGAACACGCAACAAGTCGTTCCACCTCAGAACGCTTATCTGGATTTCTTGGCGACTCAACCGCCAATCTTTACTGAAGCCACCGAACCTGTGGAAGCAGATCAATGGCTTTGTGTCATGGAGTCAAAATTTGGAGTATTCGAGTGTGATGAAGTGCAAAAGACAAAGTTTGCCGCTCAGCAAGTCCATGGAGCCGCCGGAAACTGGTGGGTTGACCATCTTGCCACCATTCCGGATGACCATCAAGTGCCAGGGAGTGAGTTTTGTGAAGCCTTTCATACTCGTCACATACCACTAGGTATTCTCAAGGCAAAGCGGGAGGAATTTTTGGGTTTGAAGCAAGGGGACATGAGTGTCCTCGAGTATGTCAGAAGGTTTAACCTTTTGGCCCAATATGCTCCCGAATATGTGGCGAAACAAGAGGTACGGTGTGACTTATTCTTCCATGACCTGAGTGCCATATTACAGGAGAAGTTGGCCGTGCACAATAACGGCAGTTACACCAACATGGTCGATGCGGCTCTCATCCAAGAGAAGCCGACACTTGAGTGGCAAGCTGAGAAGAGAAAGATGAGTGAGATCGAGCAGGCCAGCACAAGTTATGTGCCTCAGAAGTACCGTTTGGTGTATCAAACACCACCCAGTGAAAGATGGAGGCCACCTGTACGATCCACTCCTCAGAGGTTGATTTCTGGTCAAGTTCCACAACTTGCACCACCTCCACAGCAGCAGCATCATACGGTGGTTTGTGTTCCATCGCTGCAGCCATGTGTACCAAGCATCCAACCGCAAGTCAACGAAGAACCGGAGAAACATCCGTGCTTCACTTGTAGGCGTATGAGCCATTATGCTAGGTATTGTCCGGATGAAACTCGAGGCTGTGGGTCATCATATTTACAATAATACGACCCGTACCTCCATCTGCAGACAGGAGGGCAGATAAGGGGCAATACTCACTATACTGTGATTAATGATGTTCCGGAAGGAGAAGCCGCTTTAGCAGGGATGTTTTCTCTGAATCAACTACCAGTTTTGATTCTCTTTGATTCCGGTGCCACACTCAATTTCATTATCCAGTCTTTTGTGGCTCAACATCAGCTCCAAACAGTTTGTACAAAGAGGCAATACCTCATATCTTCGCCCGGGGGCAGCAGTACTGCAAGCGAGGTTGTCTCCCGAGCACCTCTTTGTTTGGGGGGTAGAATATACCCTACGACTCTCATTATCCTTGAGGGTCTGAAGATCGACATCATTTTGGGGATGTCGTGGTTGAATTACCACAAGACGGTTCTTAACATCAGCTCCAGGACTGTTGAGCTCAACTCCCCACAGCACGGTCTTCATATATTAATTTTGGGCGCCACACGGAAACAGATTGCAATAGTAAACCACACGGAAGCTGTAAAGATAGAGGACATTGTAGTAGTACGTGAGTATCTGGATGTGTTTCCTGATGATTTACCGGGCATGCTGCCCGAGCAAGACGTTGAGTTCAAGATTGAACTTATACCAGGAACAACACCGATATCACGAAGGCCGTACAAAATGGCACCCAATGAATTGGCCGAATTGAAGACACAACTGAATGACCTAAT
This sequence comes from Neostapfia colusana, assembly GCA_030760725.1. Classification (NCBI taxonomy): domain Eukaryota; kingdom Viridiplantae; phylum Streptophyta; class Magnoliopsida; order Poales; family Poaceae; genus Neostapfia; species Neostapfia colusana. The sequence goes on from JASWHV010000007.1 coordinate 33,590,744, forward strand.
GAGCAAGGGATTTATATGACCGAGTTCGTCACCTTGGGGTTGTTCAGCGTTGTTTGTCAAGAAGAAGGACGAAACACTACGGCTTTGTGTTGATTATCGTCCTTTGAACACCGTTACCATCAAGAACAAGTATCCACTACCTCGCATTGATATGCTCTTCGATCAATTAGTGGGTGCGAAGGTATTTTCAAAGATGGATCTTCGGTCCGGATATCACCAGATTAAAATCCGGGCAGAAGATATTCTGAAGACGGCATTCTCAACGAGATACAGGTTGTATGAGTATCTCGTTATGTCTTTTAGTTTGACCAATGCCCCGGCACACTTTATGTACCTCATGAATTCAGTGTTCATGCATGAGTCGGATAAATTCATCGTGGTCTTCATCGACGATATCTTGGTGTACTCCAAGTCAGAGGAAGAACATGCTGAGCATCTGCCTATTGTGCTACAAAGATTACGAGATCATCAGCTCTATGCAAAATTCAGCAAGTGTGAATTCTGGATTAATCAAGTACCGTTTCTCGGACACATTATTTCAGTGGAGGGCATCGCTGTAGATCTGAGTAAGATTATCCAAGTACAGAAATGGGAGTCACCAAAGTTAGTGAATGAAATCCGTAGCTTCCTCGATCTAGCGGGTTATTACCGGAGGTTCATTCCGGGTTTTCTCCAAGATTGCTAAACCGATGATGGAATTATTAAAGAAGAATATCAGATTTGTGTGGGATGCTGCGTGTGAACAAGCTTTCAAGACTTTAGTGAAGCATCTCACAACAGCCCCAGTTCTTGCTCAGCTGGATACGACGAAGCCATTCGACGTGTATTGCGATGCATCTGGCATCGGTCTTGGCTGCATACTAATGCAAGAAAGACGAGTGGTCGCTTATGGATCTCATCAACTCAGAAATCACGAGCAGCATTATCCAACTCAGGATCTTGAGTTAGCTGCCGTGGTCCTTGCCTTAAAGATGTGGAGGCATTACTTGCTCAGAAATCTTGTACACCTCTACACCGCCCACAAGAGCTTGAAGTACATATTGACTCAGAAAGAATTGAACATGAGGCAACGAAGATGGCTAGAGCTCATTAAAGACTATGAACTTGACATTCATTATCATCCAGGAAAGGCGCCGATGCGCTCAGTCGTAAGGCGCATATCCATCACCTGACTATTGCTGAAATGGATGATGAAGAACCAAGCCTCCGTGTCATCCCGTATGGAGCTCTCTATAATCTCGCTCTCATTCCTACCATCCGAGAGGAGATCATTGAAGCTCAACAAAAAGACAAGGGTATGTTTCAGATACGGTGAAGGATAGTGTAAAAGCCCAAGAAAGGGACTTGCAAAAATTTGTTCATCACCTCACAACACCACAGCTCATCTTGTGGATATCTTGTGAACACTTGTGAAGAGCAAGTAACCACCATCAAAAGGGGTGATTAGAGGGGAAAGCCCTAACGTCCAAAAAGTAGGATTTCTACACATGAACATGCAAGGCTGAGCTCACCCCTAGACCTTAAATAGTATTGGGAAGGCTCAGGCCAAAGTTCATGCAAATTCAATACTTTTTGAGGCACTTTTGGAGGCATTTGAAAAAGAGGCCAATTTGAATGTAAATTCAAATTGCAGCAACTTCCAGCACTTAAATTCAAAGGTTGGCTTCATATTCAAACTCAGCACAATTTTTCTGAGTTAGTCCACCAATTTTCATCCCCATTGGAATTCATCTTGTCGGGAGCCAAATTTGCAATAATTCAAACTGAATTTGAATTTCAAATTCAAATGGCCAGCAAATTTAGCCAAACCAGTTTCAAACTGAGGGAACCAAATTCAAACTGTGACTTGGTGCTTAAGTCTCTCATTCAATGGAGAGTTGCTGGGATATTTTCAGAAGATTCTGGAAAAAAGGATTAGGGGGAGTGATGGGCCCACAGGTCAGTGGGTGAGCTACTCACAACCGAACGGGCTCTGTTTCTCGCTGAAGCAATCGCACGCAGCGCGCCACCGAGATGATTCTCCGGGCGCCACCTCATGATGCCACAGAGCCCACCTCCTGCTTCCTCCCTCGAGCTGGCCAGCTGCTCCCGACTTGATGACCGCTCACAGCACCGCCAAACCGAGGCTCTGTTCCCACCCGCACGAGAAAAGAACCGAACTCACGCCGCCGCTTGCACTCGATCGAGAACTCGGCAAAACCACCGCCCACAGCGCCGTCCGAGCAGCAAAACCACACCGGTTGCTCGTTCTCTACCTCCTCGGCACAAAACATTCGAGTTTCAGCCCTCCTAACCCTAGCTCGGCGGTTCTTGGCGACGGCCGGGAAAACGGCTGTATCTCGGCTCACGGTGACAGCCCAACCGAGGGATTTCCGTGCCCGAGTAAGGACAACCACGGACGCGCCGTCTAACCGTGCTACTCCTCCCCAAACCTCAGAGCACGCCGTGAATCATCGAGCTCCAATTCGGTGATTTGTTCCCTGCGCGTGCAAAGTGACCCCGGGTGAGGAATCCTAAAAATTTGATCTAAATTCTTGTTTGTAGGCTACCAAACCGTGCACACGTGATCTAGACTGCCTAGCAGTCGATTTTCCTTCACAACCCTAGCTAGAAACCGACAGGTTGCGAGGTGTTTCATGTCTTCTCGAGCTTAATCATCGTCACAACTCTCGGGCGCACGGTGAAATCAGAGTAGCCATCGTTTCCACGCTCGTTTGTGTCTTTGCCAAGCTTCCCTAGCATCTGAGGATGCTCTAGCGCCGACCACTCGAGGCTTTGGTGGGCTAGGGCCACCAGCCGACAATGCTGAACCTCTCCCGAGGTGTAACACCCCAGAACCTGCTAAAGAGGGGAATTTAAAAATTTTTGGACGTAATGCATGTGATAAAGCAATTCAAATTCAAACTGGAATTCAAATTCAAATCAAAACAGAAAAAAGAAAAGGAAAAGGAAAAAAAGAAAATGGCAGTCGGCCGAAACCTGCTCTGCCGGCCCAAGACCCCCGCGCCAGCCCAAACCGCGCCCCTCTCTCTCCCTCTCAATGACACGCGGGGCCCGCGTGTCATCCTTCTCCTCCCGCGTGTCCAACCGACCCCGGACTCTCTCTCGCGCCAGATCAAAACAAACCCCGGAACCCACGCTCCCAGCCCCGATTTCCGGTCCCGGACACCCCCAACATGATCTCAACAGACCGCCACCTTCCCTCGTCTATTTAACCGCCGAAATCCGCCCCTTTTTCCTCCCCAATCAGCCGTTTTTCTCTCCGGTGCGAACCGAAGCTTCTACCGCCGATTTCCTTCGATCCTTGCTCAAAATTCCTGATCTAACGTGCTGATCACGTTCCACCGCCGCCGGGGAGCCCTGCAGGTGAAGGAAACGACGTGTCTTGCGCCCCAACTGCCACCCCGACGTGCACCGAAGACCATCGCCGTTGAAGCTCGCCGCTGACCGACTTCCAGGGCCTCCGAGTGCAGGAAAACCCCTCGGTGAGCATCCCCTACCCCTCCGCGGTCGATCTGTGCAAAAAGATGCGAGTTCTAATGCACAGCGGCAAAACCGAGGCTGCGCCGGCGAGATCGCCACCCCCGCCGCCGCGCGCGGGCTGGCTCCGGCCAGGGCGACGTGGCCCCTTGAGGGCCGTCTATTTTATATCGCACGGTAGAAATAAAACCGACGCGCACCGTCTCGGCGATCTAATCTGAGCCATCTGTTTTAAATCGGACGGTCCACGTCAGCCCCGCATTATAAAGGCCGGGATTCTTACGCGCTACCCCCTGGGGATCTTGGAAAACACGAGCTAGCACCGAAAACTTCTGATCTAGCCCCTGGACCTTCAGAAATTCATGTAAATTCATTTAAAAATCAGTTTTAGCCCCTAGACTTAATAAAAATTTGGAAAAACCCCTCTGTTATGTTTAACTAGGCCCCTGAAAATTTAGGAAATAGTAAATAAAACCCTGTAGTAGGGTGGATTTGCCTTTTTGACCCTATAGGATATTAAATTCAGAAAGTTGAATATGTGACTAGGATTTAAATTTAAAAGGTAAGGCAAACACATGTGCAAATTCAAATTTAAACTCTCCTAGCACTTGGAAAACTTTAGAATGAGTTAAAAATAGATTTTAGGCTGAAATGAAATCTGCCTAAGTGTTGCTCATTTTTATTATCTCTAGGGACACATTTTAGGCTAGGAAATAATTCTAAAACTAGTAAAATAAATTTAAATTGTTTCACACCAGAGAGGAAGTTCAAAAATATTTTATTGAACATATTAGATCAGAACCTATTCTGTTTAAATGATATGACTAACTATTTTAATAGTAAAGTTCACTTTTAGGTATAGAAATTAAATCTGAAAATATAGGAAAATAAGTATGCATGATTTGAAGATGTTAAATCAGGTCTTTATTCTCAAGAACTTCAAATTAAGATTTTGTAGAAGATCTAGAACCTATTTGGAGTAGGAAACTTTCTTTCATGCAAACTTTGTGGCTAAGAAGTGTATTAATTAATTATGAAGAAATTGTTCAATTGGAAATTCATATATAGTGTGCAAATACAAATCTGAATACAAAAGTTAGAAATAATATATATGTTTAAAAGTTCATGTAGGCCTAAAATCAACACATCTAGGGTAACCACAACACTTAGAAATGTGAATGACTTTCATATGTATGTATGTATGGTTTGCATGAGTGAAAGTGTGAACTATGTCTTATGGATTGTTGTTTTCTTTTGCTATGTGTATTGGCATGAGTAGAACCTGCCCCAGAGCAAGTTCTCCCCTTCCAAGACCAAGACTTTCCATTCCCAGAGCAGCAGGAAGAAGGCAAGTGTCCTTGACCACTTTGATCCTATGCTAGGATGTGTAGATAGAATTATTTGCATTGTCAATTGAAATATAAAACCCATGCTAGGAAGTTTCCCTAGAATTGCATTATCTTGTTTCCTTGTAGCTTGGGTTGGGATTTGTTTTGTTATGTCATTCATTCATAATACTTATGCTTAGCCATGCTTAGAATGGGATAAGTGGAATATGAGATCATAAACTTGTTTACCTTACTCTTGAATGACAAATTATGAGTTATGTAGAGGTAGGGATCGAGGCAAGTTGGATGATTTGGTTGGTGCTGGGTGCACGAGATTCGGGTTTGTGTTTAGTACATGCTTGGATCCTAAGGACCGGTTCATGGAGCATGTAACCTGGCTTTACAGTGCCAACCACATGCTGAGATGGGGCAGCTTGGCCAATTAATTAGGTGTATCCCCGGCGTATTATGGGTGTGTTTTGGATGGTGCGGGGAATAGGTGTCAGCTGGACTACCATATGAACCGCAAGGCTCAAGAGGGGGCCACTGCAGCAGGGTTGGAGCCTCTTGTAGGGCGTTAGGGGTAAAACCTCAGTGGGCCCACGCTCGTCAGGAATCCCTTTGTAAAGGCTTCGTAGTGATCTCCTGGCTACACCTGGGAAGTGTGAATGTGGTTCGCGGCCACTGGCATAATGGAGGTTCTTTTAGTCCACCCAGCAACGGGGGATGAAATCACTACATGTGGGTACAGTGGTGCAAACTCTGCAGAGTCAAACCTGTCATGACAGTCGTGCTCATGGTTAAGAGCGGCTTGGACTTATCCATGATTAGAGGATGATGGATTGGGATGTTGAGGATGTTAAGCGGGAAGCTTAACATTGGAGTTGAGACTATGTGTACTTGATATTGATGATGGGTCGAGGGATTGGAACCATTTCATCTGTGTAGTAATGTAGGTGCTTAATAAGCTAAGGTGATAGGTATTAATTGAGTAGTGCTTTAACCATGAGTTCAACCTCTCCTTGCTCTAGCCATGCATGCCATAACTTTCCCACACTTGCTGAGTACCCACGATACTCAAACTTGCTTTTCTGTTGGTTTATATTGCTGCTCAGGTCAAAAGAATGATGTGGTGTTTAATGACCAAGACTTTGGTCCCGAGGAAGGATTCTAGGTTCACGGAGTCCCCCGGGCAACCCCTGTGACGGAGCCCACAAGATTTATATTCCGCTGCTGCTTTATTTACATGTTATGAACATTTTATCGTCCATCGGGACGTATGCTATGTAAGACTTATTTATATTCGAACACTTGGCTTGTAATAAATGATGCTTCACTATTGTCATCACATGTATGAGTGAATGATCCTGGCATACATGTGATATTCACTCGGTTGTTCTTCGGAGAAACCGGGTGTGACACGAGGCCGCCGCACGTCGCCGGCACATTCCCGGTCCCCTAGCACCCACACCGTTCCCACAACCGAGCTCCCCAACTCCAAAAACCCCTGGGCGGTGAGTCTTAGGCCGGGAAACAATCGGGAACCTCACTCCGGCGAGGCGCCGCCTCGGTCCGGCGAAGAGGGCGCGCGCGTGGGAAGAAACGCCGGAGGTTGAAGAAGGGTGGGGCTGGCCCACCTGTCAGCGGGTGTATTTGAAAACCAGGATTGGCTGTGGCTTAGGATCCGGTGCGGCTACACAGATAAAAACCCCGTAGTCTCGTGTGTCCGCAAATCCTATTGGCTGCAGTTTAAACAGTGGGCCCAACAAGAATTTCCAATAGAAAACACTTCCAGATTTAGCTCAATCTTTAGAAATTCATAACTTTGGTTAGGAAGCTCCAAATTCAGTGAACCAATTTTTGTGAACTCAGATTTTTGAGTACTTTCCAGCAATACCAATTTCAGCACATGAAACTTAATAGTTTTCCAGAATTAAATCCCTAAATTTAAACTGTTAGGAATTTTATCTGGAGGATTACTTTATGAAAAATTCTGAATTCGGCTGGGAGGTTCATTGGAAAATTCTTGAGCCACAGTAAAATTTTCAGACTCATCCAAGTTCATTTAGTCCCCCTAATGGTGTGATTAAGTGAACTGCCCTGAGAAAATAGAGAAATGTACAGAAACATTTTTCAGATTTTCTCAAATCTTGTTTAGGGCATAACTTCCTCTAGAATTCTTCAAATGACATGAAACCAATTCCATTAGAACCATCTCAAATTCTAGTTTCCATAAAGTAATGGTTGGGACCATGAAAACCCCTGGAATTCCTTAGAAGCTCTAATATTGACCAAATAGGCTTTTATTTGTACAAGGCTCAAATGAACTTTGTTTCAAATAAAACTTGGTGGAGACTCTGGTTAGGACCCTACAAAGCCACCATAAAAATTTCAGAACCAAAGGGGAGGGCTAGCTAGAGTTATGGTAATTACTTATTCAGTTCTAAACATTGCATCCACCAGGACCATCCGTGAGAAGCGGGAAGAATAGAGCTCAGAGATGAGGATTATCCATGAAAATAAGCTGCTCAAGATCCACCGCTCTCCAGAATGTCGGGCGACTCAGGCCGATGCTGAGAAGGATGTCACCTGGGAGGCCATCACCTGCCAGAGTTACATCAACCATCGCCACCTGGACAGGACTGAGTACATGTATGTCCTCCAGCGTGAGAGTGGCACCACGGAGTACAAGTACCCGCCAGTGCAGCAGGGGACTTCCCATGAGCACATGGACCTGTGCTTGGAGGATGCTGCTATGCTCAGCACTCGACTGCAGGAGTGCCAGCAGGAGCTTCAGGATGTTCGTGACACCCTGAAGGAGACTGAGGCGTTTCTTCGTGCCAGCTTGAGGGCGAGAGAAAAAGGAGATGGGGATGAACTGTGTGTCACCGTGAATGACACGTGGACTCCTGACTCCCTAGACCGCCGGCGAGCAGGCGTCGCCGCACTTCTCCACCAGCAGCTTCCCCACCCAAAGCGGAATCAGAGGGCAGCCGCAATAATGAGGAAGACCCCGAAGAGCCAGCTCAGTGATACCAGTCGTTTAGAGTCCTTTCCCTTATTTCAGCAGGTCATCGAGTAGTCGAGTCAATACCTTAGTTATTTGTGTGTTAATGTTTGGTGTGTGACGTGAGTTGTGGAAGCCATGGGCATTTGTCCATAACCTCGTCTTTAGGTTGCTTTGCTTAGATGTGTGAACCCCTATGAAGTAAGAGTGCATTTATTTTCGCGTGAGACGTGACTCCCAAAAATCTACGTGAAACCCTCAGAAAATGTTTAATATATTAAGGCCTCAAAAGTTTAAGTTTAAACAAGCAATTTGGGAAGTTAATATGTAATGCTTTAAGTTAACATTTGGTTGATCATGATAGATGGCTGGAAGAGGAAAGGGTCGTGGTGCCAACCCCACCAACAACAACGATGAGGCTGGCAACCCTCATCTTTTTGGAGGACAAGACAGGGGTGGTCGCCGTGAAGGAGCTGATCCTATCCACCAGATGCTTGAAAATCAGAATCAACTCATCCAGAGCCTAACTCAAGTGGTGGCCAACTTGCACCAAGCTCCAACCCCACAAGCTGCACCACGCCAACCAAGGTTGAGTGAGTTTCTGGGGACTCAACCTCCAAAGTTTGCAAGTGCTGCTGAACCTCTGGAGGCAGATGACTGGCTAAAAACCATTGAGAACAAGATGAGGATCATACAATGACAAGGGTATGAGAGGGTGCTGTTTGCCTCTCACCAATTGCATGGACCTGCTGCTGATTGGTGGACCGCTTATGTGGCAGCCCATCATATGACCCCGAGAACATCACTTGGGAAGAGTTTAAGCGCAGTTTCCGCAACCATTACATACCAAGGGGTGAACTCAAAAACAAGAGAGAGGAGTTCTTGGGACTGCAGCTAGGAAACATGACCGTGAGGGAATACCTCACTAAGTTCACCCAACTATCCCGTTATGCACCACGGGACATCGAAACTGATGAGCAAAAACAGGACTGTTTTATGGAAGGACTTACTATGGAAATGCAATGTGCAATGTCCTCCAACGAGTATGAAAGCTTCCAAAAGATGGTAGACAGAGCATTTGTCGTGGAGAGGAAGCTGAAGACCTTGGAGAATGAAAACAAGAGGAAGGCGGGATGGTCACACCAAGCCTCAGGTAGCAACACACGCCCACGTCTGATGTAGCAACCCGCAGGGCAGACGAGCCATGCTGTGGTACCCTACTCAGCACCCAGAGGGTACAACCCGAATTTCAGGCCTCCGTCAGCACCAGCACAGCCGCAGAGTCAGTTTGTACAGCAGCTTCGCCCCACATATCAACCTCGACCAGTAGGACAAGGACCACCGAACCAACCCCAAGACAACAAAGGCCCGGCACCTAAAGTTGGGGTACAATGCTTCAACTGTGGTGAAGTGGGGCACTACGCCCATAAGTGCCCAAAGAAGAAGCCCATGCAGCCACAAAAGCAGAATGTGATGCGAGGACGGGTGAACCACGTGACCATGGAGGAAGCGCAAGAGGCACCTGACGTTGTAATTGGTAAGTTTCCTGCCAATTTACACATTGCAACCCTGTTGTTCGATTCTGGTGCTACCCACTCGTTCATTGCTCAAGGGTTTGTTAAGAAGCATGATCTAGCAACAACACAAACGAACCATATGCTAGCAGTGAACTCTCCAGGGGGAGAAATAAGGACAAGACAAGTGTGTCCCAAGGTGAATCTAGACATTAATGGGGTAGTATTTACTTCAAACCTCATAGTGATAGACTCACAAGGGATATATATTATTTTGGGTATGGATTGGTTGACCCAACATAAAGGAATCATCCATTGTTCGACAAGAACAGTGGAACTAACTCGCCCTAGTGGCACAAGAGTGAAGTTCATAACTGTACAAAAACCTAGGAGGGACCTTAAACTCAATCACGTTGAGGTGGAAGTGGAAGAGATCAGGATTATCCGGGAATATGCAGACGTTTTTCCGGAGGAGTTGCCAGGTATGCCCCCCGATCGTGAAGTAGAATTCGCGATTGAACTAGTGCCTGGAACTGCCCCGATATACAAGAGCCCTTATCGGATGGACTCCAAACAGCTAGAAGAACTCAAGGAACATTTACGAGAATTGGCAGAGAAGGGGTACATTCGTCCTAGTTCCTCACCATGGGGAGCTCCAGTGATATTTGTGCCCAAAAAGGACGGGACCCAAAGGTTATGCGTAGACTACCGTGCGTTGAACGAAGTAACCATCAAGAACAAGTACCCATTACCCCGCATTGAAGACTTATTTGATCAGTTGAGGGGAGCTTGTGTGTTCTCAAAAATTGATCTCAGGTCGGGATACCACCAACTTAAGATAAGACCGACCGACATTCCAAAGACAGCCTTCGTATCTCGTTACGAGCTGTATAAATACACCGTCATGCCTTTCAGGCTAACTAATGCCCCGGCATACTTCATATATCTCATGAACAAGGTATTCATGGAATATCTGGACAAATTTGTGGTGGTTTTCATTGATGACATTCTCGTCTTCTCCAAAGATGAAGAAGAACATGAGGGACATTTAAGGTTGGTGTTGCAAAAGCTGAGAGAACACCAACTATATGTCAAGTTGAGGAAGTGTGAGTTTTGGCTGAATAGAGTTCCCTTCTTAGGACATATAATCTTAGAGGGAGGAATCTCCGTAGATCCCGCCAAGATTGAGGATGTGCAGAAGTGGAAGACCCCTGAAAATGTCGGGGAAGTTTGAAGCTTCTTAGGATTGGCTGGGTATTATCGACGGTTTATCGAGGGTTTCTCCAAGATTTCGAGACCCCTCACCAAATTGTTAGAGAAGGGAATCACATTCACATGGACACCGCAGTGTGAGACGAGTTTTCAAGAACTGAAGAAAAGATTGACAACAGCCCCAGTGCTAGTTATGCTAGATATGCAGAAGAATTTTTCGGTGTACTGCGATGCTTCTGGACACGGGTTGGGATGGGTTCTCATGCAAGAGGGGCATGTCGTGGCGTATGCGTCCCAGCAGCTCCGAAAACACGAGAAGAGCTATCCTACACATGACCTAGAGCTAGCTGTGGTGGTACACGCGTTGAAGATTTGGCGGCATTATTTGATGGGGAAGAGGACAGAGATATATACGGATCATAAGAGCTTAAAGTATATTTTCACACAACCAGATCTCAACCTCAGACAAAGGAGATGGTTAGAGCTAATCAACGACTTTGATGTGGGCACCAACTATCATCCTGGGAAAGCGAATGTCGTAGCGGATGCTTTAAGCCGGAAAGTGCAGGTCCACATGTTGAGTTCGAAGGACATGCCTACAGAATTGAAGGAAGAGATTGCAAAACTCAATCTATGTCTGGTGAATAGTGGTGAGGCCATCGCAATGGAAATGAACTCCACATTAGAGCAAGACATACGCAACGGTCAGAAGAATGACGAGAAGATACAAGAGATTAGAGAACTCATCAAAGAAAATAAAGCTCCTGGGTTCAGAGAGGATGAACAAGCCTGAGGTGAAGGACATCCGGATTGATTTTGAAGGAGGCTCATGATTCCGACTATTCCATTCATCCTGGGAGTACGAAGATGTATCAGGACCTCAAGAGCAGATATTGGTGGTATGGCATGAAGCGAGATGTCGCAGAACATGTTGCCCTATGTGACACATGTCAGTTGGTGAAAGCAGAACATCAACGACCCGCAGGACTATTGCAACCACTCAAAGTGCCTGAATGGAAATGGGAAGAAATAGGTATGGACTTCATAGTGGGACTACCTAGGACCCAATATGGATATGATTCGATATGGGTCATCATCAACAGGCTAACCAAGGTCATTTCATCCCCGTGAAAGAAAGCTACAGCGGATCCAAATTGGTGGAATTGTACATGTCAAGGATCTTGTGTTTTCATGGAGTGCCAAAGAAGATAGTGTCAGATCGAGGGACACAGTTCACCTCAAGGTTCTGGCAGAAGTTACATGAAACCATGGGAACTCATCTAAATTTTAGTTCTGCCTATCACCCCCAGACTGACGGGCAGGCGGAAAGAACCAATCAGATCCTTGAGGATATGCTGAGAGCGTGTGCGCTCAAAAACAATAGGAGTTGGGATAAGAACTTATCGTATGCGGAGTTCTCCTATAACAACAGCTATCAGGCTAGTATGAAGATGTCACCATTTGAGGCTTTGTATGGGAGGAAGTGCAGAACTCCACTATTTTGGAACCAAACAGGGGAAAGTAAAGTGTTTGGGCCCGAGGTACTTAAAGAAGCCGAGGCGAAAGTGAGTGAAATCCGCAACAACTTGACGATAGCACAGACACGACAAAAGAGCTATGCCGATGTACGGAGAAGAGAGCTCGTTTTCGACGTGGGGGACTATGTTTATCTCAAGGTGTCCCCTATCCGAGGACTTCGTCGGTTCAAGGTGAAAGGGAAGTTATCACCTCGATACATCGGACCCTTTCAGATTCTGGAGAGGAAAGGCGAAGTGGCATATCAACTAGAACTACCGGCTTGCCTATCGGATGTGCACTATGTATTCCATGTGTCACAGCTCAAGAAATGTCTAAGGACGCCTGAAGAGATGTTACCCATGAATGAGGTTGACGTAAGAGAGAATTTGTCTTATGCCGAGCAACCGGTCAAGGTTTTGGAGACAATGGAACGCCTCACAAGAAATAAAAGAATCCGGATGTGCAAGGTCCAGTAGAAGCATCACTCGGACGAGGAAGCCACATGGGAGCGAGAAGACGAGCTTAAGGCACAGTTTCCGGAATTATTTTCCTAGAACCACCAATCTCGAGGACAAGATTTCTTTTAAGGGGGGTAGAGCTGTAACACCCCAAAACCTGCTAAAGAGGGGAATTTAAAAAATTTTGGACGTAATGCATGTGATAAAGGAATTCAAATTCAAACTGGAATTCAAATTCAAATCAAAACAGAAAAAGAAAAGGAAAAGGAAAAAAAGAAAATGGCCAGTGGGCCGAAACCTGCTCTGCCGGCCCAAGACCCCCGTGCCAGCCCAAACCCGCGCCCCCTCTCTCTCCCTCTCACTGACACGCGGGGCCCGCATCATCCCTCTCCTCCCGCGCGCCCAACCGACACCGGACTCTCTCTCGTGCCCGATCAAAACAAACCCCGGAACTCACGCTCCCAGCCCCGATTTCCGGTCCCGAATGCCCCCAACATGATCTCAACAGACCGCCTCCCTCCCTCGTCTATTTAAACGCCGAAATCCGCCCCTTTTCCTCCCCGATCAGCCGTTTTTCTCTCCGGTGAGAACCGAAGCTTCTACCGCCGATTTCCTTCGATCCTTGCTCAAAATTCCTGATCTAACGTGCTGATCACGTTCCACCGCCGCCGGGGAGCCCTGCAGGTGAAGGAAACGACGTGTCTTGCGCCCCATCTGTCACCCCGACGTGCACCGAAGACCATCGCCGTTGAAGCTCGCCGCCGACCGACTTCCAGGGCCTCCGAGTGCAGGAAAACCCCTCGGTGAGCATCCCCTACCCCTCCGCGGTCGATCTATGCAAAAAGATGCGAGTTCTAACGCACAGCGGCAAAAACCGAGGCAGCGCCGGCGAGATCGCCGCCCCCGCCGCCGCGTGCCGCCGCGCGCGCGGGCTGGCTCCGGCCAGGGCGACGTGGCCCCTTGAGGGCCGTCTATTTTAAATCGCACGGTAGAAATAAAATCGACGTGTACCATTTCAGCGATCTAATCTGAACCGTCTGTTTTAAATCGGACGGTCCACGTTGGTCACGCATTATAAATGCCGGGATTCTTACGCGCTACCCCCTGGGGATCTCAGAAAACACGAGCTAGCCCCGGAAACTTCTGATCTAGCCTCTGGACCTTCAGAAATTTATGTAAATTCATTTAAAAATCAGTTTTAGCCCCTGGACTTAATAAAAATTTGGAAAACCCCTCTGTTATGTGTAACTAGGCCCCTGAAAATTTAGGAAATAGTAAATTAAACCCTGTAGTAGGGTGGATTTGCCTTTTTGACCCTATAGGATATTAAATTTAGAAAGTTGAATATGTGACTAGGATTTAAATTTAAAAGGTAAGGCAAACACATGTGCAAATTCAAATTTAAACTCTCCTAGCACTTGGAAAACTTTAGAATGAGTTAAAAATAGATTTTAGGCTGAAATGAAATCTGCCTAAGTGTTGCTCATTTTTATTATCTCTAGGGACACATTTTAGGCTAGGAGATAATTCTAAAACTAGTAAAATAAATTTAAATTGTTTCACACCAGAGAGGAAGTTCAAAAATATTTTATTGAACATATTAGATCAGAACCTATTCTGTTTAAATGATATGACTAACTATTTTAATAGTAAAGTTCACTTTTAGTTATAGAAATTAAATCTGAAAATATAGGAAAATAAGTATGCATGATTTGAAGATGTTAAATCAGGTCTTTATTCTCAAGAACTTCAAATTAAGATTTTGTAGAAGATCTAAAACCTATTTGGAGTAGGAAACTTTCTTTCATGCAAACTTTGTGGCTAAGAAGTGTATTAATTAATTATGAAGAAATTGTTCAAATTGGAAATTCATATATAGTGTGCAAATATTAATCTGAATACAAAAGTTAGAAATAATATATATATGTTAAAAAGTGCATGTAGGACTAAAATAAACACATCTAGGGTAACCACAAAACTTAGAAATGTGAATGACTTTCATATGTATGTATGGTTTGCATGAGTGAAAGTGTGAACTATGGCTTATGGATTGTTGTTTTCTTTTGCTATGTGTATTGGCATGAGTAGAACCTGCCCCAGAGCAAGTTCTCCCCTTTCAAGACCAAGACTTTCCATTCCCAGAGCAGAAGGAAGAAGGCAAGTGTCCTTGACCACTTTGATCCTATACTAGGATGTGTAGATAGAATTATTTGCATTGTCAATTGAAATATGAAACCCATGCTAGGAAGTTTCCCTAGAATTGCATTATCTTGTTTCCTTTTAGCTTGGGTTGGGATTTGTTTTATTATGTCATTCATTCATAATACTTATGCTTAGCCATGCTTAGAATGAGATAAATGGAATATGAGATCATCAACTTGTTTACGTTACTCTTGAATGAGACATTATGAGTTATGTAGAGGTAGGGATCGAGGCAAGTTGGATGATTTGGTTGGTGCTGGGTGCACGAGATTCGGGTTTGTGTTTAGTACTTGCCTGGATCCTAAGGACCGGTTCATGGAGCATGTAACCTGGATTTACAGTGCCAACCACATGCTGAGATGGGGCAGCTTGGCCAATTAATTAGGTGTATCCCTGGCGTAGTATGGGTGTTTTGGATGGTCCGGGGAATAGGTGTCAGCTGGACTACCATATGAACCGCAAGGCTCAAGAGGGGGCCACTGCAGCGGGGTTGGAGCCTCTTGTAGGCTGTTAGGGGTGAAACCTCAGTGGGCCCACGCTCGTCGGAATCCATTTGTAAAGGCTTCGTAGTGATCTCCTGGCTACACACCTGGGAAGTGTGAATGTGGTTCGCGGCCACTGGCATAATGGAGGTTCTTTTAGTCCACCCGGCAACGGGGATGAAATCACTACATGTGGGTACAGTGGTGCAAACTCTGCAGAGTCAAAACTGTCATGGCAGCCGTGCTCACGGTCAAGAGCGGCTTGGACTTATTCATGATTAGAGGATGATGGATTGGGAAGTTGAGGATGTTAAGCGGGAAGCTTAACATTGGAGTTGAGACTATGTGTACTTGATATTGATGATGGGTTGAGGGATTGGGACCATTTCACCTGTGTAGTAATGTAGGTGCTTAATAAGCTAAGGTGATAGGTATTAATTGCGTAGTGCTTTAACCATGAGTTCAACCTCTCCTTGCTCTAGCCATGCATGACATAACTTTCCCACACATGCTGAGTACCCACGGTACTCAAACTTGCTTTTCTATTGGTTTATATTGCTGCTCAGGTCAAGAGAATGATGTGGTGTTTAATGACCAAGACTTTGGTACCGAGGAAGGATTCTAGGTTCACGGAGTCGCCCAGGCAACGCCTGTGACGGAGCCCACAAGATTTATATTCCGCTAGTGCTTTATCTACATGTTATGAACATTTTATCATCCATCGAGACGTATGCTATGTAAGACTTATTTATATTCGAACACTTGGCTTATAATAAATGATGCTTCACTATTTGTCATCACATGTATGAGAGAATGATCCTGGCATACATGTGATATTCACTCGGTTGTTCTTCGGAGAAACCGGGTGTGACACGAGGCGGCCGCACGTCGCCGGCACATTCCCGGTCCCCGAGCACCCACACCGATCCCACAACCGAGCTCCCCAACTCCAAAAACCCCTGGGCGGTTAGTCTTAGGCCGGAAAACAGTCGGGAACCTCACTTCGGCGAGGCGCCGCCTCGGTCCGGTGAAGAGGGCGCGCGCGTGGGAAGAAACGCCGGAGGTTGAAGAAGGGTGGGGCTGGCCCACCTGTCAGCGGGTGTATTTGAAAACCGGGATTGGCTGTGGCTTAGGATCCGGTGCGGCTACACAGATAAAAACCCCGTAGTCTCGTGTGTCCGCGAATCCTATTGGCTGCAGTTTAAACAGTGGGCGAAACAAGAGTTTCCAATAGAAAACACTTCCAGATTTAGCTCAAACTTTAGAAATTCATAACTTTAGTTAGGAAGCTCCAAATTCAGTGAACCAATTTTTTCTGAACTCAGAATTTTGAGTACTTTCCAGCAATACCAATTTCAGCACATGAAACTTAATAGTTTTCCAGAATTAAATCCCTAAATTTAAACTGTTAGGAATTTTATCTGGAGGATTACTTTATGAAAAATTCTGAAATTCGGCTGGGAGGTTCATTGGAAAATTCTTGAGCCACAGTAAAATTTTCAGACTCATCCAAGTTCATTTAGTCCCCCTAATGGTGTGATTAAGTGAACTGCCCTGAGAAAATAGAGAAATGTACAAAAACATTTTTCAGATTTTCTCAAAACTTGTTTAGGACATAACTTCCTCTAGAATTCTTCAAATGACATGAAACCAATTCCATTAGAACCATCTCAAATTCTAGTTTCCATAAAGTAATGGTTGGGACCATGAAAACCCCTGGAATTCCTTAGAAGCTCTAATATTGACCAAATAGACTTTTATTTGTACAAGGCTCAAATGAACTTTGTTTCAAATAAAACTTGGTGGAGACTCTGGTTAGGACCCTACCAAGCCACCATAAAAATTTCAGAACCAAAAGGGAGGGCTAGCTAGAGTTATGGTAATTACTTATTCAGTTCTAAACATTGCATTTAAATTGACATATAGTATATCGTGTACGTGTAGTCGCTGAAGGCGAGGAAACTCCGGAAGTGCTCGACTTCCTTCTTCCGAACGAAGCCCTAACAACTGACTAGCAGCAACAAGGCAAGCCCCGGTTTGCATTAAACCGTTTTACAAAGTTTTGCTTTGTTTACATACTTAGTATGAGGTATGTATATGTGCATTAGGTGTAGGGTGGATGAAACCCCAAATGCATAACCAGATGTTTCCCATCAGAGTGAGGGTAGTGTCTAAGTCCTCGAGTAGACAGGCTATGCTTAGTCATTCATAGGACTTCGGTACAAGTCGAGTAGTTGGAATCTACTCGCGAGTTAGACTTGGGACACACGTGATTGGTTCGAGTGATGTGAGATCACTTTAGTAATGAAAATGAGACTAGGGGATAGGGTGCAGCAAGAGGAAGTCTTGTGTGCGCAGCCCTGTCCGTGTCAATTGAGGACCTATCCGTGTGCGGCCCTGCTGAGCAAGTATTGAACGTACCGAAGCCATATCGGATATATGGGCCCTGGTAAACCGATGTAACCTAAACCTACGGGCGTCGAGGCATAGCACACCGATTTATAGGTGTAGGTTGAGGGCAGCAAGGTGGAAATATGCTAATGGGCATAGAGAGATGCTCCGTGTAGGGAACCTCCTGTCTGTTTCGGTGCGACCGGTTCGACGTTGGGGCTGTTGGTTGAAAGGTTGTCCCGTACGACATCGAGTGAGCGTGCTGTGAAGCTCCACGGGTGGGCGTACGTGACGTGCTCTTCAGGTATCCCTGCAGGTGTATATTGAGTCGATTCGCCATCCCTCGCGGTGACGAGTACCGCTTGTTCACTGAGTCATGACGTAGGCAAATATATGAAATGTGATGCTTCAGTATTGGTGTTATGATAAAATTTTATTGCTACTTGCGTGCCACCAAATACTGCTTACTTGAACTGTTAACTTGTGGCTAAAAGATGAATTAAGGATGAACATGTAGGCGTGTCCGTTTGCTGCAATTCTACCATCCCATGTTCGTTGTACACTACATGTAGAGTTTCATGCCTAGGTGAGTCGGTTAAGTCTTGTTGAGCCATCGTGCTCATGGTTGCTGCTTAAGTGTTTTTCAGGTGAGGAGTGATAGGAGGATGAGTCCCAATCTTCCGAGAGGTAGGGTAAACTTGATTGGGTGGAGATCTCGACGTTGATGATCCAAGGCTCCGAACGAACGAAACCCCGCAATCACTACACCACTGCTCCGTTGGTTATCACCCGTGTCACACGAATGACCTCGCCACGAAGGCTTATCCCTGCAAGCGCAATCAGGAACACAAGCAAGAACAGAGAAGTTGCAATCAAAACTGAATTGATCACGAATTTGGGGTCTCACAGCCGATGATCGGTGACACTGTTCAATGACAAATTGTAACTAAGCAAAACCCAGCTGTTTGTGACGGCGTCTAGGGGGTATAAAGGAGGTGGAGGACGACCAGGGGGGTGCTGGGGTCGTGACCTAACCCTAAGACACGTACATAATGGACTTGGACTCGATACAAGGCCCAATGGCCCAACTGGGTGATGCAACACCCTGACAGACTCTAAACTTTATATTGTTTCAAAGTTTCCCGTCGACTCCGAGGGTATTTTGACGTGTGGCCAGTTCCATTGGAAAGTTTCTCCTCTCAGCTTTCCGTGCATATGTAGAACGTCAAAAACAGAGTCCGTATGCCTCCTGTGCATCCATTTTAAGGTGGACTGCTCCTGGGCCCGAGTTGGACTCGAGTTTGAGTTGGGCTCGGTCTCTAACTTCTTGTTGGCGTATTTTCTGGTCCTCCACGCCTCCAAACCCCTCTCCATGTATCTCCATGTGCTCTCCATGGTTCCTAATCATAATTAATCCATTAGGTAGCAACATACTCTCAAAATTCACATATAAAGAGTTGTTCAGGAACGAGCTCACCTCTAAATTCAATTGTCGTGCTCGAGCTCTAGTAATTGGACCTTGCATGTCTACCATGAGAGTGTTGTGTATATCTACAGGAGTGATGTCCACATCATCCTCCCCCTCTTGCATTGGAGTCGTCCTCGACTCAAGCTCATCTTCTTCTCCCAAGTATGGCTTCAAATCTGAAATGTTAAATGTGGGACTAACCCCAAACTCGGGAGGCAACTCAAGTTTATATGCATTGTCATTTATCTTCTCAAGAACCTTAAAAGGTCCAGTAGCACGTGGCATGAGTTTGGACTTTCTCAAATCTGGGAACCTATCTTTTCTCAAATGAACCCACACCAAATCACCGGGTTCCAATTTTACCTCCTTCCTACCTTTACTAGCAGCAATGCGATACTTTTCATTCATTTTTTTTAATTTGTAACTTAGTAGTTTCGTGCAACTTAAGAATAAATTCAGAACGTTGTGTAGCATCTAAGTTCACAATTTCAGTATGTGGTAAAGGTAGCAAATCAATTGGAGCACGAGGATTGAAACCATAGACTACCGTAAACGGACTTAACTTGGTTGTGGAGTGAATAGACCTGTTATAAGCAAACTCAATATGTGGCAAACACTCCTCCCACAACCTCAAATTGTCTTTCAAAACAGCCCGCAACATAGTAGATAAGGTACGATTAACTACCTCCGTTTGCCCATCAGTTTGTGGATGACAAGTAGTAGAAAACAGCAACTTTGTTCCCAGTTTATACCATAAAGTTCTCCAAAAGTGACTCAAAAACTTAGCATCTCTATTAGAAACAATAGTATTGGGAACACCATGCAAACGCACAACCTCATTAAAGAACAAATCAGCAACATGTGAAGCATTATCGGTCTTGTGGCAGGGTATAAAATGAGCCATTTTAGAGAAACCATCAACAACCACAAAGACACTATCCCTCCCCCTCTTTGTTCTAGGAAATCCTAAAACAAAGTCAATAGAAATATCCTCCCAAGGTGCACTAGGAACCGGAAGAGGCATATAAAGACCATGTGGGTTAGGTCGAGACTTAGCTTTGTTGCATGTCGTGCAACGTGAAACGTAGCGCTCCACATCACGCCTCATTCGTGACCAAAAGAAGTGAGCGACCAGCACATCCTCTGTCTTTTTAACACCAAAATGTCCCATCAAACCACCTCCATGCGCTTCCTGCAACAACAAAAGACGAACAGAGCTAGCTGGAACACACAGCTTGTTAGCACGGTAGAGAAGGCCTTCACGCAGCAGGAATTTTTGCCACGTTCTTCCCTCTCTACAATTTTCAAAGGCATCTTTGAAGTCCAAATCAGTAGCATATAACCTCTTTATGGTTTCCAAACCAAAGATTTTATGAGAAAGTTGGGATAGTATGGTATAACGTCTAGATAAAGCATCGGCAATCACATTGTCTTTCCCTTTCTTATGTTTAATGATGTAAGGAAATGATTCTATGAACTCAATCCATTTAGCATGACGTTTGTTCAGATTAGCTTGTCCTTTAAAATACTTCAAAGACTCATGATCTGAATGTATGACAAATTCTTTAGACCATAGGTAATGTTGCCAAGTTTGCAAGACACGCACTAAAGCATAAAGTTCTTTGTCATATGTAGAATAATTCAGCGAAGGCCCATGCAATTTTTCACTAAAGAAGGCAACAGGTTTACCTCCTTGAATTAGCACTCCTCCAATGCCAATGCCGCTCGCGTCACATTCAAGCTCGAAGGTCTTGTCAAAATCAGGAAGTTGCAGCAATGGTGCTTGTGTGAGCTTCGACTTGAGAACATCAAAAGCTTGTTGTTGTGCTGGTCCCCATCGAAACGGCACTCCATGCTTTGTCAACTCGTGGAGAGGTGCCACAATGGTGCTGAAATCCCGCACGAAACGTCTGTAGAAACCTGTGAGACCAAGAAAACTCCGAACCTGTGCGATCGTAGTCGGAAGTGGCCAGCTCGTGATGGCAACAATCTTTGCCTCGTCCACCTCAATGCCCTGCGAAGTAACAACATACCCAAGAAAAGACACACGATCGGTGCAAAAGGTGCACTTCTCAAGGTTACCATATAAACGTGCATCGCGCAAGACATTAAAAACAGCACGCAAATGTTCAAGATGCTCATCATATGACTTGCTGTAAATAAGGATATCATCAAAGTAAACCACCACAAATTTACTAATGAAAGCACATAAAACCTCATTCATCAACCTCATGAAAGTGTTGGGCGCATTAGTTAAACCAAATGGCATGACTAACCATTTATAAAGTCCCGATTTAGTTTTAAAAGCAGTTTTCCATTCATCACCTAAATCCATACGAATCTGATGATACCCACTACGCAAATCAATCTTGGAGAAAATTACAGAACCACTCAACTCATCAAGCATGTCTTCCAATCTAGGAATAGGATAGCGATAACGAATGGTAAAGTTATTGATGGCTCTACAATCAACACACATGCGCCAAGTGCCATCATTTTTTGGAACCAAAAGAATAGGAACAGAACAAGCACTAATACTCTCACGAATGTACCCACGGTCCAGAAGATCTTGGACTTGTCGCTGAATTTCCTTAGTCTCGTCGGGGTTGATCCTGTAGGCAGCACGGTTTGGCAAGCTCGCCCCTGGAACCAAATCAATCTTGTGCTCAATGCCTCACACAGGTGGTAATCCAGGGGGGTATCTCTGATGGAAAAACATCCATATATTCCTGCAAAAGGTTAGCAACAGCAGGTGGCAAGACAATGGATGTATCCTCAATGGAATATAAAGCATGTTTGCACACTAAAGCATAGCAAGTTCCATTAGAGGCATATAAATCATCAAGATCAGATTTAGTTGCAAGCAAAATAGGATTTTTCAACTTAATAGGTTGCTGAATTTCAGAATTGAAAACACCCTTTTGCTTAGCATTATTCTTTTTCTCCTGCTCAAATTGTACAATTTCAGTGGGACTCATAGGAAGCAACACAATTTCTTGCCCTTATGCATGAGAGTATCTTATTAGATTGACCATGGTGAATAGCATCAGTATCAAACTCCCAAGGACGTCCCAATAAAAGAGAACAAGCATCCATAGGTATCACATCAAAATCAGCAAAATCATGATAAGAACCAATGGAAAAATGTATCCTTGCTGTTTGTGTTACCTTAACCTTACCATTGTTGTTAAACCATTGACTATGATAAGGGTGGGGATGCTCCCGTGTGGTCAAGCCAAGCTTCCTTACCACCTCAACATTCACCAAATTGTTGCAGCTACCACCATCAATGATGGTATGTACACGGCAGTCCTTGACGACGAGAAACATGTTGAAAAGGCTGTGACGTTGGCGGTTGTCGTCCTCTCGAACCTTGGCACTCAGAGCTCGCTGCACAATAAAAGTCCTATAGTTGTTTGTCGCATATGTACCAAGAACCTCCTCAGCACCATCATCCGAACATGAAATATTAGTTACAATAATATTTTCATCTTCAATATCAGAAGCACTAACATACCCATCATCAGCAGTGGCAATGATCGCCCGTTTGCTGGGGCAATCTCGTTGCATATGGCCAAGTCCCTGGCAGCGGTGGCACTTGATGTCGGAGCTGCGACTTGTCGAAGTGTTGGGTGCAGCCGCCTTTGCTGCAACACCTGGAGGCATCTGGGACTTGCTATTATCTTGTCCCCGTGATGTAGAAGGTGCGATGCTGCTGCGTACAACACCCGTGGAGGGTGGTGTAGAAGCACGTACGCTCGAGGAGGGCGCTACTTTGGATGGCACCGGAAATTGTCGTGGCGTGAAGGTGTTGTTCCGCCGCTGCTGTTGGCGACCCTATACTTCTTTTTCTGCTAACATAGCAAGTTGAAATAAACGTTGAGTAGAATGATATTCCTTGTAGTCAACTATGTCCTGGATGTCACGCCGCAAGCCCCCATAAAACCTAACAATTTTGTCTTCCTGATCCTCAACTACCCCACAACCAATCATACCTTTCTGCAACTCTTGGTAGTACTTTTGGACAGTCATGTCACCCTGATCAAAGCGTTGCAATTTCTTAAGAAGATCACGTCTATATGAAGGAGGAACAAACCTAGCGTGCATCTCTTCTTTTAACGCAGCCCATGTCTGTGGTGCATTACATGTATTGACAAGTTCATTCCACTAAATTATAGCAAAATCTTTAAACTCACTAGTGGCTTGTCTAACTCTATGTCGCTCAGGAACAAGATGAGAGCTAAATTTTTGTTCTACCGTCATCTCCCAATCCAAGTAAGTCTCAGCATCATAAGATACATAAAATGTTGGAATAGAAAACTTAATCTTAGCATAAGGATCATTATCTTGTTCAGGAGCATAAGGACGAGGTGTACCTCCCATACCTTGACGATTTCGTCGAGGGCGACGGCGCTGCTGTGCATCAACCTCATGGTTATTGAAGTCATCCTCTGTGTCGTAGTGAGCATGTGCATCACCATCAAGGATGATAGAGGGTGTAGCTTGTTGGGGAAGACGAGTCTCCATCTCGTCCAACCGTGTGGTCAGACCAGCAATACTTGTATGGAGCCTCTGAAAGGTGGCTGTTGTAGTGGTCTGGTAATTGTTGAAAGCTTCGGTCATTGCCCGCATCATGTCCTTTAGTTCCATATGGGACACGCACTCATCATCATCCGGAGTGTAGAACCAGAGGTCTTTTCCATAGGCTTCTTTCCTGTCATTGTTAGTACAAAACAGAAACGAAGACAAAAAGATCGGGAAGAACCCTATTACTACGCTCTCCGAAGTGGGTGGAAAATCGATCAGTAAGATGCGTCTTACCCCACTCTTACAAGTTTCTTACCAGCACTGCAGGTGGCCAACGGTGACCGGTGTGAAGCAAGCAGAGAGTGGGTGTGATTGCAAAGGTTACCTGTTCTGCTCGAGAGAAGGTGGAGCTTGGAAGGCTTAAATGCAGTATATGTATGTGGCACACAAGTTAGTAACAGATAGCAATGCTGAATAAGTGTCCAAAGAATTTCACCTAGTTGCCGGCCTAAGAATGTATTAGAACAGTTGTGGCAACAAGCAAGGACAAGGATGAATGATGATGAACAACAAGGATAATATCAGCAAGTATCTAGCACTCACACATAAATAGCACAACTAGAAAACCCCTTAGCCTCCTGTTTTTGTATTGAAGCACTAGTAGAAATCAAAAAAAATTTCTCTTTATTTTTCTTGATATTTTTTCTCAACCAGGGGCACAAGAATAGAAACAGCACCAAGAATTAGCTCAAACCGATGAAAGATGAGATCGGCACAAATTCAGGAGCGATTGGAAAAAAACTGGTGCTGGAACTTCGGAGTTCGAAACGAGGGCCTTCTTAATATTTTTATTTTTTTTGAAAATTCCGTATGTGGACTTTTTCGAGACCTTTCTGGGAAAAAAATGCGCCTCAATCGGAGTTACGAGCGAAAAGTTATGCCCGTTTTAAGGAGGATACCCCGAATCAGGTTTTGGTGGTGGTGGAAACTGCAACAGAAACGAATCGGTCGATGGAATTTTTTTGTAGATTGGTTTTCTGTAGATGGCAGAGGATGGAAGAAACAAAACTGAACCAAAACAAATCTAAACCAGCAACCAGACTCAACCTAGGACACGAACTCAGAACTACGGACTCCGAAACTAAATTGTGCAAAAGGTTGAGCGGGGGTTGTAGGTCAGGGAAACTAAATTTTTTTTGTGCCTTTTTGTGGACGATAGGACTGAAACAAAATAAATCTAAAGGGCACACAAGTATACCTCACGGTGAACCTGGAAATTCAATTGTCGTGCTCGAGCTCTAGTAATTGGACCTTGCATGTCTACCATGTGAGTGTTGTGTATATCTGCAGGAGTGATGTCCACATCAAGGAGCCACCCACGGACTCGGGTTACGAGTCCACCGGCGAGGGTTACCCTCCGTCGGGGACCACGGCTGTGTGGCAGCCGTACACGCCGTGCTAAGCTGAGGAGTGCAGCCAGTGTGGGTTGCCCTAGGGCTGGGCAACCGCATTTTGCTAGATAGGCGGGCATGAGTTGTACAAATTTAACTTCCGTTGTGTAATATAAACACTAGTTTGTAACTGAGTAGTGTACTACTTTGTACATTTCCATTGGTTTTCAATGTAATACAATGTATCCTTATGATGTATGCTGTCGGTGTCGCATCGTGCGGCACCACCCTCTGCGGTCCTGGATGAGCGGATTCCGGTCCGCCACAGGCTGGTATCAGAGCGGCATTGGGGATAGCACATTAATTAAGGACTGTATTACGGGAAAACTTAGGTTTACGGTGAGGATTCGGTAGTTTGCCCAAGTAAGGACTATATTAGCATAGTTACTTAAAGTGGCAAGACTAATATATGTGTTATAATTCTGAATTTTAAATTATGTAACGATGCACCTACGCTCTGGTAAGAATGGTAAGGAACGCCACCGAAAGCGGTTCAATTTCGGTTAGCTCCCCTGACGAGGAACATGGTTCAGGGATTGGTCTCACAGCTTGGTGTGAGACGTCAATATGAAACTCTTGGACTCTTTATGTTCCTGAGTTTATATGAAATGCTGATCCCTAGCGTGCATTAGGCAAGTAAGTGGAGACCCCATCGCGTGGTCAGTAACGCGATAGTGTGTTCGTCTGAAAATAGCCCAGGAGGACATACGCAATGCTTGCCATCGACGTGCCCTGCAGGGCAGTAGGTGGTATCTGTTGGCGTGATAAAATTCCCATCCGTGACGACCCGTTCGCGCTCTACTCGGGTTCCCCGTCGTGTGGTGTTAAAATACGATCATGTACCTTGAGACGTGGCTTAACTCAAGGACGGTCGTATGGCAATGATACGAGCGTTTGTATTTACTTTCAAGTATGGACCTGCCTGAAGTGAACATAACTTTTGAGTGCGTCATTATTGGGTGTTCTTCTGCAGGTACTAACCACGTATGTATCCCGTGTAGTAAATGTGTACGAGAGACCGTTTAGTGCCACAATTGAGACGTATATGCCGGGATAATCCGGTTAGGCTTTTTTTGTGAGGAACGTAGTACCGACATATCATAGGCATGTGCATGAAAGATAATGATAACAAAGAACTAAAATCACCAAGTTTCAACATTTAGTACCCTGGTTGGGTAGAAAAATTCAATAGTGGATCAGTGTAGCTCCAAGGGATTGAAAAACAGAGTGCTCTGTTTTGGGCAGCAAGTTTGCTGAACTTTTACAAGGCATAACTCACAGATTACTTAGCCAATGGAGGTGTCGGAAATAGTTCTGGAAAGGTGCTTAAGTGCTCTACAACTTTGTTGTAGACTCCCAGAGCTGAAACACACCTTAAGCTGGCCGAAATTCCAGAGGATTGTGAACTGTCCAGAACCAGGACAGAGTCAAAAACACCTTCTGGACTGTTCTGTTTTTCAAGCATAACTTACAGTAGAAAAATCTAAAATTTCCATATCATACATCTTTAGAAAGGGTAGGAGATGTGTTACATCTTTTTAATTCAAAGTTATGAAATTTCAGCACGCAATTCAGTGGAAAAACAGAGTTGGAAACAGCAACTTCCCAAAGGAAGTGCTGTTGAAATTCTTCCAGAAATTCTGTTGACTTTGAATTATCATAATTTTTAAACCAGAGCTGATCTGAGGGAAAATAAATACTCGTTGGAAAGATACTGAAGTTAAATTTAACTTTGGTATTCAGCTTGAATCAGGAAAGTGCCCATAACCAGATCAAAATCTGGGATATGTATAAACTGGTCATTCTGACAGAGGGATGACAGTTGAACTCATTTGAGAGATTATTGTACCCTAGGGGGTTTAAGTACTTCCAATGGGGTAGAACATACTCATGAGTGGTTATCTTCAACTAGTGAAAGATTTGAGTATATGTCTTACTGAAGTTTCTTTTGCTAGAGACCATGTCTGTGTCGTATTGAAGATAAAAGGGTAGTATACGTGATGACAAAGCGATGTAATGTCTCGTAGTGACCAAACCTAGTTGGGATGAACTTCCAAAGCGGAAGTCCGTCAAGTTGGATTTAACTAGCTTGTATTTGGTCTGGTAATGGTGTAGCTTGTGCAAAGTTATTACATTATCTACATACGAGATGTATCGCATGTTTTACAGTCATTTTGTTGTACGCTTATTTTATTGAACTGCATGAAGTATGTTGCTGGACTGATGTTTATTATCGTATGGCTGCAGATGGTTCGCACTCGGACCATGCATGAGATTGGTGTCTCTAGCCAGCAGAGGGGTGATGACTCCCAGCCACCTGCCTACGACAGCTCCCCGCAGCAACAACCACCACCGCCGCCTCCGCTAATGCTAGCGGATGTGATTGCGGCACTGGTGGGTGGTCGTGAGGAGCAGACCGACCTGCTCCGCATGATCGTGCACGTCCCAGGCGGGGGGGGGGGGGGGGGCATAAAGATAGGGGGGCCTCATGAGCCCTGTGATGTGACGTACTCGGATTTCATGAGTATGCACCCTCCGGTGTTCACAGAAGCAGCAGAACCCCTGGAGGCTGACAACTGGCTGCGGACAATCGAGTCCAAGTTCGGGCTGCTCCAATGTACGGAGCGGCAAAAGACTCTGTTCGCGGTGCAGCAGCTTCACGGTGCCGCTTGTGCATGGTGGGCGAATTATGTCGCCTCACGTTCGGCTGGCCATACCGTGGAGTGGGAAGAATTCCGGGAGGCGTTCCGCGCCTACCATATCCCTCCCGGGATAATGAAGCGGAAGTTGCAAGAATTTTTGGAGCTGAAGCAGGGCGGGAGGAGTGCCCATGACTACTCCCGTGCCTTCAACCATCTGGCGCAGTATGCGTCAGATTACGTCTCCACCGAGGAGAAGAAGCGAGAGCACTTCTATCAGGGGGTTACACCCCGAGATGAAGACGCATCTCGTCCAATGGAATCACGGCACCTTCAACGACCTCGTTAATGCCGCGGTTATGCAAGAAGACGCTCAGTGGGAATTGGCGGCGGAGCAGCAGAAGCGCAGCACTCCACCCAGCAGTGGGGGTGGAGCTCCCCAGAAATACCGCATGGTGTATCGGACACCATCCGGTCAGCAGTGGCATCCACCGGCGCGACCTCAGCAGTTCGGGGGTCGTTCTTTTCAGCCACCCCCGTTCCGACTGTCGATGCCACCACCGGGACCGCAACAACAGCATCAGCAGCAGATGGTACCCCGGGCGTTTCCACCGCCACAACGCGCCCCGGGTTTCAGTCCGCCGATCAGCGGAGGACCGCCTCACTACACTTGCTTTACGTGTGGCCAGGCGGGGATTTCTCGAAGGACTGTCCCCAGGGGCAGCAGAGCAGAGGGCAAGCCCAGTTCCAGGGCGGTGCTCGAGGCCGACCTCCGGTCAAGAAGGTTGGTCAGCGAACTGGGGGCGTTCGCAACCTCGACAATGAGGACGCCCCAGAGGGAGACAACATGCTGGCGGGTACGTCCACTCTCAACTACCAAGCAATCATCATTTTATTCGATTCTGGTGCAACCCACAGTTTTATAAGTGCATCCTATGTGGCTAAGCATCAAATGCAAGTCTTCCCAACCGACTGCACATATATGATCTGCTCACCGGGAGGGAAGATTTCAGCAAAAATGATGATTCCAAAAGCACCAGTGTGCTTAGGTGGGAAGATATATCCCACCACCTTGATAATCCTTACAGGACAAAAGATTGATGCAATCTTAGGGATGTCATGGTTACACTACCATGGCGCTGTCCTGGACACTTGGACACGGACGGTTCATTTGAATTCTCCATTCTATCGTCCGCATTCCATGGTGCTAGACAATGCAGTCCGGGAAGTTTCAGAAATTAATAATGCTGAAGCTCTCAAGTTAGAGGACATCACCTTAGTACGGGAGTACCCTGATGTGTTTCCGGATGATCTTCCGAGCATGCCACCTGAGCGGGATGTCAAGTTCAAGATTGAGTTTGCACCCGGGACTACGCCAATATCACGGAGACCATACAAAATGGCTCCAAACGAGCTGGCCGAACTAAAAGAACAGCTCAATGATCTGTTGAGCAAATGTTTCATTAGGCCGAGTTCCTCGCCTTGGGGATGCTCAGCGCTGTTCGTAAAGAAGAAGGATGAAACCTTGAGGCTGTGTGTGGACTACCGGCCGCTCAACGCCGTCACCATCAAGAACAAATACCCACTACCCCGCATTGACATCCTGTTTGATCAGCTTGTGGGTGCAAGTGTGTTCTCAAAGATGCACCTTCGCTCCGGGTATCATTAAATAAAAATCCGAGCGGAGGATATCCCGAAGACGGCCTTCTCGACGAGATATGGCTTATATGAATATCTCATCATGTCTTTCGGTCTCACCAATGCTCTGGCACATTTCATGTATCTCATGAACTCGGTGTTCATGCCAGAGCTGGACAAGTTCGTGGTGTTGTTTATTGATGATATCTTGGTTTACTCCAAGACAGAAGCAGAACACGCCGAACACTTGAGGATCATTCTTCAAAGATTGCGAGACCACAAGCTCTACGCCAAGTTCAGCAAATGTGAGTTTTGGATCAACCAAGTGCCATTTTTGGGACATATCATCTCGGCGGAAGGCATTGCGGTTGACCCAAGTAAAATTGAACAAGTGCTGAAATGGAAAGCCCCTACTTCTGTCCATGAAGTCAGAATCTTCCTCGGCATAGGGGGATATTACCGGAGATTCATTCCAAGCTTCTCCAAGCTTGCTAAGCCGATGACAGAATTATTGAAGAAGGGAACAAAGTATGTTTGGAACGTGGCATGTGAAAGAGCGTTCGAAGCATTAGTGAAGCATCTCACAACAGCCCCGGTCTTAGCTCAACCGGATACGACCAAGCCCTTCGACGTGTATTGTGATGCGTCCGGTATTGGGCTCGGCTGCGTGTTGATGTAGGAAGGAATTGTGGTCGCATATGGCTCACGCCAACTTCTTAACCATGAGCAGCACTATCCGACTCATGATCTTGAGCTTGCTGCTGTGGTGTTGGCGATGAAAATGTGGAGGCACTATCTCCTGGGGAATTTGGTGTATCTTTACACCGACCACAAGAGTCTGAAGTATGTTTTCACCCAGAAGGAGCTGAACATGAGGCAAAGGAGGTAGTTAGAACTAATCAAAGACTATGAGATTGAAATTCATTACCACCCCGGCGAGGCGAATGTGGTTGCCGACACGCTGAGTCAGAAATCACATGTCCATAACCTCACCATTACACCGGTGGAGGAGGAAGAGCCGAGCTTGTACTTGGTTCCTTATGGATCGCTCTACAACCATGCCCTCATCCCTACCACTAGGGAGGACATCATAGCAGCTCAGAAGGTTGACAAGGGTATGGCACATCTACGGAGACGGATAGACAACGGGGAAATCAAATGTTTCCGGAAGGATGATGAGGGGACGTTGTGGTTTAATGACCGCATAGTTGTACCCTGGAACATGGAGCTGAGGAAGAAAATTCTTGATGAAGCTCACTTGTCTAAATACTCCATTCTTCCGGGCAGCAACAAAATGTACCAAGATTTGAAAAAGAAATTTTGGTGGACGTGGATGAAGCGGGAGGTAGCGCAGTACGTATCCGAGTGTGATACGTATAGACGAGTGAAAGCTGATCATATGAGAAAATCAGGGCTGCTGCAACCCCTGAAAATTCCGGCATGGAAATGGGAGGATGTGAGCATGGATTTCATTGTGGGATTACCCCTGACTTCGAACAAGCATGATTCCATTTGGGTAATCATCGACCGATTAACCAAGTCAGCTCACTTCATTCCTGTGCATACACATTACAATGCCGGCAAGTTTGCGGAGCTGTACATAGCGAGAATTCTATGCTTATATGGGGTACCCAAGACCATAGTCTCAGATCGAGGTGCATTATTCGTGTCTCGTTTTTGGGAGCAGTTGCATGCTGCATTGGGCACTAAACTGATTAGGAGCTCCGCCTATCACCCTCAGACAGATGGGCAAACAGAGAGGGTGAATCAAGTACTAGATGACATGTTGAGAGCATGTGCCATCCACCACGATAGGAACTGCGATGATCACCTACCGTTGGCAGAATTCTCGTACAATAACGGCTATCAGGAGAGTATCAAGATGGCACCCTACGAAGCTCTCTACGGTCTCAAATGCTGCACCCCATTAACTGGTGCGAGTCCGGTGAAAGGGTCACATTCGGGGTTGATGTGGTGAACGACGCCGAAGAGCGTGTTTGGATGATTCAAGCCAACTTGAAGGCCGCTCAATCCCGGCAGAAAAGCTACGCTGATAAGAGGCATAGACCGCTGTACTTTGACGTCGGAGAGCATGTGTACCTCCGTGTATCTCCGATGAAGGGCGTGCACCGGTTTGGCGTGAAGGGGAAACCCGCTCCCCGATTTATTGGACCTTATGCCATCACCGAGAAGTGTGGACCAGTGGCGTATAGACTGGAACTACCGGCATCTCTTGCTGGTGTTCACGACGTTTTCCATGTTTCACAACTGCGAAAATGTCTGAAGCATACGGCTGCTGTTCCCACTGAAGATATCGGCGAGCTGCAACCGGATTTGACGTATGATGAATATCCGGTGGCCATTATTGATGAGAAGGCTCGGACCACACGTAGCCGAACGTTGTGGTTCTACAAGATACTCTGGAGCAACCACACCGCCGAAGAAGCGACGTGGGAGAGCGAGGAATTCCTTCGCTCAAACTACCCGGAGTTCATGACGTTCCAGCACGGGTGAGTTTTTAGTACATCGCTGCCTCTTCTTTTATAATCTCGGGACGAGATTCTAAAAGGCGGGAGGGATGTAAAAGCCCAAGAAAGAGACTTGCAAAAATTTGTTCATCACCTCACAACACCACAGCTCATCTTGTGGATATCTTGTGAACACTTGTGAAGAGCAAGTAACCACCATCAAAAGGGGTGATTAGAGGGGAAAGTCCTAACGTCCAAAAAGTAGGATTTCTACACATGAATATGCAAGGTTGAGCTCACCCCTAGACCTTAAATAGTCTTGGGAAGGATCAGGCCAAAGTTCATGCAAATTCAATACTTTTTGAGGCACTTTTGGAGGCATTTGAAAAAGAGGCCAATTTGAATGTAAATTCAAATTGCAGCAACTTCCAGCACTTAAATTCAAAGGTTGGCTTCATATTCAAACTCAGCACAATTTTTCTGAGTTAGTCCACCAATTTTCATCCCCATTGGAATTCATCTTGTCGGGAGCCAAATTTGCAATAATTCAAACTGAATCGGAATTTCAAATTCAAATGGCCAGAAAATTTAGCCAAACCAGTTTCAAACTGAGGGAACCAAAGTCAAACTGTGACTTGGTGCTTAAGTCTCTTATTCGATGGAGAGTTGCTGGGATATTTTCAGAAGAATCTAGAAAAAAGGATTAGGGGGAGAGATGGGCCCACAGGTCAGTGGGAGAGCTACTCACAACCGAACGGGCTCTGTTTCTCGCTGAAGCAA
The DNA here is from genome assembly GCA_030760725.1 of Neostapfia colusana. Taxonomy (NCBI): domain Eukaryota; kingdom Viridiplantae; phylum Streptophyta; class Magnoliopsida; order Poales; family Poaceae; genus Neostapfia; species Neostapfia colusana. Next base: position 33,623,307 of record JASWHV010000007.1, read on the forward strand.
TCGAACGCAGCGCGCCACCGAGGTGATTCTCCGGGCGCCACCGCGTGATGCCTCAGAGCCCACCTCCTGCTTCCTCCCTCGAGCTGGCCAGCTGCTCCCGACTTGATCACCACTCACAGCACCGCCAAACCGAGGCTCTGTTCCCACCCACACGAGAAAAGAACCGAACTCACGCCGCCGCTTGCACGCGATCGAGAACTCGGCAAAACCACCGCGCACAGCGCCGTCCGAGCGGCAAAACCACACCGGTTGCTCGTTCTCTACCTCCTCGGCACAAAAACATTCGAGTTTCAGCCCTCCTAACCCTAGCTCGGCGGTTCTTGGTGACGGCCAGGAAAACTGCCGTAGCTCGGCTCACGGTGACAGCCCAACCGAGGGATTTCCGTAACCGAGTAAGGAAAACCACGGACTCGCCGTCTAACCATGCTACTCCTCCACAAACCTCAGAGCACGCTGTGAATTATCGAGCTCCAATTCGGTGATTTGTTCCCTGCGCGTGCAAAGTGACCCCGGGTGATGAATCCTCAAAATTCGATCAAAATTCTTGTTTGTAGCCACCAAACCGTGCACACGTGATCTAGACTGGCTAGCGGTCAATTTTCCTTCACAACCCTAGCTAGAAACCGACAGGTTGCGAGGTATTTCATGTCTTCCCGAGCTCAATCGTCGTCACAACTCTCGGGCGCACGGTGAAATCAGGGAAGCCGTTGTTTCCGCGCTCGTTTTTGTCTTTGCCGAGCTTCCCTAGCATCTGAGGATGCTCTAGAGCCGATCACTCGAGGTTTTGGCGGGCTAGGACCACCAGCCGACGACGCCAAACCTCTCCCGTGGCCGCCGCACGTCGCCGGCACATTCCCGGTCCCCTAGCACCCACACCGATCCCACAACCGAGCTCCCCAACTCCAAAACCCCTGGGAGGCGAGTCTTAGGCCGGGAAACAGTCGGGAACTTCACTCCGGCAAGGCGCCGCCTCGGTCCGGCGAAGAGGGCGCGCGCGCGGGAAGAAACGCCGGAGGTTGAAGAAGGGTGGGGCTGGCCCACCTGTCAGCGGGTGCTTTTGAAAACTGGGATTGGATGTGGCTTAGGATCCGGTGCGGCTACACAGATAAAAACCCCGTAGCCTCGTGTGTCCGCAAATCCTATTGGCTGCAGTTTAAACATGGGGCCCAACAAGAATTTCCAATAGAAAACAATTCCAGATTTAGCCCAAACTTTAGAAATTCATAACTTTGTGTAGGAAGCTCCAAATTCAGTGAACCAATTTTTGCTGAACTCAGAATTTTGAGTACTTTCCAGCAATACCAATTTCAGCTCATGAAACTTAATAGTTTTCCAGAATTAAATCCCTAAAATTTAAACTGTTAGGAATTTTATCTGGAGGATTACTTTATGAAAAATTCTGAAACTTGGCTGGGAGGTTCAATGCAAAATCCTTGAGCCACAGTAAAGTTTTCAGACTCATCCAAGTTCATTTAGTCCCCCTAATGGTGTGATTAAGTGAACTGCCCTGAGAAAATAGAGAAATGTACAGAAACATTTTTCAGATTTTCTCAAATCTTGTTTAGGGCATAACTTCCTCTAGAATTCTTCAAATGACATGAAACCAATTCCATTAGAACCATCTCAAATTCTAGTTTCCAGAAAGTAATGGTTGGGACCATGAAGACCCCTGGAATTCCTTAGAAGCTCTAATATTGACCAAATAGGCTTTTGTTTGTACAAGGCTCAAATGAAACTTGGTCAAGACTCTTGTTAGGACCCTACCAAGACACTATAAAAAATTAAGAACCAAAGGGGAGGGCTAGCTAGAGTTATGGTAATTACTTATTCAGTTCTAAACATTGCATTTAAATTGACATATAGTATATCGTGTACGTGTAGTCGCTGAAGGCGAGGAAACTCCAGAAGTGCTCGACTTCCTTTTTTCGGACGAAGCCCTAACAACTGACCAGCAGAAACAAGGCAAGCCCCGGTTAGCATTAAACCGTGTTACAAAGTTTTGCTTTGTTTACATACTTAGTATGAGATATGTATATGTGCATTAGGTGTAGGGTGGATGAAACCCCAAATGCATAACCAGATGTTTCCCATCAGAGTGAGGGTAGTGTCTAAGTCCTCGATTAGACAGGCTATGCTTAATCGTTCATAGGACATCGGTACAAGTCGAGTAGTTGGAATCTAGTCGCGATTTAGACTTGGGACACATGGGATTGGTTCGAGTGATGTGAGATCACTTTAGTAATAAAAATGAGACTAGGCAGCAGCTAGGGCGCAGCAAGAGGAAGTCGTGTGTGCGCAGCCCTGTCCATGTCGATTGAGGACCGATCCGTGTGCGGCCCTGCTGAGCAAGTATTGAACGTACCGAAGGCATATCGGATATATGGGCCCTGGTAAACCGATGTAACCTAAACCTCCGGTCGTCGAGGCATAACACACCGATTTATAGGTGTAGGTTGAGGGCAGCAAGGTGGAAATCTGCTAACGGGCATAGAGAGATGCTCCGTGTAGGGAACCTTCCTCTCCGTTTCTGTGCGAACGGTTCGACGTTTTGGGCTGTTGGGTGAAAGGTTGTCCCGTACGACATTGAGTGAGCGTGCTGTGCAGCTCCACGGGTGGGCGTACGTGACGTGCTCTTCGGGTATCCCTGCAGGTGTATATCGAGTCGATTCGCCGTCCCTCGCGGTGACGAATACCGCTTGTTCACTGGGTCATGACGTAGGCTAATATATGAAATGTGATGCTTCAGTATTGCTGTTATGATAAAATTTTATTGCTACTTGTGTGCCACCAAATACTGCTTACTAAATTTCAGATTTATGAACTGTTAACTTGTGGCTAATAGATTAATTAAGGATGAACTTGTAGGCGTGTCCGTTTGCAGCAATTCTACCATCCCATGTTCGTTGTACACTACATGTAGAGTTTCATGCCTAGATGAGTCGGTTAAGTCTTGTTGAACCATAGTGCTCATGGTTGCTGCTTAAGTGTTTTTCAGGTGAGGAGCCACACACGGACTCGGGTTATGAGTCCACTGGCGATGGTTACCCTCCGTCGGGGACCACAGCTGAGTGGGAGCCATACACGCCGCACTAAGCTGAGGAGTGCAGCTAGTGTCGGTTGCCCTAGGGCTGAGCAACCAACTTTTGCTAGATAGGCGGGCGTGAGTTGTACAAATTTAACTTCCGCTGTGTAATATAAACACTAGTTTGTAACTGAGTAGTGTACTACTTTGTACATTTCCATTGGTTTTCAATGTAATACAATGTATCCTTATGATGTATGCTGTCGGGTGTCGCATCGTGCGGCACCACCCTCTGCGATCCTGGATGAGCGGATTTCGGTCCGCCACAGATAGACAACGGAGAGATGAAATGCTTCCGGATGGACGAGGATGGTACTTTGTGGTTCAACGACCGGATTGTAGTACCCCGGGATATCGGACTACGGAAGAAAATTTTGAATGAAGCTCATTTGTCCAAATTTTCCATTCATCCGGGCAGCAATAAAATTTACCAAGAACTCCGGAAGAAGTTTTGGTGGACACGTACGAAACGTGAAGTTGCAGAGTATGTTTCAGAATGTGATATGTGTCGAAGAGTCAAGGCTGGCCATGTGAAGAAGTCAGGCCTGTTGCAACCATTGCAAGTACCGGCATGGAAGTGGGAAGACTTGAATATGGACTTCATCATCGGGTTCCCGATGACGTCCCACAACCATGATTCGATTTGGGTAATCATTGATCGATTAACCAAATCAGCACACTTCATCCCTGTGCATACAAGGTATGCAAAGCAGTATGCGGAGCTGTACATAGCTCGGATCTTGTGCTTACATGGAGTTCCCCGCACCATTGTGTCTGATCGAGGATCTCTGTTCGTAGCCCATTTCTGGGAGAAGCTACATGCATCCTTGGGGACCAAAATGATTAGAAGCTCCACGTATCACCCTCAAATTGATGGGCAAACTGAGGGGTGAATCAAATACTGGAAGATATGCGAAGAGTGTGTGCCATCCACCACGGTAAGAGCTGGGATGATCACTTACCGTTGGCGGAGTTCTCATACAACAACGGATATCAGACGAGCATCCAAATGGCACCATATGAAGCTCTATACGGCCAGAAGTGCCGTACACCATTGAACTGGTGCGAGTCCGTTGAACGAGTAATGTTCGGGGTTGATCTTGTCAATGAAGCCGAAGAGAGAGTTCAGATAATACAAGAGAACCTCAAAGCTGCCCAATCTCGTCAAAAGAGCTATGCGGACCAGAGGCGTCGACCGCTGCATTTCGACATCGGAGAGCACGTGTATCTTCGTGTGTCTCCGATGAAAGGGATTCATCAGTTCGGGGTCAAGGGGAAACTTGCTCCCCAATTCATCAGTCCGTTTGCAATCACGGAGAAGTGTGGGACTGTAGCCTACCGGCTGGAACTACCGGCAAGTCTTGCCGGTATTCATGACATATTTCACGTGTCCCAGCTGCAGAAATGTCTCAAGTTTACCGCTGCCGTCCGCACCGAAGACATCAACGAGTTGAAGCTGGATCTCACCTACACTGAGCAACCAGTACAGATTATCGATGAAAAGACCTGGATCACCCGAAACCGGACTTTGAAATTTTACAAAGTCCTGTGGAGTAATCATACCCCAGAAGAGACGACGTGAGAAAGTGAAGATTACATCCACCGGAACTATCCGGAACTTTTTTCATAAACTTTGTAATTACCCTCCCGTCTCGTTCTTCTTTTGTAATATCGGGACGAGATTCCTTTTAAGGGGGGGGGGGGAATGTAAAGGTCCCAAAAATGTGAATACAAAGACACTCTTGTTTGCAAAAGATGGTTTCATATGTATGAAATTTGGGACTTGTTAAAACTTTTTTCCACATGTGATAACCCACATGAGAGCTCTCTTCACACAAGTTCAAATGTTCATTTGAAAACTTGGAACCCAAGAGGGGTGCAAAACCAAGATGGGAAGTTCCCATATCTGTGAGAAAGCTAAAGTCATATTTGGAACAAATTGGTTCAACTCAAAATTCAAATAAGAGCAACACAATGCATTTCAAAACTGTGGTGCTAAAAATCTCATTTGCAGCTGCCAAATTAAAAATCAGATTTCATATTTGAATTCCTTAGGTCCAAATTAGTGAGTATGCAAAGTTTCATGATTTGTTGAAAGGTTTTGCAACTCATTTTGCAAAATGGACTTTAAATTGCAAATAATTCAAATACCCATTTGAATTTGGATGAAACTTGCCCAATTGTCCAAATGCACATCAGATTTGAATTTCCACAGTTGAATTCCATATATTCAAACTTTGGGAGTGCAGAGGGATAAGAAGGGGCTGGGACCCACATGTCATTGTGGATTTGAAATTGCAAAAGATCAATTGTGCAGTGTTTGGTCTCTGTATTTCAACCCCCACGCGAAGCAACGGGGCAGACCGACGTCTTTGCCGTGCGACACCGAGACGATACCGATCAGCGCCAACGCCACCTCCTCCTCGATCGGTTTGCGCCGGCGAGCTGCTTCTTCCATCCTCATCACCTGAAAGCACCCACAGCACCGAGGCAGTCCTCTCCCCCTCGCACACGAGACCAGAATCACTGCCGCTGTGCTCTCGATCATTCGGCCACACCGTAGCCCATGTGCAAGCCCAAGCAGAGCAGCAAAACAACACCACAGACCCTCCCACAACATCCTCGCGCCATTCCAACGTGAGCACAGCCTCCCCAAACCGAGAACGCCAAGTTCCCGCGGCGGCCGAAAGACACTGCCACGGATGGCTCTCGTGGACAGCCTCACCCGAGGCTTGTCATGGCCGAGCAAGGCCACCATTGGACGCGCAAGAGCTTCCTGCAGCTTCCATCCGAAGCTCAGCTCTTTCCTTTGCTTCTTGCCGACGAATTTCATAATTCCCCTCCAGCCAGTTCAAACCGAGGTGCGGGTAAGAATCATTTAAATTCTCGCGCTATAATGGTTTAGAGCTCTGCAAATTGCACACACAGAAGCTAGACTTGCTTAGCAATATTTCTTCTTCACAAACCTTAGCATGAAAGCCACGGTAGAAGGCTTGCTCCGAGCTTTTCCGATAGCGGCCACGATGGGAAGCATCGGGCGCACGATGAAAGCTAGGGTAGAGCCATTCCCGAGCCGTTTCATTCCCATGTCGACGTTCCCTAGCGTCCTCCAGTGCTTTAGAGCTTGGAAACCGAAGCTTGGAGGGCTTAGGGCGTCGGGACGACATCACCGGAGTTCCACCGAGCTGTCGCGCCGTCGCGAGCTACTTTGGGGGCTCTGCCGGCTTGGGAGGACCGCACCAGCATGTTCCTCACGTTGATTTAGGGGCTAGCAGCGAGTTTGAGCATTTGAGATGGCCGGATGACCGATTTCAGAGGATCTCCGGCGAACTCCGGCGACGCGTGTGCACGGGAGCGCGAGGTTAAAGACGATCTCGCCGGGCCCGCGTGTCAGTGGCTCTGAGGGGGAGGCCGGATCCTCTGTAATGCCAGATCGTTTGTGTCAAAGAGGGAAATAACTCGGTGACCCGTGTGTTGCCAGTTCCAGTGCGTGACACGTGTGTTCCCCGGACCCACTGGCAGATTTAAACTTTTCCATGATTTATTCAAATCCCAGATTTTTCCCAAACTTTAGAAGAGCATAACTTTTGCTAGGAAACTCCAAATTTAGTGATTCAAATTGGGTTAGATTCAGATTGACAAAATCTATCTAAAAAGTCAACCCAATTTGTATGAAACTGATTATTTAGTTCTTGAAAATTCTTTAAAGCTTTGAATTATTTGATTGCATTAAGTCTAGTTGATATTGAAAACCCCAGTTGCATGACCAGAAATACCTAAGAGAGAAAGGGTAGAACAGCACCTCCTCGAGTGTATTTGGCAACGCTAAATGTTAGTAGGAAAGGTCCGGTAGAAGTCGAGTAGATGGAAGCTACTCGCGAGTTTAGGGCTGGTTTACTCGGAATGGGTCAAAAATAGAAATGATGAGGAAATTTCACGCATAAGAAATGGAAACTGGACAGGGATGTTTATATGCAGCAGGCTGCGGACCGTGCGTGCATAGCCCTGCCTGTGTCGGTTAAGGGCCGTCCGTGTTTGGCCCTGTTGGATAAGTTTGAGTTGTGTACCGGGCACATACTGGCTATATGGGACCCAGGAAACCGATGTACCTTGGGAGATCCACCTTGGATCTTTTCTAACTGCCTTAGGCTTTCGGCGTCAGGGTAGCAGGAGGTAACTCACTCAAGAACATACCACTGCGGGTATGTACCTTGAGGGAGCTTGCGGACTCGGGGCAGTTAGACAGCGTCCTGTGTGGAAGATCTCGGGAAAGGTGGCCGCGTACAACGTCGGTCGAGGTTGCTGTCGGCAACTCTGAGTACGGGTGTACGTGTCATGTAGTCTGGGCATGTACTGATTCGAATCACCGTCTCTCGCGGTTATATGAGCATACTTGCCCACTGCGTCTTGACATAGTAACAACTGAACTGGTTTTCTTTTGAACTTTAAGGCTGTGATGTAATTTGTATTGCAACCATGATTGAATTAGAGATAGGCTCATTAAACTTTACTTTCACCTTGTGCAAGGAGCATCGCAACAAAGCATTTCTTGTTTGATTGTGGAGTTGCGATGCTGTTCGGCTCAAGGTCTGTACGATGAAGCATAAAATCGGAAAGTTAAGGATCTACATTAGGCAAGTCCTTTATGCAAATCTAGCTATCCTAATTGTAAACCATCGTGCATGTAGAGTTTCTTGTTTAGGAGAGGCGGATCAGTCTTGCTGAGCCTATGTGCTCACACTTGCTATATTAGTGGTTTTGCAGGTTAACATCGATGCTAAAAAGAAGGTTGTCGTGTAAGACTCGGAGACTTCCGAGTCGTGTAACACATGGAGAACCCAGCCGCTGCTGTTGTCTTTGTGTTTCTAGTGAGAGGAGTCCGCGGGCTGTACTTCATCTTGAGTGCTCTTTAGTTAGTCGACGTGAGTTGTTATAGACTTACACTTTAGATACTTTATGTAAACTATTTACAAAGAAAACTTGTAATCTTCCGCTATTATTTTATGTAATACATGGTTCCTTATATGTGTGCTGTTGGGTGCCGCACAACACGGCACCACCCAATGCGATTCCCAGGCGAGTGCCACGTCCCCGTGACTGAACAGGCGGCGTCAGGCCCCGTTAGATTTCTGGGCGAACAAGTCCATTCTCGGGTGGACTAGTCCGGCCCCTTAACCGACAAGTCCGGTTTACACAGGACAAACCCCAACTTTAGCCATCTTTTTGTGAATTATTTCGCAATATTCCACTTTCTTGACCTCTTATCTCTTGTTTCTCACGCAATATGTCAGACTCCGACCAAAGCTCTCCTCTTGCAAGTCCCGTGGCTGAGGAGGCTCGAAAAGCCCTCCATCGGCACATTGCCGAAGAGAGGGCAGCAAAGGAGGCCCAAGCGGCTAAGGATGCCGTCAGTTCAAAGGCAAGAACACAGAAGAGACATGATCTCGACGAGGAGGCACAGATTTGTAACACCCCAAAATTTTGATTCAAAACACTAAACCATGTTCAGAGGGGAATTTAAAAATTTTTGGACGTGTTGCATGTTTTGCAAAAATTCAAATTCAAACTGGAATTCAAATTATACTCAAAACAGAAAAGAAATGGAAAAAGAAAAAGAGAAACGGAAAAAAAACCGGCCAGTGGGCCGAAACCCGCCAGCCGGCCTAGTATCCCCGCGCCAGCCCGCCCCCGCGCGCGCCGCGCTGCCTCTCACAGACGGGTGGGACCCGCCTGTCATCCCTAACCCCACGACCCCGGACTTTTCCCCGAGCGCGCGCAATCTTAACCGATCGGAAAACCCGTCCCGCAGCCCGAATTCCGGTCCCAGAAGAATCCAACTCGATCACAACTGACCCACCGCCCTCCCCCGGCTATAAAAACCCCAGCCCCGATCAGTTTTTCCCACGCGATCGCCGATTTTTACTCTGGTGAGCACCGAGACTTCGCCGGTGAATTCTGGCCGATCTAAGCTCGGAAACTCTGATCTAACTCGCTGGTCTTGATCCACCGCCTCCGGGGAACTTTGCAGGTGCAGAAAACTCGGAGAGTTACGGTGTAAACGCAGCGCCGACGAGCTTCGCCGTGGTTTTGCCTCGGACCTCGCCGCCGATCACTTTCCAGGACCCCCGAGCTCGAGAAAACCCCCGAGGTGAGATCCCTGACCTCCCCTCTACCGATCTATGCCATAAGATCACAGTTCTAGGTAGAATTCTCGCGGATCCGAAACTTTCCGGCGAGATCGCCGCTTCCCGCCGCCGTGCGCCGCCGGCAGCACCGCCCGCGCTCGATCAGAGCGACGTGGCCGCTTGTGCGCCGTTTATTTTAAATCGCACGGTAGACTTTAAAACCCCGCGTACCGGTTCGATGTTATAATCTCAGCCGTCGGTTTAAAATCGGACGATCCACGTCAACCCCGCATTATAAAGACTGGAATTCTTACGTGCTACCCCCTGGGGTTCTCTGGAATTGAGAGCTAGTCCTGGAAACTTCAGATCTAGCCCCTGGAACTCCAGAAAATCATGTAAATTCATTTAAAAATCAGTTTTAGCCCCTGGACTTAATAAAAATTAGGAAAAACACCTCTGATAAGTGTAGCTAGACCCCTGGAAGTTATGAAAATAATATTATAGACCCTGTAATGGGGTGAGCTCATTATTTTAGCCCTGTTTAGTGTTTAATTTAGAAAATTGAATATGTATCTAGTGTTTAAAAATTAAAAAGTGGGACAAACATAATTGTCAAAATTAATTAAAAACTTTCTCAGTACTTAGAAAACTTTGGAGTGAGATAAAAATATATTTTTGGGCTGAAATGAATCTGTTTCATTTATTATTCACATTTATTAGTATAGGGACACATTTTTAAGTAAAGAATAGTTATATAAAAATAGGGAAAATAATTATGAAATAGTTTACATCAGAGGCCAAGGTTAAAATATGTTATTAAATTATTTAGGACCAGAACCTATACTGTTTAGATGATGTGTGTTATTAATTTCATAATAAAATACATAATTATGCATAGGAATATAAATCTGAAAATATAGCAACTAGTAAATGATAAATGGAGTTTTTAAAATCTAAAGAGTTCAGTTTAAGTGTGGTAAAAATTATGAAGGCACATATGGAGAATAAAAATACTTTTCATACACACTTTGTAGTAAAAAGGTGAAGTAGTTGAATATAAGAAATTTATTGGAAACCCATATAAATAGTATGTAAGTATAAAGGTGGACACAAAAGTAGGAATCATATACACATGGTTAAAAGTGCATGCAAGACACAACTCAACACACATAAAGTAACCACAACACATATAATGGTAAAGAACTTTTATAAATATGAATGTGTGGTTTGTATGAAGTAAGAAGTGTGAACTATGTCTTATGATTGTTGTTCTTCTTTTGCTATGTGTGATGGTATGAAGTAGAACCTGCTCAAGAGCAAGTTAACCCTTTCCAAGATCAGGACTACCAATTTCAAGAGCAGCAAGAAGGAGGCAAGTGTCCTTGACCACTTTGATCCTATGCTAGGATGTGTAGGTAGAATTATTTGCATTGTCAAATGAAATATGAAACCCATGCTAGGAAAGTTGCCCTAGAATTGCATTACCTTGTTTCCTTGTAGCTTGGGTTGGGATTTATTCTGTCATGTCATTTATTTACATGCATTTGCTTAGCCATGCTTAGAATGGGATATTTGGAAAATGAGATCATCAGTTTATATTACCATACTCTTGAATGAGCCATTGTGAGTTATGTAGAGGTAGGGATCAAGGCAAGTTGGATGTTTTGGTTGTGTGCTGGGTGCACGAGACTTGGGTTTGTGTTTAGTACTTGCCTGGATCCTAAGGACCGGTTCATGGAGCATGTAACCCGACTTTACAGTGCCAACCACATGCTGAGATGGGGCAGCTTGGCCAATTAATTAGGTGTATCCCCGGCGTAGTATGGGTGTGTTGGATGGTGCGGGGAGTGGGTGTCAGCTGGACTACCATATGAACCGCAAGGCTCAAGAGGGGGCCACTGCAGAGGGGTTGGAGCCTCTTGTATGCTGTTAGGGGTGAAACCTCAGTGGGCCCACGCTCGTCGGGAATCCCTTTGTAAAGGCTTCGTAGTGATCTCCTGGCCGCACACCTGGGAAGTGTGAATGTGGAACGTAGCCACTGGCATAATGGAGGTTCTTTTAGTCCACCTAGCAACGGGGGATGAAATCACTACTTGTGGATACAGTGGTACAAACTCTGCAGAGTCAAAACTGTCTTGACAGCCGTGCTCACGGTTAAGAGCGGCCTGGACTTATTCATGATTAGAGGATTGATGGTTTTGGAAGTTAAGCGGGGAGCTTAACATTGGAAATGATGGTTATGGTTATTGGGTTATGATGATGGGATGGGAGATTGGGACCATTTCACCTACGTAGTAATGAAGGTGCTTAATAAGCTAAGGTGATAGGTATTAATTGCGTAGTGCTTTAACCATGAGTTCAACCTCTCCTTGTTCTAGCCATGCATGATATAATTTTCCCACACTTGCTGAGTACCCTTGGTACTCAACCTTGCATATTTGTTGGTTTATATTGCTGCTCAGGTCAAGATAATGAGGTGGTGTATAATGACCAAGATTTTGGACCCGAGGAAGGCTTTTAGGTTCATGAAGATCCCCGGGCAACGCCTGTGATGGAGCCCTAAAGAATAATATTCCGCTGCTAGTTTATTTACTTGTGATGAACTTATTATTGTCCATCGAGACATTTACTATGTAAGACTTACTTATATTCGACACCTGGCTTGTAATAAATGATGCTTCACTATTTGTCATCACATGTATGAGAAAATGATCCTGGCATACATGTGATATTCACTTGGTTGTTTCTTCGGAAAAACCGGGTGTGACAGAGGTGGTATCAGAGCCAAGGTTGCCCGTAGGAATGTGGACCTAGGTAGAAATGGACGTAGTTAAGGGCCCTATTTTCTTCAAAACTATTTTCCAAGGTGTGGGTGGAAAAGTGTTATTAAAGGAGTCATTTTCTTCATCTTACCCCAACTTTCATTCAAAATAGGATTTTTGTTTGAGAATTTATCTAACCTAATTTTTAAATTCTTTTGTTTTAGATGGTTCGCATGATTAGCACCGCTCGTAAGTCCACAGGAGGGAGAGTTCCCGTAGTTGCCCTTGCCGAAAGAGAGGAGAGTCGTCCAGTGACGTATCTTTCCTACGGATTGGCAGTAGGAGACTTGTTGCGCCGTCTTCGACGTATGCTTGAAGCCGCCGGCAATACGGGCAAGCTAATCATCCACTATAACTCCACCAGGACCATCCGTGAGAAGAGGGAAGAATGGAGTTCGGAGATGAGGATTATACACGAGAATCAGCTGCTTAAGATTCACCACTCTCCAGCTTGTCGAGCAACACAAGTTGACGCGGAGAGAGATGTCACCTGGGAGGCCATCACCTGCCAGAGTCACATCTATCGTCGCCACTTGGACAAAACTGAGTACATGTATGTCCTCCAACGTGAGAGTGGTACCACGGAGTACAAGTACCCACCGGTGCAGCAAGAGACTTCCCATGAGCACATGGACTTGTGCTTGGAGGATGCTGCTATGCTCAGCACTCGACTGCACGAGTGTCAACAAGAGCTTCAGGATGTCCGAGACACCCTGAAGGAAACGGAGGCGTTGCTGCGAGCTTGCTTAAAGGCGAGAGAAAGAGGAGATGGGAATGAACTGTGTGTCACTGTGAGTGATCCATGGACTCCTGACTCCCCGGATCGCCGAGCAATCAGGCGTCGTCGCACTTCTCCACCAGCAGCCTCCCCACCCAAAGCAGAGTCAGAAGGTAGCCGAAATGAGGAGGAAGATCCCGAGGAGCCAGCTCAAGAGGACGAGTAGTGTAGAGTCCTTCCCCTAGCTAGCAAGAAGTCGAGTAGTCGAGTCGTTACGTAGTTAATGGTGTGATAATGCTTGGTGTGTGACGTGAGTTTTGGAAGCCATGAGCAATTGTCCACAGCCTCGTCTTCAGATTGTTTTGCTTTGGTGTGTGAACCCACAGGAAATAATAGTGCATTTATTTGGTGTGAGATATAAACCCTCGTAAAATTTTAACAAAGCCTCAACACCTCAAAGCACCAACAAATGAAAGTAGTAAGATGATACTAAATGATATCAAATTAACATATGTTGATTCTGCCAGATGGCCGGAAGAGGAAAAGGACGTGCTGCCAACCCCGCCAACAACAATGATGAGGCATGCAACCCTCATCTTTCTGGAGGCCAGGACAGGGGTGGTCGCCGTGAAGAAGTTGATCCTCTCCACCAAATGCTGGAGAATCAAAATCAGCTCATCCAGAACTTGACTCAAGTGGTGGCCAACTTGCATCAAGTTCCACCTACACAAGCTGCACCACGCCAACCAAGGTTGAGTGAGTTTCTAGGAACTCAACCTCCAAAGTTTGCAAGTGCTGCTGAACCTCTGGAGGCAGATGATTGGCTGAAGACCATTGAAAGTAAGATGAGGATAATACAATGCCAAGGGTATGAGAGGGTGCTGTTTGCCTCTCATCAATTGCAGGGACCCGCTGCTGATTGGTGGACCGCCTACGTGGCCGCCCATCATGACCCTGAGAACATCACTTGGGAAGAGTTCAAGCGTAGCTTCCGCAACCATTACATCCCAAGAGGTGAACTCAAAAACAAGAGGAAGGAATTTTTGGGACTGCAGCAGGGAAACATGACTGTGAGGGAATACCTCACTAAATTTACTCAACTATCCCGTTATGCTCCACGAGACATAGAGACTGATGAGCAGAAATAAGATTGTTTCGTGGAAGGACTTACCGCAGAGATGCAGTGTGCAATGTCCTCCAATGAGTATGAAAGCTTTCAAAAGATGGTGGACAGAGCATTTGTGGTGGAAAGGAAGCTAAAGGCCCTGGAAAATGAGAATAAGAGGAAGGCTGGGTGGTCACATCAAGCCTCAGGGAGCAACACCCGCCCACGTATGATGCAGCAACCTACGGGGCAGATGAGCCGTGCTGCGGTACCCTATTCAGCACCAAGAGGGTACAACCCAAACTACAGGCCACCCGCAGCACCAGCACAGCCGCAACGTCAGTTTGCGCAGCAGCCTCGCCCCGCATATCCACCTCGACCAGCAGTACAAGGACCCCCAAACCAACCCCAAGACAACAAGGGCCAAGCATCTAAGATTGGGGTGCAATGTTTCAGCTGTGGTGAAGTGGGGCACTACGCCCATAAATGCCCAAAGAAGAAGCCTGCGCCGCCACAACAGCAGAATGTAGTGAGAGGACGGGTGAACCACGTCACTATGGAGGAAGCACAAGAGGCACCCGACGTGGTAGTTGGTAAGTTTCCTGCCAATTTACACCTTGCAACTCTGCTGTTTGATTCTGGTGCTACCCACTCGTTCATTGCTCAAGGGTTTGTTAAGAAGCATGACCTAGCAACCACACAAATGAACCATATGCTAGCGGTAAACTCTCCAGGTGGAGAAATAAGGACAAGACAAGTGTGTCCCAAAGTGAGCCTAGACATTAATGGGGTAGTATTTACGGCTAACCTCATAGTGATAGATTCACAAGGGATAGATATTATTTTGGGTGTGGATTGGTTGACCAAACATAAAGGAATCATCCATTGTTCGACCAGAACGGTGGAACTAACTCACCCCAGTGGTACCAGAGTAAAGTTCATAACAATACACGAGCCTAGGAGGGACATTAAATTAAATCAAGTGGAGGTGAAAGTTGAGGAAATCAGGACCATCAGGGAATATCCAGATGTTTGTCCGGAGGAGTTGCCAGGTATGCCTCCCGACCGTGACGTGGAATTCGCAATTGAACTAGTACCGGGAACAGCCCCGATATACAAGAGACCTTATCGAATGGACTCCAAGCAGCTAGAAGAGCTCAAGGATCATTTGAGAGAATTGACGGAGAAGGGGTATATTCGCCCTAGTTCCTCACCATGGGGAGCTCCGGTGATATTTGTGCCCAAGAAAGACGGAACCCAAAGGTTATGCGTGGATTACCGTGCCTTGAATGAGGTAACCATCAAAAACAAGTACCCATTACCCCGCATTGAAGACTTGTTTGATCAGTTGAGGGGAGCTTGTGTGTTCTCGAAAATTGATCTCAGGTCGGGATACCACCAACTCAAGATAAGGCAATCAGATATTCCCAAGACAGCTTTCGTATCTCGGTACGGACTGTATGAATACACTGTCATGCCTTTCGGGCTAACCAATGCCCCGGCATATTTTATGTACCTCATGAACAAGGTATTCATGGAATATCTGGACAAATTTGTGGTGGTTTTCATAGATGATATTCTCGTCTTCTCCAAAAATGAAGAAGAACATGAGAAACATCTAAGGTTGGTGTTACAGAGGCTGAGAGAACACCAACTATATGCCAAGTTGAGCAAGTGTGAGTTTTGGCTGAAGAGAGTTCCCTTTTTAGGACATATAATCTCGGAGGGAGGAATCTCCGTAGATCCCGCCAAAATCGAAGATATCCAGAAGTGGAAAACCCCTGAAAATGTCGGGGAAGTTTGAAGCTTTTTGGGATTGGCTGGATACTATCGACGGTTTATTGAGGGATTCTCCAAGATCTCGAGACCTCTCACCAAACTGTTGGAGAAGGGAATCACATTCACCTGGACGCCACAGTGCGAGACGAGCTTTCAGGAGTTAAAGAAGAGATTGACAACAGCCCCTGTTTTGGTTATGCCAGATATGCAGAAGAATTTCACAGTGTACTGCGATGCCTCTGGAAATGGGTTGGGATGTGTTCTCATGCAAGAAGGACATGTCGTGGCTTATGCATCCCGGCAGCTTCGGAAGCACGAGAAGAACTATCCTACACATGACCTAGAACTAGCTGCAGTGGTACACGCGTTGAAAATTTGGCGGCACTATTTGATGGGGAAGAGGACAGAGATATATACGGATCATAAGAGTTTGAAGTACATATTCACACAACCAGATCTCAACCTCAGACAAAGGAGATGGCTAGAGCTAATCAATGACTTTGATGTGGGCATCAACTATCATCCCGGGAAAGCAAACGTCGTGGCCGATGCTTTGAGTCGGAAAGTGCAGGTCAATAAGTTGAGTTTGAAGGACATGCCTGCAGAATTGAAGGACGAGGTTATAAGACTCAATCTATGTCTAGTAAATAGTGGTGAAGCCATCGCCATGGAAGTGGACTCCACACTCGAGCAAGACATACGCGAGGGCCAAAAGAATGATGAGAAGATACAAGAGATCAGACAGCTCATTAAGGAAAATAAAGCTCCTGGTTTTAGAGAGGATAAACAGGGAACGGTGTGGCACGGGAAAAGGATCTGTGTGCCAGAAGTAAAGGAGATCCGTGAATTGATTTTAAAGGAGGCTCATGATTCTGACTATTCCATTCATCCTGGGAGTACGAAGATGTACCAGGACCTCAAGAGCAGGTATTGGTGGTATGGCATGAAGCGAGATGTCGCGGAACATGTTGCCCTATGTGACACATGTCAGTTGGTGAAAGCTGAACATCAACGACCCGCGGGATTATTGCAACCACTCAAAGTGCATGAATGGAAGTGGGAAGAAATCAGCATGGATTTTGTCGTGGGATTGCCTAGGACCCAATGCGGGTATGATTCAATATGGGTCATTATTGATAGGCTAACCAAGGTAGCTCATTTCATCCCTGTGAAAGAAAGCTACAGCGGATCCAAATTGGCAGAATTGTACATGTCAAGGATTGTGTGTTACCATGGAGTGCCAAAGAAGATAGTGTCGGACCGAGGGACACAGTTCACCTCGAGCTTTTGGCAGAAGTTGCATGAAACCATGGGAACCCATCTGAACTTCAGCTCTGCCTATCATCCCCAAACTGACGGGCAGACGGAGAGAACCAATCAGATCCTTGAAGATATGTTGAGGGCATGTGCACTCAAAAACAATAGGAGTTGGGACAAGAGCCTACCGTATGCGGAGTTTTCCTATAACAACAGCTATCAAGCTAGTATGAAAATGTCACCGTTTGAAGCTTTGTATGGAAGGAAGTGCAGAACTCCCCTATTTTGGAACCAAACAGGAGAAAGTAAAGTGTTTGGTCCAGAAGTGCTACAAGAAGCCGAGGCGAAGGTGAGGGAGATTCGCAACAACTTGAGAATAGCACAAACACGCCAGAAGAGCTATGCCGATGTACGAAGAAGAGAGCTCGTCTTCAACGCGGGAGACTATGTTTATCTCAAGGTGTCCCCTATCAGAGAACTTCGTCGGTTCAAGGTGAAAGGGAAGTTGTCACCTCGATACATCGGACCCTTTCAAGTTTTGGAAAGAAAAGGCGAAGTGGCATACCAACTAGAGTTACCGGTTCATCTATCAGATGTACACGATGTATTTCATGTGTCACAACTCAAGAAATGTCTGAGGACGCCTGAAGAGGTGTTACCCATGAATGAAGTGGATGTAGCTGAAGATTTGTCTTATGCCGAGCAACCATACAAGATTTTGGAGACAATGGAACGCCTCACCAGAAACAAGAGAATCCGGATGTGCAAGGTGCAGTGGAAGCATCACTCAGAAGAGGAAGCTACCTGGGAACGGGAGGATGAGCTCAAGGCACAATTTCCGGAATTGTTTTCTTAGAAACACCAATCTCGAGGACGAGATTTCTTTTAAGGGGGGTAGAGCTGTAACACCCCAAAATTTTGATTCAAAACACTAAACCATGTTCAGAGGGGAATTTAAAAATTTTTGGACGTGTTGCATGTTTTGCAAAAATTCAAATTCAAACTGGAATTCAAATTATACTCAAAACAGAAAAGAAATGGAAAAAGAAAAAGAGAAACGGAAAAAAACCGGCCAGTGGGCCGAAACCCGCCAGCCGGCCCAGTATCCCCGCGCCAGCCCGCCCCCGCGCGCGCCTCGCTGCCTCTCACAGATGGGTGGGACCCGCCTGTCATCCCTAACCCCGCGACCCCGGACTTTTCCCCGAGCGCGCGCGATCTTAACCGATCGGAAAACCCATCCCGCAGCCCGAATTCCGGTCCCAGAAGAATCCAACTCGATCACAACTGACCCACCGCCCTCCCCCGGCTATAAAAACCCCAGCCCCGATCAGTTTTTCCCACGCGATCGCCGATTTTTACTCCGGTGAGCACCGAGACTTTGCCGGTGAATTCTGGCCGATCTAAGCTCGGAAACTCTGATCTAACTCGCTGGTCTTGATCCACCGCCTCCGGAGAACTTTGCAGGTGCAGAAAACTCGGAGAGTTACGGTGTAAACGCAGCGCTCCAAGACCCCCGAGCTCGAGAAAACCCCCGAGGTGAGATCCCTGACCTCCCCTCTACCGATCTATGCCATAAGATCACAGTTCTAAGTAGAATTCTCGCGGATCCGAAACTTTCCGGCGAGATCGCCGCTTCCCGCCGCCGTGCGCCGCCGGCAGCGCCGCCCGCGCTCGATCAGAGTGACGTGGCCGCTTGTGCGCCGTTTATTTTAAGTCGCACGGTAGACTTTAAAACCCCACGTACCGGTTCGATGTTATAATCTCAGCCGTCGGTTTAAAATCGGACGGTCCACGTCAACCCCGCATTATAAAGACTGGAATTCTTACGTGCTACCCCCTGGGGTTCTCTGGAATTGAGAGCTAGCCCCGGAAACATCAGATCTAGCCCCTGGAACTCCAGAAAATCATGTAAATTCATTTAAAAATCAGTTTTAGCCCCTGGACTTAATAAAAATTAGGAAAAACACCTCTGATAAGTGTAGCTAGACCCCTGGAAGTTATGAAAATAATATTATAGACCCTGTAATGGGGTGAGCTCATTATTTTAGCCCTGTTTAGTGTTTATTTTAGAAAATTGAATATGTAACTAGTGTTTAAAAATTAAAAAGTGGGACAGACATAATTGTCAAAATTTATTAAAAACTTTCTCAGTACTTAGAAAACTTTGGAGTGAGATAAAAATATATTTTTGGGCTGAAATGAATCTGTTTCATTTATTATTCACATTTATTAGTATAGGGACACATTTTTAAGTAAAGAATAGTTATAGAAAAATAGGGAAAATAATTATGAAATAGTTTACATCAGAGGCCAAGGTTAAAATATGTTATTAAATTATTTAGGACCAGAACCTATACTGTTTAGATGATGTGTGTTATTAATTTCATAATAAAATACACAATTATGCATAGGAATATAAATCTGAAAATATAGCAACTAGTAAATGATAAATGGAGTTTTTAAAATCTAAAGAGTTCAGTTTAAGTGTGGTAAAAATTATGAAGGCACATATGGAGAAGAAAAATACTTTTCATACACACTTTGTAGTAAACATTGTGAGTTATGTAGAGGTAGGGATCAAGGCAAGTTGGATGTTTTGGTTGTGTGCTGGGTGCACGAGACTTGGGTTTGTGTTTAGTACTTGCCTGGATCCTAAGGACCGGTTAATGGAGCATGTAACCCGGCTTTACAGTGCCAACCACATGCTGAGATGGGGCAGCTTGGCCAATTAATTAGGTGTATCCCCGGCGTAGTATGGGTGTGTTGGATGGTGCGGGGAGTGGGTGTCAGCTGGACTACCATATGAACCGCAAGGCTCAAGAGGGGGCCACTGCAGCGGGGTTGGAGCCTCTTGTATGCTGTTAGGGGTGAAACCTCAGTGGGCCCACGCTCGTCGGGAATCCCTTTGTAAAGGCTTCGTAGTGATCTCCTGGCCGCACACCTGGGAAATGTGAATGTGGAACGTAGCCACTGGCATAATGGAGGTTCTTTTAGTCCACCCGGCAACGGGGGATGAAATCACTACTTGTGGGTACAGTGGTACAAACTCTGCAGAGTCAAAACTGTCTTGACAGCCGTGCTCACGGTTAAGAGCGGCCTGGACTTATTCATGATTAGAGGATTGATGGTTTTGGAAGTTAAGCGGGGAGCTTAACATTGGAAATGATGGTTATGGTTATTGGGTTATGATGATGGGATGGGAGATTGGGACCATTTCACCTATGTAGTAATGAAGGTGCTTAATAAGCTAAGGTGATAGGTATTAATTGCGTAGTGCTTTAACCATGAGTTCAACCTCTCCTTGTTCTAGCCATGCATGATATAATTTTCCCACACTTGCTGAGTACCCTTGGTACTCAACCTTGCATATTTGTTGGTTTATATTGCTGCTCAGGTCAAGATAATGAGGTGGTGTATAATGACCAAGATTTTGGACCCGAGGAAGGCTTTTAGGTTCATGAAGACCCCCGGGCAACGCCTGTGATGGAGCCCTAAAGAATAATATTCCGCTGCTAGTTTATTTACTTGTGATGAACTTATTATTGTCCATCGAGACATTTACTATGTAAGACTTACTTATATTCGACACCTGGCTTGTAATAAATGATGCTTCACTATTTGTCATCACATGTATGAGAAAATGATCCTGGCATACATGTGATATTCACTTGGTTGTTTCTTCGGAAAAACCGGGTGTGACAAGATTGGCAAAGCCGTTGAAGAATCCTTGGCGGATCAACGGAAGAAGAAAAGGTCCGAACATGAAGCCCATAGCTCCTAGGCTGCTAGTGCTGTAGAGTCCAAGAGGAAGAAGCTGGTCACTTTGGGAGAGAAAGAGCGGGAAAAAGAGAAGGAGAAAGAATCCGAGAGTAGGGTTCTCCGTGACCCGAAGAAAGTCAAAGCTCCACTTCCTGAGGAGCCCAAGAACAAAAAGCCCACTGCCAAGGCACCGACAAAGAGGGCAGGAGGGATAGTAATCAGGGAGAAGGGGCAACCGAAGCCCATCAGTCCCCTGAAGATGGCTGCCCCTGCTAGAGATCCAAACCTGAAGCCCAACAATCCGGCATATGTGTTCAAAGGAAAGGGTTCTGAGAAGGCGAGAAGGCTGAGAATGGATAAGATCTATGACTATGAGAAGCACACAGCCGACCCTAGGTTTTGGTGTGATTTCCATTGCGACTACTACCGTCTGGTATACTTGAAGATGAAGACTCCAGTCGCTCAAGCTCAATGGGTAGATTGGGACTACATGGCCAAAAGGAAGCACAAAGCCTTTGATGCTGTGATTGAAGCCGCAGAGCGCCATGGAATCAAGAAAATCATGAGCTTCAAGTATGATTGGAACATCGAGGTGATTGTGCAGTTTTACACTACCATGTACTTCTCCACCTACGGTGACCGGAAAATCACCTAGATGGCTGATGGAGAGCAGTACTCAGTCACATATGAGAGGTTTGCTAAGATAATTGGCCTTGAGGAGCACTTGGACCATGAGATTATCATTTCCAACCTCAAGGCAGTGGATAGGGATCAGCTTGACTACATGTATCCTAGTCATGTTCCCTATGAGGTCGGGCTTGCTAGGAACATCAAGCCATTCTATAGCATCCTCAACCGGATTTTGAGGAGAACTATTGCCCTAAGGATGGAGATGCAGGGGTGATTCAAGGAAACTTAAGGCATCTCCTCCTGTTGATTGATGGTGAAGAAAAGTTCAACCTCGTTGAGCACATCTATGACGACATCTCTCACACCCTCAACCGCTCATGTGGGTATGCACCATATATAATGTGCTTAATTGAGAAGGTGTTGGGGCTTGTTTTCGTCAAGGATGTGACTCATCGATCTCTCCGTCCTCAGCTGCCCCCGATTGTGCCAGAACCTTCCAGAAGTAAAAATGGTCAACCTCCTTCCAGCTCAGCGGCTCCTCCGAGCTCAGTGGCCCCTTCATCACCTCCTCCTCCGCAGTCGATGAGCGGATTCTTCAAGTGCTTCAACGCACTCTTCGCCTCTTGTTGGCGTGTGGAGGTCCGGACTCGACGCATGGAGAGGCGTCAGGAGAAGTACCTCAAGGCTGTGTGCGACAAGCTTGAGGTGCCCATGTCTCCCCCCGAGGAGAGTGATGGAGAGCACACTCCATATCCAAAGTTAACCGCTGATGAGCTCACCCAGTTCAGGGAAGATGGAAGCTCTTCCAAGGCCGTGCCTCTATCTACCGCCGCCGACGACGAGGAAGATGATACGGAGGCCATGGAGAGCGATGAAGATGGCGATGAAGAAGAAGATGATGAAGATGACGAGTAGACTTAGGCGTATCTTCTTCCTTTTTTTTTCCTTTTTGGTTCCTTGATGCCAAAGGGGGGATGGAAGAGGATATCTCTTTTATCATCTCCTAGTCTTGTAATAGATCCTTGGACATGACTATATGACTATCTATGTTTTATGCATTATGTCTCGTTTATGTAAGACTGTGTATGGATCTTATGCTTATATTTGATCAGTGTTGCCCTTTGCTATGCTTTATTGTCTTATCACATTTTTGAGCACAACACGTAGGCACCCCACCATAACATGTGCGTGTATGTCAACTCTCCTCTTTTACTGTTGCATACATCCAGGGGGAGTTAAGCATACACACACTTGTTATGAAAATCAAATTTTTTACCTCTTATGTTGAAACTTAATGTGTTTTCATCAATCACCAAAAAAGGGGGAGGTTGTAAGTGCATCTAGGTATCCCTGTGGGTTTTGGATGATTGATGACGACGATTAAGAGACTAATGAGCTGAGATGATCATAAGCACAGGATAATTCCAAGGCAGAAACCTAAACTCTCAAAAAAGAAAAGGATAAAGAACGGCGTCGAAGACTCAAAGAGTAGAAATTAGGGTTTCATTTGAGTATTTAGTAGGCTAGCCATGTAAGAGTGAGAGTGTGTGTCAAGTGCATTTAGATCATAGAAGAGAGCTCAAAGCGTTAGAAGTGTCGAATCCTTAGTGGAGAGTGCTAGTGAGGAAAACTTGGGTAGGCCGGACTTGTCCGGGCCAGAGGCCGGACTAGTCCTGATGTCCTACGGCTTACTCCGTTTTGGGGTAGACTAAGAGTTCTTGACTGAGTTCGGACTTGTCCGTTTGGGGACGGACTGATCCGTTTCTCTCTTGGTGAGAGTATTTTGGGACTAAGTCCAGGTAGATCGGACTTCTCCGCCTTAGTGGCCGGACTAGTCCGGGCTAGCCAGACTAGTCCGTTTTCACCCCGACAAAGAGTCCCTATGTGTGTTCGAGCTAGTCCGTTCTGAGGCGGACTAGTCCGTATGGTTGTGAGATGAGAGCTCTCACGGCAAAGTCATAGTGGACCGGACTTGTCCGCCTTAGTGGCCGGACTAGTCCGGGTCCTCCAGACTTGTCCGTTCTCACCCGGACAAAGAGTTCCTGTGTGAGATCGGACTAGTCCGGTGTGAGGTGGACTAGTTCGGAGATTTGTGAACGTTTGAAATTTGAACGTTGGGAAGTAGGTGGCTTTGTGACATCAGTGGTCCCCATGGACCGGACTAGTCTGGGTTCTGAACGGACTAGTCCGGACTTTGGTAGGTGGCAACGGTTGGCTGTAGGGACTTCTATAAAAGGAGATGCCCCGACTTCATTTAGACCTCCCTGGAACCCTAGCGCCGCCACAGCCATCCTAGAGCCTCCCTAAGCCTTCTCTCTTGCATACTCACCCTCTAGAACCAATTCTTGAGTGGATTTGGGTGCGTGAAGAGAAGAGAAGGAAGAACTTCGTGTTTTGGCTCTTGGAGTGATCTCGTGCACTTGGTGTGAGTCTTTGTGACCTGAGGCGTGTGAGATTTGTGAAGTTCTGTTGACGTGTTCAAGTGGGAGCCTCAGACTGTGAGCAGCCCAAAAATCTTGTAAGTTCACCCTTGAGATAGTGGAAGAACCGGGTTGGCCTTAGTGGCGACTTGGTGAGGGAAGGGTTGTTAAACCCGGTCCTTTGTGGACTCCTCAACGGGGACGTAGATTCCTGAGTGAAATCGAACCTCGGGAAAAATCTCCGTGTCTCTCTTGCATTTACATTTCCTTGATCATTAAAATTGCTTAGGGTTTGTATTGATAATTTAGCTCTTATAGTGCTCTTCGTTACAACCTTGCAATCCACCTCAATACCCTGTCATATTTGTTATATTAGATTGCTAGATAATTTATCTATATTTTGTTAAACTAAAATCTGAAGAAAAACCCATAAAAATCATGTTTTAAGCTTTTCCAGCAGTCTGACCGGACTAGTCCGCCCCTGATCCAGACTAGTCCGACCCTTGTGTTCTAATCTCGTTTAATTAAGTCATTTCAGATATTTTAGCCTATTCACCCCCTCTAGGAAATTTTTGAGGGGGGCCGGCACGGCCGGCGGAACGGCGGGGAGGGTAGAGCGTGAGGGTGGCGGGTGCGGCCGGCTAAGTGGCGGTGGAGAGGGGCGGCAGGGAGGGGGGCGACGGGGAAATGGGCAGTGGGGAGTAGGCGGTACCTCAGGTGGTGGCGACCGGAGATGGGGCTACAGAGACCGGCGACGGTGATGGCGAGTCGGGAGGCGGCGCACGGGGCGGTGGAGACCGACGACGGCGAGTAGGGAGGCGGCGTGGTTGGGAGAGAATTCCACCTCCCGACTCGTGCCCGGGAGTATATGCGGGCTTATTGACGACGGTTGTGTCTCACCATCATCAATAAGCTGCTTATTGACGACGGTTGTGTCTCCCCTTCGTCAATAACGCCTCGGGTGGGCCCGGATATCGGCCAAATTTGATGATGGCCATTATAGACGACGGCCACCATCGTCTTTTAGTTTATTGATGACAGTACTAGGTTAGCCGTTGTCAATTACGGCATTATTGACGACGGCTGTATCTAGCCGTTGTCATTTAGTTTAAAGACAACGGCCCCGTCATCAATAAGTTTGGTCGTCGTCAATGGTCGCTTTTCTTGTAGTGTATGTGAAGTCCTTGATTTTAATCCACAACATTGATGTCATGCATCAGGAGCGTAACATGGGCAAATGTATAATAAGCACATGCATTGATATGGCAGGCAAAATGAAAGACAATATAAATGCTCGAAAGGATCTAGCAGAGTTTTGTAACCATCCAACTCTTGAGCTCTTCGAAAGTGGTGGTAAGCCACATGCTTCTTTCTGTCTACGATGTATAGAAAAGAAAGGAGTCATGAAATGGTCGAAAACTTTGAAATTCACAGATGGTTACGCAGCTAGTCTGAAACGAGCCGTGAATGTGAAGATGGGAAAGCTTACTGGGTTGAAAAGTCATGATTATCACATAATCATGGAAAGACTCCTACCTGTTATGTTTCGCGGCTATTTTGATTATGTGGTGTGGAAGGTGATAGTCGAGCTTAGGTACTTCTATAGACAACTCTATGCTAAAGAAATCATGGGAGAGATGATAAATAAGTTGGAGAAGGAGATACCGATACTATTATGTAAGATGGAAAAATTACCTCCAGATTTTCTCAATCCAATGCAACATATCCTTATCCATCTTCCATTTTAGGCTAAAGTGGGCGGTCCTGTGCAATATATATGGATGTATCACATTGAAAGATGTAAGGGCCAAAGTTTTGCATATACTAAAAGTGTTCATCACACAACACTCACCTCATTTGAGGAGATCTTTTGAACACATTTGAAGAGCAAGTAAACACCATCAAGAAAGTCATTAGAAGATAAACTCCCAAAATGCAAAAGTGGTATTCCCCACATCCATCAGATATGGGTTGAGCACATGTTTAACTCATAAATTTGGTTAGAAATGCTCATGCCAAATTTCAACCAAATCCAAAACCTTTTGATGTATTTTTGGGAAAAATTAGAAAAAGGCTAGTTTGAACTTAAATTCAAATTCAAACTCCTTTCACCCCATGAATTCAAAAGTGCGATTCATATTTATACACAGCACATTTTTGTGAGCTCACACACCAATTTTCACTCCATTAGGAGTTAATCTTGACATGAGCTATTTTGGCTCAATTCAAATCAAATTTGAATTTCAGTTAACCTTTGCTGCAAATTTGATCAAATCAAATCACACTTTGAATTATTCAAACTTAACTGGCCATTTTGTGGTTTGATCAAATTTCAAAGGGTATGAGGGTAACCAATATTAGGAGCAGTGAAAAATTGAAGTGTAGAGGTTAAAAACTGAGGAGTGGGACCCTACTGTCAGTCACCCGAGTGATCAACCGACTGAAGAGCCGGCGCTCGGTTTATCGGGCGGTTGTAGCGCGCCACAAGCCACAGCGTCGTCCAGCACCTGCTTCAGTCGCGCCCCGCTGGAGCTGCCGCTCCGCGCCCTTGTCATTCCCCGAGCAGCGCAAAGGCAAGTTCATCGCCGCTCTCACGCACTTACTCGTCCTCTGTTCCGCTCCCACGATAAACACGACCAGCACCCGCTCTCGGTGTCGCCGATCACACACCGCAACCATGCTTTGGTCGAGTGAGCTCTCCAAAGCAAAAACGATCGCCACAGCGTGCTCTTGCGTGCTACCTCGTCCACTCCGGCGTTGTTGGCTGCTGTTGGCCACCAACTGAAGAACAGCGCCGCACATCTGAAGTACCCCGGTGGAACCAAAAGCGGCTCACCGTGGACAGCATGCTACGGCCACCCTCACCCCCATCTCCCTACACAAGAAAAATGTGTCGTCGAGCGTAGAAGGTGTACCTGAAAGCAGTTTGGAAAATGATAAAAAAAGAACGAGAATTTCCAAGTATATCAAAAGCTAGTTCATTTAGACCGAGCTCAATTTGTACTGAAATTCAGATTCCATGTAATCTTGTCAGTTGAGCTCGTTGGTCAGTAGGTTCTACACATGCTAGCACACACTTTCAAGGAAGAATCAGAGGAAACCGTCAAGAATCAGCCGTGAAATGTCCCTTTTCCTCGCCGCCGACGCAAACCACCTCGGCTCACCATCGAGAGTATGTTTGCCGGCACTTCTAGCTTCCAAAATGTTTCAGTTCATGTTCCTCGTGCTTCACTGAAGATCCCCGAGCAATTTCCGACCATTTTGGGGCCGTGTTGCGCGAGACCGACCTCGCCAGAACCCTAGGTTCCGCTGTTACCGGTGTGCGCACGTTCCCGGGCATCGCCGGCCGCCGGCGACCCTCAAGATGAGCTCAGTGTGGGAAAGTACATGGGGGCGGCAAGTTTCAGGCTGAGAGATGGCCGGGAACTCGGTTCCGGCGAGCCTCACCAGAGACTTCCACCGTCGGGTGTTGGAGCGAGGAAGAAGAAAGCCGGACACGTGGGACCCACCAGCAGAGTTTTAAACATTTCTCGGTTTTCAGATTTAGTTCAAACTTCAAACCCACATAACTTTAACTAGGAAACTCCAAATCGAGTGAACCAAATTTTGTTGGATTCTGAGTACTTTCAAGAAAATCAAGGTTCACTCTACCAAAATCTTTATTTCTCTAGAATTAATTCTTCAAATTTTAAACTATTTAGAATTTTAACTGGAGAACCCTATAGTGGAAAATTCTGAAATTTGGTCAGGATGTTCCTTATAATACGCCTGAGATACCATAAAAATTTCAGATCCATTTGAGCTAATTTGATCAACCTAATGGTGTGATTAATAAAACTGTTCCAGAGAAAATGAAAAATGTACAGAAACATTTTTCAGATTTTCTCTGAACTTGTTTAGCTCATAGCTTTTGCTAGGAATCTTTAAATTATATGAAACCAATTCCATTAGAAACCTCTAAAAATCTAGTGTTCAGAAAGGCATGGCTTGCACCATGAAAGCCTTATAACATCCTAAGAGCTCTATTTAAGGCCAAACACACATGTATCTGTGCAGGGCTCAAATGAGCTTTACTTCAAATGAAATTTGGCCAAGTCTCTGTTTAGGTTGTATCCCAACCACAGTAAAAATTTCAGAGTCATTACCACTGTATAGCTATAATTATAGACTTCACAATCTCAACATCAAATTCAAATGCATTTAAATTGACACGCATACATGCCTATATTGTGCAGTCGCTAAGGTTGAAGAGGATCCGGAGGTGTTGGATTTCATCACCCCAGAGGAACAGCTAGCAGCAAGGCAAGCTCTGGTTTGCATTAGCCATTTTTACAAACTTTATTGTTTTGAGAACTTACATTGAGTATCCACTTCAATTGTGCATTACAGTCTTGTTTGAAAACCCAACTGCATAGCCAAGAGAACCAGGGTTTTGGGCTTAGGTTTTAAACCTCGTGTAGCCACTGCAATGCTAAAGTAGTGTAGGATTCGGTACAAGTCGAGTAGTTCAAACTGCTCGCGAGAATAGGCTAGAGGCACACAACTCGGTTAGAGATAGCAAATGGAACACATGGCAAGAAAAATGAGACCGAGCGGAGGGTAAGGGCAGCAGGACTTTGGGGCTGGGTGCCATAGCTCTGCTTGTGTCGATTGAGGACCGAGCCGTGTGCGGGCCTGTTGAACAAGCTAGAACAGTACCAAAGACCTACCGGATATATGGGAACCGGGAAACCAATGTAATTTGCGTAGCGATCTGTTGAGGCATTGCATGTCGTCCAGATGGTAGGTTGAGAGCTTGAGGTGTAAATCGGCTGGCAGCACTGCAGATGCGTGCGCAGAGACCTCTTGCTCAGGACGATAGGACCGGTTCAACACATGGCTGACAGATGAAAGGTGGTTGCGTACGATGTCCGTGGTGGTTGATGTAGGCAACATCGAGTACGGCATACATGACGGGATATTCGGGTAACCCTGCAGTTGTAGATCGATTATAATCGCCATCCCTCGTGGTCAGTGAGTACCACTTGTTCACTGTACCGTGACGTAGAAAGAACAGGTCAGTGTCATGTTAAAAAGTTGTTGATTGAAAGATATACTTTGATTGTTAATGACTTGTTGTAGTTTAGAGCTAATTAAAGTTCTTTTCAACCATGGGCAAAGCATATGAGGGAAATGCGTTTCTTGATTGATTGCGGCTCTCTTGTGTGTATTAGCACGAGGTTCTCCACATCTTGTGCTAAAAACATGAAAGTAAGGTTGAACTATTTAGGCGTGTCCTTTGCAACTTACATTCCCATTTACACTGCAAACCCAGCATGTAGAGTTTCATGTATAGGTAAGACGGGTTAGTCTTGCTGAGCCATCGTGCTCACTTCTTGTGTTTGAAGTGTTTGCGGGGTGCTATGAGGAGGAGGCTCCCAAGGAGGAGATGGACCCCCAAGAGGGCAACACCATCGAGTGGTAGCCGTGCACGCTGCCGTGTTAGTGTGTGTGCGTGCTAGTGGGAACACGTTCACGGGCTGAACGTGAACTCTTTTGCTTAGTCTACGCCCGTGAGTGCAGACTTGACGTATTTTGTTATAAAGATGTTCAAAAACAGTTTATTGTAATAAAACTTTTGCTTCCGCTTTGTACCTTTTTATGTGTTATCCGGTGCTGTGCAATGCAGCACCCCTCAGCGTGATCCGGCTAGTCGAGACCGTCGGGTCCTCGCAAAAGAGCACTTAGATATCTGAAGCCAATGGTTGGCAACCGGGCAAGGGTGGAAGGGTGCATCGCCGAAGCATTTACCCTTCAGGAAGTGAGATACTTTTCAAGTGTTTACATTGCAGAGGAACACAATGTAAATACTTCGGCGATACGATACAATATGGATGAACATCAATCTTGCAGCGATCTCTCTATCTTTGCAATGAGGGGCACTACTGTTGGTGGTAGCTGGAGCTACAATTGTACAACAGACGAATGAACGGCTGCATCCCTCTACATGCATGCTAATATAAATTGGATGTACAAATATTTCAAGTAAGTTTTTGTCCTAACATTGATGCTTATCGGTATATTATGCAACATTTATATTCATGAAAGTTTTTTTCGTCCAGTGAGTTCCACTAGTAAAATTGGACACATAGGCATCAACCTACGAGCAAACAAGTAGAAATGATGTGAGGGGACGGAATAAATAGACGAGCGAATTTTCTTTCCTAGTTCCGAGAATATGTAACGTTTTCTCGTTAACTTACGAGTATTTATAAAGTATTCCTATAACTTATAAGTATTATAAAGTATTCTTCTAACTTCATATTTTGGACAATGCGTGAAAGAGCCTGACATCCATGAAGACTTGTGACAACTATCCTATGGATTGGTTAAAGTTAGAAGCTATGGCCAATATGACGTCAACGGGTTTCGATTTCATACAACTCAATTTGAAGCTCTTCGTCCTCTCGCGGCAACATGTAATGCCGGAGTTGTGACGAGGGTAATCGACTCTCAAGGACGCAAAACTACTTACTATGGGACCATTAACAAAATCCTTGAATTTACATTTGCCGGGAATACGGAACTTCAAGTCGTCTTCTTTGACTGTGATTGGTTTGAAAACAACCATGGAGCACGACAAAACGAATTTGGCATGGTGGAAGTCAAGCCCAATGAACGACTACGAGGCTACGATACATTTGTTCTTGCATATCAAGTGGAGCAAGTGTATTATTTATCTTATCCATGTCAAAAGCATAATTCTTGGTGGGTGGTAGATAAGGTGAATCCTCATGAGCGGTTATATACTCCAAGAGATGATGGTTACCATGATATCAATGACGTTGACGAGGTTTATCAAGAACAAAAGTTGCCAGACTCATTTTTCGTCGAGCCTGGTGTTGAACTTGATCACTTAGCTGGAGACGCTGACGATGTAGAGACTTCTGATATGCGCAAACAAAAATGGAAACAAATTACAAAACGAGATCGATGATCTGGTTTAATGAGTAGGGTTCATGATGTCAATGAATTCTGAAACTGACTCCAAGTAACTTTTTGTTCACCAAAATTATAATAATTTTGTATATTTTCATAGCATATTGATCAATTACTCCTTACAACAGAATGTCATTGGAGAATGGGAAAGGGAATGGTGCTAGGGGCTTCCCCAAGCAGACACGGGACACCCTTTTTCGGGGCAGTTCGCCAGGTGAGAGCAGACGCTCTCAGCTGATGAGACACGTCCTAGACCTAGCGGGCAGACCTCTGCCCTTATAGCGCATGGAGGTAAATTTCCATTGCGAATTACGTTATCTTAAATATAACTTACCAATTAATTGTTCTTATCAATCCTTCAATTTTGCAGCCTGACTCAGATTCATCTGAGTCAGAGTCAGAGGCTAGGGCGCCGCCACAGCTTTCGGGGTTGCCTATGGCTGCCGCGGAGGCGCCTTTTGTGGAGCCGCCAAGCATAGAGCATTCGGGCTCCCGTGGTGACCAGCCTTACAGGTCACCAGACGTAGTCCCAGAGCAGAGGCGATGGACGAGGATGACACAGTTTGTGCACCATTCTCCAGTTCCTATAGAGCGGGTTACTATTTGTCCAGTCGGAGACACATAAGAAAACTATCAAATAGTATTAAACTTTTGGGTTCTTTGTTTGTGGGTACACTAATGAGTTCACTAAATTCTTGGAGCTCCTAGTACGACTGCTCGTTCACGGGTCAGGGGCACCACAGACAGGTGTCCGGTTGCATCGGGTCGTTAGTGCGTCTGCACAATCCCGGTGTGATCGACGGAGTTCCTACTACGTCGTGGGACTACTATTCTCATGTCTCTCACGAGGTGCACAACACCCTTCAGGGGGCTGTGTGGGCAGATTTTATGGTAAGTACTGCTTAATAAAATTTTGTAAATTAGTATTCTTCAACTTGCTTAACTTGTGAATGCATATTTCTTCAATATTTGTTTTATTATAGTTGAGGTACCATTTAGAGGACACAAGCCAGAGCATGTTGGACCATGCTAGAGCCGTGTTCAACAAGAATGCGAGGAAGCCTGCAACGCAAGTGTTATCCTACGCTCGTATTCAAGCCGTGAACGAGTACCTAAAGCTGCATCAGGAGCACCAGCAGGGGCCGTTTAGGAGGACCTCGGACACGTACTTGACGGAGGAGCAGTACGCGGAGGTATGTTGTTTGTGTTCAATTATTTCAATACTTAGTTATGTAAATGGCATTTCAATGACATTATAAAAATGCGCAGATCACTATTTCCTGGCTAGAGGGTCGGCCTGAAGCATACCAAGCTCTCTGCCAGATGTGGGCTAGCGATGCTTTCATCGCTAAGTCCAGGAGGGCTCATGGATGCAGATGTTCCGACGGGAAGCACTCCTATGGCCCCGATGGCCATGTGCGTTTGGGTAAATGCATTGTAAGAGTAATAACCCTTCATTGTATGTATTCACAATATAATTAGCATACTAAATCATATCTACACGAGTGCGAGACCGGCCAGATATCAACTGCCACTCAAGTCTAGAAGTGGGGTCATAAGGACCCATCTCAGCCTAGTGAGTGTAGTCAGGTCGAGGTCGACCGACTGGTAAGTTATCAAAACTCATCAATTCAATTGTTACTAATACTATAGTTGTAAATAATACGCAATTTTACTACTTTTAGGAAAAGTATTGGCGGGAGGCCGTGAGGCTACACAGGGAACGGTACGATTAGGAAAACATGCCAATCGATCCTCAAGCCGTGTACGCTAGCAGAGGCGAGAAGGCATGTGGACGGTTAGTTGGTCATTTTGTTTGTTTCTTTACAAACCTGCTTCTTTTGATTATTATTCTTCTATTCTTTTGTAGGTTTGCCATATTCGATGGAGTTGTCGACTCGAGGGTAGCACGACCTTCGATTGTCACTCCATCGACCGAGGGTTCCTCAGTCGGCCAGAAAAGTTGTCGTCTCTCCTAGAGCAAGATATAGGAGCTCCATAGGGGAGGGAGAAGATCCGGAGAGAGAGAGGAGTTCCAGAGGGAGAGAGATAGCCCCGGCCGCACAGGAGCAATAGGCCGCCTATATGGCAAACTAAATGGCTCAGATGCAGGCGGCCGTGGAGGTAAGTAATTCAATGTAATTTAATTTAATTCATATCATTCCATTAGTATCTATGTTTTAATATTTTGCAATTACATGCCTTAGCTCGACAGAGTTGGCAATAGATCCCGATCCCTACGTGGCAACCGTCAGAGTTGGCCCCGCCACAGGTGCCCCCAGGGCCCCAACACATGGACATTCAGATATCCTGGTAACTTGTTTTTTATTTGCCATTTTCTAATCTAAGAAAAACTTAGTGTGGTAGAGGGGAGAGAGTGAGAGTGAGAGTGAGGGGGAGAAAGGGAGGGAGTGAGAGTTAGAGATAGTGGTAGAGAGAGGGGGAGGGAGAGGGTGAGGGATAAAGTTAGTGTGTGGGGAAGGGAGAGGGAGAGATAGTGAGAGTGAGCGGGGGAGGGAGGGAGAGAGAGACAAAGTGGTAGAGAGAAGGGGGTGGGAGAGAGAGGGAGTGGTAGAGAGAGGGGGACTGAGATGGGGAGAGATAAAGAAATCCGTGATATTGGAAGCTCAAACTCACTGTAACTATTTATTTAAATTGCAGGGATCGGTGACGGAGGCTCAAACTCCACCACCACAGCTACCGACAACGGGAGGAGAGCGCGGAGACGGATTCTTCGGCTCCGGAGCGAGTGGAAGTGGTAGTATTTAGCCCCTCGTTGTTTTATATTTTGGATGCTTATTTGATGGAATATCTTATCGTGTATATGAATATCTGTTCTATGAGCTGGCCATCGTGCCAGGGTAGCTATTTTCTGTTTTTTTTAAAAAAAATAAAATTCTTATTTATGACAGCCAGCTATACAGGGCCGCCGTAAGTAAACCTACATAACTTACAATGGCCTGAGGTCCAAGCCGTCGTAGTCAAGTGCCCGGCCCGCCAGGTGGCACGGTCCTGGGCGATGGCCCTTATTTACGACGGCTAGGAACGACCGTCGTAAATAACTTATTTACGACGGTGACCGTTATAATTAATATTACTTACGACCAACAGAGAAGGCTGGAAACCGTCGTAAATAAGGAAAATCTGTCCTAACTAAGTATTTTACAACGGTTTTCTGTTATTTACGATATTTTCTGGCCGTTGTTAATTTATCGGTTTCCTGTAGTGTTAGGCCCCGGAAGAACGTATTCAGCTTCTTATCTTCCATCCCAACATAATCCAATGCATATTGCATAGCTGATTGAACGCCCTGGAGTACGAGTGAGCACTCCTCCCGCCTTGCTTTAGCTCGAGGAACTCCTAAAACTTCCTCTGCATAATACCGGGAGGTATATGGTAGGCGTGGAATGCCTCACAGAATTCTGCCCATTTGAAAGCATGGGAAGCCGGCAGTGATGCGAGGTAGTTCGCCCACCATGTACTGGAGGCTCCCTGAAGTTGTTGCGCTGCAAACAGCGCCTTCTGCTGTTCGGTGCATCGAAGCAGACCGATCTTCGCCTCCAGGGTGCGGATAAAGCTGTCCGCCTCCAGAGGCTCCTTGGCCTCCAAGAAGACCGGTGGATGCATCGTCGAGAAGTCCGAGTACGAACTCTATTGGGGCTGGCGTTGCCCATAGTCTTGTCGCCCCCCTTGACGGAACAAATTCTGCTGCAACAGCATCCGCAGCAACTCGGTTTGCTCACTGCGCGAGCCGAGTACTGAAGCAAGAACCTCCACAATAGTTCTTCAAAGTTCAGGTGGTGGCGGAGGTGGTTGCTGCTGCATCGTGGTTTGCTCTGGGGGTGGAGACTCATCACCATGACCCTTACTGGGGCCTCCCTCCTCGTGCGTAGAGCGCGTACGAACCAGTCTGCATCCACACGATTTAAAAGATCAGCACTTGTTGGTTCACCTCATCCCATATATACAATAGTAGTGCGAGAATTTAACAAGTGATATGCATAACATTCACGCATATGGATAAAGTGTACAATTTATACAACACACACATCCCTGGACCATGTTACCACAATCAAGTTTCAAAGTATTGAACATCATGGATGGAAGTTCATTTCGACTATCGTTGGTCGCCATGGGATGTTAAGTGCGTTAGCGTGCGTATATCATCACTATTGTACAAGAAACAGAAATGACATCGCTCGAAGTGATATGTCAATTGTATCACATACTCGATCCCAACCCACGGTGCTGAGAACCGTTGCTGGACATCAGAAGTGACAAAAGAATGTGAAACCAACGTGATTTGAATTGAAAAATTCAAACGCTGGTTCACTGTCCAGATTTGACAGAGTTTCGAATTTTGACATTTTCTACAAGTTGCATGGGGATACTGATATAGAGTTTAACATAGGAGTTTTAGAATACCCTCTAAACTTTCCAACCATGCATGGTAGATCTATAGTGGTAATTCCTACTGTGAGTTATGTAATTCCAAAGTTAGGCATTTTTGCTGCCAAATTCACAGTTTGAAGCATGAACATGGCAGATTAGTTTCAGATGAAGTTTTCATGTTTTAATTATGGAGATCCGCGTGGAGCTCAAAATGAAATTTATGGAGGACTTCCTCAAGTTTCCAAACCATATGCCTGCTGATCGCAGCGATCACATGCTTAATCGGCAATCTGTTCAAAACACTCCAAAACAGAGATTGTGGGGAACCCCTTCCGGGATCCACACTCCAGGATACATATTGGGTGTTGCTGTGCGATGCGGCACACAACAGCATACACAAAAAGAAACATTAAACATACAAAGTCATTTATTTCACAAGATAGTGTCATTTACAACATAATGTACCATGAACGTACACGCAGCGGAATATACATAACACATACTCACTACAGGAAAACGACATATTTTTGTGGGCCAGGGGCCCACGAAAATAAGCCGTCAAAAATAAATTTAATTTCGTCGGCGGCTCACGAAAATAAGTTTATTTTCGTCGGCCAGATTTGGCCCACAAAAATAAAGTCGTGTTATTTTCGTGGGCCACATTTTGACCCACGAAAATAAATTCATGTTATTTTCGTGGGCCACATTCTAGCCCATGAAAATATTGGCTGGTCATTTTCGTGGGCCACAAGGTGGCTCATAATTTGGGCCCACGAAAATAATATTGCACTATTTTCGTGGGCCACTTCTTGGCTCATGAAAATATATAAGATTATTCACAATTTTATGCATATTGCTTAGTTCCAACCACATAAAATAACAAAATAATCAAACACACAAAACACATGACACGTCATAACAAATGCAACAAACTCAATTATCCATTACATCGTCCAAAACAAATAGTCCATTACATTGTCGACACATGTGATATTATTCATACAATGTTTTTGTCAAAGCAAATCATATCACATGGTCACATTGAGCTTTCCAACAAACTAACAAATTGCTCCGACACCATTTTGCTCGCCGTTTCGTCGTTTTCCTGTATGAAGCCAAAGTGAAGTACATGACTAATAGAGTGAAATAAAGAGCAACAATATATTTGATTCTATGGCTTCTTATACACGAGCTCCGTTTAAAACTTAGATTTATAATATATGATGCAGATGAAAACGCAAAACTTAACTAATTGCTACCACCGGGAGCGAAGAATTAATCGACAAAGTCGTCCCTCCACCCTGTCCCCCTGAAGAAGATGCTCGCGAATTTATAACAGGAGGACTATGAAAGTTTTGTGCCCTTGAGGATGATCCCTAGATAAACAATAATACATGTTACAAGTATACTAACAGTTCATAAAAATGAAGGAGAACATAACGGTAATATGTACCTGTGTTCCAACGGGAAAAGGCTGTGGAGGCACCGGTAGCGGTGAAGACATAGGTAGCTACGGAGGCTGCGGTAGCGGTGGCATAGCAGCAGGCAGCCCAAGTTGAGAAAAGTATCACTAAAATCATTTTGAAATATTTAGCTTCATTCTACTATAAATATGCATGCATCTATTGTTTAATATAAATATTTGAACTCTTATATTAATGTACCTGCATCGATTGTTGCCACGCTGCAAGATTCGAGAAGTAGTCATTTTGTGCTTTTATAAACTCTTCTTGTCGTTTCATGCGGTCTTCTTGTAGCATCAAGTGGTCTCTTAATGCAGTCTGCTCCTCCTCCATTTGTTTTAACCTGGACTCATTTCCTGTATGAGTACATCGAGAACTCTATCCGCTCTGTGTTGACCATGACCGCGAGAGAACCACGTCGGTGTTCATTACACCGTTGAACAACGAATACCTGCAATAGTGATATGTCATAACTATAAGGTGACACTTGGAAAAATTGAAGTATGTGAATATATAAATATGAGAGTAGTAAGTTCACCTCCCGTGACGCTTTCCTCCACTAGATTCATATAAAGCAACTATGTGACGTCTTCCTTTCTCCAATTGTAATCATCTCCATGACGTCGAACCATCTCTTCACCATATTTCTCCTACATCAAAAGTAACAACAAAGCTACTATACAACAATTATATTGATTAATAATTACTTTTACTTATATGTCATACAAAGTTCTGAGTGGCCGTTGGAGTGCACAATTGACTGTCATCTATGCCCCTATGCCCTCTTATATAAGTATCAATGAAAGAGGGTTCCTCACCACTTTGAGCAGCCTATATAGACATGTTACAAATATAATTACGCAAAAGCTTATATTATAAGACTAAATTCTAAATCTACTAAACTTACCATCCGTTTTGAGAGGCGAATATGACCATCTCCACCGTAACGATGGAGAACTTCACCACCGGACTCACGATTGATTCTCATGGAGTTAGATTTTTCTCGATACTCACTCGATGCCCAATAAGTACATAATGAATAATAAGCATCAGCACACTTAACCATCCAAGGAATCATTACCTGACAGTATTGATCGTCCCCTAGATAAATTTTTGAAGCTCCCAGTTTTTTGTTCATCATCTGTCCGAGCTTCTCCTTGTAGTACAGGCACACAATTGTGACCCGAGCATTAGACATCATATCATTCACAACTTTACGTGCAGCTTTGTGAAAGACTTTGTGTGTTCTAGACTCGAGAGCAGCATCACGATCATCGGGCAAACGATATTGTTCCTATAAAATTTATAGAATATGTATTACTAAAAATATAATAGACATAATTAAAGTGTAGTGTATTGAAGACGTACCCAAAAATCATGCCAGACTGCCCCTGCCACATTCTCATGCACAACATGTGGAGCAATTCTACAGTGCTCCCAATGTATTGCAGGTTTCTCTTCACCTTTAATATTCACAAGACCTGGATAATGATGGCGACATATAGCACCCAACACTGCATTAGGCTGCCTAAGATGTTGTCGTCCATCCCAATCCAGATCATCCCATTGCCTACAAGTTAATTTAACAACATATATTATTCATCGAAAACATTGTATCTATAATTCAATACTGAGTTTTATATTTACTTACCAGTCACCGACAGGGGTGATCCGTAATCTCTGTTGTGGAGGCACAGCCAACGGGAGAGTGTTTGAAGACCGATACCTGAATGATTGCGGCAACTCTCCCGTATCGGTGTCATCCCCCTCGTCCTCATCGACTTCCTCCTCGGCTTCCTCATCAACAAAGGCCCTTACCTCTTGTTGTTGTTCCTGCCCTGCAGAAAGCTCATCCCCTTGATCCTCTTGACACTCCTGCTGGATCTCCTGCTCCACCTGAAATTAGATAAATTAGGTTTCGTGATATGATACATGGGTAAATATAATACAATTATAAGCTAATGAACCTGCTCATTAGCTTGTTCCATGCATCCTCTAAATGCCTCTCATCTACTATTATTTGAGGCACTGCCTTGAAAAAGAGAGTCTTGACTATGTGAAGAGCTAGCAGACCGGCTCCCACTCTTGCTTGAGGAGCCAAAGAGACCCTTAGCTATATTCTTAAGACCACGTGGCATCCTGTTGAAAAAAATGGTCAGAGATAAATACTTAATGATACAAACAAAAGTAATGAAAATAAATTCAAATATAACATAAATCAATTACATGATTAAAAGTCATCATGATCCGATGTTCCTTCGGTAACATTTCGACCAACTTTCTTCTTCTGTCTCATCTTAACTTTTGTAGAGCTATGTCTCTTTCTTTTAACCACTACATCCTCTTCTACCCCATTGTCTTCAACATCACCAACTAATGTATCAAGACCTAAACCATTATCTATTTTAAAAGATGGTAGAATATCATCCTCTTGGTACACTTCTTTTTGTTCTTCTTCATAACCAGCATCACCAGGGGCATATAACCGTTCTCGTGGATTCACTTTATACACGACCTACCAAGTACTCAACTTTGGACAAGGATATGGTAGGTAGTAAACCAACTCAACTTGATGAGCAAGAACATAATTATCGCATCCACGAAGTCTATTTTCATGTTTTACCTCTACTATACCAAATTCATCCTGTTGTGTTCCCCTAGTTTCGTGTGCCTCCCGAGAAGCCGACGACAAGAATCTTGTTTCGTGTGCCTCCC
Organism: Neostapfia colusana; assembly: GCA_030760725.1. Taxonomy (NCBI): domain Eukaryota; kingdom Viridiplantae; phylum Streptophyta; class Magnoliopsida; order Poales; family Poaceae; genus Neostapfia; species Neostapfia colusana. The sequence continues at coordinate 33,662,552 of JASWHV010000007.1, forward strand.
GAAAACCCACGACTTTAGTGGCCCATATTTTCATGCGCCCCAATCTGGCTCATGAAAATAGAGGTGTCTGTCCGAGCAACAAACCCTAGGTGACCTTTATTTTCATGTGCCATACAGAAACCCCCGAAAGTACAATTTATTGTCGTGTGCCTGCACAATAACCTATGAAATTAAATTTATTTTCATATGCTTATGCTGTAACCCACGAAAATAGCTTCTATTTTTATGTGCTACAAGCCAGCTCATGAAATTAAATTTATTTTCGTGAGGGCCCACGAAAATAGTTGTAGCCGATGAAAATATTACGTTTTCCTGTAGTGACTCTCGGTGCTAACTATGCAAAAGAGAAGACGTCAAGCCCGCGGATGCTTCTTACTAGCTTCAACCAAGATGAGTGCAGCGGCAGGGTTTTCGGTGAGTCTACGATGACCCACCGAACAACCATCTTCATAGGAAATTTTATAACCTGCAAAACACTAATAATGCAACCATGAGCACGATGGCTCAGCAAGACTTAACCGACACTCCTAAACATGAAAATATACATGCAGGGATCAATAATATAGGAAAAAGATGTTGCAATAAAGACACGCCTACATGTTAATCATTACTTTCAGTTTTATAGCAGCAGATTAATATGCCTTAGGAAGACCTCACATCAGAAGTCCACAATCAAACAAGAAACACTTTCCTCCGATGTGGTTATGCCCAAAGTGGAAGATAAACTTAGTGAGCTCTACAACTATAGCATACATGGTTTGCAATACAATGAACTTAAGAACTTCACAACAGCAATGATTCATCTCACATCGTCTAGAAGTAATTACTACGTCCCAACTCAGTGAACAAGTGGTACTCATATAACCGCGAGGGACGGTGATTCGAATCAGGACACACCCGGAACACACGACACATACACGCGCCTCGAAAGACTCACACAAGAGCTCTCTCTTACGTTGTATGCAGCAACCTTTCACCCATCACTCCAATGCTGAACCAGTTCTGCCGACCCATCAGAAGAGCCACTACCTGGAACACGTCGAAGTTGCTCTGCTAGTGGGTTTACACCTCTGATACCAACCCCCAAAGGACGGCCGTATAAGTTTGGACATGAGAGTACCCGAGTTACATCGGTTTCATGGACCCCATAATTCAAGTATGCATCTGGTACTGTTCAAACTTGCTCAACAGGGCGGCATACACATCGGTCCTTAACCGACACAAACAGAGCTATGGCAACACAGGCCCAACGTCCTGCTGCTCCTACTCTGTGCTCGGTGTCATTTTCCATTCCAGGAATTTCATTCTCTAGAATCATACCCCGTTGAACCAATTTCCTAACCTCGCGGGTAGCTTCCAACTACCCGACTTGTACCGGATCCTATACAAGTTAAGCCTAGCAGAAAACTACACGAAGGTAACCTGTTCTACCCTTTAACTCCAATGGTTTGTGGGTCATGCGTTTGGAGTATCAATCACCCTAGACCTAATGCACAATACATACTAGACACAAGAAAGTGATACAAAGTAAAACATAACTAAAAGCTGTTAAATGCAAACCAGGGCTTGCCTTATGTTGCTGCAGGTTTGATTCTAAATTTAAGTCAGTAGCTTGGCGACGATTTAATCCTCAACTTGCTGCTCTGAGTTGTGTTCTTTGTCGAACTCCTTCGTCGTGTTTCCTACCAATATGAATATGCACGAATTTATATTGCAAGGAATTTTGGATTATTTTGGATCAGTGGAGGTTTTTGGACTAAAATCCAAAGAGTTATATATAATGGACATAAGATATATATTGGAAAGAACCAGCAGAAAACTGGAGAAGATGATCCCTACTTTCTCTGAAATTTTTACAGTGGTCCATATATCATACAGAGGTATGGCTTGCAAAATTTCAGACAAAGTTGATGTAAAATGTGGCCTAAGGAATTTTCTTAGCTATTTGTCTTCTCTGAATTCCTATGGCAATTCTAGGATATTGGCATGCTCCAAATTTGGTTTTTCAGAAGCTTGGGAGTCTTATGAGTCTATAGGACTTGGTTTCACTATTTTTGGAGCTTCCTACACAGAGATATGGAATTTACAAGATTGGGCTAAAAGCTGGAAAATTAATTCTGTTATTTTTCCTAATTTTCAGAGACATACAAGATTGAATCATCATTTGGCCTAGCAATTTAGATCCAATGCCTCTGAAAATTTTTCTGGAGTTCAAATATATTTGGAAGAATTTTCTGCCCAAAATTGGGAATTTTCCAATAAACAGAACTCCTGTAATTAATTCCCTAAGATTTTATTTAATTGAATTACTGAGCCAAATCCAGGGATTTTCATAACAATTGGGATGCACCCCTAGATAGTACTCACTGAGAGGAATTTATTGAAATTTTTTTGATAATTTTTGAGCCTCATACTAAAAGTTATGAGCATTTGAAGTTGGAGAAAAATCTGAACCGAAATTGAGAAAAATTCAAACTGCTGCCGGTGGGACCCATCCCTTTTCTTCAACCTCGCGCCACCAGAGGCTCTGGTGGCAGTGCAGCGGTGGGCACCGGTGAGGTCCATCGGACGGAGGGTTTCAGTCGCCCATAGGGCCCAGCGCCTCTCCCTTTTGGACCATGGGAAATTCATCCAAGGGGTCGGCCGAGGCCACCGGCCACCGGAAAGGCGTCGGCGACGAGCGGCAGCGGAGGCTCGACTTCAGCAGTGTTGAACTCATGCTAGAATGGCTCAAACGCTTCGGTTCTTCTTTCTAGAGAACCGTGGTGGCATCCTCATCACCATCATGAGCTCAAATCAGCTCAAAAGTGGCTGCAGATAGGAGCTCATCGGCGACCGAGGGCCAAAAACGGCGGCGGCTCGGATTTTTCGAAGAACAGCGCCTACACTTGATGATTTTCGATGCTTTTTGATCCTAGAGGAGCGTGGGAATGTCTATAACATGTTAGTAGCTTGGCACAAGCAATGATGGAGTGATTACTATGAATTTTGAAGGTCTGTGCGGCTCGGTTCTACGAACACCAAAGCACACAACGGGAAAATTCTCCACCGGTCGTACAAGAGAGAAGGGAAGATTGGCACGGTTGTGTTTAGCACCTAGGGCAGATCTTTTTCGTGTAGACTGTAGGCCACGAGGGAGCTTCTAGCGCTCGGGTGTCGGGGAACCAAGAACGTCAGAGCATGTGCATTTTCTTCGGGCAGTGCGAGGGGAACTGTGGAGAGCGAGGGAGGAGAACCGATTCACGTGGGTAGGGACGTGTTGATCACTTCAGCCGACGTTTCTACAGCTTAGCACGAGGTGGTGTGCGGTGGCTTATTCGCTCGGGCAAGGGAGCAGGAGGTGGCGGCTCCCGGTGAAACAGAGTCGGTTGAAGCCTCCTCTGTATGACATGTGGGGTCCACTTCTCCCCCTTATCCCCCAATTCGGTTTAAAATAGCACACGAGCTCCAAATTTGATCAAACTTGGAGGATAGGCCAAAATAACTGTGAGGAACACAATGGTGCACTCGAATTTGAATTTCGGTGATGTTGGATTTTGAAACCGAGATTTAAATTCCAATTTGAATTTTCTCCTGTTTTAATTCCAACAATTAGGAAATCCTTTCCAAATGCTCTGAAAATTTGCCGGGCTATTATTGTATGTGTGGAAAACCAAATTGCAGATTTAGATATTCATGTTCGGAAGTTTTTTGCAAGTTTAACATAGACTTGGAGCTCACACCTTTATATTCAAAAGTTTAAATTCACTCTCATTTTCTCGGTGTGATTTGCAGCTCCACTTCCTAGAATTTTGGGATTTCACATCCCTCACCCCTTAAAAAATCTTGTCCCGTCGACCAAAAGAAGAGATAAAGCGGTAGAGAAGGAGTTACGGTATATGAGCGGACAGCAAGTCCAGATAGTTCGAACTGAGGTACTCTTAACTCTCCCATGTTGCTTCTTCCGTGGTATGATTGCTCCATAACACCTTATAAAATAGGAGTGCCCGATTTCTTGTTGACCGAGACTTTTCATCGATAATCCGAATTGGATGCTCGGTATAAGAGAGATTCGGTTGCAATGTCTTGAGATCTTTAGTGCATACAGCAATGGGGTTCTTGAGACATTTCCGAAGTTGGGACACGTGAAATATGTCATGCACCCAGCGAGGTTTATCGGTAGCTCAAGCTGGTAGGCTACGGGTCCACATTTTTCTGTGATAGAAAATGGACGAATAAACCGGGGAGCGAGCTTTCCTTTTACACTGAATCGGTGAACTCCCTTCATTGGAGATACACGGAGATATACGTACTCTCCAACATTGAAGTTCAACGGTCGACGTCGCTGGTCTGCATAACTCTTCTGTCGAGATTGAGCAGCCTTTAAATTTGCTTGTATGACCCGAACTCGTTCTTCGGCATCATTGACAAGGTCAATCCTGAATGTTACCCTTTCAACGGATTCGCACCAATTCAGTGGTCTGCGACATCTCCGGCCGTAGAGAGCATCATATGGTGCCATATTGATACTCGTCTGATAGCTGTTGTTGTACGAGAATTCCGCCAACGGCAAATAAGCATCCCAATTCTTACAATGGTGGATGGCACACGCTCTCAACATATCTTCCAAGACATGATTCACCCTCTCGGTTCGTCCATCGGTTTGAGGGTGATATACAGAGCTTCTAAGCAATTTTGTTCCCAAAGATGCGTGCAGCTGTTCCCAGAAACGAGAAACAAATAGTGCACCTTGATCTGAAACTATTGTTCCTGGGACTCCATGCTGGCATAAGATCCGTTCAATGTATAACCCCGCATATTTGTTGGCACTGAATTCCACATTTACCGGTATGAAGTGTGCTGACTTGGTTAAACGGTCAACGATTACCCAAACCGAATCATGCTTCCGAGATGTGAGTGGCAGTACGACAATGAAATCCATACTCACATTTTCCCACTTCCATGCCGGGACATGGAGGGGCTGTAACAAACCAGGTTTCCTCATGTGATCGGCTTTTACCCTCCGACACGTATCGCACTTGGATACGTATTTAGCTATTTCCCGCTTCATCCATGTCCACCAAAACTTGTTTCTCAAATCTTGGTACATCTTGTTGCTGCCTGGATGAATGGAAAATTTTGATAAATGTGCTTCGTCTAATATTTTCTTACGAAGCTTCATGTCCCGTGGTACGACTATATGGTTCTTGAACCATAACGTACCGTTCTCGTCTTTCTGGAAGCACTTTACCTCTCCTTTGTCTATTCTCTTCCGGATATGTGTCATGCCCTTATCTCTCTTTTGAGCCTCTATAATTTCATCTCAAATTGTAGGAATGAGGGCAAGATTAAACAATGACACATAAGGAACCAAGCGCAGGCTTGGTTCTTCCTCTTCTATTGCAGCCATGATTAGGTTATGAACATATGATTTTCGACTAAGTGCGTCGGCAACCACATTCGCTTTTCCAGGATGGTAATGTATCTCTATATCATAGTCTTTAATTAACTCTAACCATCTTCTCTGCCTCATATTTAACTCCTTTTGTGTGAAGATATATTTCAAACTTTTGTGGTCGGTGTAGAGGTGAACTAAGTTTCCAAATAAATAGTGCCTCAACAATTTTAGAGCAAGGACCACAGCAGCTAGCTCGAGGTCATGTGTTGGATAATTCTGCTCATAATTCGGCAGCTGCCGGAATGCATACGCGACCACTCACCCTTCTTGCATAAGCATGCAGCCAAGGCCGATGCCGGATGCATCGCAATAAACATCAAAAGCCTTAGTTGTATCGGGCTGCACCAACACTGGGGCTGTTGTGAGGTGCTTTACCAATGCTTTGAACGCCTCCTCACATGCTTCACTCCACACATATTTCTTGCCTTTCTTCAGAAGTTCCGTCATCTGTTTAGAAACTTTGGAGAAATTTGGAATGAATCTCCGGTAGTAACCCGCTAAACCGAGAAAACTACAGACTTCATGGACTGATTTTGGTGAACCCTAATTCAGTACTTGGACAATTTTGCTTGGATCAACCGCAATGCTCTCTGCAGAGATAATGTGCCCAAGAAATGGCACTTGGTTGATCCAAAACTCACATTTGCTGAATTTTGCATATAGCTTGTGATCCCGTAGGCATTGGAGCACAATATACAAATGCTCGGCGTGTTCTTCCTCTGACTTAGAATATACCAAGATATCGTCAATGGAGACCACGACGAACTTGTCCAGCTCCAGCATGAAGACTGAATTTATAAAGTACATAAAATGAGCCGGAGCATTGGTGAGTACGAATGACATGACGAGATACTCATATAACCCGTATCTCGTCGAGAATGCCGCCTTGGGTATGTCTTCTGCCCGGATTTTTATCTGATGATATCCGGACCGAAGATCCATCTTCGAGAAAACCTTAGCAACTACTAGTTGATCGAAAAGCATATCGATACGTGGTAGTGGATACTTGTTCTTGATAGTTATGGCATTGAGCGGACGATAGTCCACACATAGCCTCAGAGTCTCATCTTTTTCTTGACGAACAGCGCGGAACATCCCCACGGGGATGAACTGGGTCGAATGAAGCCTTTGCTTAACAAATCAATCAGCTGCTCCTTCAGCTCCGCGAGTTCCTTCGGTGCCATTTTATACGGCCCCCGAGAGATGGTTGTGGTTCCTGCTGCTAGTTCAATTTTGAACTCCACTTCACGTTCGGGCGGCATGCCCAGTAGATCCTTGGGAAACACGTCCGGATATTCCCGGACCACTGGAATGTCCTCCAGATTCTTAGCTTCAACGGTGTGTACAGCAGTAACTTCTGGTGCAACATTTTTCAGATTCAACGTGTGTTGCCCATGCTTCTTTGAATTCAGTTGCACTGTTCGTCAACTAATATCAAATATAGCTTGGTGATGTGTCAACCAGGCCGTTCCCAAGATTATGTCAATCCGCAAGCCTTCCAGGATGATAAGAGTAGTAGGATATTTCCGCCCATCCAAACATATAGGCGCTCGAGCAATGATTCTGCCCGCTGTCCTACTACCTCCCGGTGAATTAATCTGATAAGATGTGGCCAAGGTGGTTGATGGTATTTGGTGCTTAACCACATAATCTTTGCTGATAAAATCATGTGTGGCACCCGAGTCGAACAACATGAACGTGGGCTGATCACGTAGGCTGAACATACCCGCAAACACGGGTTCTCCCACGGGAACATCTTCAACTGCCATATAGTTTACATTTCCCACTTTCAGTGCTGTCCTCCTTGGCTGACCGTGGAATTTCTTTGCAGCTTGAGATGACAATATATGACTTCTGATTTGCTGGGTCACTTGACCCTCCTGAGGAATATGCTCTACATCGCTACAAGTACCGTACGATGTGAGCTCAGGATCTTCACAATATGGAAGTGGTTGATATTCTTGTGCACCTTGCTGAAGTGGGGGTGCACAAATACTCATTTGCTGCTGTTGCAGCAGTGGCTGAACATCCATGGTTGAATATGGAGAGAATTGGATCTGAGGTGGTCCATCAAAGGACTGAATTTCCAACCCGGATGGTAACCAATATATCACTGGTTGTTTCTGAGGATAAGCATCCATACTTGCTGGTGATAAGTTTTGCTTCCTATTACTTTCCCTATACTAGAGTTCAGCTATTTCTTGAATCATAGCGGCATTGACTAACTCACTATAATTCCCTTTATTGCATAGTGCCACTTTCGCCCGAAGCTCTTCGTTGAGGCCTCGGAAAAAGTAATGGCACTTCATCATCTCCTTATCCACATAAGCGGATGCATATTGTACTAAATGGTTAAATTCCGTAAAGTACTCCATAACACTCATCCCTTATTGCTTGAGTTCATAGAACTCTTCAACTCTAGTTTGGACGATGCCCTCACAGTTATGACGTGCATGGAAAGCATCACGAAACTCCGTCCATGTCAGACGATGGCCTTCAGCGATCTTAGCAAGATATTCAGACCACCAAGCCCCAGCGGATCCATGAAGTTGCTGAGCGGAAAATAAAGCCTTCTCATATTCTTCACACTAGAGCTTTCTCAATTTAGATTCAGTCACCCGGAGCCAATGATCTGCCTCCAAGGCTTCTTTAGCTTCCGAGAATACCGGTGGCTGTCTTGCTAGGAAATCCATATAAGTATTCGGTGTGGGATTACTCTGTAAGGTGTCCTGTTGGATGCCTTGCTGCACCAACATCTCAAGAGACTCAGTTATTCATCCCAACACCTCCGCCAGACCGGTTGATGATGGCGGTGATAGTCGCTGCGACGAATCATTTCCATTCCGGCTGGAATCACCAACCTCATACCCAGAATGAGTACGATCCATACTGCAAGAGCGAGCAATTTACGGTTAATATCCAAGAGTGTACTCAACTTTAACTCAAAATTATTAACCGCAAAAGCATAACAGTGCAGCGTACATGAAGGAAACAAGGTTTTTGACAATTCTGAAAAATAACCAATGATTGTTCAAGTTTGTCAAACACTTAAATAAAAAGCAAGGAATGATGAAATATAACTACTGAATATGTCATGGAACTTAGAGATGTATAAAAACCTTCATGTCCACAACAAGTCCTAAGTTACATGAGTAATGAGCAATGCTCTGTTCAGAACGACCATTTGGCCTAATTCCCAGAATTTTATTATGAAAACGGCAGTTTCATGTCTCAAGTTGAATATCAAAGTTATATATAACTTCAATATCATTCAAACAAGTATTTATTTGCTTTCGTATCAGTTCTGGATCAGGAGTTATGATAATTCAAAATTGACAGAAATCTGGTACAATTTTGACAGTATCTCCTCTGAAAGTGTGTTTTGTCCGCAAGATTTCATAAAGGTCAACATCAAATCTGTAGAAACTTGGAACTACAAAGCCGTAGAAAATATCACAATCTTCCCAACGGTGTATTACATGACCCTTAGAAATTTTACTACAACAAGTTATGGTTGATATAAAGAAAATTCCAGAGAGCATTTTTGGGCTGCTCTGTTTTTAGACAGTTTACACTCATCTGAGGTTTTCATCCATTTGGAGGGAGAATCTGTTCTGGAGTTCTTCAGAAAAGTTGTAGAAGACTTCAAAACTTTTCCATAAATGTATCCCTCACCTCTATTGGTTCAACCCATCAAAAGTTATGTCAAATTCAGCAAAAGTTCTGCCAAAAACAGGGGAGATTGTTTCTATGTCTTTTAGAATGAATCTATACCCCCAATCGACTCTTAGTTCAATATAGGGGTTCATTAACCCCTAATTGAATCCTAGACTCCAACTTTACTCTTTTCTTTGAAAGATTTATTTTTCATGAATTTGAAAACATATCACGGTACTACGTTTCCTCACCAAATAAAAATCCTAAACCGCTTTACACCGGCATATACGTCTCAAGTGGTGGCACTAAAACGATCATTCACACACGTATTCTAAACAAAATGTTCTACTTTTGGTTAAGGTACCTGCAGAAAAACAATTCATAATGAATCACACAGGAGGTTTTCATTACAGGCTGGTCCATATCATAGTAAAAACATACGCCCCGTATCATTGTCATACGGGTCGTCCTTGAGTCAAGCCACGTCTCAAGGTGCATGGTCGCGTTTTCACACCACACAACGGGGAACCCAAGTAGAGCGCGAACGGGTCGTCATGGTTGGGAATTTTATCAACCCAACGGATACCATCTACTACGCTGCAGGGCACGCTGATGGCAAGCGCTGCGTATGTCCTCCTAGGCTATTTCCAGAAGAACACACTATTCCGTTACCGACCACACGATGGGGTTTCCACTTTCTTGCCTAGTGCACGCCAGGGACCAGCGTTTCATATGAACTCAGGAACATGAAGAGTTAAAGAGTTTCATATTGACGTCTCACACCAAGCTGTGAGACCTATACCCTAAACCACTTTCCGCGTCAGGGGAGCTAACCGAAATTGATCCGCTTTCGGTGGCGTTCCTTACCATTCTTACCTCCACGTAGGTGCGTTATTACAGAACTGAAATACTGAGTTTTAACACAAGTTAGCTTGCCACCTTAAATAATTATGCTACTAATAGTACTTATGTGGGCATACTGTAAAATTCCCAAAAGTGGTAGCAAGCAAATTCAGCTCATGTACACTTATGAAAAATGAGAGGAATTAAAAACTTTGAATTATAATGGTGTATGTTCAAAGTGAGGATTCAAACTTCCCAAAAACTTCCAAACATGGAGATCTAAATTCATAACTTGGATCTTCATAATCTAAATATTCACCCTTCCAAATTTCAGCTCATTTGGAGGAGTTTTAGTATTTGTTTGGAATTAAAAGGAGAAGCCCTCTAATCTGAATTTCAAATTCAGTTTCAAAAATTCAATTTCCTCAAATTGCAATTTTAGGTCCCCCAAGGTGTTCTCCATATTTGAATTAGCAGCCATGCCAAAAATGAAAAATTTTGCAGTAGGTTTGCTATTTAAGTCTAGGGTGACACCAAAAACCCTTCAAAATTTAAATTTGAAATTTGAACTTGAACCAAACTTGATCAAATGCAGCATGAATGTCAAAATTTGGATTCTCCATATTTAATTTGGCTTCCCTGCAAATATCTAGAATTTTGGACAAAAGTGGGTAGCAGAAATAAAAGAGCAGAAATATTAAGAGGGGAGAAGAGAGGATGACATGTGGGGCCAGCTGATCAGTGTCCACCGAGCCGAAGTCGGTTGTTCCCGGTTCCCTCCGCAGCCGCCACGGCGATGCCGAGCACCACGGCGACGGCTTGGCTTGGCGCTGAAGTCACCGAACCGCTGGCGCGGCCGCAGCTAAGCCGAGAAGCACAGCTGTTCGTGCGTATCCGCTCCTTCAGAGAAGAAAACGCACACGCTTCCTCTGTTTCTCTCCTGAACGCAAACTCACCATTTCCTCTGCTCTCACTGCGCTTGCCCAGGTATTCTTCGGTCGAACGAGGTCGCCGGCAGTGCGGGGTGCCACTGTCCGGGATAGGGGCAGCTGCGGTTCCCCTCCAGCTGCGATTGGCGACCGGTTGCTCCGAGCTACCGAAAGAACTGCCGCCCGTCTACTCTGGAATCCATCGCCAAGGTGAAACCATAGCCTAATTACTTTTGGCCGATGCTTCTACACGACCTAGCGCAGCTCCTCGACGAAGAACTGTCGGAAACCGTAGAGAAATGAAGCTGCAAGCTGAGATTTTCCGTCCGCCAACGCACAACCCTAGCTGCACCATCGAGCTACACCTTGCACGAGTCTTCACCCATCTTTGTATGCAAAAACGTGCTCCTCACATCACCCTGGTGCTTGTGGTGCTCTCCCCAACCGGAATACTCGCCTGTCATGCGAGAACGACGGCGCCGGGGTGGAGGTTGCCGCTGCCGCCGTCGGGGAGGTATTCCCAGTCAGTTAGCGCCGCCACTGAGCTTACTAGCGAGTTCCTCATTGGGTTTTGGGCACAGGCGGCGAGATTTAGGCTGTCTAGGGCACTGGGTAACTGTTCCGGCGAGGTACCTGTGAGACCTATGTGTGCTGAATACATTGGCTTTGATGATAAAAGTTTTGAATACTACCAAAACACCTTTTTAACAACGTCCGACTCTAGGTCCGAGCTTCTGCAAGGTCCGACGATAGGTCTGACTTGTTTTGGGTAGCTCCGGCAAGGTCCGACGTAAGGTCCGACTTGCTTTGTCTATGTCTGACTTATTTTGGCTAGGTCCGACTTGTTTATGCTAGCTCCGGTGCTAGGTCTGACTAGCTTTGGTAAGGTTCGGAGCTTGATTGCAATGGTTCTGCCTTTAACTTGCAATGTTACGAACTTACTTTACTCTTATGGAAAGTTTGCTTAGTATCATTTTACTTAGTTTTTGGTGTGTTTTGGTGGTTATGGCTGATATCATTTTGCTATGGTTTACAACATGCTTATGTGAGGCGCTCACGTAAGATGTTGTATTTTGGGAACTAACGAGAGTCAAGTCGAGGACATGTGCTCGGAAGTATTGGTTGTTTATTCATGTGCAGGTGTTGCTTGAGTTTAAGACATGGCTGGTGACGGGATCCATTGAACTAGTCTTAGGGAGAAGATGAGGTTCAACAACCAAGTTCGGGAGGAATTGTGGTTGAGTTGATCGGGAGGTTGCGCAGTATGTTTAAATCAAGAACAATGCTTATGAAGGTATCTTGGACGTCGTTGGAAGATGTTTGCACATGTGCAAGGAGTGCATGTACGTGGCAACATGGTTCCAAGGCGTGGTGAAGAGATATGGAAGTGGAGATATGGTTGAAAAGGTTCAACCGGCTGGATTTTGCGCTCAGGCTGCGGCTGAGGCGGTTATGGTTTGTTTATGGAAAGTTTCGAGTTGGTTATAACAGGATTTCGTGTTAGGCATGAAGTAGAGTTGTTTTAGGAATGTTTGTGACGTTCCTAAGGTGTTTGGAAGTCTTAAGATTGCTTCTATCTGCGTATAGAAGAGTCTTGAGCAGTATTGGAAAGTTACAGTTTGAATCCAAGTAGGAGTAGGAGTCCTAGTTTGAATAGGATTGGCCATAGAGCTGGTTATATAAGCAAGGGAGGTCAGATCTTGTGGTGCACGACTTTGGGGCTGTTTCTCTTGTGTATTGATAAATAAAATTCGTATTCTAAAGGAACTTTTGTGCCTTGTTCGTCTGACTTGTTTCAGACAAGTTTTTCTCGTCGAGTTTCTGTTCAGCACTACCTTGCTTCGGTGGTTTTATCATAACTCGAGTTTTACAGATCCAATTGATGTGATTCTTTTTGGGTTGTCTTCACAACTTGATTATCTATCATCTGTGAAACGGTCATTGAATTTTTGGTTTATGATCTACACGAGTTTCTTCTCAGTATTCCAGAACTGTTTTTCTCGCGTAGGACAGATTGAGCTTTGTTCGATCTTTCGATCGTAACTTGAGTTTCTCTCAATGGATTTTCATGATTCTTGTTGTGACATCTTGTTGACTTGATTATCTACAATATATACTAGTTTTGTCACAGTTGAACACGTTTAGATTAGTCTCTCACACGTTTTCTTTAACAGATTGGTTTTCTGCTGAGGGGTGTTTTGTTGCTTCCGATGAAAAGTTTTTATCTACCATTCACGCCCCTCTGGTAGCTTTACACGTGTACATTGATCCTACAATTGGTATCAGAGCCAGGTTGCCCTAATCTTTGTGATTTGCACGTGTTTTGACTAATCATCATGGAGAAATACTCCGCCAAACCTTGTGTGTTTAGTGGTATTTATTTTCAGGTTTGGAAGGTACGCATGGAAGCTTTCATCCAGGTGCAAGGCTTTGCAATATGGAAAAAGGTGTACAAGCCTTACGATGTGCCTTCAAACGATCAAGTCACGGCTACAAACATGAGAGATGTCAACAACAACAACAAGGCTCGGAACTTGATCATACAAGGACTAACTCAGATCGACTTCGACCGTGTTGCACACCTCCGATCGGCGTACGATGTGTGGAGAGCACTTTGTGACTACCACGAAGGATCCAACACGATAAAGGAGGTAAGACAGGATACGTTCAAGAAAGAATACAAGCGCTTTGAGATGCAACGCGTTGAGTCCATTGATGACCTCTTTGCCCGCTTTAATAAAATCCTCAGCAACTTGCATAGCGTCAATGTTAATTTTTCAGATGTTGAAAATGCTAGGCAATTACTAAGTGCATTAGACATGTCAATTTGGGAGATGAAAGTAACATCCATACGTGAATCCACTGTCATGAGTACTCTTACATTAGATGTGCTTTATTCTAAGCTAAAAACTCATGAAATTGACAATATATCACGTAAGAACCCAAATAAGACTATTGCATTTGTCTCACAACGTGATATGCCTAGCTCCGGCCAATCATCTAGCAATACACTTGCTTTGCTGTCCTCACTAACCTTGGAACAGATTTAGGAGTTTCCAGAGGAGGAGCTAGTACTTCTTTCTACTAGGTTCTCAAAAGCATTGCAAAATGTGAGAACTAGAAGTAGAGAAAGCTCCGGACCTCAACGATGCTTTGAATGTGGTAAGACAGGACATTTTCGTACAGATTGCCCTAACCTTTCAGGTCCTTTTAACCGTGATGAAAAGTAGAATAAAGTCAAGTCCTCTTTTGGCAACACCAACAAGAAAAAGAAGGGTTTTATAGGACACAAACTGATAGAAAGTTTCATCACCGCACTTCAAGAACTTGGCTCGAGTGATGTAGACATTGGAAGTGATGAAGATGATCTGGCAAACTTGTGCTTCATGGCGGGCAAATCAAAATCAAGTATGGAGGATGCAGAACACAACAGTGACAACGAAGAGGTATGTTCTACTTGCGAAGAAATGTGTGATGCTATTTCTCGTGCCACTATTATTGTTAAGAAAAAGGACAAAAAGCTTAGGGACAATGCTGTTAAAATTGAGTCACTAGAATATAAATTTAATCGTTTAAAATCCTTGATTCCTAGTGATGATTCTTGTTCCTCATGTGATTTAATATATGAACAATTGTCCTCTCTAAGAAGTGCACACACCTCACACTTGATAAACTTGAACTTGAAATCAAAAAGAACAAAAAGCTTGCTGCACTTAATGATAAAAACTTGAAAGATGCTTGTTGTTCTACAATTAATTTGCATTGTTCTACTTGCGATGATCTTGATAAGAAACTACAAGATGCTATGAAAGAAATTTCTATATTGAACAATGCTTTACGTTCTCATGAAGTTAAATATCATTCCAATTGCAAATTAAAAGGAAAAACTTCATGTGAAAATTGTCTTGATCTATCAAATAAACTTGATAAGATGCATAGGACATTAGATCGGTTTTGTAATGGGAATAAGAACCTAAACTTGCTGCTGAATTCTTCCAAGTCTTGCAATGATAAAACTGGTTTAGGTTTTGATTCACATGCTCATGCTAAGGAACATCCACCTAAAATTGTAAAATCATTAGGAAGTGGTTTGATTCAAACAGTTCCTAAACAAAAAGAAGTGGTTTTTAAATCTGCAGGAGTGTTGTCACATTCGGGTTCAAATAACCATACTGCATGCTCATCTAGACATGAAGACAAAGTTAAATTTCATTGTACCTATTGTGGTAGAGATGGTCATGTTATAGATTTTTGTTATAGACTAGCTAAATAACATAAAAAGGAAAGAATGCAAGCTAGATCTTATAACTCTCATGCAAAATTTGCTGCACATACTAAACCGAATGTCAGGAACATGCAACCTGCTGTTATGAGTCAGAAATATTCAAAGTTTACCTCCGGAGCTTCAGTTTTTGCCTCCGGACCTTCTGTTTTTGCCTCCGGAGCTACTGATTTTCGTGCTACACAAGTAACACCTCATAGGTCAGTAGTTAAGAACAAAAAATCTCAAACTTTGACTCATAAACCTGCTATTTTATCTCAGCTTTCGCATGTTATTCCTGCTGGGCATCGTGTGACTCAGTACTAGATTCCTAAATGCCTTTTAACTAACCCCAGTATTGAGTCATCGACGTATTGTGCTTCTATATAGGTTACACGCTTGAGGAAGGAGAACGTTTGGATTGTGGATTCTGGTTGCTCACGCCACATGACCGGTAACAAAGAATGGTTCTCCTCTCTCTCTTTTGTGTCACGTGTAGAGAATGTTACTTTTGCCGATAATTCTTCAACTCCTATAATTGCTAAGGGTTCGGTTAGAGTAAATGATCACTACACTTTGAAGGATGTGGCACTTGTCAAAAATTTGAAATACAACTTGCTTTCTGTTTCACAATTGCTAGATTAAAATCTGGAAATTATTTTCAATAAAAACTGCTGCAAAGTTGTAAGTTCAAATAGTGAGCTTATTTTTAACATGTCTCGATTTGGAAGAGTTTTTAAAGCTGATTTTGATATGTCTTCCTCTAAGCATATATGTGTAGTTTCAAATGATTCCAAAGATTTATATTTCTGGCATCGTAGACTTGGTCATGTAGGCTTTGATCATCTCACGTGTGTTAGTGCTCTCGATCACATACGTGGGCTGCCTAAGCTTAAAGGGGACAAAGAAATTGTGTGCTCTTCTTGTAAACATGCTAAGATGGTTGCAGGTTCACATGCTCCTCTCACAATGACCATGACAACTGAACCGGGTCAACTTTTACACCTTGACACCATAGGACCTTCACGTGTTCAATCCTTCGGAGGTAAATGGTATGTTCTTGTGATTGTTGATGACTATTCTAGGTACTCTTGGGTTTACTTTATGACATCTAAGAATGAAGCTTTTAGTCACTTTAGAACTTTATTTCTTAGATTATCAATTGATCACCCAAGATCTTTAAGAGCAATTAGAAGTGATAATGGAACCGAATTTAAAAATCAATTGTTTGATCACTTTTGTGCTGAAAATACAATAGATCATCAATTTTCTTCACCATATGTACCTCAACAAAACGGTGTTGTAGAGAGAAAGAACAAAACCTTAGTTGAGATGGCTAGGACTATGCTTGATGAATATCAAACTCCTAGGAAATTTTGGGCTGATGCAATTGCAACCGCTTGTTATGTCTCAAATCGTGTTTTCTTGCGTGCTAAGCTAGGTAAAACACCATATGAGCTCAGGTTTGGACATAGGCCTAGTGTCACACACTTTAGGGTCTTTGGTTGCAAATGCTCTGTTAAGAAACATGGTAATCTTGATAAATTTAAAGCTAGATCTGTTGATGGCTTGTTTCTTGGTTATCTATCTCATACTAGAGGCTACCGTGTGCTTTTACATGATACTAACAAAATTGTGGAGACTTGTGAGGTTTCTTTTGATGATGCTAGCCCAGGGACTAGTTCAAATATTGCAGGTCCGGATTCATATACGCAGGGGGAGAGTATTTTCGTTGAAGAAGAGGAAGAAGTGGTGCTGCTGCCCGAAAATTCAGCAGCTAATGACATTGTTCCAGCTCCTGATTTTGATTCACAGCCAGCACCGATGACCACCATTGCTGGTCCAGATCCTTCTCACGTCATAAGCTCATCTATTTGTAATGAACATAAGAAGAAGAAGCTTGTGAACTGCCCCAGGTTTTTCGACCCCAATTCTCATGCTCATTTTGCTTTTGTTGCTTCTTTTGAACCCAAAGATATATCACACACACTCACTAATGAATCTTGGATTATTGAACATGCTAGAAGAGTTAGAAAATTTTGAAAGAAATAATGTTTGGAAACTTGTACCTCCACCTCAAGGTCACACTTTAATTGGAACTAAATGGGTGTTTAAAAATAAACAAAGTGAGGAAGGGGTTGTGGTTAGGAATAAGGCTAGGTTCGTTGCTCAAGGTTTCACACAAGTTGAAGGTCTAGATTTTGATGAAACTTTTGCTCCTGTTGCTAGATTAGAAGCCATATGAATTTTGTTAGCTTTTGCTGCATCTAAAGGTTTTAAGCTATATCAAATGGATGTGAAAAGTGCTTTTCTTAATGGCTACATAGATGAGGAGGTTTATGTCAAACAACCACCTGGTTTTGAAAATCCAAATTTTCCTAATCATGTTTACAAACTGTCCAAAGCCTTGTACGGTCTCAAACAAGCCCCAAGAGCATGGTATGATAGGTTAAAAACCTTCTTACTTGAAAAGGGGTTTACCATGGGCAAGGTTGATAAAACTCTTTTTGCGCTTAAGTATGGCAATGACTCATTATTCGTTCAGGTGTATGTGGATGATATTATCTTTGGTTGTGTTTCTAATGATCTTGTGTCCAAGTTTTCAGCTATGGTGAATTCAGAATTTGAGATGAGTATGATGGGAGAACTCACGTTCTTTTTGGGTCTGCAAATCAAGCAAACCAAGGAGGGTACCTTTGTGCATCAAACAAAGTATACAAAAGATCTCCTAAGGCGCTTCAACATGGACAAAAGCAAGCCTCTTTGGACACCAATGGGAACAGCAACAACACTTGAACTTGATGAAGATTGTGATCCCGTTGATAAAAAAGAATATAGAAGCATGATCGGATCACTTTTGTATCTCACGGCATCAAGACCGTGCATACAATTCAGCGTATGTCTTTGTGCACGGTTTTAAGCCTCCCCACGTGCTTCACATCGTCAAGCCGTCAAAAGGATTCTCAGGTACTTACATGGAACTCACGAATTTGGCATTTTTGTTCCTTCTTGCTCAACCGTTACTTTGAAAGCTTTTTCCGATGCTGATTTTGGGGGTTGTAGGATTGATAGGAAAAATACTTCCGGTGCTTTTCATTTTCTTGGTAATTCACTTGTTGCCTGGTCCTCTAGAAAACAAAGTTCAGTTGCACAATCCACAGCCGAATCTGAATATGTAGCTGCTTCTAGTGCTTGCTCACAAATTCTTTGGATTGTTCAAAGACTTAAGAACTATGGGGTTGATCTAGATAGTGTTCCACTGTTTTGTGATAACACTAGTGCAATTTGCATTGCTATAAACCCCGTGCAACATTCGAGAACTAAGCACATTGACATTAGGTATCACTTTCTCCGTGATAATGTCGAAAAAGGGAACATTGTGCTTCACCATGTAGACACCGAACAACAATTGGCTGACATTTTTACAAAACCTTTGGATTTCACTCGTTTTTGTTACATTCGTAGTGAAATAGGGGTTATGCATCCTCATGGCTTAAATTGAGGGAGAATTTTGAAACTTGGGAAGTCTATGTGTGAATCTGAAATTAAAATAATATGAGCATAGTATTTCATGCATATATGACTTTGTGATTCCTTTTTCATGCTGAAAGTTCACACTACATTACTCGTGTTATACATTTTGTAGTTTTTACCATGTCTAGTAATTGGAATAATTACTTACATTAAATCCGGTCATGGTCGAACTTTCTTGCTGTTTTGAACTTGTTGCATGCTCACAAGTGCTTTTAATCATAAAGAATTAATCAAGTAATCAACTCACATGTTGAGTTTTTATGTTCAAATAAAAAAAGAGAAAAGATCAAGAGATTATGCATGCATCGCACTTCTTCTTTTGAGATGGCTTATCATTGCACTTAGATATGAACTTGAAAGGAGTTGTGTATGACTAAAACCATGTCCTTAAGCTTCTGACTGTCAAATGACATAGGCTTGGGTTGTTTGGATAGAATAAGGCTGATGTTGCATATAATCTCTTGCAAATGTCATAAGATCAAAATTTGTGCTTTAAATAAATAAAATGCAGCAACAAGTGTCATGCTTTCAGGTCTTGAAATAGTTAAGTTTGTGAGATCATGACTTGCTTAAAATGAAAATTACACTTGATCTCTAGCATGGCTTACACTACTTTATGTATCTCATTGATGTGATAGTGTAAGTTACTTGATAGTATGATTTGGATGAGCTTTGTTTTATATGTATATATTATAATGTGCTCATAACAAATTAAAATTTCTCTTTTGTACCTTGCTGAATACATTGTCAAAGGGGGAGAAATTGATCACACATTGCACACATTCACAAGTGTTTTGGCACGATTCTTCTCAGGGGGAGAATTTTTTTGTATTTTTGTTTTTCTTCTCATTTTATTTCTGATTTACAAAGGGGAGAAATTGTTTTCAAAACTTTTTCATGTGAATAAGCCAATGTTCGGATTTTAAGTGGTGTTGCCAATGCATTCATCAAGGGGGAGATTGTGAGACCTATGTGTGCTGAATACATTGGCTTTGACAATAAAAGTTTTCAATACTACCAAAACACCTTTTTAACAAGGTCCGAGTCTAGGTCCGGGCTCCTGCAAGGTCCGACGATAGGTCTGACTTGTTTTGGGTAGCTCTGGCAAGGTCCGACGTAAGGTCCGACTTGCTTTGTCTAGGTCTGACTTATTTTGGCTAGGTCCGACTTGTTTTTGCTAGCTCCGGTGCTAGGTCCGACTAGCTTTGGTAATGTTCGGAGCTTGATTGCAATGGTTCTGCTTTTAACTTGCAATGTTTCGAACTTGCTTTACTCTTATGGAAAGTTTGCTTAGTCTTATTTTACTAAGTTTTTGGTGTGTTTTGGTGGTTATGGCTGATACCATTTTGCTATGGTTTACAACATGCTTATGTGAGGTGCTCACGTAAGATGTTGTAGTTTCGGAACTAACGAGAGTCAAGTCGAGAACTTGTGCTCGGAAGTATTCGTTGTTTATTCATGTGCAGGTGTTGCTTGAGTTCAAGACATTGCTGGTGACGGGATCAATTGAACTATTCTTAGGGAGAAGATGAGGTTCAACAACCAAGTTCGGGAGGAATTGTGGTTGAGTTGATCGGGAGGTTGCGCAGTATGTTTGAATCAAGAACAATGCATATGAAGGTATCTTGGACGTCGCTGGAAGATGTTTGCACGTGTGCAAGGAGTGCATGGACGTGGCAACATGGTTCCAAGGCGTGGTGAAGAGATATGAAAGTGGAGATATGGTTGAAAAGGTTCACCCGGCTGGATTTTGCGCATAGGCTGCGGCTGAGGCGGTTATGGTTTGTTTATGGAAAGTTTCGAGTTGGTTATAATAGGATTTCGTGTTAGGCATGAAGTAGAGTTGTTTTAGGAATGTTTGGGACGTTCCTAAGGTGTTTGGAAGTCTTAAGATTGCTTCTATCTGCGTATAGAAGAGTATTGACCAGTATTGGAAAGTTACAGTTTGAATCCAAGTAGGAGTAGGAGTCCTAGTTTGAATTGGATTGGCCATAGAGCTGGTTATATAAGCAAGGGAGGCCAGAGCTCGTGGTGGACGACTTTGGGGGCTGTTCCTCTTGTGTTTTGATACATAAAATTCATATTCTAAACGAACTTTTGTGCCTTGTTCGTCCAACTTGTTTCAGACAAGTTTTTCTCATCGAGTTTCTGTTCAGCACTAACTTGCTTCGGTGGTTTATCATTACTCAAGTTTTACAGATCCAGTTGATGTGATTCTTTTTGGGTTGTCTTCACAACTTGATTATCTATCATCTGTGAAAATTTCACGGTCATTGAATTTGTGGTTTCTGATCTACACGAGTTTCTTTGCAGTATTCCAGAACTGTTTTTCTCCCGTAGAACAGATTGACCTTTTTTCGATCTTTCGATCGTAACTTGAGTTTCTCTCAACGGATTTTCATGATTCTTGTTGTGACGTCTTCTTGACTTGATTCTCTACAATGTATACTAGTTTTGTTACAGTTGAACACTTTTAGATTAGTCGCACACACGGTTTCTTTAACAGATTGGTTTTCTGCTGAGGGGTGTTTTGTTGCTTCCTCTGAAAAGTTTTTATCTACCATTCATCCCCCCTCTGGTAGCTTTACACATGTACTTTGATCCTACAGTACCCCGCCGCTCCGGCGAGGGGGCCGCCGGGGCGCGAGGAAGAAGACGATGGGGGGTCTGCCCCACCTGTCAGTAGCACGGGTTAGGCGCGGGATCAGGGTGCGGCTCAGGATCTGTTGTGGCTGTGCGGGTTAACTCCGTAGCCCCAGTGTTGCCGCAGTTCCACTGGTCTAATTTAAAACAGTGGGCCTGGTCAAAATTATTTGAAGTTTCTGTTAGGGAAATAATTCCAGAAATTAGCTGATCTTTACAAGCCCATAACTTTGGGTAGAAAGCTCCAAAATTAGTGAGACAAATTTTGTTAGAATCCTCATGAGGAGTACTTCACAGAGGAACAAATTGCTTGCTATGAAAATGCCCAGGAATTTCTGTAGAATTTTTTTAATAAATCTTTTAGGGATTTATTACAGGTGCAATTCTTTATGAAATATTCCAAAATTTGGGCAGCTAGTCCTTTTCATAGTTGCTTGTCTCCAGTAAAAATTTGGGCTTCGTTGGAGTTCATTTGCTAGGCTAAACTGCCTTCCCGAGTTCAGCATTTATTTGAAAATTCAAATTTAAACAGAAACTTTTCAGAACTCCTGTCCAACTTAAAAAATTCATATCTCTCTGTTGGTAGCTCCAAAAATGGTGAAACAATTTTTTTTAGAACCATGGCGACTTACCCTTATCAGATCTTCCACTATTAGCTATGTCAAAGCTCCTGATCTAGGCTCAAAAATTCAGAGAAGCCTTGTGCTTGTGGGAATTTTGGAGACCACAATGTGCAACAACATTTCTCCAAATTTTGCTCAGATCATCCTCAGAGAGTCTAGTATCCACTGTAAAAATCCCAAAACCAATTAAGGATCCTAAATAGCAGTAGCTATGAATAGAAGTTCAATTCTTATAAGTCCTTAACACTTACACATATATTTTGTTACATTTCATAATAGTGACCGAAGTTGAGGACGCACCGGAGCCCTTGGACGTCCTCCCACCAGAAGATGACTTCCCATTTAACTCGCAACCAGGCAAGCCCCGGTTTGCACTTAAGTACCTTTTATAAAGTTTTCATTTGTATCACTTATGTCTAGGTTGAAATGTATGCATTAGAGTTAGGGTGATTGAAACCCCACTTGCATAGCCTTTTTAAATCCTATAAAGGGTTGGGTAGTTTACAAACTCAACGAGTAGAGAATGCCATGCTAATTCAATCAGGAATTTGAATCTGAGATTTAAATTCCACTTGCTAGAATTTTGAGATTTCATAGAGATTACAAATCCAAACTTGTCCTAAGTTGGGAATTTTTACTTGTTGTCGAGTCGCACCTCTGGCACGGATATCGTTGTCACCGTGCCCGATGAAACTCGAATGCAATGCCGGTACTACACCCTCACCAAAGAAAATCTTAGCCAGTATTCTAGAATATGTCTCAAATGGTGGCACTAGAAACGGTCACTCACAAACGGTTTCTAAATGTAATGCTCTAACGTGGTCAATGTACCTGTATAAAACCACTCAATAATGAGGCACACAAATGTTTATCATTCCAGGCAGGTCCATATCATACTAAAAACATACGCTTCGTATCATTGCCATACGGGTCGTCCTTGAGTCAGGCCATGTCTCAAGGTACATGGTCGTGTTTCCACACCACACGACGGGGAACCCGAGTAGAGCGCGAACGGGTCATCACGGATGAGAATTTTATCAGCATAGTGGATACCACCTACTGCCCCATAACCGCTGAGGCATGCCGATGGCGAGCGCTGCGTATGGCCCTATCACATTTTCTTATCACATAATGGGGTATCCTGCCTTTTGCCTGAAGCACACTGGGGAGCAGCTTTTCATATGTTCACAGAACCACGAGAAGGTTTAGAGACTCATATTAACTACTGTGCCAAGCCACGGGAAACCATCCCATACCACTGCTCCTATGGCAAGCTTATCACAATTGATCCGCTTGCGGTGGCGTACTTTACCTCTTACCTGACGTCGGAGCATCGTTACATAATATAATAACAATTATGTTAGCTTTTGCACCTTAAGTATCTAATACTATAGTATACCTTATTTGGGCATAGTGACTAATCCTCACTTGACTACTAAGTTTTCAAAATAGGATCTTTTCAATAGTGTTATTCTAGTGCGACTCTGATACCAGGCTCTGGGGAGCGGGTCCACACATTCCAGGATCGCAGATGGTGGTGTTGTCCGATGTAGTACTCAACAACACAAATGAAATAATACGATAGACTACAAAGTTTTATTGATATAAACAGAGGAAGTCTTTTACAATACTTAATCTACAGCGGAAGATGATACTTATAGCTAAACTCTCAGCCTAGCTATGCAAAAGTGCAGCCGTCCTGCCCGGGGACGCTACACACTAGCAGCACACCAACGGAGATCACAACGGCGTGCAGGGCTCCCACTCAGCCGTGTACCCCGACGGAGGCATCGCCTCATCCTTGAAACCTTCTTCATACGTCTCACTTGCAACAACTTAATCTAGCAACCGTGAGCATGATGGCTCAGCAATACTTATCCGACGCACCTAAATATGAAACTCTACATGCGGGGATACTTAACATAGGAATAGATATTGCCACAATGAACTCGCCTACATGTTGATTCTTACTTTCCGGATTAATAGCGGCAGGTTAAGAGTTCATAACAGTAACTTTAGTGAGCACTTTCTATATCAATCATAGATTGCAACACAATAATAATTCAATGCATCATATTCTTCTGGCCTCTTTCAGTATTTACTACGTCACAGCGCAGTGAACAAGCGGTGCACAAATGACCACGAGGGACAGTAATTGCAATCAATAGACACCTGGATAACACGTCACATACACTCATTTTGGAATGTAGCGAATCATATTTCCCTACTCAGTAACGGGCAGAAGGTCCCCGCGCGGAGCGTGTCTGTGCCCGCCGGCTTTACACCTTGTTTCCCTCAACCCACTTGTATAAAAACAGTAGGGTATGCCTCGACACCCAGGTTAACCAATTACATTGGTTTCCTGGTTTCCATATAACCAGTATGCATCTGGTACTGTTCAAACTTGTCCAACAGGGCCGCACACAGATCGGTCATCAATCGGCACCAGCAAGGCTATGCACGTGAGACCACGTCTCACTTCATCCTATCCCACTGCTCGGTATCAAATTCATATTCTTAAATCGTTCTTGGATCAAATCCATCTCGTGTGATAACATCCTATCTCGCGAGTAGATTCAAACTACTCGACTTCTACTGGAATCCTAAGAACATTAGCATAGCATTTTCTACTTATCGAGCTATGGACCACCCAGTACTCCATAGAATTTAGGGGTCATGCAAGTGGAGTTTCAATCACCTTAACCCTAATGCACATATATCATTCTAGACATAAGTGATACAAATCAAAACTTTATAAAAACAATTAAACGCAAACCGAGGCTTTCCTGGTTGCGGGTAAGAGGGGAAGTTAGCTTCATGGGAAATGCTGTCCAATGCCTCCGGGGCATCCTCGATCTCGGTCACTATATGATATGCAACAATATATATAGATGCGTGACACTGAAACTATAAGAAGCAAGCATCTAAGTACAGTTACTGTTACTAAATGATTTTAATTGAATTTTAGATTTTTACAGTGGAGACTAGGTACTATGATGATGCTTTGGGCCAAGAATGAGAATTGTTCATGGAAGCTTGGTGGTTCTAAACCTCCAACAAGTAAATGGTTTCTTTGAATTTTCATACTAAATCTGTAGCTTTAACATAGCTAACAGTGGAAGATATGGTTAGAGGATGTCTAACTAGTTCTAGCAAAATTTGTTTCATAATTTTCTGAGCTATCTACAGAGACAAATTGATTTTACAAGTTTGGAATTAATTCTGGAATTGTTTCTGTTCAATTTTGAATTTTTAATGAACATTGAACATTGGAAGACGTTTTGACTAAGTAAATGAAGTCTAATGAACATGAAATCTTTACTGGGGATCAATTGTATTTGAATGAGTGTTCTGGCAAAAATTGGGAATTTTCCAATTAGTAGAACAGTGGTAATTAATTTCGCAAGCAATTAGCTCAAAGCAATTAATTACAAAAATACTATCGCCATGGTGGGGGTGATAGGGTTATATTATGCTTGTACGTGGATGATATACTCATTTTTCATATGAGCCTTAATGTAATTTCTAAGGTCAAGTCTTTTCTATCAAATGTTTTGACATGAAAGATCTAGGAGAAGCTAATATTATTTTGAACATTAAGCAGAATAAGGATGAGAGTGGAATTACTTTGACGCAAGCCCGCTATGTGGAGAAAATCTTAAGTCGGTTTGGCTTTATGGATAGCAAGATTTCTCCAATACATTATGATCCCAGCGTGATACTCATAAAGAATAAGCGAGAGGCAAGAGATCAACTTAAATATAATCGGTTCAATCATGTACTTAGCAAGCGCAACCCGTCCTGATAGCTCAGTTGTTGTGAGCAAACTGAGCAGGTTCATGACTTTGATACAGATCATTGGCATGCACTTGAAAGGGTTATGCGCTACTTGAGAGATATGGTGAGTTATAAAATTCACTATACTGGGAACGCACTTGAAAGGGTGATTAATACTGGATCTCTGATGTTGATGATGCCAGGGCCCGCGGACCGCATCGGGTGGTGCCGTGTGATGCGGCACCCAACAGAACACGGGTCAAGAAAACATATATTACATAAACCTTGAGGACACCGACAGTAATGAGATTGTGATTCACAATCTTGGTGTTGTGGAGAAGGACAAGATGGAATTACTCTATGATACTCGACTCCCATACAATCCTCACTCAACCAAGAACATGAAGCCCTTGTTCATTGTTCTCAACAAAGTGCTCCGTAAGACCATTGCTCCAAAGGATGGAGATGCCGGGAGTGTCCAAGGTTACTTGAGAACCTTGATGAAAGTAATCAGCAGGAGGAGAAAATTTGATATCTTCGATTACATTTGCAATGACATGGTGAACATATCATGCACACCAAACTGTTCCTGTGGCTATGCACCATACTTGATGTTCATGATTGAAAAATTCATAGGAACTGAGTTTGTGAAGGATGTGGAGCACACTGCTCTAAGGCCTCAGAAGCCTCCTCAAGCCTCTCTCCCAGCTGCTCCCTCACCTGGCTCACCTGAAAAACATCCAGAGAGAGCTCAAGAAGATGCAAGGCCTTCATCCAAGACTAGGGACACTCCTCACAAAGGGTCCCCTAGTGTGATTATGAAGTATTTGGCTGCTATCTTTGGTTCTTGCCAGAAAACTGAGGTGAAGCTTCATAATATGAACAAGGCAAGAAAAGAAGAAATGAGATACATGAAGGCCAATGTCAAAGCAATATGCCAAAAACTGGAGATTGAGCCCATTGGATCTCCAGTCATCTCAGAGGACTCTGCATCTGACTTCACAGAGCTTCCTCCTCTTTCTCCATCAGAGCGTGCCTACTTTGGCTCCCGGGGCACGACGAGTGGTTCTTCTCCTCCTCCTTCTCAGCCTAATGATGAAGACGAAGAAAGGATCGACAACGAGTAGTGAGCCGGTGACGACAAGTAGATCCCTCCTCTCCTTCTTTTTGGTGTCTTGATGCCAAAGGGGGAGAGATTGAGGGGGAGTCTTAGGTCGTAGGTTCTTCTTTTTGTGTTCTAGTTTAAGAAGTGGGCTTTTGTAAGACTTATGCTATCATTATGCTTTTGGACATGTGCTGTGAAATGATGACTATG
Organism: Neostapfia colusana; assembly: GCA_030760725.1. NCBI lineage: Eukaryota > Viridiplantae > Streptophyta > Magnoliopsida > Poales > Poaceae > Neostapfia > Neostapfia colusana. Next base: position 33,689,571 of record JASWHV010000007.1, read on the forward strand.
TTATGCTTATGATTAATGGTGTTGTATGTTCAAAACTGCTATGTAGGCTTGAGACTCTTGATGATTTTATGAGTATGCTTATTATGATATTCACATCAAAATTATTGCTCACACACAAAGTTTTGCACCCCACCATAAAGAGTGCACATATGTCTTATGTCTACATTGCCTATCTTGCTCAAAGCTCATATTTGCACATTTTATGAAAATCTAAGTTTTTATCATATTTGTGTGATCTCAATTGGTTGTCATCAATCACCAAAAAGGGGGAGATTGAAAGTGCATCTAGGTATCCCTTGTGGGTTTTGGTTGATTTATGACAAACAAATGAGACCCTAACAAAATCGTTGAGATGAGCGCGGGTTTTTAAAGTAATCAGGAAGAAAGCGCAAAAAGAAAGGAGAATGAGGATCTAAAATGATAAGAGCTCTGGAGCTGAAAAGATTAGATTACTTAGTATGGAGTGTGTTAGAGAAACACACCCCAAGAGCTCAAGTGAAAGAAATCACACTAACTGCACAAAAATTAGCATGTGCGGACTAGTCCGATATCAACCGGACTAGTCCGATTTCTCTCTTACTAGAAAACGGACTAGTCCGATATGGACTGGACTAGTCCGATTTGTCTCTGAGTAGACAACGGACTAGTCCGCACTCTTACGGACTAGTCTGGTATCTCACAACACTTAGGGTTTTCCACACGCCGCACACCGGACTAGTCCGGAGTCCATCACGGACTAGTCCAGACATCGCAAACCCTAATGGTAACCTTTGGAAACCCTAGTATAAATAGAGGTGTACGGCCATACTACCACCAGACTCGACCCCCTGCGCCATCACACCTTCCAAGAGCCCAAAAGTCACATCTCTCCACACATTCTAACCCAAAAAGGATCAAATCTTTGAGGATTAACAATTGATCAAAGGAGAGACTTGGTCTACACATCTTGAGCTCTTGGGTTTGATCTCTTGCACACTCTTGTTCATTTATTGTACATCTTTTGAGTGTGCTTGGTGGTATTCATTCATTGTAATTCTTGGGGAGCCCTCAACTTGTGAGAAGGCCCCTTGAATGATTTATTTGCCCTTTGTGATTAGTGGAAGAGAATCGGCCCCCGTGGCGATTCGACGAGGGTAGGGTTGGTGAAGACCCGGTCCTTCGTGGACTACTCAACGGGGACGTAGATTTCCTTGGTGGAATCGAACCTCGGGATAAAATCTTGTCTCTTGCTCTTGTTCATCATATTCTAGGGTTTACTTAATCTTGTGTAATTCACATTGAATCATTGAAACTAATGTTGATCTCTATCATTCAATGTTTCACTGTTGTAATACATCTAAGTTCCCAATCAATTTCTGCTGCATAGGGTACTAGAAGTGAAAATATTGATCAACCTTGATCTTTCTAGTCCACGCATACCAGACTAGTCCGCACAGTACTAGACTAGTCCGATTTGTCTCTAAGTAGACAACGGACTAGTCCGCACTCTACCGGACTAGTCCGATTTCCCTGTATTTGATAAATCTATTAAGTGTTTCAGAGATTAACAAAGAATCAAAAAGCCTATTCACCCCCCTCTAGGCTACATTCAATTGGTATCAGAGCCAAACTCTTCAAAAGAGACTCACCGCTCGAAGAGACGATGTCGGACATCAAGGATGTACACAAGAAGATCGACGATGAAAAAGGTGATGATGAAAGGACTCAAAAGATGAAGAAGCTACTCGATGCCATTCAAGACAGTGAGGACGATGATGAGGAGGTGCTCCAGCTCAAGGCTCTTCTACAGAAGAAGGCACTCTCCCCAAAAGGGAAAAAGAAGATCGATGATGAAAAGAATAAGAAAGGTGGTAGTCACACAGACTACTCCCAATATCCTTTTGACTACGAACGTTTGAATTCTAACAATAGTCATTACCTATCAATTCCTCTAGGGAAAGAACCTTACTTTGATGACAATGATTATTCAATGTGGAGACAAAACATGAAAATGCACCTTATATCTCTTAACCTAAGTTTGTGGCATTTAGTGTGTACAGTGATAGATATCCCGGATGATGATGAAGAGCTGACTCCAAGCCAAGAACAAGCCGTTCATCGGAATGCTCAAGCTGTAGCTGTGATCACGTCATCACTGAGCCGAGACGAGTTCACCAAGGTGGATGGACTCGAAATTGCCAAGGAGATATGGGACACACTATAAACCGCACATGAAGGTGACCATCATGTACGCGAAGCCAAGATAGAAATGATTGAAGGTGAATTGGGAAGATTCGCAATAGAAGAAGATGAATCACCATAAGATATGTACAATCGACTGGAAAATCATATCAACAAAGTCTGAGCTTATGGCAGCAAAAAGTGGAATGATCATGATGTCGTGAAGTTGATTCTCAGAGCATTCATGCCTCGCAACATGACTCTTTGCTCTATGATTAGAGAAAGTCTGGGTATTAGAAAATGACCCCAGACGAACTTCTTGGCAAGATCATCAACTTTGAAATGATGGAGAAGAAAGCCAAGCGTGTTAAGGAAATTGCCGATCTCACCTCGGCAAATAAGAAAGGAGTTGCTTTGAAGTCAACTTATAAACCCGTATCAAAAGAAGCTCGAGAATCTCATGGAGAAGACAACAGTGATGATGAAAGTAGTGATACCGATGAAGAAGACATGATCTTGTTCATGAAGAAGTTCAAGAAAATAATGAGGGGAAGAAAGGGTAGCAGCTCAAACGAAGGAAGACAAAGGGACAAACAAAGACCCAAGATGAGATGGGCGTGCTACAACTGCGGAAAATATGATCACTTCATAGTAGATTGTCCATATGAAGAAAATAAGAGGAAGACTAAAGACAACAAGCCTCAACCAAAGAAAATGTTCAAGAAGAAGAAGCAATATGGACAAGCGCATCTAGGGAAGGAGTGGGACTCCAATGATGAATCGTGATCCGAAGAAGAAGAGGAGATGGCCAACATAGCCATAAAGAAGACTAACAATAAATCCACTCTCTTCCCAACCATGGGCGCATGGAAGGACACCGACAACACTTGTCTAATGGCAAAGGAAGGTAAAACAAAGGTAACAACTAAATCTTCCTTCTCGCATTCTTTTACTAGTGATAGTGATAATTCTAGTGAGGATCATAGCAGTGATGAAAATGAATATATGCTTAGGGGTTTAGATAAAAAGACAGCCGCTAAGATGAAATTTCTATTTGATAAGCTTGTTGATATGGAGAAGTTAGTCAATCGTCAGGAAGATATGATCATCTCCCAAAAGGAGGAATATCTTGAGATTGAAAAGCTTCTTGAACTTGAAAAGGAGTGAAGTAAATCACTAGAACTTGAGTTAGCATCAAGCAAGGAGGCTTGCTTGAAGTTAAAAGACTCAAACGCCACCATCAAGGATGAACTTGCTAACTTAACCAAAGTTAACGAGATCCTTGAGGTCCAAGTTGAGTCACTCAAGCAAAGTGGTTCTTCATCCACTTCAAGTTCACCTTCCCAACATATAAAATCTGAAACTAGTATTACTTGTTGTAACACCCCAAATTTTTAGTCAAGACTCAAATTTTGATTTAGAACCATAAACCATGTTCAGTGGGGAATTTAGAAATTTTTGGACGTATTGCATGTTTTGCAAAAATTCAAATTCAAACTGGAATTCAAATTATACTCAAAACAGAAAAGAAATGAAAAAGAAAAAGGAAAACCAGAAAAAAACTGGCCAGTGGGCCGAAACCCCAGCCGGCCCAGCTAACCCCCGCGCAGCCCGCCCCCGCGCGCGCCGCGCTGCCCCTCGCTGACATGTGGGACCCGCCTGTCATCCCTAACCCCGCGACCCCGGACTTCTCCCCCGCGCGCGCGATCGCAACCGATCGGGAAACCGCGTCCCGCAGCCGAATTCTGGACCCTGAGGACTCTAACTCGATCACAACAGACCCACCGCCCTCCCCCGGCTATAAAAACCACCGATCCGATCAGTTTTCCTCACGCGATCGCCGATTTTCACTCCGGTGAGCACCGAGACTTCGCCGGTGAATTCTAGCCGATCTAAGCTCGGAAACTCTGATCTAACTCGTTGGTCTTGATCCACCGCCTCCGGGGAACTTTGCAGGTGCAGAAAACCCGAAGACTTACGGTGCAAATCCAGCTCCGACGAGCTTCGCCGTGGTTTTGCCTCGGACCTCGCCGCCGAGCACTTTCCAGGACCCCCGAGCTCGAGAAAACCCCCGAGGTGAGATCCCTGACCTCCCCTCTACCGATCTAGGCCATAAGATCACAGTTCTAGGCAGAATTCTCGAGGATCCGAAAGTTTCCGGCGAGATCGCCGCTTCCCGCCGCCGTGCGCCGCCGGCAGCGCCGCCCGCGCTCGATCAGAGCGACGTGGCCGCTTGTGCGCCGTTTATTTTAAATCGCACGGTAGACTTTAAAACCCCGCGTACCGGTTCGATGTTATAATCTCAGCCGTCGGTTTAAAATCAGACGGTCCACGTCAGCCCCGCGTTATAAAGACTGGAGTTCTTACGTGCTACCCCCTGGGGTTCTCTGGAATTGAGAGCTAGCCCCGGAAACTTCAGATCTAGCCCCTGGAACTCCAGAAAATCATGTAAATTCATTTAAAAATCAGTTTTAGCCCCTAGACTTAATAGAAATTAAGAAAAACACCTCTGAAAAGTGTAGCTAGACCCCTGGAAATTATGAAAATAATATTATAGACCCTGTAATGGGGTGAATTCATTATTTTAGCCCTGTTTAGTATTTAATTTAGAAAATTGAATATGTAACTAGTGTTTAAATATTAAAAAAGGGGGACAAACCTAATTGTCAAAATTATTAAAAACTTTCTCAGTACTTAGAAAACTTTGGAGTGAGATAAAAATATATTTTTGGGGCTGAAATAAATCTGTTTCATCTATTATTCACATTTAATAGTATAGGGACACATTTTTAAGTAAAGAATAGTTAAAGAAAAATAGGGAAAATAATTATGAAATAGTATACATCAGAAGCCAAGGTCAAAATATGATCTTAAATTATTTAGGACCAGAACCTAATCTGTTTAGGTAGTGTGTATTACTAATTTAATAATAAAATGCACAATTATGCATAAGAATATAAATCTGAAAATATAGAAACTAGTAAATGATAAATGGAGTTTCTAAAGTACAAAGAATTCAGTTTAGGGTTGATAGAAATTATGAAGGCACATATGGAGAAGAAAAATACTTTTCATACATACTTGGTAGTTTAATATATAAGGAATTTATTTAAAACTGAAACACACATATATACATGTATATATATATAGTATGTGAGTATAAATATGAACACCAAAGTAGGAATCATACACATATAAATAAAAGTGTATGCAAGCCCCAAATCCACACACATAAAGTAACCACAACACATATAATGGTAAAGAACTTTCATAAATATGAATGTGTGGTTTGTATGAAGTGGAAGTGTGAACTATATCTTATGATTGTTTTTTTTTCTTTTGTTATGTGTGATGGTATGAAGTAGAACCTGCTCAAGAACAAGTTATTCAATTCCAAGACCAAGACTACCCATTTCAAGAGCAGCAAGAAGGAGGCAAGTGTCCTTGACCACTTTGATCCTATGCTAGGATGTGTAGATAAAATTATTTGCATTGTCAAATGAAATATGAAACCCATGCTAGGAAAGTTTCCCTAGAATTGCATTACCTTGTTTCCTTGAAGCTTGGGTTGGGATTTATTTTGTCATGTCATTTATTTACATGCATATGCTTAGCCATGCTTAGAATGGATATTTGGGATATGAGATCATCAGTTTATATTACCATACTCTTGAATGAGCTATTGTGAGTTATGTAGAGGTAGGGATCAAGGCAAGTTGGATGTTTTGGTTGTGTGCTGGGTGCACGAGACTTGGGTTTGTGTTTAGTACTTGCCTGGATCCTAAGGACCGGTTCATGGAGCATGTAACCCGGCTTTACAGTGCCAACCACATGCTGAGATGGGGCAGCTTAGCCAATTAATTAGGTGTATCCCCGGCGTAGTATGGGTGTGTTGGATGGTGCGGGGAATAGGTGTCAGCTGGACTACCATATGAACCGCAAGGCTCAAGAGGGGGCCACTGCAGCGGGGTTGGAGCCTCTTGTATGCTATTAGGGGTGAAACCTCAGTGGGCCCACGCTCGTCGGGAATCCCTTTGTAAAGGCTTCGTAGTGATCTCTTGGCCACACACCTGGGAAGTGTGAATGTGGTTCGTAGCCACTGGCAAAATGGAGGTTCTTTTAGTCCACCCGGCAACGGGGGATGAAATCACTACTTGTGGGTACAGTGGTACAAACTCTGCAGAGTCAAAACTGTCTTGACAGCCGTGCTCACGGTTAAGATCGGCCTGGACTTATTCATGATTAGAGAATTGATAGTTTTGGAAGTTAAGCGGGGAGCTTAACATTGGAAATGATGATTATGGTTATTGGTTTATGATGATGGGATGGGAGATTTGGATCATTTCACCTGTGTAGTAATGTAGGTGCTTAATAAGCTAAGGTGATAGGTATTAATTGCGTAGTGCTTTAACCATGAGTTCAACCTCTCCTTGTTCTAGCCATGCATGATATAATTTTCCCACACTTGCTGAGTACCATTGGTACTCAACCTTGCATATTTGTTGGTTTATATTGCTGCTCAGGTCAAGATAATGAGGTGGTGTATAATGACCAAGATTTTGGACCCGAGGAAGGTTTCTAGGTTCATGAAGACCCCCGGGCAACGCCTGTGATGGAGCCCTAAAGAATAATATTCCGCTGCTAGTTTATTTACTTGTGATGAACTTATTATTGTCCATCGAGACATTTATTATGTAAGACTTACTTATATTCGACACCTGGCTTGTAATAAATGATGCTTCACTATTTGTCATCACATGTATGAGAAAATGATCCTGGCATACATGTGATATTCACTTGGTTGTTTCTTCGGAAAAACCGGGTGTGACACTTGTGCTTGTGCCAAAAGTGACACTAACTTGAAGAAAAAGCCAAATTCGATAAAGGACAAGCAATCTTCTGAAAGTGGCATATTTGATAAGAAGAAGATCAAGTATCCACGCAGTGCATACTTGGTCACAAGACCACCTAATGTAAAATATGGCATTGGATATTCTTATGGTGAAAAGCAAAACGCTAGAAGCCACAAAAATAACAAGGGTTGCATTGCCTTTGTCAAGGGAAACTCTTCTCAAGTTAGAAAAGTTAATGATGTTGATAAATTTAACACTGTGAACACATATGAACAACAACTTCTATTTAGAACTTTTGATGCTTCATATGTACTTATGAAAATTAATCTTGGAAGAGTTTATGCTAAATATGTTGGGCCACGCCATGGGAACACCAAGTCTCATGTGTGGGTGCCCAAATCACTTGTGACTAACCTCAAAGGACCCAAGAAAGCTTGGGTACCTAAGACCAAGGCATAATTTGTCTTTTGCAGACTTATTCATCCGGTGGAGCAAAATGGGTGCTAGATAGTGGATGCACCAATCACATGACCGGAAAAAGAAGAATGTTCATGGAATATGAGGAAAATGAAGATCCAAGAGAAGGCATTTACTTTGGTGATAATAGTCAAGGAAGAGTGCTTGGTACCGGTAAAATTGCAATTTCATCACAACATACTCTCTCTCATGTTTTACACGTTGACTCCATGGATTATAAACTTTTGTCCATATCTCAATTATGTGACAAAGGTTATAATTGTTTATTCAATAATGAGGGTGTGACTATCTCTAGAAGGAGTGATAACTCAATTGCATTCAAGGGTGTGTTAAAGGGAAAACTTTATCTAGTTGACTTCAACAAAGATAAAGCCAAACTTGACACATGCTTGATTGCAAAGACCAACATGGGTTGGCTGTGGCATAGACGGCTAGCACATGTTGGTATGAGAAATCTTCAAAAACTCCTTAAAGGCGATCACATCCGAGGTTTAAAGGATATTGTTTTTGAGAAAGACAAGGCCTTGTAGAGCATGCCAAGCAGGGAAGCAAGTAGGAGCACCCCGTCCCACGAAGAATGTCATGACTACAACAAGACCACTTGAGCTCCTCCACATGGATATATTCAGTCCAATTGCTTACATAAGCGATGGCGGTAATAAATACGGTCTAGTCATTGTTGATGATTTTTCACACTTCACGTGGGTTTTCTTTTTGCATGATAAGACAGAAACTCAAGGAACCCTCAAGAAGTTCATCAAGCGTGCCCAAAATTTATTCTCATTGAAGATCAAGAACATACGAAGTGACAATGGGATAGAATTCAAGAACACCCAAGTTGAGGAGTATCTAGACGAAGAAGGGATAAAGCACGAATTTTCAGCACCATATACTCCTCAACAAAATGGAGTAGCCGAAAGGAAGAACAGAACTCTCATTGAGATGATGAGGACAATGCTTGATGAATACAAGACTTCGGACAGGTTTTGGGCTGAAGCGGTTAACACCGCTTGTCACGCCATAAACCGACTATATCTTCATCGGTTGCTCAAGAAAACTTCATATGAACTACTCATGGGTAACATGCCGAATATTTCATATTTTTGAGTTTTTGGTTCAAAATGTTATATTTTAAATAAGAAGCCAAGGGCTTCGAAGTTTGCTTCGAATTCCGATGAAGTTTTCTTACTTGGCTATGATTCGAACTCCTACGCTTATCGTGTCTTGAACAAAACCTCCGGACTTGTTGAAGTAGCACGTGACGTAGTGTTCGATGAAACTAACGGCTGTCAAGAAGAGCAAGTTGATCAATGTGTGCTAGATCAAGAAGAAGCTCCATTTCAAACATTGAGAAGAATGGCATTGGGCGATGTTCGACCACAAGTGCTACCTTCAAATGCGAAGGAAGAAAATGAACCCCATATGGAGGAAAATGATCAAGGGGGAGCTTCCATACAACATCAACCTCAAGAAAATCAAGAAGATCAAAACATCAATGAGGGCAACTATCCAGGGGGAGAAGATGATGATAGTTCACTCTTAAAGATGTACCCGTGCTTATACTTTTTTATTCCGGTGCTACCGACAATTTTATCAGCAAATCATGCGTGGATCAGCACCAATTATCCACCAATACTCCCACGACAAGTTATTTTATACGTTTACCAGGAGGGAATATCTCTGATAATCAGATTGTGTCCCAAGAAGCTTTAGATTTGGGAGGAAAAATATACCCAACATCGCTGACTATGTTGGATGGGCAGAAGATAGATGTAATATTGGGGATGTCTTGGTTAAATCATCACGGTGCCGTTCTCAATATCGGTAACCGGACTATTCAGATTGACTCGCCGATTCACGGACCGCACACGCTGTTTTTAGACAGCAACGATCAAGAAATGGCAGAGGCCTACCACACGGAAGTGATTAAACTTGAAGATATTCCAGTGGTACGTGAATATCCGGATGTGTTTCCTGAGGATTTACCAGGCATGCCCCCCGAAGGGGACGTCGTGTTCAAGATTGAACTGGCGACAGGAACAACACCTATCTCACGAAGGCCTTACAAGATGGCGTCTAATGATCTAGCGGAGTTGAAAAAGCAGTTGAATGAACTCATGAGCAAGGGTTTCATACGACCAAGTTCTTCACCTTGGGGTTGCTCTGCGCTGTTCGTTAAGAAGAAGGACGAAACACTGAGGTTATGTGTTGACTATCGTCCTCAAAATGCTGTCACTATAGAGAAAAAGTATCCTTTGCCCCGCATCGACATCTTATTCGATCAACTAGTTGGGGCGAAGGTATTCTCGAACATGAATCTTCGGTCGAGATATCATCAAATCAAAATCCGACCGGAGGACATAGCGAAGACAGCTTTTTCGACGATATATGGGCTTTACGAGTACCTCGTCATGTCATTTGGGTTAACCAACGCTCTGGCACACTTCACGTACTTAATGAATTCGGTGTTCATGCCGGAGTTAGACAACTTCGTCATGGTATTCATCGATGACATCTTGGTTTACTCCAAATCCGAACAAGAGCATGCTGAACATTTGTGTATCGTGCTACAACGGTTGAGGGAGCACAAATTATACGCCAAGTTCAGCAAATGTGAGTTCTGTATTAATCAAGTGCCTTTTCTAGGCCATATTATTTCAGCAGAGGGCATTTCCGTGGACCCTAGCGTAATTGAGCAAGTGCTGAAATGGAAATCTCCCAAATCTGTCCACGAGGTCAGAAGTTTCCTAGGTTTAGCGGGGTACTATCGGAGGTTTATTCCAAGCTTCTCAAAAATTGCTAAACCAATGATGGAACTTCTGAAGAAGGGCACTAAATACATGTGGAATGCAGCATGTGAAGCCGCATTCAAAACTTTGGTGAAACATCTCACAACAGCTCCAGTTCTTGCTCAGCCGGACACGACGAAGCCATTTGATATCTATTGTGATGCATCCAGCATCGGTCTTGGCTGTTTTCTTGTGCAAGAAGGGCATGTGATCGCCTATGGGTCTTGTCAACTATGAAACCATGAGCAGCATTATCCAACTCATGATCTCGAGCTTGCTGCTGTGGTGTTGGCATTAAAGATGTGGAGGCATTATTTACTTGGAAATCTTGTCCATCTCTACACCGACCATAAAAGCTTGAAGTTTATCTTCATGCAGAAGGAGCTTAATATGAGACAACGGAGATGGTTGGAGCTCATAAAAGATTAAGAAATTGATATCCACTACCATCCAGGAAAAGCAAACGTGGTTGCCGACGCGCTTAGTCAGAAAGACCACGTTCATAACTTGGCGATTGCTGAGTTGGAAGATGAAGAAATGAGTCTCTGTGTCATTCCATATGGAGTGCTTTATAATATTGCTCTTATTCTAACAATCAGTGAAGAGATTGTTGAGGCTCAAAGGAGAGACAGGGGTATGTCTCATATACGGAGAAGACTAGACAATGGAGATATGAAGTGTTTCAGGAAGGGTAATGATGGTACGCTATGGTTCAACGACCGTATAGTGGTACCGCATAATATGAAACTCCAGAACAAGATTTTGGATGAAGCCCACCTGTCGAAGTTTTCCATTCATCCCGGCAGCAACAAGATGTACCAAGATTTAAAATAAAAATTTTGGTGGACGCGGATGAAGAGGGAAATCGCCAAGTACGTATCCGAGTGTGATACGTGTAGACGGGTCAAGGCTGATTATATGTGGAAAGCCGGACCGCTACCACCACTGAAGATACCAGCGTGAAAATGGGAGGATGTGAGTATGGATTTCATCGTTAGATTACCGCTCACATCCTTGAAGCATGACTTTATTTGGGTGATCGTTGACCGGTTGACGAAATCAGCTCATTTCATGCTGGTGAACACTCATTATCGAGCCAAGCAATATGAGGAGTTATATATCTCAGGAATAGTTATGCTCACATGGTGTCCTGAAGACTATTATTTCAGATCGAGGTGCTCTGTTTATTTCTCGGTTTTTGGGAGCAGCTGCACGCCTCGTTGGGCACCAAGCTGATTAGAAGCTCCGCATATCACCCTCAGACCGATAGACAAACAGAGAGGGTGAACCAAGTGCTAGAAGATATGTTGAGAGCGTGTGCCATCAACCACGATAAGAATTGGGATGATCATTTACCATTGGCGGAATTTTCATACAACAACGGGTATCAAGTGAGCATCAAAATGGCACCTTACAAGGCTCTCTACGGCCGGAAGTGTCGCACACCACTGAATTGGTGTGAGTCTGGCGAAAGAGTACTGTTCGGGGTTAATCTTGCAACGAAGCCGAAGACCGAGTTTGGTTGATACAAGAGAATTTGAAGGCTGCACAATGCCTACAGAAGAGCTACGCTGATCAAAGGTGTAGGCTGTTACATTTTGATGTTGGAGAGCATGTTTATCTTCGTATATCTCCGATGAAGGAGACAATTGGAATTATACCACTCCCAACGTTGGGCTTCGCCAAAATACCACTCCCAACAGATGACTCGCTAAAACGACATTATAATTGCAACCAGTTCGCTCGTTTACCATCCATACATTTTTAATAACTGTCATGGCTAAACAACATATGAAAAAGTCAAAACTAACCTCATCCAAATCTTTTTTTTTCTTTTACCCTAGCCACTTCATCTCCCTCGGCCCCCCGAGTGAGTGATGTGAGTAAGAGAGTTGACGGCATTTTAGTCTTTTTCTATGTTCTTTTCTGTTAAAAGTGGGCTATAAAACAAGTTAAAATGTCTCGATGGTAAACGAGCAAACTGTTGGCAATTATAATGGTATTTTAGCGAGTCATCTATTGGAAGTGGTATTCTGGCGAAGCCCAACGTTGGGAGTGGTATAATTCCAATTGTCTCCCGATGAATTGAATTCACCGGTTCAGTGTAAAGGGGAAACTCGCTCCCTGCTTTATAGGTCCATTTGCTATCACGGAAAAGTGCGGACCCATAGCCTACCGGCTGGAACTACCGGCAAGTCTTGCGGGTGTTCATGACATGTTTCATGTGTCACAGCTGCGGAAATGCCTCAAATTTACCGCTGCTGTCCGCACCAAAGAAATCGACGAATTGAAACCGGATCTTACCTACACCGAGCGACCGGTTCGGATTGTAGATGAAAATACCCGGGTAACCCAGAAACGGACGATAAATTTTTACAAGGTGCTGTGGAGTAATCATACCGTGGAAGAGACAATGTGGGAAAGTGAAGATTACCTCCGCACTAATTATCCAGGACTTTTATCATTGTACAGTTTGTAATTACCTCTCCCGTCTCGTTCTGCTTTTGTAATCTCGGGACGAGATTCTTTTATGGGGGAGGAATGTAAGAGTCCCAAAAATGTATATGAATAAACCAAAGTTTGAATTCTAGGTTTTGCAAATTCATAAAAAATGGTACTTGCTAAAACTTTTCTATATGCAAAGTGTTACATGGATGTTCATCAAAAAGAAGCTCACATGTTCATTTGAATATGTTGAACCAATATGGACTCAAACACTCATGTGCATGAAAGTTAAAATCAGATTTTGCAAATTCAAAGTTCACTGCAAATTGTGGCCAAACTTTTGAACACTCATGCAGCCCAATACTTTGGAATATGAGGAAAATTTAGGGTGGCAATAATTTTTTGGGTGGGCTAAAAAGAATTAACTAGGAGCAATTGCAAATTCAAACCGAACTCAAATTTGCAATGCAAGTTCAAACTGAATTCGGTGCATTCAAATTCTAGCCCACTTTTGAAATTCAGAGCTTTTGAATTGAGGGGATGGGCATGAAGAGATCTTTGGAGAAGAGGAAGGGGTGGACCCCACATGTCATTGAGCAATATGACTTGCAAATGAAGCAATTGGGTCTCTGTTTCCACTCCACCGAGGAGCCAGTACCGGGCATCACCGAGAGAGCGGCTGCTGCCACCTCCTGCTATTCACAACATGCTGGCAGCAGTGTGTGGGCTTCCCCTCAGCGTGATCCTCCTCTTCAGAGACCGAGCAAATCGTTCTTCGCTACTTCCTCGCGAGCAAACACACAAACAGAGCCCCCACACCGCCGCACCCTCGGTGATCAACCGGGAAAACACGCATGCAACCATCCTCCGAGCTGCAGAACAGCATGGCACGCTCGTCCCTCACCTCGTCAACGCAAATGCTAGCAAGTTTCGGGTTCCCTAGCCCTGGAATGGTTTCATCCGTGGCGACCTAAAGCAAGCCAACAACCGGAGCGCACGTGAACAGCTCTCCACGGAGGCTTTCACGCCCGATCAAGCATGGCCACAGGTGCACCTTACCTCGGTGCTGCTCTCCTCCGAAACTTGGATCAAGCCATGGGCCATCACCGGTTAATTCGGGGATTTAGCTCCGGCGTGCACAACTCGAGCGTCCGGTACGGGAACTTAAAATTCTCCCTCTCTAATTGTTGTTAGCTCACCAACTTTTGCACACACGGGTCGGACGAGCCGGCGATCATCTTCTCTTTAGCAACCCTAGCTTGAAACCGACTCAAAGCTGTTAATTTCAAGTTTTTCCGAGCGCGTTTATGGTGGTACTCCACGGGCGCACGGTGACAACCAACTTGCAGCCGTTCCCGAGCCATTTGGTGGCCAGGCCGAGCTTCACGATCACCCACTGATGCTTGAGAGCAGTTTGGCCGAGCTTTTGGCGGGCTAGAACCCTAGGCCGATGGCGCCGAACTCTCCCCGAGGACACCGCACGCCACCGGGCTATTTCCGGTCACCGGCAGCCCGAGCAGACCCCACCAGCGTGTTCCCCGGCCTCCCAAAACCCTTAGTGGCGAGCCTCCGGTTGGGAGATGGCCAGAAACGGGTCGCCGGCGAGGAGCAGTTTCGGTCCGGCGAGCTGGAGCGCGCGTGAGAGAGAGCGGGCGAGAGGAAGGAGAAAGGGGTGGCCCCAGGTGTCAGCGACCAAGTGTTTAAAGTTAGGATCTGCTGTGGCTCTGGGATCCCCTATGGCTGCGGGCCAAAACAGTGTAGCGCCGGTGTGGCATGGATCTGAGTGGCTGAGGTTTAAAACAATGGGCCCGAGTCTATTTTCAATAGCAAAACAAATCCAGATTTTGCCACAACTTTGGAAATTCATATCTTTGTGTAGGAACCTCCAAATTGAGTGATTAAAATTGTGTTGGATTCTTTTTTCAAAGATCTATACAAATATGAACCCCAATTTGTATGAAAGTCAATATTAAAATGAAAAATTCTTTGAAATTTTTCTGAAAAGAATTATTGAGGGAGTTTGGTTCATCCAAAAATCCTCAAATTTTGCCAGAATATTCTTTAGGATATTAAAGACCTTCTAGCAACTTTCAGCCTATTTGAAGGTTATTTGGGTAATAAGTTGCTAAATACAAACTGCTGTGTTCATAGTGGTCCAGAAAGATTTTCAGAAAAAAGGTTGCTCACTTGTAAAATCTATTCGAGGCAATTTGTAGCTCCAAAAATCATGTGAAAATTCAGACATTCTCTATGAGTCATACTTGAAATTGTATTTCACTTGATTGGGCATAAAAACACACAGTACTTAAGAATTAATTCTTTTAGTAGAAACGCTTAAGGAATTATTCTGGAGGAACTACTAAAGTAAAATACCTGAATTATGTACCAAATTACTTTCATGTGACCAGGAATCACATGCAAATTATCAGCTCAAGTTGAGTCTTAGATCTCTCTGTTCTTGTTCTCCATGCTTATGTATGTGGGGGAATAAATCAGAGTCTTGTAGGAATTATGGAGAACACAATTTTATTCCACATTAGCTGCAATTTGGCAAGCTAAATCTCTGGGTAGTATAGAACATGCTGTAAAAGCTTTGAAGCCATTGAAGTTCTTGATCTTCAGTTTCATTCAAATCTTTTCAGCTCATCTCTTATGTTCATTACGAAACTTAGTTAGTTTATGAACTAAACCCCTAGGATAGACTTAGTTCATTGATGTTTCTTGGCATTTCCACACAGCCTCTGTTCTTAAGAAATCAAGTTTTTAACTCTTTGAATTGCATTGTAAAATTTGTGCATATACATGTCGATATGATTCACAATGAAGGGGATTCGAAGGAGTGATTCATTGAAGTTGGATCAGACTCCGGAGGTTCAAGGGAGCAAGGATCACTAACTGCTATATATACTACTACCCTGCAAAACAGGCAAGCTCCGATCAGCATTTAACAGATTCAAGTTTTTACTTTGTATTCACTATGTTGGTTAGGAAATGATATGTGCATTAGGTCTAGTTGCTTTGGTACTCCTCTTGCATGACCAAATAGACCCCTGGAGTATTGGGTAGATGTCTATTCATCGTGTAGAACTGCCACGCTTAACTAGGGTTCGGTAGAACTCGAGTGGTGAGATGCTACTCGCATGATCAGGAAAACAGGGGCATATGTGAATGTAGCCTAGAGGGGTGTGAATAGGCTTTTCGATTCTTTGTTAATCCCTGAAACACTTAATAGATTTATCAAATACAGGGACATCGGACTAGTCCGGTAGAGTGCGGACTAGTCCATTGTCTACTCAGAGACAAATCGGACTAGTCCGGTACTGTGCGGACTAATCTGGTATGCGTGGACTAGAAAGATCAAGGTTGATCAATATTTTCACTTCTAGTACCCAATGCAGCGGAAATTAATTGGGAACTTAGATGTATTACAACAGTGAAACAATGAATGATAGAGATCAACTTTAGTTTCAATGCTTCAACATGAATTACACAAGATTAAGTAAACCCTAGAATATGATGAACAATAAAACACAAGAGCAAGAGACAAGATTTTATCCCTAGGTTCGATTCTATGAAGGAAATATACGTCCCTGTTGAGGAGTCCACGAAGGACCGGGTCTTCACCAACCCTACCCTCGTCGAATCGCCATGGAGGCTGATTCTCTTCCACTAATCACAATGGGCAAATAGATCGTTCAAGGGGCCTTCTCACCAGTTGAGGGCTCCCTAAGAATTACAATGAATGAATACCACCAAGCACACTCAAAAGATGTACAATAAATGAACAAGAGTGTGCGAGAGATCAAACCTAAGAGCTCAAGATGTGTAGAACAAGTATCTCCTTTGATCAATTGCTAATCCTCAAAGATTTGATCCTTTTTGGGTTAGAATGTGTGGAGAGATGTGAATTTTGGGCTCTTGGAATGTGTGACGGTGCAGGGGGTTGAGTCTTGTGGTAGTATGGTCGTACAACTCTATTTATACTAGGGTTTCCAAAGGTTACCGTTAGGGTTTGCGATGTCCGGACTAGTCCGTGGTGGACTCCAGACTAGTCCGATGTGCGGCGTGTGGAAAACCCTAAGTGTTGTGAGATACCGGGCTAGTCCGTGAGTGCAGACTAGTCCGTTGTCTACTCAGAGACAAATCAGACTAGTCCGGTCCATATCGGACTAGTCCGTTTTCTAGTTAGAGAGAAATCGAACTAGTCCGGTTGATATCGGACTAGTCCGCACATGCTGATTTTTGTGCAGTTAGTGTGATTTCTTTCACTTGAGCTCTTGGGGTGTGTTTCTCCAACACACTCCATACTAAGTAATCTAGTCTTTTCAGCTCCTGAGCTCTTATCATTTTAGATCCTCATTCTCCTTTCATTTTGCGCTTTCTTCCTAATTTCTTTAAAAACCTGCGCTCATCTCAACGATTTTGTTAGGGTCTCATTTGTTTGTCATAAATCAACCAAAACCCAGAAGGGATGCCTAGATGCACTTTCAATCTCCCCCTTTTTGGTGATTGATGACAACCAATTGAGATCACACAAATATGATAAAAAATTCATATTTTCATAAAGTGTGCACATATGAGCTTTGCGCAAGATAGGCAATGTCGACATAAGACATATGTGCACTCTTTATGGTGGGGTGCAAAACTATGTGTGTGAGCAATAATTTTGATGTGAATATCATAATAAGCATAATCATAATATCATCAAGAGTCTCAAGCCTACATAGCAGTTTTTATCATATACCATTAATCATATGCATAACATAGTCATCATTTCACAGCACATGTCCAAAAGCATAATAATAGCATAAGTCTTACAAAATCCCACTTATTAAACTAGGACACAAAAAGAAGAACCTACGACCTAAGACTCCCCATTAATCTCTCACCCTTTGGCATCAAGGCACCGAAAAGAAGGAGAGGAGGGATCTACATGTCATCGCCGGCTCACTCCTCGATGTCAGTCCTTTCTTCGTCTTCATCATCAGGCTGAGGAGGAGGAGGAGAATAACCACTCGTCGTGCCCCAGGAGGCAAAGTAGGCACACTCTGACGGAGAGAGAGGAGGAAGCTCTATGAAGTCAGATGCAGAGTCCTCTGAGATGACTGGAGATCCAATGGGCTCAATCTCTAGTTTTTGGCATATTGCTTTAACATTGGCCTTCATGTATCTCATTTCTTCTTTTCTTGCCTTATTCATATTATGAAGTTTCACCTCAGTTTTGCGTCAAGAACCAAAGATAGCAGCCAAATACTTCATAATCCCACTAGGGGACCCTTTGTGAGGAGTGGCCCTAGTGTTGGATGAAGGCCTTGCATCTTCTTGAGCTCTCTCTGGATGTTCTTCAGGTGAGCCAGGTGAGGGAGTAGCTGGGAGAGAGGCTTGAGGAGGCTTCTGAGGCCTTAGAGCAATGTGCTCCACATCCTCCACAAACTCAATTCCTGTGAATTTTTCAATCATGAACATCAAGTATGGTGCATAGCCACAGGAACGGTTTGGTGTGCAGGATATGTTCACCATGTTATTCCAAATGTAATCGAAGATATCAAATTTTCTCCTCCTGCTGATTACTTTCATCAAGGTTCTCAAGTAACCTTGGACACTCCCGGCATCTCCATCCTTTGGAGCAATGGTCTTCCGGAGCACTCTGTTGAGAACAATGAAGAAGGGCTTCATGTTCTTGGTTTAGGGAGGATTGTATGGTAGTCGAGTATCATAGAGGAATTCCATCGTGTCCTTCTCCACAACACCAAGATTGTGAATCACAATCTCATTACTGCCGGTGTCCTCAAGGTGCAGCAGTCTGGCAAACTCAACATAGGAAACTGTGTACTTGGGTCCATGTATCATCCAAGTCACTCTGTCTTCTTCATCGTGGGCAAAGTGGCAAGTTGCAAAGAACTGGGGATGATCTCATCATTTGAGTTGTATCTGAAGGAGAGCAAGTCCTGGAGTCTGTGTCTCTCTGCAGCCTCTATTACCTCCTCAAAGGCTTCACAGCTCTTCCTTTGAAAATATGTCCAGTCAATCCATTGGCTGCAGACCACTGCAGTCTTTATTTGGAGGTACACCGAACTGTAGTAGTCCGAGTGGAAGTTGCTCCAAAATCTCTTGTCAGCTGCCTTTTTGCCAGTGCTATAGGCGTCAATCTTCCTCAGCTTCCATGCCACATCACTCCCCTTGCCATTGAACTTCTCCTCCGAGGGATCCCTATTTCCCTATCTTGGAGTTGTCATCTAAAGGGGACCAATCGGGCCAGAAGCAAGTCCCTTTCCCTTGCCCTTGGTTTGGCATTGAGCCACCGAGATAGAACCAGCTATATTTTCTTTTGAAGCTGGTCTCTTGATTGTAACCTTTCGACGCACCCTAGGTGGGGTGGGCGAAGGCTCGGCAGCACGGTCTTGTCTCTTGTTGGAGCGAGACTCCGGAATATGAGACATCACATCTTGATCCATCTCGGCTTCAAAGTTGGAGATATTCTCATTCGATCCCGACATGATTTCTTACAAGGAAGATATAAAGGATATGAATAAGCAAGGATGGCAAGGGATTGCATTGAATTGATATAAGCTAAGGTTTTAATCAGGGCATACCGGACTTGTCCGGTGTTCAGGGTCGGACTAGTCCGGAGTACCGGACTTGTCCGACCTAAGAATGGACTAGTCCGTAATGAGGCTGCTCAAACCCTAACTTGTCAAATTTGAGGTTATTCAATGCAAATATGATCCAGGGTACATGAAATACATCAATAGAGCATGTATTGACTAGAGGAGCTAAGTTAATTGAGCAAAAACAAGGAAAATCGAAGGTTCTAGGGTTTGTAGAGAAGTTTACCAAATCCTTTGATTTGAGGCGGTAAAGGAGTTCTTGATGCGAACTAGTCCGGGGTCTTCGATCCCCTTGCAGTGGAGATAGATTCCCATGGAGATTTGGGTGGATTTGATGGAGAACTCGCAAATCCGCCTTGGGAGCACTTGAGTGAGGAGAGAGAACGTGGGAGGAGTTGTGAGGTTGAAGGAGATTAGATCTGAGCCGGCCCTAGGGTTATGGAGTCGAAATATCGGACTAGTCCGTGGTCGAACCGGACTAGTCCGGACTAGCAGACCAATTGCAGACTATTCTGCAATGTGCGAACTAGCCCGGGATGACCACGGACTAGTCTGTGGTCCCTTGTACAGAAAAGTAAAAAACACTTATATATATGTATTCAATGGTTTCTAATAAGGAATAGGGGACAAATACACACATATATCCTTGATGAATATGATCAGTAAACTTACAACAATCAAGCTATGACCATAATTCTTAAAGATCAAGTAACTAACATAGTTTTTAGGAAAAAATGAAGAGAGATGATTGTTCAACACAATTAACATGATTTTGAGGATGGCATACAGGTATGCAAGTTTTCAAGCCACGTTCCGAGCATCAAGGATATTTAGTTCATTTCGGAGCTCACAAAAGCATTTTTCATCAAGTGGCTTGGTAAAGATATCGAATAGTTGTTTTTTAGTGTTGACATGGGAAATGGCTATGTCTCCTTTCGAGTGATCTCTCCAAAAATGATGTCGGATATCTATGTGTTTGGTTCTAGAGTGCTCAACAGGGTTATGGGTAATTTTAATTGCACTCTCATTGTCACAAAGGAGTGGAATACGGCTCATATTGTAACCGTAATGCCTTAGAGTTTGTCGCACCCAAAGGAGTTGTGCACAACAACTCCTGGGTGCAACATACTCCGCTTCGGCTGTGGATAAGGCAATTGAATTTTATTTCTTGGAGGACCAAGAAACTAAGGATCTACCTAGGAATTGGCAAGTACCGGAAGTACTTTTTCTATCTACCTTGCATCCGGCATAATTTGCATCGGAGTATCCAATGAGATTGAATTTTGAACCTTTGGGATACCAAAGGCCTAGGTTGGGTGTATGAACTAAATATCTCAAGATCCTTTTAACGGCTGTCAAATGACATTCCTTAGGATTGGCTTGAAACATTGCACACAAACATACACTCAACATGATATCAGGTCTAGATGCACATAAATAAAGTAAGGAGCCAATCATGGAACGATATACCTTTTTATCCACATTTGGTCCGTCTTCATTGAGATCCAAGTGTCCATTTGTCGCCATGGGAGTCTTTATGGGCTTTTCTTTGTCCATTCCAAACTTCTTGAGAATGTATTGAGTGTACTTTGTTTGGCTTATGAACGTCCTGTCCTTTTGTTGCTTCACTTGGAATCCCAAAAAGTACCTCAACTCTCCCATCATGGACATCTCGAATCTATCTTTCATAATCTTACTAAATTCTTGACAAAAGGATTTGTTAGTTGAACCAAATATAATATCATCAACATAGATTTGGCAAATGAAGAGATCATCATCAAAGTGTTTAGTAAACAAAGTGTAATCAGCTTTTCCACTCTTGAAGTCATTTTCAATCAAAAAATCTCTAAGGCACTCATACCAAGCTCTAGGAGCTTATTTGAGGCCATAGAGAGCCTTACGCAGCTTGAACACATAGTCGGGGTACTCTTGGTCTTCAAAACCGGGTGGTTGCTCCACGTACACCTCCTCCTTGATCGGTCTGTTGAGAAAGGCGCTTTTCACGTTCATTTGATAAAGCTTGAAGTCATGGTGAGTAGAATATGCAAGTAATATACGAATCGATTCAAGCCTAGCTACGGTAGCAAAAGTCTCGTCGAAATCCAAACCTTCGACTTGTGAGTACCCTTTTGCCCCAAGTCGTGCCTTGTTCCTTGTTACCACTCCATGTTCGTCTTGCTTGTTGCGGAAGACCCATTTAGTGCCGACGACGTTGGACTTGGGTCTTTAAACAAGCTCTCACACTTCGTTCCTTTTGAAGTTGTTCAATTCTTCTTGCATCGCCACCACCCAATCCGGATTTTTTAATGCATCCTCAACCCTGTATGGTTCCAAAGAAGATACAAAAGAATAGTGTTCACAAAAATTAGCTATGCAAGAACGAGTTATTACTTCCTTTTGGATGTCACCGATTATGTTGTCGATGGGGTGATCTCTTTGGATGCTTTGGTGTACTCTTGGATGTGGCACCTGTGGTCTGAAAGTTCAAATGAAGGTAAACTGTCCAGAACCAGGACAGTAGCAAAACCTATCTGGACCTTTCTGTTTTAAGCCATAACTTTCTGTAGAAAAATCCTTAACGAGCCTATGATACACCGTTTAAAAGATTATAAATTGTCCAACATTGTTGTAGTTCAAAGTTTGTTCAGATTCTTATTGTATTTGCATATACAACTGTGATAAAATCAGCCACATACAAAGGCGATGCTGGCAAATTTTATCCAGGAATTCTGTCAACTTTGGAAAATCATAAATTTTAATCAAGATATGATCTGGAGGCATATGAGTACTCCTTGGAAAGATACTGAAGTTAAATTTAACTTTCGTACTCAACTTGAGTTATGAAACTGCTTTTAACTAGATCAAAATCTGGAGATAGTGCATAAAGGTCTGTTCTGTACAGACAGGCTGGATAGCTATGCCTACTAAGGAGTTGTGTATACATGGATTTTGTTACTGCTTTCATAAAGTTTTGACATATTCATGTTTTCATTAGTCTGATATACTGCTGAGTTCATATTTAACTCATCTCGAATACATTTTTGCAGTATGGTTCGTACTCGCTCTAGGAGTAGGGCCGGGAGTTCTCGCCGAGGCTGTGATGCTTCTATTCCATCGTCAGAACCACCATCCACGGGATGGATTGATCTTATGACTCGAGTCGTCGAGTCTAACCAGGAGAACACTAGGCTACTCCAAGAAGCAACTCAAGAAAACACACGCTTACTCCAAGCCTTGGTACAGCAAGGTGTACTCCAGCACACGCAACAAGTCGTTCCACCTCGGAACGCTTATCTGGACTTCTTGGCGACTCAACCGCCAATCTTTAGTGAAGCCACCAAACCTATGGAAGCAGATCAATGGCTTGTGTCATGGAGTCAAAATTCGGAGTATTCGAGTGTGATGAAGTACAGAATACAATGTTTTCCGCTCAGCAACTCCATGGATCTGCTGGAAATTGGTGGGTTGACCATCTTGCCACCATTCTGGAGGGCCATCAAGTAACTTGGAGTGAATTCTGTGAAGCCTTTCGTGCTCGTCACATACCACTAGGTATTGTCAAGGCAAAACGGGAGGAATTTTGGGCTTGAAGCAAGGGGACATGAATGTCCTCGAGTATGTCAGAAGGTTTAACCTTTTGGCCCAATATGCTCTCGAATATGCGGTGAAAGAAGAAGCATGGTGTGATTTGTTCTTTCATTGCCTGAGTGCCATATTACAGGAGAAGTTGGTCGTGCACAATAACGGCAGTTACACCGACATGGTCGATGCGGCTCTCATCCAAGAGAAGCCAACGCTTGAGTGGCAAGCAGAGATGAGAAAGATGAAGGAGATCGAGCAGGCCAGCACAAGTTATGTGCCTCAAAAATACCGTTTGGTGTATCAAACATCACCCGGTGAAAGATGGAGGCCACTTGTACGATCCACTCCTCAGAGGTTGATTGCTGGTCAAATTCCACAACTTGCACCACCTCCACAGCAGCAGCATCAGACGGTGGTCTGTGCTCCATCGCTGCAGCCATGTGTACCTAGCATCCAACCGCAAGTCAACAAAGAACTGAAGAGACATCCATGTTTCACTTGTAGGCGTATGGGCCATTATGCTAGGTATTGTCCAGAGGGAACTGAAGGCTGCGGGTCATCATATTTACTACAATACGACCCGTACCTAATTCTGCAGAAAGGAAGGCAGATAAGGGGCAACATTCACTATACTGTGATTGATGATGTTCCTGAAGGAGAAGCCGCTTTAGCAGGGATGTTTTCTCTGAATCAGCTACCGGTTTTGATTCTCTTTGATTCCGGTGCCACATACAACTTCATTAGCAAATCTTTTGTGGCTCAACATCAGCTCCAAAAACAAAGAGGCAATACCTCATATCTTCGCCCGGGGGCAGCAGTACCCCAAGAGAGGTTGTCTCCTGAGCACCTCTTTGTTTGGGGGGTAGAATATAAACTATGACTCTCATTATTCTTGAGTGTGTGGACATCATTTTGGGATGTCTGTGACTCCCTCAATTTCGTAATCATGCATGTATACAGAATTCATATAGAGAAAATATTTTAAAAGAAGTGGAAACAGAGAAAGAATAAAAAAGATAGCCAAAAAGAGCCAATTCCAGTTCGCTAAGGAGCGCCATAGACACTACCCGCGGCCGCTGGCCACGTGGAACCTTCGGAGCTCATCCCCGCGGAGGGGGAGAGGTCCGACGCTAACTGGCTACGTGGCAGGCTCAGAGCTTGTCTCTGCGGAAGGGGGCGAAGTCCGAGCCCATGGGACACGTGTTGCCCCCGGAGCTAGGCTCTGCGGAGAAGCGAGGTCCAGTTCCGCAGGACACGTGTCGCTCTCAGAGCTCGCCTCCGGGAGGTCCAACCCGCGGAACATGTGTCGCTCTCGAAGCTCGCCTCCGAGAGGTCCGGCCCTGTTGGACACGTGTCACCCTCGAAGCTCACCTCCAAGAGGTCCGACACTACTGGACACGTGTCATCCTCAGAGCTCACCTCCGAGGAGAAGGTCCCGATGGACACATGTCATCTTCAGAGCTCACCTCTGAGGAGAAGGTCCTAATGGACACGTGTCGACCTCGGAGCTCATATCTGAGAAGAAAGGAAGTCTGATGCTGTTAGGACACGTGGCACTACCATAGCCAACTTCTGAAGAGAGGGGAGGTCTGGCATTGACACGTGGCACCCACGGAGCCACCTCCAAAGAGAGGGGAGGTCCGGCACTAACACGTGGAGCACGCGGAGCTCGCCTCTAAGGGAGAGGGAGGTCCCGCCCGCCTTAAACGCGGCACAACCAGAGCTCACCCCTAAGGAAAAGGGAGGCCCAGGCCCCCGCTGGACACGTGGAGCCTCCGGAGCTTATCCCTGCGGGAGGACGAGATCCTTAAGTTGTTTTTCCCCTGTACGCGCGGGAATACCCGGTACTGAGGGAAACCGACACGATTTCACGGTGCTACCACACCAAATCGATTAGAGATAAGTTGTTAAGATGCAAACACAAATCAAATAGGACTCTTATTCGAAATCCAATCGGAATAGGACTCTTCTTTTTCCAGTTATAAATAGAACCCGAACCAACCCCTTGGTCGTAACATCTTTTCCAAAGCCGGCAACTTAGAGGCCCTAGCCCCAAACTCGCCGAGCTAACCCCCTTCACCAGAGTTTAGTCGCCGGAGACCTCCGACGAAGCCACGACACGCTCACGATTTCCGGAGGAGAGCCGACGATCTGTTCTGCTGCCATTGCTAGGAAGAAAGCCGAGGTAGGTCTCTGTTACCACATTACGACATCATCGCGGTTTTCCTTCGCATCTGTTTCTTCGATCCCTTTGAACAGAAGCTTTTCGTGTGGACAGATCACGTGTTGATCGGTTTGATCTAGATCTCGAGATGAGCTCATCGCCACGTCCACATTTAATCCCTACACCTCTGTTCATTGTAAAACCCCATGCAAGCCATTAAAACATGCAAGAACACGTACAAACTGATGTAATAAAAACAGCACCATAGGATTAGCATGCATATGCACCATTGCATCTTGAGTAAGGATTGTGCATGAAGATTGATTGCTGTAAATCTTGTATGTGCGTGATCGTGAGTAGAAGGACAAGCTCAGGGAGCTATCTGTGAAGGATTTCAACACCAAGATCCTGAGATCAGTGAGCAACAGAAACCACAGGAACATGGCAAGTGACCCTTGACCATATTGATCCCATGTTTTTAAAACTGTTTTGTTTGCGAAAACTGTTATGCTTGAGATCAACTTGATGGGAAACCTTTTTATAGGAGTTTACTAGTTTTCTCAAACCACACTTGTCGCCAGGGAAGTTTATGATTCGGGTATGGTCGTTTTACTTTTTGCTTCGCTAATCTACGGGATATGGGAAGCGACAGAATGTGTCTAGCTACTGCACTCATAATGATAATGAAGAACTTGATGATAATGAACATGAATGAGAGGGAGATCTAGGCAAGCTTGGTTAATGGAAGTGGTAGAATGAAATGGAGGTTACTTGCCGTAGATCTAAGGACCGGTGTGGCGGACCAGAATCCGCTCATCCAGGATCGCAGAGGGTGATGCCGCGCGATGCGACACCCGACAGCACACGTCATAAGAACACATTATATTACATGGGAAAAACAAACTGAATGTACAAAGTAGTACACTTCTCAGTTACAAACTAGGGTCTTTATTACACAGCGGAAGTTTCTTTTATACAACTCACGCCCGCCTATCTAGCAAAAGTGGTTTCCCAGCCCTAGAGCAACCCACACTAGCTGCACTCCTCAACTCAGCGCGGCGTGTACGGCTCCCACTCAGCCGTGGTCCCCGACGGAGGGTAACCCTCGCCGGTGGACTCGTACTCCGAGTCCGTGGGTGGCTCCTCACCTGAAAAACACTTAAGCAGCAACCGTGAGCACGAAGGCTTAGCAAGGCTTAACCGACTCACCTAAGCACGAAACTCTACATGAGGGGTACCATGACATAGGATAGCAATGTTGCAGCAAATGGACACGCCTACAAGTTCATCCTTAGTTCATCTTTTAGCAACAAGTTAACGGTTCATAAAGCTGAAATTTAGTGAGCAATATTTGGTGGCACACATGTAGCAATACAATTATATCATGACAGCAATACTGAATCAAAACGTTTCATTCATTAGTCTACGTTACGACGCAGTGAACAAGCGGTACTCTTCACCGCGAGGGACGGCGAATCGACTCGATATACACCTGCAGGGAAACCCAAAGAGCACGTCGCGTACGCCCACCCGTGGAGTTGCACAGCACGCTCGCTCGATGTCGTACGTGACAACCTTTCACCCAACAGCCCAAACGTCGAACCGGTCGCACCAAAACGGGCAGGAGGTTCCCCACACGGAGCATTTCTCTATGCCCGTTGGCAGATTTCCACCTTGCTGCCCTCAACCTACACCTATAAATCGGTGTGCTATGCCTCGACGCCCGGAGGTTTAGGCTACATCAGATTATCAGGGCCCATATATCCGATATGCCTTCGGTACGTTCAATACTTGTTCAGCAGGGCCGCACACGGATCGGTCCTCAATTGACACGGGCAGGGCCGCGCACACAAGACTCTCTCTTGCTGCGCCCTAGCCCCTGCCTAGTCACATTTTCATTACTAAAGTGATCTCACATCACTCAACCGAATCCGTGTGTCCCAAGCCTATCTCGCGATTAGATTCCAACTACTCGACTTGTACCGAAGTCCTATGACTCATTAAGCATAGCCTGTCTACTCGAGGTCTTAGACACTACCCTCACTCTTTTAGGAACCTTTGGTTATGCAAGTGGGGTTCCATTCATTCTACACCTAATGCACAATCATACTTCACATGACTCATGTAAACAAAGTAAAACTTATAAAAGGTTAATGCAAACCGGGGCTTGCCTTGTTGCTGCTGGTCAGGGGTTAAGTCTTCGTCCGGAAGAAGGAAGTCCAGCACTTCCGGAGTCTCTTCTTCAGTGACTACACGTTTATGAAATACTACATGTTAATTAATATGTATACAAGTTATTGTAAGATTACTGTTATTAGTTCTAATAACCAGTCTCTAACACCTGGAACTCTGTTTAAGAATTTAAAGATGAACTGGGTGTGGGTGGCTTGGGCCTGGACCTAAGTACATGGTTAAGTGCTAAGTGGCTTCCCCCCCCTTTTCCATATTAATCCCTCAAGTGGTTAAACAGGACAGGGGTGATCCAGAGCTCTAATGGAGCTGAGAATTTTTGTGTGAGTTCCTTGTCACAAGGAAACCCTCTTGACCAAATATTAGCACTTTTCACTGAGTGGTTTGCTCAGAATATTTCTTTTAGCAAATAAGCAAAGAAGAATTAATTCTGAGGTCATACCCCTGTTCATGCCCAACTTAGTGAACTAAAATTTCAACTATAGCTCACAGAGTTTGCATGAATTTTCCTAGCATTTTTGGAGTTAAGGATTGCCCAGAACTGAATTTCCAAGTTTTGGAAATTCTCTGAAAATGTTTCTGTATTCAAATGAACACAGCACCTTCCAAATTGAATTGCTCTGACCAAATCAACCCCAAATGGTCTGAAACTTTTACATGGGTTCACTAATGTCATAAAGAACATTCTGGAAAAATTTGGGGATTTTTGGATGAACCAAACTCCCTCTAAAATTCTTTTGCTGAAAATCTTTAAAGAATTTTCCAGAATTAATTAATGGGTTTCATACAAATTGGGTTGTATATTTGAACAGAGCTAGGGAAGATGAATCCAACCCAATTTGAATCACTAAATTTGGAGCTCCCTAGCAAAAGTTATGGAGCTCTAAAGTTTGAGGAATTTCTGGAATTCGAATTAACCGGGAAAAGTTCAAATTTCTGACAGCGGGCCCGGTTCCCACGTGTCATCACCTCGGCTGCACCACACGGGGCCACAGGGTTGTTTTCTGCGTGTTCACAGCCGATACGGTGTAACAGAAGATCCCCACACTGTGCCGCGAGGGACTGACGAGCGGGCCCGGCCGGCTCGTCTTCTTCCTCGCGCCCGCCCTTTTTCCCGCGCCGCCCCCTCGCCGGCACACTTCTGAAGCTCGCCGGACTTGGTCTCCCGATCGCCTCCCGGCCGGAAACTCGCCGCCTGGGCCTACTTTCGCGCGCTGAACACGCTGGTACCGCCTGCTTCGGCCGGCGATGGCCCTAACCTAACCGGCGACGGTGCTGCGGCTCGGCAACCCTTCGGTCACGTCGCCCGGACAGTTTAGCCCGCCAAAACATCGGTGGATCGGCGCTATAGCACCAGTGGGTGCTAGGGAAGCTCTTCATGGTGGTGATACTGCCCGGAGAGGGCTCTATCCTAGGTCTCATCGTGAGCCCGACCTTTCCCGCGATAATCGCGGCTGGAAAACCGGGAAATACGCCGGCTACAGCCAAAATTAAGCTAGGGTTGCGAAGCAAACTTGGGCGCCGTCAAGTCTAGCTCCTGTGTGCACAGTTTGGAGAACTGATGACGAGAAGGGAGTGGGAATTCGGAGGTCTCATACCGGAACGTTGTTCTGTGGTCGCCGGCGGAGTTTCTCCAAATTCTTGCTCAGCGGTTCACGGTTGGTCCTGTGGTTTGGGTGGGAGCAGCAGTGCTCACCGGCGCGTCCGAGACTGTCCTTGCTCAGCCGTGAAAGGCCCTCTGTTGGGCTGTCACCATGAGCCGAGTGGTGGCGGTTTCTCGGGTGTAGCTCGGAAACGTGGAGCTAAGGCTGGGGAAGGGACGAACTCGACTGCTCTCGTGCCGAGGAGGTAGAGGACGAGCAGCTGGTGTGGTTTTGTGGCTAGTAAAGGCGCTACTCGCGGTGAATTTCCAGGTTTCGATCGAACGAAGACGGCGGCGTGCGCTCGGTCGTTTCTTGGGCAACAGAACACGGCGCCTCTGTTCAGCAGTGTAGGTGCGTGATGATCGGCGGAAGCAGCTGGCCAGCGCGAGGGAGGAAGCAGGAGCTGGCTGCGTCGCCTCACGCGGGGCGTCCGAAGGATCGGCTCGGTGGCACGCCGGGAGCGTTTGTTTCGGTGAGAAGCCGAACCCTTTCAGCTGAAACCAATTTCCTCCACTGACCTGTGGGTCCCTCTCCCCTCTAATCCCCTTTCCAATTCTTTTTATTTCTGTTGGCACTCAATTATCTCCAGCTACTCACAATTTAATGTGAGACTTAGTCACCAAGTCTTTGTTTGAATTTGAATTCTCAAATTCAAACTTTGTTTGGTTAAATTTGCTTCATATTTAAACTGAAATTCAAATTCAGTTTTGAATTCTTGCAAATTTAGCTCTTGACAAGATGAACTCCAATGGGGATGAAAATTGGTGGGTTTACGCAGAAAAATGTGCTGAGTGTAGATATGAAGCTAACTTTTGAATTTGGGTGATGAAAGTTGCTGCAATTTGAATTTACATTCAAATTGGCCTCTTTTTGAAATAACCCAAAAGTGCCTCAAAAAAATGTTGAATTTGGATGAACTTTGGACTGAACCTTCCCAAGACTTTTTAAATTCTAGGGGTGAGCTCAACCTCTCATGTTCATGTGTAGAAACCCTACTTTGTGAAAGTGAAGGCTTTCCCCTCTAATCACTCTTTTGATGGAGGTTACTTGCTCTTCACAACATTTCCTAAGGTGTCCACAATAAAAACTGTGGTGTTGTGAGGTGAAGAAAAATTTTTGCAAGTCCCTATTCTTGGGCTTTTACATCCCTCCCCCCTTAAAAGAATCTCGTCCCGAGATTATAAAAGAAGAGATAGCGATGTAATAGGGACTTACCCGTGTTGAGAAGCCATGAACTCCGGGTACTTTGAGCGAAGGAACTCCTCGCTCTCCCACGTCGCTTCTTCAGCGGTGTGGTTGCTCCAGAGTATTTTGTAGAACCACAACGTTCTGCTACACGTGGTTCGGGCTTTCTCAGCAAGAATTCCCACCGGATACTCCTCATATGTTAAATCCGGTTTCAGCTCGCCGATGTCTTCGGTAGGAACAGCAGCTGTATGCTTCAAACATTTTCGCAGTTGCGAAACATGGAAAACATCATGGACACCAGCCAGGGATGCCGGTAGCTCCAATCTATACGCTGCTGGTCCATACTTCTCGGTGATAGCGTAGGGTCCAATGAAATGGGGAGCGAGCTTCCCCTTCACACCGAACCGGTGCACCCCTTCATCGGAGACACACGGAGGTACACGCGTTCCCCAACGTCAAAGTGCAACGGCTTGCGCCTCTTATCAGCGTAGCTCCTCTGTCGGGATTGAGCGGCCTTCAAGTTAGCTTGAATTGCACGAACGCGCTCTTCGGCGTCGTTCACCACATCAACCCCGAATGTGACCCTTTCACCGGACTCCCACCAATTTAATGGGGTGCGGCATTTACGACCGTAGAGAGCTTCGTAGGGTGCCATCTTGATACTCGCCTGATAACCGTTGTTGTACGAGAATTCCACCAATGGTAGGTGATCATCCCAGTTCCTACCATGGTGGATGGCACATGCTCTCAACATGTCTTCTAATACTTGGTTCACCCTCTCTGTTTGCCCATCTGTCTGAGGGTGATAAGCGGAGCTCCTGATCAACTTAGTACCCAATGCAGCATGCAGCTGCTCCCAAAAGCGAAATACAAATAATGCACCCCGATCTGAGACGATGGTCTTGGGTACCCCGTATAGGCATAGAATCTTCGCTATGTATAGCTCCGCATATTAGCCGGCATTGTAACGTGTATTCACCGGGATGAAGTGAGCCATCTTGGTTAACCGATCAACGATTACCCATATAGAATCATGCTTGTTGGATGTTAGGGGTAATCCCACAATGAAGTCCATGCTCACATCTTCCCATTTCCATGCCGGGATCTGCAGGGGTTGCAACAGCCCTGGTTTCTTCATGTGATCAGCTTTCACTCGTCTACACGTATCGCACTCGGATACGTACTTAGCTACCTCCCGCTTCATCCGTGTCCATCAAAATTTCTTTTTCAAATCTTGGTACATTTTGTTGCTGCCCGGATGAATGGAGTACTTGGACAAGTGAGTTTCATCGAGGATTTTCTTCCTTAGTTCCATGTCCCGGGGTACGACTATGCGATCGTTGAACCATAGCGTCCCCTCATCATCCTTCCGGAAACATTTAATCTCTCCATTGTCTATCCGTCTCCGGAGATGTGCCATGCCTTTATCATCTTTCTGAGCTGCAACGGTGTCCTCCCTAATAGTAGGGATGAGGGCAAGGTTGTACAGCGATCCATAAGGAACCAAGTATAAACTTGGCTCTCCCTCCTCCACCGGTGTAATGGTGAGGTGATGGACATGTGATTTCTGACTCAGCGCGTCGGCAACCACATTTGCCTTGCCAGGGTGGTAGTGGATCTCAATTTCATAGTCCTTGATTAATTCTAACCACCTCCGTTGCCTCATGTTCAGCTCCTTCTGGGTGAAAATGTATTTCAAGCTCTTGTGGTCGGTGTAGAGATGCACCAAGTTCCCCAGGAGATAGTGCCTCCACATTTTCAGCGCTAGAACCACTGCAGCAAGCTCAAAATCATGAGTGGGATAATGCTGCTCATGGTTCCGAAGTTGGCGTGAGCCATATGCGACCACACGTCCTTCCTGCATCAACACGCAGCCGAGCCCAATTCCGGACGCGTCACAGTACACGTCGAAGGGCTTTGTTGTATCCGGCTGAGCTAAGACCGGGGCTGTGGTGAGATGCTTCACCAATGTTCGGAATGCTCCTTCACACGCCGTGTTCCAAACATATTTCGTCCCTTTCTTCAGTAACGCTGTCATCGGCTTAGCGAGCTTGGAGAAGCTTGGAATGAATCTCCGATAGTATCCCGCTAACCCGAGGAAGCTTCTGACTTCATGAACTGAAGTGGGAGCTTTCCATTTCAGCACTTGCTCTATTTTACTTGGGTCAACCGCAATGCCTTCTGCGGAGATGATATGTCCCAAGAATGGCACTTGGCTGATCCAAAACTCGCATTTGCTGAACTTGGCGTAGAGCTTGTGGTCTCACAATCGTTGAAGAACGATCCGCAAGTGTTCGGCATGTTCGGCTTCTGTCTTGGAGTAAACCAAGATATCGTCGACGAACACTACCACAAACTTGTCCAGCTCCGGCATGAACACCGAGTTCATGAGATACATGAAATGGGCTGGAGCGTTTGTGAGACCAAATGACATGAGGAGATATTCATATAATCCATATCTCGTCGAGAAGGCCGTCTTCGGAATATCCTCTGCCCGGATCTTTATCTGGTGATATCCAGAGCGAAGGTCCATCTTTGAGAACACACTTGCACCCACAAGTTGATCAAACAATATGTCTATGCGGGGCAGTGGGTACTTATTCTTGATGGTGACGGCGTTGAGCGGCCGGTAATCTACACACAGCCTCAGGGTTTCATATTTCTTCTTCACGAACAGCGCCGAGCATCCCCAAGGCGAGGAACTCGGCCTAATGAAACCCTTGCTCAACAGATCATTGAGCTGTTCTTTCAGTTCAGCCAGCTCATTTGGAGCCATCTTGTATGGTCTCCGTGATATGGGCGTAGTCCCGGGTGCAAGCTCGATCTTCAACTCGACATCCCGCTCAGGTGGCATGCCCAGAAGATCATCCGGGAATATGTCGGGGTACTCCCGGACTACGGGGATGTCTTCTAACTTGAGAGCTTCAGCATTATTAATTGCTAAAACTTCCCGGACTGGCGTGTCTAACACCATGGAATGCGGACGGTGGAATGGAGAATTTAAGTGAACCGTCCGTGTCCGAGTCTCTAGGACAGCGCTATGGTATTGTAGCCATGACATCCCTAAGATTGCATCAATCTTTTGTCCCATAAGGATTATCAAGGTGGTGGGATATAGTTTCCCACCTAAGCACAGAGGTGCCTTTGGAATCATCATATTAGCTGAAATCTTCCCTCCCGGTGAGCAAATCATATAAGTGCAGTCGGTTGGGAAGACTTGCATTTGATGCTTAGCCACATAGGATGCACTTATAAAGCTGTGGGTTGCACCAGAATCAAACAATATGACGATGGCATTGTTGAGAGTAAACGTACCCGCCAGCACGTTGTCTCCCTCTGGGGCGTCCTCATTGTCGAGGTTGCGGACGCCTCCAGTCCGCTGACCAACCTTCTTCATCGGAGGTCGGCCTCGAGCACCACCCTGAAACTGGGCTTGCCCGCTGCTCTGCTGCCCCTGGGGACAGTCCTTCGCGAAGTGGCCCGCCTGGCCACACGTGAAGCAGGTGAAATGGGGCGGTCCCCCGCTGATCGGTGGACGGAATCCCGGGGCGCGTTGTGGCGGTGGAAACGCCCGGGGTACCGTCTGCTGCTGCTTCTGCTGTCTTGGTGGTGGCATCGGCGAACGGAACGGGGGTGCTTGGAACGAACGTCCCCCGAACTGTTGAGGCCGCGCCGGTGGTCGCCACTGCTGCCCGGATGGTGTCCGATACACCATACGGTACTTCTGGAGAGCGCCACTCCCACCGCTGGGTGGAGCGCTGCGCTTCCGCTGCTCAGCTGCCAACTCCCGCTGAGCATCCTCTTGCATAATCACGGCATTGACTAGATCGTTGAATGTGCCGCGATTCCACTGAACGAGATGGGTCTTCATTTCGGGGTGTAACCCCCGATAGAAGTGCACCCGCTTCTTCTCCTCGGTGGATATGTAGTCTGACGCATATTGCGCCAGATGGTTGAAGGCGCGGGAGTAGTCGTGGGCACTCCTCCCGCCCTGCTTCAGTTCCAAGAATTCTTGGAACTTCCTCTTCATGATCCTGGGAGGAATATGATAGGCGCGGAACGCCTCCCGGAACTCTTGCCATTCCACGGCATGGCCAGCCGGACGTGAGGCGACATAGTTCGCCCACCACGCACCAGCGGCACCGTGGAGTTGCTGTGCTGCGAACAGAGTCTTCTGCCGCTACGTACATTGGAGCGGCCCGAACTTGGACTCGATGGTCCGCAGCCAGTTGTCCGCCTCCAGTGGTTCTTCGGCTTCGGTGAACACTGGAGGGTGCGTACTCATGAAATCCGAGTACGACACTTCACGGGGCTCACGAGGCCCTCGCTCTTGACGTCCCCCCGCCTGGGACGTATTCTGCACGATCGTGCGGAGCAGGTCGGTCTGCTCCTCACGACCTCCCACCAGTGCCGCTATCACATCCGCTAGAGTAAGCGGAGGCGGCGGTGGTGGCTGCTGCTGCGGGGTGTTGTCGTAGGCCGGTGGCTGGGAGTCATCACCTCCCTGTTGGCTAGAGCCACCAACCTCGTGCGTGGTCCTAGTGCGAACCATCTGCAACCATACGACAATAATCATCAGTCCTGCAACATTTTGCATGCAGTCCAATAAAAATAGGCGTAAAAACATAATGACAATAAAACATGGGATACATCTCGTATGTAGATAATGTAATAACTTTGCACAAGCTACACCATTATCAGACCAAATACAAACTAGTTACATCCAACTTGATGAACCTCCACTTTGGAAGCTCACCATAACTAGGTTTGGTCACCACGAGGTATTACTATCGCTTTGTCATCACGTATACCACCCTTAGGGTCCAACACCTTCTCCAATGAGTTCATCTGTCATTCTTTTGTCAGAATGACCAGTTTCTACCTATTCCAAATTTTGATCCGGTTCTGGGCATTTTCATGACTCAAGTTGAATACCAAAGTTAAATTTAACTTCAGTATCTTTCCAACGAGTATTCATTTGCCCCCAGATCAGCTTTAGTTAAAAAGTTATGCTATTTCAAAGTCAGCAGAATTTCTGGATGAATTTTAACAGCACCTCCCTTGGAAGTGGCTGTATTCAACCCTGGTTTCCACTGAAATCTGTGCTGAAATTTCAGAAACTTTGAGTTGCAAAGATGTCATACATCTTCTACTCTTTCTAAGGATGTATCATATGAAAATTTTTAAATTTTTCTACTAGGATTTATGTTTGAAAAACAGAACAGTCCAGAGAATGTTTTACTCTGTCCTGGTTCTGGACAGTTTATATTCCTCTGGGATTTAAGCCATCTTAAGGTGAGTTTCAGCTCTGGAAGTCTACAACAAAGTTGTAGAGTACTTAAATACCTTTCCAGAACTATATAGCACCCTCTCTGGGCTAAAAGACCTGTAAGTTATGCCCTGTTGAAGATCAGCAAACTTGCTGTCCAAAACAGAGCACTCTGTTTTTCAGTCTTTTGGAACTACACTCATCACTATCCCATTCTTATACCCAACCAGGTTCCTAAATGTTGAACCTATAGATTTTAATTCCTTGTTATCATTATTTTCATGCATATGCCTACAATATCTCGGTGCTACGTTCCTCACAAAAGAAAATCCTAACCGGATCATACCGGCATATACGTCTCAAGTGTGGCACTAAACGGTCTCTCGCACACGTTTTTTACCCGGATACATACGTGGTTAGTACTTGCAGAAGACCACACAATAATGGTGCACTCAATGGTTATTCATTTCAGGCAGTTCCATATTTGAAAGTAAATACAAACGCCCGTATCATTGTCATACGGCCGTCCTTGAGTTAGGTCACGTCTCAAGGTACGTGATCGTGTTTCAACACCACACGACGGGGAACCCGAGTAGGTCATGAACGGGTCATCAGGTTGGGAATGTTATCAACCCAACAGATACCACCTACTGCCCTGCAGGGCACGCCGATGGCAAGCGCTGCGTATGTCCTCCTGGGCTATTTCCAGACGAACACACTCTCGCGTTACTGACCACGCGATGGGGTCTCCACTTACTTGCCTAATGCACGCTAGGGATCAGCGTTTCATATGCACTCAGGAACATGAAGAGTTCAAGAGGTTCATATTGACGTCTCACACCAAGCTGTGAGATCAATCCCTGAACCACGTTCCTCGTCAGGGGGAGCTAACCGAAATTGAACCGCTTTCGATGGCGTTCCTTACCATACTTACCAGAGCGTAGGTGCGTCGTTACATAATTGAAATTCAGAATTATAACACATAAGTTAGTCTTTGCCACTTTAAGTAACGATGCTAGTATAGTCCTTACTTCGGCAGCTACCGAATCCTCACCGTATACCTAAGTTTTTGCCATAATGCAGTCCTTAAGTACTGTGCTATCCCCACTGCAGCTCTGATACCAGGCTGTGGCGGACCGGAATCCGCTCATCCAGGATCGCAGAGGGTGGTGTCGCGCGATGCGACACCCGACAGCACACGTCATAAGAACACATTATATTACATGGGAAAAACAAACTGAATGTACAAAGTAGTACACTTCTCAGTTACAAACTAGGGTCTTTATTACACAGCGGAAGTTTCTTTTATACAACTCACGCCCGCCTATCTAGCAAAAGTGGTTGCCCAGCCCTAGGGCAACCCACACTAGCTGCACTCCTCAACTCAGCGTGGCGTGTACGGCTCCCACTCAGCCGTGGTCCCCGACGGAGGGTAACCCTCGCCGGTGGACTCGTACTCCGAGTCCGTGGGTGGCTCCTCACCTGAAAAGCACTTAAGGAGAAACCGTGAGCACGAAGGCTCAGCAAGGCTTAACCGACTCTCCTAAGCATGAAACTCTACATGAGGGGTACCATGACATAGGATAGCAATGTTGCAGCAAATGGACACGCCTACAAGTTCATCCTTAGTTCATCTTTTAGCAACAAGTTAATGGTTCGTAAAGCTGAAATTTAGTGAGCAATATTTGGTGGCACACATGTAGCAATACAATTATATCATAACAGCAATATTGAATCAAAACGTTTCATTCATTAGTCTACGTTACGACGCAGTGAACAAGCGGTACTCGTCACCGCGAGGGACGGCGAATCGACTCGATATACACCTGCAGGGAAACCCAAAGAGCACGTCGCATACGCCCACCCGTGGAGCTGCACAGCACGCTCGCTCGATGTCGTACGTGACAACCTTTCACCCAACAGCCCAAACGTCGAACCGGTCGCACCGAAACGAGCAGGAGGTTCCCCACACGGAGCATCTCTCTATGCCCGTTGGCAGATTTCCACCTTGCTGCCCTCAACCTACACCTATAAATCGGTGTGCTATGCCTCGACGCCCGGAGGTTTAGGCTACATCAGTTTATCGGGGCCCATATATCCGATATGCCTTCGGTACGTTCAATACTTGTTCAGCAGGGCCACACACGGATCGGTCCTCAATCGACACGGGCAGGGCCGCGCACACAAGACTCTTGCTGCGCCCTAGCCCCTGCCTAGTCTCATTTTCATTACTAAAGTGATCTCACATCACTCAACCGAACCCGTGTGTCCCAAGCCTATCTCGCGAGTAGATTCCAACTACTCGACTTGTACCGAAGTCCTATTACTCATTAAGCATAGCCTGTCTACTCGAGGTCTTAGACATTACCCTCACTCTTTTAGGAACCTTTGGTTATGCAAGTGGGGTTCTATTCATCCTACACCTAATGCACAATCATACTTCACATGACTCATGTAAACAAAGTAAAACTTATAAAAGGTTAATGCAAACCGGGGCTTGCCTTGTTGCTGCTGGTCAGGGGTTAAGTCTTCGTCCGGAAGAAGGAAGTCCAGCACTTCCGGAGTCTCTT
This sequence comes from Neostapfia colusana, assembly GCA_030760725.1. Classification (NCBI taxonomy): domain Eukaryota; kingdom Viridiplantae; phylum Streptophyta; class Magnoliopsida; order Poales; family Poaceae; genus Neostapfia; species Neostapfia colusana. The sequence goes on from JASWHV010000007.1 coordinate 33,727,509, forward strand.
CTTCAGTGACTACACGTTTATGAAATACTACATGTTAATTAATATGTATACAAGTTATTGTAAGGTTACTGTTATAAGTTCTAATAACCAGTCTCTAACACCTGGAACTCTGTTTAAGAATTTAAAGATGAACTGGGTGTGGGTGGCTTGGGCCTGGACCTAAGTACATGGTTAAGTGCTAAGTGGCTTCCACCCCCCCTTTTCCATATTAATCCCTCAAGTGGTTAAACAGGACAGGGGTGATCCAGAGCTCTAATGGAGCTGAGAATTTTTGTGTGAGTTCCTTGTCACAAGGAAACCCTCTGGACCAAATATTACACTTTTCACTGAGTGGTTTGCTCAGAATAATTCTTTTAGCAAATAAGCAAAGAAGAATTAATTCTGAGGTCATACCCCTGTTCATGCCTAATTTAGTGAACTACAATTTCAACTATATCTCATAGAGTTTGCATGAATTTTCCTAGCATTTTTGGAGTTAAGGATTGCCCAGAACTGAATTTCCAAGTTTTGGAAATTCTCTGAAAATGTTTCTGTATTCAAATGAACACAGCACCTTCCAAATTGAATTGCTCTGACCAAATCAACCCCAAATGGTCTGAAACTTTTACAGGGGTTTACTAATGTCCTAAAGAACATTCTGGCAAAATTTGGGGATTTTTGGATGAACCAAACTCCCTCTAAAATTCTTTTGCTGAAAAGCTTTAAAGCATTTTCCAGAATTAATTAATGGGTTTCATACGAATTGGGTTGCATATTTGAACAGAGCTAGGCAATATGAATCCAACCCAATTTGAATCACAAAATGTGGAGCTTCCTAGCAAAAGTTATGGAGCCTAAAGTTTGAGGAATTTCTGGAATTCGAATTAACCGGGAAAAGTTCAAATTTCTGACAGCGGGCCCGGCTCCCACGTGTCATCACCTCGGCTGCACCACACGGGGCCACAGGGTTGTTTTCCGCGTGTTCACAGCCGATCCGGTGTAACAGAAGATCCCCACACTGTGCTGCGAGGGACTGACGAGCGGGCCCGGCCGGCTCGTCTTCTTCCTCACGCCCGCCCTTTTTCCCGCGCCGCCCCCTCGCCGGCACACTTCTGAAGCTCGCCGGACTTGGTCTCCAGATTGCCTCCCGGCCGGAAACTCGCCGCCTGGGCCTACTTTCGCGCGCTGAACACGCTGGTACCGCCTGCTTCGGCCGGCGATGGCCCTAACCTAACCGGCGACGGTGCTGCGGCTCGGCAACCCTTCGGTCACGTCGCCCGGACAGTTTAGCCCGCCAAAACATCGGTGGATCGGCGCTATAGCACCAGTGGGTGCTAGGGAAGCTCGTCATGGTGGTGATACTGCCCGGAGAGGGCTCTATCCTAGGTCTCATCGTGAGCCCGACCTTTCCCGCCATAATCGCAGCTGGAAAACCGGGAAATACGCCGGCTACAGCCAAAATTAAGCTAAGGTTGCGAAGCAAACTTGGGCGCCATCAAGTCTAGCTCCTGTGTGCACAGTTTGGTGAACTGATGACGAGAAGGGAGTGGGAATTCAGAGGTCTCATACCGGAACGTTGTTCTGTGGTCGCCGGCGGAGTTTCTCCAAATTCTTGCTCAGCGGTTCACGGTTGGTCCTGTGGTTTGGGTGGGAGCCGCAGTGCTCACCGGCGCGTCCGAGACTGTCCTTGCTCAGCCGTGAAAGGCCCTCTGTTGGGCTGTCACCGTGAGCCGAGTGGTGGCGGTTTCTCGGGTGTTGCTCGGAAACGTGGAGCTAAGGCTGGGGAAGGGACGAACTCGACTGCTCTCTTGCCGAGGAGGTAGAGGGGGAGCAGCTGGTGTGGTTTTGTGGCTAGGAGAGGCGCTGCTCGCGGTGAATTTCCGGGTTTCGATCGAACAAAGACGGCGGCGTGCGCTCGGTCGTTTCTTGGGCAACAGAACACGGCGCCTCTGTTCAGCGGTGTAGGTGCGTGATGATCGGCGGAAGCAGCTGGCCAGTGCGAGGGAGGAAGCAGGAGCTGGCTGTGTCGCCTCATGCGGGGCGTCCGAAGGATCGGCTCGGTGGCACGCCGGGAGCGTTTGCTTCGGTGAGAAGCCTAACCCGTTCAGCTGAAACCAATTTCCTCCACTGACCTGTGGGTCCCTCTCCCCTCTAATCCCCTTTCCAATTCTTTTTATTTTTGTTGGCACTCAATTACCTCCAGCTACTCACAATTTAATGTGAGACTTAGTCACCAAGTCTTTGTTTGAATTTGAATTCTCAAATTCAAACTTTGTTTGGTTAAATTTGCTTCATATTTAAACTGAAATTCAAATTCAGTTTTGAATTCTTGCAAATTTAGCTCTTGACAAGATGAACTCCAATGGGGATGAAAATTGGTGGGTTTACTCAGAAAAATGTGCTGAGTGTAGATATGAAGCTAACTTTTGAATTTGGGTGATGAAAGTTGCTGCAATTTGAATTTACATTCAAATTGGCCTCTTTTTGAAATAACCCAAAAGTGCCTCAAAAAAATGTTGAATTTGGATGAACTTTGGACTGAACCTTCCCATGACTTTTTAAATTCTAGGGGTGAGCTCAACCTCTCATGTTCATGTGTAGAAACCTTACTTTGTGAAAGTGAAGGCTTTCCCCTCTAATCACTCTTTTGATGGAGGTTACTTGCTCTTCACAACATTTCCTAAGGTGTCCACAATAAAAACTGTGGTGTTGTGAGGTGAAGAAAAATTTTTGCAAGTCCCTTTTCTTGGGCTTTTACAACCGGTTCATGCGAGCACATACCAGGAATACAGTGCCACCACAAGGCCAAGTATGGGTGCGGCTTAGCTGACTAATTAGGTAAGTTGCTAGATTGTTATGGACCGTGGAAGGCGCGGGAATGGGAGTCAAGTGAGGACTGCCCTGGGAACTGCATGGCACAAGAGGGGGCCCGTAGGTGGGAGAATGGTGATTCTAGCCTGTTGGTGAAACCTTAGTGAGTCCATACATCTAGTAGCCCCTTTGTAATGGCTATTTTGTGATCTCTTGGCAATACACCGACGGTTGTGTACTGGTATAATGGAGGTTCTGCAGTCGCCGACGGGTGATGAAATCACAAACTTGTGGGTAAAGTGGTGCAAACTCTGCAGGGTATGAAACTATCATGATAGCCGAGCTTACGGTCACAAGCGCCTGGCCAACTCACATGATTAGATGGGATGGTTATTGGGATGGATGATTCGGTTTGGTTATTGGTTTGGTTGGTCATTAAGGTTTGGTTTCAAGACTGTTGAGTCTTGGTGATGAGATTGGTTTCATGACTGTTGAGTCGTGATAATGAGCTTTGGTCTCGGTTATGAGATGGAATTGATATGAGATGAGATCGTAATGAATATGAGATGGTATTCATGAGTATGAGAAAGAAAGTTGAGAAAGGTAAATGTCTGGCTGAGACATGAAAAGAGATGAATCATGATGGAGGTATGTTGGTGTTTTAATTGGATATATGTTGGGATTACATTCACTTAAAGTTAGTTGCTGTTTTTACCATGTTTTGTGAAATAAACTTTGCTTTATGCAATAAGCCTTTTTATACCTACCTTGTTGTAAGCTACATGTCATACTTCCTGCACTTGCTGAGTATGACATGTACTAACCCTTGCATTATCATTCATCATCAGCAACAGGAGAGGAGTACTTCAAAGAGCATGTGGAGTACTGGGCGTGTGATCTACCGTGAACTTGCCTGTGGAGTAGGAGATGGAGCCGATGCTGCTGCTTAGTTGCTTCCGCAATAGTTTAGAAGACTTCCGCTGCTAGATAGAGACTTCCGCTGCTAGAATAAATTAGATATTCATGAGACACTGTAATAAAACCCTATTATTCATGGTATTATTCATAATTCAGTTTGTGGATTACATGTGTATGTGTGATGAATATCCTGGGCACACATATCATCAGCTGGGTTCCGTTTTCACGGGACCGGGCGTCACAGATTGGTATCAGAGCCACGTTGATCGTAGGACGCAAGCCTAGTCACAGATTTGCATTAGAGCCACGTTGACTGTAGGATGTAGGCCTAGTAACAGATTGGTATTAGAAGCCATGATGAACATAGGATGCAAACCTAGGTTGAAGTCACAGATTGGCATTAGAACCCCATTGACCGTAGGACAAAGTCACAGATTGGTATCACCCGAAACCACATAGGACCCCCCTTAAATAAGCTTGAATAGGAGTGGTGTGAACTTCTGTGATGATTGTTTGTGCTTGTGTGCTTAGTGTGAGTTGTGGGATGCTTTAGCGTTGTCCATATCCGCACATAGTAGAGAGATGTGAGATGCTTCGGCATGTGTTCACATCCTCATATAGGTTGATATATAGTTCATACCCTTGATGCATATAGTTGGGGGGATCAATCTAAACTTCTAACTTCTATTCCACTTGACTCTCACTCAAAGATGGTGAGGGAAAACGCCAGCCGACAAAGGAGGAACGTCCGTGGAAACCAAGAACCACAAGAGGATGACCACGAGGCAGTTCATGAGAATGTTAACCCCGGGGCTGGTGCAAACAATCTAGAACGGTTGATGGCTATGCAGAATCAGATCATGCAAACAATGATCCAAACATCGGGTCAGCTGCAAGCCAACAACAACCCCGTTCTTGCACCCCCACCACCACCACCGCCACCACCGCCGGCTCACAACCGACTGGGAGATTTCATGAGGACTCGACCACCAACTTTTGCACAAGCTAGTGATCCCATTGAGGCCGATGACTGGTTGAATTCCATGGAGAAGAAGCTTGCCATAGTTCAGTGCAATGATCGAGAGAAAGCTCTCTTCGCATAGCACCAACTTATGGGAGCAGCCGCTGACTGGTGGGACGCTCTCTGCAATGCTCATGTCGACCAGGAGACGATCACTTGGGCTGAGATCATGGAGAGTTTCCGCTCTCATTACGTCCCTGTTGGAGTCATGATGCTAAAGAGGCAAGAGTTCGAAGGTCTCCGCCAAGGCAGGAAGAGCGTGAATGAGTACCTCAACATGTTCACGCAACTGTCACGGTATGCCCCCGAAGATGTCAACTCGGATCAACGGAAGCAATACTTGTTCATGAGAGGGTTGAACAATGAGATGCAGGTTCAGCTCCTCAACAACGACTACGCGAACTTCCAGAAGCTAGTTGACAAAGCCATAGTGGTTGAGAGAAAGATCCGAGAGATCGAGCAAGAGGGCAAAAGAAAGATGCCATACCAGCCACAAGGGAGCAACGTACGCCCTCAGTACACGCCCCCAGCTGCACCACAGTATGGATCGTTTTGCCCTAATTAACCACCACAGCAATGTCCTGTCATGCAAGCACCTCGTGTGCCCTTACCTCCTGCGCCTCGTCCCAACATAGGCGCCAATTCTCAAAACCCCCGTCCCAACGTCCCCGCTGTCTTAGGCAACAAGGCATGCTTTGCATGCGGAGAAACAGGACACTTTGCGAGTCAGTGCCCGAGGAAAGGTCCTGGACCGCCAAGCAACGTGCCCAAGCAGAACCCATGGCTGAACGGAGGAGCTATGCAAAGCTACCGTGGACAGCAGAACTACGCTCGTGGCAACGTAAATCATGTTTCTGCTGAGGAAGCGCAACAGGCTGAGGACGTCGTGATTGGTATGTTCCTTGCCAACTCCAACCCAGCCACCATTTTATTTGATTCCGTAGCATCACATTCATTCATATCATCCAAGTATGTTGCCAAGTACAATCTACCCATATCACACATGAAATATACTATCTTGGTTAATTCTCCCGGTGGAGAGATGAGGACTAATATAGTATGTCGGAAGGTAAACCTTAAAATAAGGGGGGCAGACTTTCTTGCCAACCTCATTGTCTTGGATTCCCAAGGGCTTGACATTATACTCGGGATGGATTGGTTAAGCAAGCACAACGGAGTAATCCAATGTGCTGAGAGGAGCGTGCAGTTGACAAACGAGCACGGTACCCGTATTGAGTTCGAGTCAGCCCAACCTGCAACCGAGAAGGCAAAGTTGAACCACGTCAAAGGAGCAACATTGGGAAGCATTCCAGTGGTTTAATAATTTTTGGACGTGTTTCACGTATCCCAGCTCAAGAAGTGCTTGAGAGTACTGGAAGAACCAGTACCGATGGATGAGCTTGAGCTTCAAGAGGATCTGACCTATGTAGAGCACCCTGTCCGAATTTTGGACGTGAAGGAAAAGGTCACAAGGAATAAAGTGATCCGTTGGTGCAAGGTACAATGGAGCCATCACACGGAAGCCGAAGCTACATGGGAACGTGAGGAAGACATCAAGGCAGAATTCCCTCATCTATTCTCCACTCTATCAAATCTCGAGGGCGAGATTCAATTTAAGGGGGGTAGGTTTGTGACACCCTCAATTTCGTAATCATGCATGTATACAGAATTCATATAGAGAAAATATTTTAAAAGAAGTGGAAACAGAGAAAGAATAAAAAAGATAGCCAAAAAGAGCCAATTCCAGTTCGCTATAGAGCGTCGTAGACACTACCCGCGGCCGCTGCCATGTGGCGCCTTCGGACCTCATCCCCGCGGAGGGGGAGAGGTCCGCCACTAACTGGCTACGTTCCATGCTCGGAGCTTGCCTCTGCGGAAGGGTGCGAAGTCCGACCCCCGTGGGACACGTGTTGCCCCCGGAGCTAGCCTCTGCGGAGAAGCGAGGTCCAGTTCCGCAGGACACATGTCACTCACGGAGCTCGCCTCCGGGAGGTCCAACCTGCGGAACACATGTCGCTCTCGGAGCTCACCTCTGAGAGGTCTGGCCCTGTTGGACACGTGTCACCCTCGGAGCTCCCTTCCGAGAGGTCCGACACTACTGGACACGTGTCATCCTCGGACCTCACCTCCGAGGAGAAGGTCCCGATGGACACGTGTCATCCTCAGAGCTCACTTCCGAGGAGAAGGTCCTGATGGACATGTGTCGACCTCGGAGCTCATCTCTGAGAAGAAAGGAAGTCCGACGCTGTTAGGACACGTGGCACTACCGGAGCCCACCTCCGAAGAGAGGGGAGGTCCGGCATTGACATGAGGCACCCCTGGAGCCACATCCAAAGAGAGGGGAGGTCCGGCACTGACACGTGGCGCACGCGGAGCTCGCCTCTAAGGGAGAGGGAGGTCCCGTCCGCCTGACACGCGGCACAACCAGAGCTCGCCCCTGAGGAAAAGGGATGCCCAGGCCCCTGCTGGACACGTGGAGCCTCCGGAGCTTATCCCTGCAGGAGGATGAGATCCTTAAGCGGTTTTTCTTCTGTACGCGCGGGAATACCCGGTACTGAGGGAAACCGACACGATTTCACGCTGCTACCGCACCAAATCAATTAGAGATAAGTTGTTAAGATGCAAACACAAATCAAATAGGACTCTTATTTGAAATCCAATAGGAATAGGACTCTTCTTTTTCCGGTTATAAATAGAACCCGAACCAACCCCTTGGTCATAATATCTTTTCCAAAGCCGACAACTTAGAGGCCCTAGCCCCAAACTCGCCGAGCTAACCCCCTTTGCCAGAGTTTAGTTGCCGGAGACCGCCGACAAAGCCCCGACACGCTCACGATTGCCGTAGGAGAGCCGACGATCTGTTCTGCTGCCATTGCTAGGAAGAAAGCCGAGGTAGGTCTCTGTTACCACCTTACGACATCATCGCGGTTTTTCTTCGCATCTGTTTCTTCGATCACTTCGAACAGAAGCTTTTCGTGTGGACAGATCACGTGTTGATCGGTTTGATCTAGATCTCGAGATGAGATCATCGCCACGTCCGCATTTAATCCCTACAACTCTGTTCATCGTAAAACCCCATGCAAGCCATTAAAACATGCAAGAACATGTACAAACTGATCTAATAAAAACAGCACCATAAGATTAGCATGCATATGCACAATTGCATCTTGAGTAAGGATTGTGCATGAAGATTGATTGCTGTAAATCTTGTATGTGTGTGATCGTGAGTAGAAGGACAAGCTCAGGGAGCTATCTACAAAGGATTTTAACACCAAGACCCTAAGATCAGTGAGCAACAGAAACCACAGGAACAAGGCAAGTGACCCTTGACCATATTGATCCCATGTTTTTAAAACTGTTTTGTTTGTGAAAACTGTTATGCTTGAGTCAACTTGATGGGAAACCCTTTTATAGGAGTTTACTAGTTTTGTCAAACCACCCTTGTCGCCAGGGAAGTTTATGAGTCGTGTATGGTCACTTTACTTTTTGCTTCGCTAATCTACGGGATATGGGAAGCGATAGAATGTGTCTAGCTACTGCACTCATAATGATAATGAAGAACTTGATGATAATGAACATGAATCGAGGGGAGATCTAAGCAAGCTTGGTTCGTGGATGTGGTAGGATGAAATGGTGGTTACTTCCGTAGATCTAAGGACCGGTTCATGCGAGCACATGCCAGGAATATAGTGCCACCACAAAGCCAAGTATGGGTGCGGCTTAGCTGACTAATTAGGTAAGTTGCTAGATTGTTATGGACCGTGGAAGGCGCGGGGAATGGGAGTCGAGTGAGGACTGCCCTGGGAATGGCATGGCACAAGAGGGGGCCCGTAGGTGGGAGAATGGTGATTCTAGCCTGCTGGTGAAACCTTAGAGAGTCCATACATCAAGTAGCCCCTTTGTAAAGGCTATTTTGTGATCTCTTGGCCATACACCGACGATTGTGTACTCGTATAATGGAGGTTCTGCAGTCACCGACGGGTGACGAAATCACAAACTTGTGGGTAAAGTGGTGCAAACTCTGCAGGGTTTAAAACTATCATGATAGCCGAGCTTATGGTTATTGGGATGGATGATTTGGTTTGGTTATTGGTTTGGTTGGTCATTATTGTTTGGTTTCAAGACTGTTGAGTCTTGGTGATGAGATTGGTTTCATGACTGTTGAGTCATGATAATGAGCTTTGGTCTCGGTTATGAGATGGAACTTATATGAGATGAGATGGTAATGAATACGAGATGGTATTCATGAGTATGAAGTTGAGAAAGATAAATGTCTGGCTGAGACATGAAAAGAGATGAATCATGATGGAGGTATGTTGGTGTTTTAATTGGATATATGTTGGGATTACAATCACTTAAAGGTAGTTGCTGTTTTTACCATGTTTTGTAAAATAAACTTTTCTTTATGCAATGAGCCTTTTTATACCTACCTTGTTGTAAGCTACATGTCATACTTCCCGCACTTGCTAAGTACGACATGTACTCACCCTTGCATTATCATACATCATCAGCAACAGGAGAGGAGTACTTCGAAGAGCATGTGGAGTACTAGGCGTGTGATCTACCGTCAACTCGCCTGTGGAGTAGGAGATGGAGCCGATGCTGCTGCTTAGATGCTTCCGCAATAGTTTAGAAAACTTCCCCTGCTAGATAGAGACTTCTGCTGCTAGAATGAATTAGAGATTCATGAGACATTGTAATAAAACCCTATTATTCGTGGTATTATTCTGAATTCAGTTTGTGGATTACATGTGTATGTGTGATGAACATCCTGGGCACACATATACATCAGCTGGGTTCCGTTTTCAAGGGACCGGGCGTCACAATGTCGTGGTTGAATTACCACAAGGCGATTCTTAACATCATCTCTAGGACCGATGAGCTCAACTCCCCACAGCACGGTCTTCAAATATTAATTCTGGGCGCCAAACGGCAACAGATTGCAACAGTGAACCATACGGAAGCTGTAAAGATATAGGACATTTCGGTGGTACGTAAGTATCCAGATGTGTTTCCCGATGATTTACCGGGCATGCCGCCCGAGCGAGACGTTGAGTTCAAGATTGAACTTATACCGGGAACAACACCGATATCATGAAGGCCATACAAGATGACACCCAATGAACTGGCAGAATTGAAGACACAGCTGAATGACCTAATGAGCAAGGGCTTTATACGACCGAGTTCGTCACCTTGGGGTTGTTCAGCGTTGTTTGTCAAGAAGAAGGACAAAACACTACGGCTTTGTGTTTATTATCGTCCTTTGAACACCGTTACCATCAAGAACAAGTATCCACTACCTCGCATTGATATGTTCTTCGATCAATTAGTGGGTGCGAAGGTATTTTCGAAGATGGATCTTCAGTCCGGATATCACAGATTAAAATCCGGGCAGAAGATATTCCGAAGACGGCATTCTCAACGAGATACGGGCTGTATGAGTATCTCGTTATATATTTTGGTTTGACCAACACCCCGGCGCACTTTATGTACCTGATGAATTCAGTGTTCATGCCCTAGTTGGATAAATTTGTCGTGGTCTTCGTCGACGATATCTTGGTGTACTCCAAGTCAGAGGAAGAACATGCTGAACATCTGCATATTGTGCTACAAAGATTGCGAGATCATCAGCTCTATGCAAAATTCAGCAAGTGTGAATTCTGGATTAATCAAGTACCTTTTCTCGGACACATTATTTCAGCGGAGGGCATCGCTGTAGATCCGAGTAAGATTATCCAAGTACAGAAACGGGAGTCACCAAAGTCAGTGCGAAAATCCGTAGCTTCCTCGGTTTAGCGGGTTATTACCGGAGGTTCATTCCGGGTTTCTCCAAGATCGCTAAGCCGATGACGGAATTATTGAAGAAGAATACCATATTTTTGTGGGGTGCTGCGTGTCAACAAGCTTTCAAGACTTTAGTGAAGCATCTCACAACAGCCCCAGTTCTTGCTCAGCCGGATACGACGAAGCCATTCGACGTGTATTGCGATGCATCTGGCATAGGTCTTGGCTGCGTGCTGATGCAAGAAGGACGAGTGGTCTCTTATGGATCTCGTCAACTCATAAATCACGAGCAGCATTATCCCACTCATGATATTGACTTAGCTTCCGTGGTCCTTGCTTTGAATATGTGGAGGCATTACTTGCTCGGAAATCTTGTACACTTCTACACCGACCACAAGAGCTTGAAGTACATCTTCACTCAGAAAGAATTAAACATGAGGCAACGAAGATGGCTAGAGCTCACTAAAGATTATAACTTGAGATTCATTATCATCCAGGAAAAGCGAATGTGGTCGCCGATGCGCTCAGTCGTAAGGCGCATATCCATCACCTGACTATTGCTGAAATGGATGATGAAGAACCAAGCATCCGTGTCATCCCGTATGGAGCTCTCTATAATCTCGCTCTCATTCATACCATCCGAGAGGAGATCATGGAAGCTCAACGCAAAGACAAGGGTATGGCTCACATAGGGCGGAGAATAGACAACGGAGAAATGAAATGCTTCCGGAAGGACGATGAAGGTACTTTGTGGTTCAACGACCGGATTGTAGTACCCCGGGATATTGGATTACGGAAGTAAATTTTTGGATGAAGCTCATTTGTCCAAGTTTTCCATTTATCCGGGCAGTAATAAAATGTACCAGTATATCCGAAAGAAATTTTGGTGGACACGTGTGAAACGTGAAGTTGCAAAGTACGTTTCAGAATGTGATACGTGTCGAAGAGTCAAGGCCGACCATGTGAAGAAGTCGGGCCTGTTGCAACCATTGCAAGTACCGGCATGGAAATGGGAAGACTTGAGTATGGACTCATCGTCGGGTTGCCGTTGACCTCCCACAACCATGATTCAATTTGGGTAATCGTTGATCGGTTAACCAAATCAGCACACTTCATCCCTGTGCATACAAGGTATAATGCAAAGCAGTATGCAGAGCTGTACATAGCACGGATCTTGTGCTTACATGGAGTTCCCCGTACCATTGTGTCCGATAGAGGATCGCTGTTTGTAGCCCGTTTCTGGGAACAGCTACACACATGCTTGGGAACCAAACTGATTAGAAGCTCCGCGTATCACCCTCAAACCGACGGGCAAACTGATTGGGTGAATCAAATACTGGAAGATATGCTAAGAGCAAGTGCCATCCACCACGGTAAAAGGCTGGGATGATCACTTACCGTTGGCGGAGTTCTCGTACAACAACGGATATCAGACGAGCATCAAAATGGCACCATATGAAGCTCTCTATGGCGGGAAGTGCCATACACCATTGAATTGGTGCGAGTCCGTGAACGATTAAGGGGCTGATCTTGTCAATGAAGCCGAATAGAAAGTTCGGATAATACAAGAGAACCTCAAAGCTGCCCAATCTTGTCAGAAAAGCTATGCGGACCAGAGGCGTCGACCGCTGCATTTTGACGTCGGAGAGCACGTGTATCTTCGTGTGTCTCCGATGAAAGGGATTCATCGGTTCGGGGTCAAGGGGAAACTTGCTCCCCGATTCATTGGTCCGTTTGCCATCACAGAGAAGTGCGGGAATGTAGCCTACCGGCTGGATCTACCGGCGAGCCTTGCCGGTATTCACAACATATTTCACGTGTCCCAGCTGTGGAAATGTCTCAAGTTTACCGCTGCTGTCCGCACTGAAGACATTGACGAGTTGAAGCCGGATCTCACATACGTCGAGCATCCTATTCAGATTATCAACGAAAAGACCCGGATCACCCAAAATCGGACTTTGAAATTTTACAAAGTCCTGTGGAGTAATCATACCCTGGAAGAGGAGACGTGGGAAAGTGAAGATTACATCCACAAGAATTATCTGGAACTTTTGTCATATACTTTGTAATTACCCTCCCGTCTTGTTCTTCTTTTGTAATCTTGGGACGAGATTCCTTTTAAGGGGGGAGGAATGTAAAGGTCCCAAAAATATGAATACAAAGAAACTCTTGTTTGCACAAAGTTGGTTTCATATGTATGAAAAATGGGACTTGTTAAAACTATTTCCACATGTGATAATACACATGAGAGATTTCTTCACACAAGTTCAAATAATTGTTTGAAAACTTGGAACCCAAGAGGGATTTGAAATCAAGGTGGGAAGGTCCCATATGTGTGAGAAAGCTAAATTCAGATTTGGAACAAATGTGTTCAACTCAAAATTCAAATGAGAGCAACACAATGAAATTCAAACTGTTGTTCTAAAATTCTCATTTGCAGCAGCCAAAGTTAAAATCAGATTTCATATTTTAAATCCTTAGGTCCAAATTAGTGGGTATGCAAAGTTTCATGAATTGTTGAAATGTTTTGCAAATCATTATCCAAAATGGACTTTAAATTGCAAAGAATTCAAATGCCCATTTAAATTTGGATGAAACTTGCCCAATTGTCCAAATGCATATCAGATTTGAATTCCCACAATTGAATTCCATTATATTCCAACTTGACGGGGATAAGAAGGGGCTGGGACCCACATGTCATTGGGATGTTTTAGTGTGCAAAAGATCTTCAGTCTTGCAGTACACGGTCTCTGTTTTTCATCCTCCACGTGAAGCAACTGAGCCACCGAGGCTCCTCACAGTGCGCCACAGGGACAGACCCGAGCCACCTCCTCCTTGATCGGTTTGCGCTGGCGAGCTGCTTCTCTCGTCCTCATCACCTCGGAGAACCCACGTGAGAACGTGTGAAGGAATTGAAGTGAAGATCAAGGAGGAAGGAAAGCTAGTAATCAAGCCCCAAGTGACCTTCACTAACTGATTGTTATCTTAGTCACCTGCAAAACAGCCAAGCCCCGGTTTGCATTTGAACAGTTATAAAGCATTTCCATTTCTAGAGATCATAGCTTTGAATTGTTTGATTGCATTAAGTCTAGTTGATATTGAAAACCCAACTGCATGACCAGAAAGGTCCTAAGAGAGAAAGGGTAGAATAGAACTTCCTCAAGTGAATTTGGCTACGCTAATGTTAGTAGGAAAGGTCAGGTAGAAGTCGAGTAGTTGGAATCTACTCGCGAGTTTAGAGCTGGTCTATTCGGAATGGGTCAAGAATAGAAATGATGAGGAAAGTTCACACATAAGAAATGGAGACCGGGCAGGGAGGTTTAGATGCAGCAGGCCGCGGACCGTGCGTGCATAGCCCTGCCTGTGTCGGTTAAGGCCCGTCCGTGCTTGGCCCTGTTGGACAAGTTTGAGTTTGTGTACCGGGCACATATTGGCTATACGGGAGCCAGGAAACCGATGTACCTCGGGAGATCCACATTGGAACTTTTCTAACTGTCTTAGGCTTTCGGCGTCAGGGTAGCCGGAGGTAACTCACTCAAGAACATACCACTGCGGGTATGTACCTTGAGGGAGCTTGCGGACTCGGGGCAGTTAGACCGCGTCCTGTGTTGAATATCTTGGGAAAGGTGGCCGCGTACAACGTCAGTCGAGGTTGCTACTGGCAACTCGGACTATGGGTGTACGTGTCGTGTAGTCCGGGATACTGATTCAATTCACCATCGCTCGCGGTTGTATGAGCATACTTGCCCACTGCGTCTTGACGTAGTAACAACTGAACTGGTTTTCTTTTAAACATGATAAGGCTGTGATGTAACTTGTATTGCAACCATGATTGAATTAGAGATAGGCTCATTAAACTTTACTTTCACTTTGTGCAAGGAGCATCGCAACAAAGCATTTCTTGTTTGATTGTGGAGTTGCGATGCTGTTAGGCTCAAGGTCTGTACAATGAGGCTTAAAATCTGAAAGTTAAGGATCTACATTAGGCGAGTCCTTTATGCAAATCTAGCTAACCCAATTGCAACCATCATGCATGTAGAATTTCTTGTTTAGGAGAGACGGATCAGTATTGCTGAGCCTATGTGCTCACGCTTGCTATATGAGTGGTTTTGCAGGTTAACATCGATGCTAAAAAGAAGGTTGTGTGTTGAGACTCGGAGACTTCCGAGTAGTGTAACACATGGAGAACCCAGCCGCTGTTGTTGTCTTCGTGTTGCCACCGAGAGGAGTCCGCGGGCTGGACTTCATCTCGAGTGCTCTTTAGTTATTCGACATGAGTTGTTTATAGACTTCCGCTGTAGCTACTTGATTTAAATTATTTACAAAGAAAAACTTGTAAGCTTCCACTATTTTTTTATGTAATACATTGTTTCTTATATGTTTATTGTTGGGTGCCGCACAACACGGCACCACCCAATGCGATTCCCGGGTGAGTGCCACGTCCCCGTGACTGAACGGGCGGCATGGGCCCTCTCACTCTGTACAACAAGGACAGCCCAATTCATTCTTGGAACTCCAACCCATTCCTCTGTTCTTAACAAATTCTAGTCTTTAATTCCTAATTTCCATTATAAACTCATGCATATTCATATAGGTAGGGCTTATGACGAAGGCGATCAAAGAAGGAGTTCAGCGGAGTACATCCATTGAAGTGTGGAGAAGTTGATCAAGCCTCAAGGGAGAGAAGATTCTAACTTATATATACTATTAATCACCTGCAAAACCAAGGCAAGCCCCGGTTTGCATTTAATTAACTTTTGTAAAGTTTTCATTTGTATCACTTATGTCTATGGTGAAATTCTTGCATTAGAGTTAAGGTGATTGAAACCCCACTTGCCTGGCTTTTAAATCCTATGGAGGGTTGGGTAGTTTACAACTTGACGAGTAGAGAATGCCATGCTAATGTTCTTAGGATCTCGGTAGAAGTCGAGTAGTTGGAATCTACTCTCAAGGTAAGATTTTATCTTACGGGATGGAAAAGAGTAGACAATGGCTTAAGAATGTGAAACTGAGACCCAGCAGGGCGGATAGGATGCAATGAGTGGAGGTCTCACGTGCGTAGCCCTGTTAGTGTTGATTGAGGACCGAGTCGTGTGTGGACCTGCTGGACAAGTTTTGAAAAGTACCATATGGCATACTGATAAAGGAAGGAAACCAATGTAACTGGCTAACCAGGGTGCCGAGGCTTACCCAACCATTTTATAGGAGTGGGTTGAGGGTATCAAGGTGTAAATCTGCCGGTGGGCATAGACACACTACACGCGGGGACCTCCTGCCCATTACGGATAGACCGGTTCGGCATTTGGGTTCCATCGAAAGGTTGTTGCATACAACAGAGTAGGAAGGTGTGAAGCACCACACTTCTGAAAGTGGGTGTATGTGACGTGTTATCCGGGTGTCTACTGATTGCAATCACCGTCCCCAAGGTTATTTGAGTACCGCTTGTTCACTGTGCTATGACGTAGTAAGAATTGAAAGAAGGCAGATGAATATGATGCATTGAACTACTAATGTCTTGAAACCATGTCAACTGTAGATGTACATCTCATTAAGTTTATCTTCCACTCTGGGCATAACCACATCGGAGGAAAGCATTTCTTGTTTGATTGTGGACTTCCGATGTGAGGGCTGCCTAAGGCACATTAAATTGCTGCTATAAAACTGAAAGTAAGCATTAAAATGTAGGCGTGTCTTTATTGCAATGTCCTTTTCCTATATTAGAAATCCCTGGATGTAGAGTTTCATGATTAGAAGTGTCGGTTAAGCCTTGCTGAGCCATCGTGCTGACGGTTGCAATATTTGAGCTGTGTGTGGGTGAGAGTTATGAGGAAGGGTCCAAGGACGAGGCGATGCCCCCGTCAGGGTACAAGTCCAAGCTGGAGCCCTGCATGCTGCCGTGATCGTCGTGTGAGGGTTGCTAGTGTGTAGCGTCCCCGGGCTGGACAGCTGCACTTTTGCTTAGTTAGGATGAGAGAATAGTTATGAATTATACTAATTAAGTTTGTAAAAGACTTCCGCTGTTTGTATGTAAAATAAAAGCTTGTATGTTGTTCTTAGTCCTTTCCTGTGTGTTGTTAGGTGCCGCATCGCACGGCACCACCCTCTGCGATCCTGGAGTGGGAGAACCATGAGGTGGTCCCTCGCAGTCATGGTATCAGAGCCGCATTGGGAATAGCACGCTCGAAAAGAGTCTATTTTGAAAACTTAGAAGTAGTCGAGTGAGGATTAGTCATTATTCCCACATAAGGTCTATTATAGTTGTAGCTACTTAAGGTGGAAAAGCTAACTTATGTGTTATACATTCTGTAACGACGCCAGGTAAGGGGTAAGGTACGCCACCGCAGGCGGATCAATTGCTGTAAGCTCACCATACGAGCAATGGCATGGAATGGTTTACCGTGGCTTGGCACGATAGTGAATATGAGTCTCTGAACCTTCTCATGGTTCTGAGAACATATGAAAATGCTGATCTCCAATGTGCTTTAAGGAAAAGTGAGAATACCCCATCGTGTGGTAAGCAACACAATAGTATGCAACTCTTGAACGTTCAATGTTCAAAGGGCCATACACAGCGCTCGCCATTGGCGTGCCTCAACGGTCACGAGGCAGAAGATGGTATCCGTTGGGTTGATGAAATTTCCAACCGTGATGACCCGTTCGCGCTCACTCGGGTTCCCCGTCGTGTGGGGTGAAAACACGACCATGTACCTTGAGACGTGGCTTGACTCAAGGACGATCCGCATGGCAATGATATGGACCGTATGTTTTTACTATGATATGGACCTGCCTGAAATGTTAAAACCCTTGTGTGCACCATTATTGTGTGGTCTTCTGCAGGTACATTAACGACGTTACAGCATGACGCTTAGAAATCGTTTGTGAGTGATGTCTTTAGTTCCACCATTTGACACGTATATGCCGGAATACCGGCTTAGGTTTTTCTTTGGTGAGGGCGTAGTACCGGCATTGTCTTGAAAATTGCATTAACACCTCGCTCATCTCATAAACTTGAAGAGGCTGTAAAAATTTGAATGAAGACAGTTCAAATGAATTGGTTAAAACGTATTTAGGACTCAACTCACTAGTATATGAGTATAGAGAGACCCAAAACATAGTTCCCTTTTTGGCAGGGTTTCTGCTGAAATTTGTACATGGTTTTACTCATTATTGAAAATGCCAATGGAAGTGTGTGATACATTTTTGGAAAGGTGGAGAAGTTCGCTAAAACTTTTCTATAAACTTCCAGGACAGAAACATAATTAATGTTGGTCAAAAACCTCAGAAACCAAAACTGATACAAATGGGTAGAACCTTAAACAGAGTCTCTGTAATTCCACCATAACATTTGGTGGAAAAATCTTTAAGGGCATTATGATACATTTCTGGAAAGGGTTTCAGATATGCTACAATTTTGTAATTCAATGTTTGGAAAAAACTGGAGCAGAATTAATTGAAATTGTGGATTGAAACTAGGTACCTCTGGGGAGGTGCTGTCAAAATCCTGCCAGAAATTCTGTTAATTTTGAACCATCATATCTTTTGATCCAGGAATGCAAAGGGGCCAAAAAAGTACATTTTGGAAAGCTTGGGAAGTTCCTTACCATGTTTCTGTTCAACCCTATGACAGAACTGTAACAGCTCTGATACCACGCTGTGGGTGACAGGACCTCGTTTGGTGGTGCCGTGATATGCGGCACCCAACAGCGCACGGGTCAATGAACACACATCATATTACATAAATAGTTTAGCGGAAGTGTACAACAATGTTTTACAAATAGTTATATCAGAGTAAACTACAGCGGAAGACTATCACTCTCACGACTCATATCTAAACTAGCAACAAAGAAACGGTCTAGCCCGTGGACGTTTCTTAATAGCAACACGAAGACAATCTGCGGCGGCGAGGATGCTCTTTGAGTAAGCACTCGGAGGTTCCTGAGTCTCATCGGCACCCCTTCTCATAAGCATCGAGTCAATTTCCTGCAAAACAACTCGGATAGCATCCGTGAGCATTACGCTCAGCAAGACTTAACCGTCCTAAACATGAAACCCTAAGTGAGGTTATGAACCTAACATAGGATGGCATAAGCATAATTAAACTCGCCTAAAAATGAATCCTTACTTTCAGGTATTAATTGCAGCATTTTAAGTAACCCTGGGCACGCCATATCGGGAGTCCACAATCAAACAAGAAACGCTTTCCCCCGATGTAAATTGCTCATGGCATAAAAGAATCGAGTTTGCACTAGCCTATTCATCAAGATCCAAGACAAAGCTACTATGATACTTCACATCAAAATGATTAGTTCCTTTCTCATGCAAGTTCTTACTACGTCACGACTGTGAGAACAAGTATGCTCGGTCCATTCCGCGAGCGACGGTGATTCGAATCAATAACACCCTGACTACACGACACGTACGCCCGTACTCGATGTTGCCTACAACAACCATCACTGACGTCGTACGTGGCAGCCTTTCCCCCGTTTCATCCCCGCTGAATCGATCAAGTCGCCCCGTACAGTAGCCACTCTCATGGTGCACCTGCCGACGTGAGATGTCATGAGAATGTTCCCCACATACTGCACACCGGCCGTCCGCCTGAGGCGACCCGAAAAGTTCCAACGACAGCTTCCCGAGGTACATCGGTTTACTGGGTCCCATATAGCCAGCATGAGTCCGGTACACAACTCAAACATGTTCAACAGGGCCGCATACGGATCGGTCCTTGACCGACACGGACAGGTCTATAGCACCCAGGCCCCTATGTCCTGCTGCTCCTACAACCTTCCGGTCTCAACTTTAACTTGCTAATTCATTTATGAACCAATCCCGTATTGCCCCTGTTGTTCCTGAAACTGCGAGTAGCTTCTCACCACTCGACTTCTACCGAACCGTACTTAAGCATGACAGTTCTACACGGTGAAAGACACCTACCCAATACTCCATGGGTCATTTGGCTATGCAAGAGGAGTATCAAACACTAGACCTAATGCACAGTTCATCTCTTAACCGAAAGTGAATACAAAAGGAAAACTTAACAGCTGTTAAATGCAAACCGGAGCTTGCGTGTTTTGCAGGGTAGTCGTATATAAACAGTTAGTGTCCTTGCTGATCCACCCTTGATTCTCCGGAGCTTGATCCACTTCAATGAATCACTCCTTTGAATCCCCTTCGTTGTGGTTCCTATTGAAATGCATATGCACATGCTTTATGGAATGTAATGGAAAGAAGTTATGGAATTAATTTCTTAGGAACAGAGGTTGTGTGGAAAAGCCAAGAATGGCTTGGTTTGCCTCTGTTGTGCAAAGAAACAAACTTAAACTAAATCGACCTTAAGGTCTTAGCTATACACTAACCATTATCCCTAATGAACATAATAGATAAGCTGAAAAGATTTGAGTGCAACTGAAGAACAAGAACTCCAATGGCCTTAAATATTTTACAGCAGGTTCTATACTACCTAAGGATTTAGCTTGCCAAATTGCAGCTAAGGTGGAGGTAAATTGTGTCCTCTATAATTCTCACAAGGTCTCTCATGTATTTCCACCTATAAATAAGTATGGAGAATAGGAACAGGGAGTTCTACAGCTCAACTTGGGCTGATAATTTACATGTAAGTTCTTGGTCACATGAAAGTAATCTGGTCCAAAATTCAGCTCTTTTACTTGAGTAGTTCTCCCAGAACAATTCTTTAAGCTTTTGTAATCAAAAGAATTAATTCTGAAGTAATATGCATTTTCATGCCCAATTAAGTGAACTACAATTCCAAGTATGTCTCAGAGAGCTTTCCTAAATTTTTCTATGAATTTTGGAGCTATGGATTGCTCAGAATCGATTTTTGAAGTGGGGAACATTTTCTGAAAATGTTTCTGGACTCTTTTGAACACAGTAGTTTGCATTTAGCAAATTCCTACTCAAATGATCTTCAAATGAGCTGAACATTTGCTAGTAGGTCAACACTATGCTAAAGAATATTCTGGCAAAATTTGGGGATTTTGGATAACCCAAACTCTCTCAATGATTTTTTTTCAGAAAACCTTCCAAGAATTCTCCAGAATATAATATTAACTTTCATACAAATCTGAGTTCATATTTGGATAGAACTCAGAGAGATGAATCCAACCCAAGTGGAATCACTCAATTTGGAGGTTTCTACAGAGAATTATGAATTTCCAAAGTTTGAGCCCTCACTGGAATTGTTCGTCTACAGAAAATCTGGCTGGACCCACTGTTTTAAATCCCAGCCAATAGAATCGAAGCCACACCGGAGCCACGGGGTTTTGCGCGCCAGCACACGGGATCCTGGCCACAGCCGATCACGGGTTTGAATTTTGAGCTGCTGACCGACGGGGCCCACGCTTTCTTCAACCTCCCGCCGGCTCTCTCGCGCCCGCGCGCTCGCCCCCTCGCCGGAGCAACCGGAGGCTCGCCGGACCGCCGTTCCCGGCCACCATCTGGACCAGGACTTGCCGCTAGGGGTTTTGGGCATCGAGGAACACGGCTGTGGGGTCTGCTTGGGCTGCCTGCAGCCGGAACATGGCCGGCGACGTGCGACAGCTACTGTGGAGGTTCGGCGGCGTTGCCTAAGGTATCCAGCCCGCCAAAACCTGTGCCGACGAGCCCTACAGAACCAACGCACCTCTAGGAAGATCGGCACGACCTCTAAGTGGCTCGGGAGTGGCTGCAAATAGGTTGTCGTCGGGGGACCGAATGGTTCCGCCATGAACACCTCTAGTTGAGCTCGAATTCCGTCGCGCTGAGGCGTTTTCATGCGCTGGATCCTAAAGGGGAATTGATCGCCGGCTAATCCAGCATCTAAGTGCAAAGTTTGATGATCTGCAGAGGATTGGAGAGGGGCAATTTTGAGGAACGGTACCGGGAGCTCAGGTTGAGGCCGTCGGAGCAAAACTTCGAAATTCGCCGGCGATGTTTCACGGTTTGCTCCAAGAATTGGAGGAGAGCAGCACCACCGTAGCGCGCTCCCATAGCCGTGATCGCTCGGCCGTGAAACCCCCTGTGGAGGGCTGTCCACGAGCGCCCGATCACGTTCTTGAGCTAGGTCGCCGCTGTGGCGGTTGATCTCGGGCGGGGGAGGCCGTAGCTCGCTTGCTTTCAGGTCAGGGAGGTGGAGGCTGAGCTCGCGGCACGATTTAGCAGCTCGGGGGAGGGAAGACACGGTTGTTTTGCCGTTTCTTCGACCGGACCGAGCAGCTGAGGTGAAAAGCAGCTTCTGCTTGTGCGCTCGCGAGGGGGGGAGAACAACTGAGCCTTTGCTCGGCTGAGGGGACGTGAGCACAGGGAGAAGCACGAGGGCACCACCTCGGGGGGTTAGCGCATGGGGGCAGGCAGCAGGAGGTGGCGCCGGTAAGCTCCTCGGTCGCTCCCGTGAGCTGCTCGGGGAAATCTCCCACTGAGGCTGAAACTTAGTGTGGAAGGCAGCCTCTTTCCTCTGTGACATGTGGGTCCCACTCCACATTTCTTCCCCAAATATCTTCTCAAGCTGATCCTCTTAATTCCCGCAATTCTGAATTTTAAAATGTGGGTTAGAATTTGAATCCTTCCAATTCAGTTTGAATTTGCTTGCCAAATTTGAATTTGGTTGAAGTTTGCAAATGCTTCTCTTTACCCCTTCTTGAGCCCACCATACAAATGCGAAGTTGGTGATAAAACTTTTCCCTATAAATCCAACTATATGGCTGCATGTTTATTCAAAGTTCTTGGTCACCACATGTGTGAACTTTGAATTTCAAATATGATTTTTAAACTTTACATGCAAAGAGGTATTTAACTATCTTAATGGTTCAACACTTTTAAATAAAAATGTGAGCCTCATTTTGGATGGTCATCCATGTATTACTTTGCATGAAGAAAAGTTTTAGCAAGTCCCATTTTTCATGTCTTTGCCACACATATGAACTCAAACCTTGGTTTTTATTCATACACATTTTTGGGACTTTTACATGAACCCCCCTGTAAAGAGGTGAAATTCGCAGTACAAGTGAAACTGTACAGAGTACCAAAGTCTGTGCATAGTTTCTGTACTGCTTAGATTTTTGTTTAAAAATTCCTGTATAAGAATTGTAAAAGGTGAAATCTTACAATTCTATAAAGCTTATAAATTGTGCTTCAACTTTTTAAGTATGAGTTTGGTCCATATACGTTTCTAACTGTATGGAAAAGTTGACCCAAAGTGAGCACTTACAGGGGAGGTGCTGTTGAAATTCCTCGCGAATTTCTGTCAGCTTTAGAAGCTCATAGCTTTCAATCTAGAACTTTGTTGAAGGCAAATAAATAACCGTTGGAAAGATATGGAAGTCTTATCCAACTTTTCTGTTCACTACCACAACATTTCAAACATTGAATTAGGATTTAAACCATCGAACAGAAGATGGTTCACTTTCTGTAAGTTGCTGTTGTTGGACCATAACTTCAGGTATATATTTTTATCAAAGGTTGTGCGATACAGCTCTGGAAGGCTATGATTATGCATTATCTTCCCATAAGAATATTATGGATTAAGTTCTCAATTTGCTACATTGGTACTTAAGGGGGAGGAGTGCATCCAAGTAAACCAAAGCATTGATCCTCACTTGGCTATAACCCGAAGTATGACGTCATCATGAGATAAGAGGAAATTACGTTTTTATGTAATAAAAGTTCAAGTACAAGATCCGTCATCGTCAAGGAAGATGTAGTTTAGCGTCTTCACCACGTAGACACAAATGCTCGATAAAATCACAAGACTTGAGAGAACAATACTAGGAGCTAGAACTAGTAGCTGGTTTTCACGCTAAACGGGTATTGTTAAGTCTCAGAAGAAAAGAGAAAGTGAAGTCAATGTAAAAATAGAGATTTCCTAGGTTAAGTTGTTATGGAGTATTTCCCAACAATGTTGTCAATTATTTGAAATATTTTTCTTAAACATTGTCACCACATGAAAGTGGCATCCTTGTTTACCACCTTTCCTGACCAAGTTATCTATACTTGGCAAAGTTGGAGATGTTTCTTAATTATGGTTGAATTATCGTACTACCTCTTGCTCAAACTATAAAAGATGATGCACCATACATATGCACCATTTTGCATCATACATATGCATCATTTGCACCATACCATGTGCATATGCATTGCACCATATAACATGTGAAATACCAAAGTACTGAGCAAGATTGTGTACCTCACTTCAAACCATTAAGTGGTGTCTAATGACTTTGGTCTTTTCACCTCCTGGTATTATTGATCAAGCTGTTGATTCTACCTCATTGGATAATATAAGTGAAACCAATTACTCAACATCCCTTATACGAAAGAAATTTCTGAACTTTCATCCATGACTTGTTAGCTCCGAGTTCCGTAATTGTTGGAGCTAAACTAAATTCTCATCGCGAGGCTTACCGATTGACTGCTCAACCTCGCGACAAGCCTTGAACACAATCTGAATTCTTGAGAGATCATGTGGTGAATTTGACACCCTTGCGGTTATCATAGGTAGTTGGCCTTTGCTATGTTGGTAACATAAGTGAAATTGACTTGTGGCTGCTCTTATGTTCAAGCAAAGCATTCGGTTTTTGAATAAAGGGTTGAGATGCCGATTCAAGGCGAGATTACCGATTCATTGTTTAATCTCACCAAACATCTCGATTCATGTTTGGGAATTATTACCCTAAGCTTCTAAGGACTCAGTTGATCTAGACAAGTATTTGTTATCCATGTCAATATTAGGACAGTAAAGGTTCCAGCCAATCAACCCGGTCGATATGGTTCTACAGGGTTCTACGGACTCACCATACCGTCCAAGGAAGCACGATGGAAAAGCAAGAAGATCATTATATCCGTTTGGTGTATTATCGTCATATCACCGATAATATTCCCTACTTTCCCTTTCTCGTTGAAATCTCGGGACGAGATTCTTTTAAGGGGGAGGAATGTAAAAGTCCAAAAAATGTAAAGACAATAAACAGAGGGTTGGATACAGATAACGTGTGGAATGCATGAAAATGGGACTTACAAAAACTTTATACACGTGATGATGCACTCAATTGTTCCCCTCAAGTTGCTGCCAAAAATTTGGAGCACACATGTATCCTCATATCTTTGAATTCGAGGAAATTCATGGTGGCCACATTCTGAATTCAGAGTGGGCTAAAAAGGAGTTAAACACGATCATTTCCAAATGTGAGCTGAATTCAAATTTGATAGTGAAATTCACACTGGATTTGGTTTATTCAAATTGCAGCCCATGTTTAAACTCCCGAAATATCAGATTGAGGGGATTTACATGAATGAAGATGTTTTGGAAACATTTGGAGGATAAGAAGAGGAGTAAAGGGGTATAGCCCACATATCATTGGGCCGATTTAACTTGCTCCCGAATACTTCTTCTGTTCAGTGTCGAACACCAACCGAGCTCTCACAGAGCGCCACCGAGGGCAGCCACCTCCAGCTTCTTGCATCGAGCTGGCGACCTACTCGTGGCTTCAACACCTCACAGCGTGATCCTCTCACTCACCAACCGAGCTGCAGGCGGAGGCCACCTCCTCGCTGTTTCCGTCGCGCTGGCGACCAGCTCGTGGGATTGAGTAGCTCTCGGCGTGATCTTTTGCTCACAAAAACAGCAACCCCAGGCGTTATTTCCCCCTCGGACAGGAACTGAACCGAGAATGCCGAATTTAAAGTTTTGAACCTAAAGGAAGGTTAACTCCCGGTAATCAAATTCAGTTTGTGGGAATGGCTGAGAATTTTGAATTTGAATGGTGGAGCCACTGTTGTTTGGAGGGGGAAAACTTCAGTGGGACCCGCCGGTCAGTGGAACAGAGGCAATGTTTGAGTTTGCTACTGTGTGAGATCGATACCGAGGCGCCGCACTCTCCACTGAGCTGGCTGTGTGCCTGCTTCCCTCCGAGGCGGTTCGTTCCCTTGCTTTAGCAGCCGATAGACATCAGTGCACAAACGTTGTTTCCCCTGCTCCCTAGCCCTCGCACGTTCTTTGCTTGCACGCTCAACCGAAGGAAAAACAGCGCCGCTCCTCTGTTCTTCATCGCCGATCACCATCCGGCCGTCTGGACGCCCGGTTAAGCCACCTGAGAGCTGCGCCAATCACTCCTAGACGTCCCCGAAGCATCACCAGTCCACGCCCGGCTTCCTCCGACGTTGCTACGCAGTGTTCTTCTTCCTTGGGTCCACACAACGCCGCACTCACTGCTCCTCGTCTTCCGGCTGGTCCAGTGCCTCTCCGGAGCTGCAAACTTCTACCTAAGGTGTGCCATGATGTGTATCTACTCCTCCCGAACCCTCCTTGCTCGCTCCCACCACCGGCTCACCAGAATTTGAGGTTTAGTGCCGGTGTATGAAGAACCGCCGATACCTAAGTCGGGAAATTCTCCAAACGTGGTTGGTCACTCTTCCTTCGTTTCAAACCATAGCGACCTCGGACCCTAGCGACCTCCCACGCTGAAGCACACGTCAAACCGGCCATCCCACACCCTGGGCGACGAGAATTCTCCATCGGCGGCAACAACAGATCGGTCCTCCGGTGACCACCCTCTTCCCGCCGTTTGCTGCAAGGATTGGTTTGCGTTCCATTTTCTACGACCTCTAGGGGTGCTGTACGGCAGCTAAACCTGTTGAAATCGGCTGGGGACACGCCAGAACACGTCGATGCCGCGCCGCTGAGCGCCGGCATCTGTGCTGACCCGTTTCCGGCCGTTTTCAAGCCGTGAGACCTTGCCCGGCAGCTGCACCACGTTCCAACGGTCGTGTAGGGTTAAACCGGAGAAAAAATGGTGGAGAAATGAGGGGGAATGGGATGCGCCATCCCTCTGTTCCGGCGTGCGCGCGGGCTCTGTCCCGAGGTAGAAGAAGGATCTGACCTGTGGACCCCATGGTCAGCCAGTATTAGGTTCCAGAAAATGTTCAAACTTTGAAAATTCATAACTTTGGATAGGAAGCTCCAAAAACAATGAAATATTTTTTTCTGGAATCCTTAGGAAAAGTACTTAGCAGAGAAACAAAATTCTTGCTACGAAAATGCTTAGGATTTTCTGTAAAATGCTTTTTATATAATCCCTTAGTGAGTAATTCCAGGAATATTGCTTTATGAAATATTCTCATTTTTGGTCAGAAAACTCTTATCATATTCCTGATCTCCAGTAAAATTATTAGGATTTTTGGAAGTAACTAAGGTGGCTTAATCAGGAGGTTATCTCAGGGTTAAATAAATTAGCTAATAATCACAGAGTTAATTTTCAGAAAAATGGTTCCAACTTCAAATGGCCATAACTTTCAGTAGGAATGTCCAAAATTTGTGAAACAAATTTTATTGTATTCCTCTCAGTCAGTACTTTGCAGAAATGCAAATAATTTGGTCTGAAGATCCGTGGAGTTGTCTCCAAAATTCATCAAAATTAAAATTTGGGAATTAATTCCAGGAGACTCCTGTTATGGAATTTCCTCGAATTTGGCCAGAATATCCTTCATAACTCTAGTGGTCTTCTGTAAAAATTTGTGCTTCATTGGAGTACGTTTGATAGGCTAAATTCAGATGCAAAGTTCAGCCTTCATTTGAAATTTCCAATTCTTAACAGAAACTTTTCAGCAATTTTTCCCAACTTCCAAATTCCATTTCTCCCTGTAGGTAGCTCAAACAATTATGAAACAAATTTTTTTAGAACCATAGAGACCTGCTCTAATTAGATCTTCCACTGTTAGCCATGTCAAAACTTCAAGTTTGGGATCAAAATTCAGAGAAACCATGTACTTGTGGGAATTTTGGAGACCACAAGCTTCCATATGAATTTTTCAAATTTTTCTCAAATCATGCTCAGAGAGTCTAGTATCCACTGGAAAAATTTCAAAGCCATTAGAGATCAGGTTGTTCAGTTTCATCGAAAACAACTTCAGCCACCTCATATCTCCACTTTGAAACATAGAACACTAGCTCTTCATTTCCTATGTGCAAATGGATTTTTACCTTAGTCTCTCTGTACAACAGGGACAGCCAAATTCATTCTTAGAACTCCAACCCTTTCCTCTGTTCTTAAAAAATTCAAGTCTTTAATTCCAAATTTCCATTATAAACTCGTGCATATTCATATCGGTAGGGCATACGATGAAGGCGATCAAAGGAGTTCAATGGAGTACATCCATTGAAGTGTGGAAAAGTTGATCAAGCCTCAAGGGAGAGAAGATTCTAACTGATATATATACTATTAATCACCTGCAAAACCAAGGCAAGGCTCGGTTTGCATTTAATTAACTTTTGCAAAGTTTTCATTTGTATCACTTATGTGTATGGTGAAATTCTTGCATTAGAGTTAAGGTGATTGAAACCCCACTTGCATGACTTTTAAATCCTATGGAGGGTTAGGTAGTTTACAACTCCACGAGTAGAGAATGTCATGCTAATGTTCTTAGGATCTTGGTACAAGTCGAGTAGTTGGAATCTCCTCACGAGGTAAGATTTTATCACACGGGATGGAAAAGAGTAGAGAATGATTTAAGAATGTGAAACCGAGACCCAGAAGGGGGGATAGGATGCAGCGAGCAGAGGTCTCACGTGCATAGCCCTGTTGGTGTCGATTGAGGACCGACTCGTGTGTGGACCTGCTGGAAAAGTTTTGAACAGTACCGGATGGCATATTGACATAGGCAGGAAACCGATGTAATTGGCTAACCTGGGTGCCGAGGCTTACCCAACCATTTTATAGGAGTAGGTTGAGGGTAGCAAGGTGTAAATCTGCCGGTGGGCATAGACACGCTCCACGCGGGGACCTCCTGCCTGTTACGGATGGACCGGTTCGGCATTTGGGTTTCCTTTGAAAGGTTGTTGCATACAACAGAATAGGAAGGTGTGAAGCACCACACTTCTGAAAGTGGGTGTATGTGATGTGTTATCTGGGTGTCTACTGATTGCTATCACCGTCCCCGCGGTTATTTGAGTACCGCTTGTTCACTGTGCTGTGACGTAGTAAGAATTGAAAGAAGCCATATGAATATGATGCATTGAACTACTAATGTCTTGAAACCATGTCCGCTGTAGATGTAGAGCTCATTAAGTTTATCTTCCACTTTGGGCATAACCACATCGGAGGAAAGCGTTTATTGTTTGATTGTGGACTTCCGATGTGAGGGCTGCCTAAGGTACATTAAACTGCTGCTATAAAACTGAAAGTAAGGATTAAAATGTAGGTGTGTCTTTATTGCAATGTCCTTTTCCTATATTACAAATCTCTGGATGTAGAGTTTCATGATTAGGAGTGTCGGTTAAGCCTTGCTGAGCCATCGTGCTCACGGTTACAATATTTGAGCTGTGTGCAGGTGAGAGTTATGAGGAAGGGTCCAAGGACGAGGCGATGCCCCCGTCTGGGTACACGGCTGAGCTGGAGCCCTGCATGCCACCGTGATCGTCGTGTGAGTGTTGCTAGTGTGTAGCGTCTTCGCGCTGGACGGCTGCACTTTTGCTTAGTTAGGATGAGAGAATAGTTATGAATAATACTTTTGCTGTATAATTAAGTTTGTAAAAGACTTCCGCTGTTTCTATGTAAAATAAAAGTTTGTATGTTGTTCTTAATCTTTTCCAGTGTGCTGTTGGGTGCCGCATCACGCGGCACCACCCTCTACGATCCCGGAGTGGGAGAACCACGAGGTGGTCCCCATAGTTTGTAAAGAAGAAGGCGAAACACTACGGCTTTGTGTTGTAAAGAACAAGTACCCATTGCCATGGATCGACATGTTGTTTGATCAGTTGGTCGAAGCAAGGATCTTCTCGAAGATGGATTTAAGATCAGGGTACCATCAGATTAAGACACGGGATGAGGATATTCTGAAAGACAGCTTTCTCGACGAGGTACGGGCTTTATGAGTACCTTGTCATGTCCCTCGGCCTCACCAACGCTCCATCTCAGTTCATGTACTTGATGAACTCGGTATTCATGCCGGAGCTGGACAAGTTTGTCGTGGTCTTCATCGACGTATTGGTATATTCCAAGTCGGAGGAAGAACACACGAAGCACCTGCGTATAGTCTTGCAACGGCTGCGGGATCACAAGCTATACGCGAAATTCAGCAAGTGTGAGTTCTGGATATCGCAAGTACCTTTCCTCGGGCATATTATCTCAGCGGAGGGCACCGCTGTAGACCCGAGTAAGAGTACACAAATGCTGAATTGGAAGTCCCCGATGTCTGTCCACGAGGTACGAAGTTTCCTTGGACTCGCGGGATATTATCGGAGGTTCATACCGAACTTCTCGAAGATTGCCAAGCCTATGACCGAGCTGTTGAAGAAGGCTACCAAATATGTTTGGAGTCCAGCATGTGAAGCAGCATTCAAGGCTTTAGTGGAGCACCTAACATCAGCACCGGTTTTGGCGCAGCCAGACACAACAAAATCGTTTGATGTGTACTGCGATGCATCCGGCATTGGGCTCGGATGTGTGCTGATGCAAGACCGAAGTATGGTCACGTATGGATCACAGCAGCTCCGGAATCGTGAGCAAAACTTCCCAACTCATGGCTTAGAACTCGCTGCCGTGGTACTCGCACTCAAAATATGGAGGCACTACCTGCTCGGTAACCTCGTACACAGATATACCGACCACAAGAGACTCAAGTACATATTCATTGAGAAGGAGTTGAACATGAGGCAAAGAAGATGGTTAGAGTTGATAAAATATTATGAAATAGAAAGCCATTATCACCCCGGCAAGGCAAACGTGGTGGCGGATGCGCTGAGTCGCAAGTCACATGTACATAATCTGAGCATCACCCTGTTGGAAGAGAGCGAGCCAGCATTGCATGTGGTTCCCCATGGAGCTCTCTACAACTTAGCTCTTATCCCCACCATCCGTGAAAAGATAGTGGCAGCCCAGAAACATGACAAGGGTATGTCGCATTTCCGGAGACGTGTAGACACTGGGGAACTGAAATGTTTCCGGAAAGACGGAGACGGCGTGCTGTGGTTCAAGGACAGGATCGTCGTACCCCGTAACCCGGAATTACAACAACAACAACCAAGCCTTTATCCCAAGCATGTTGGGGTTGGCTAGACATGAAACCCAATAATTATATATATATATATATATATATATATATATATATATATATATATATATGTGTGTGTGTGTGTGTGTGTGTGTGTGTGTGTGTGTGTGTGTGTGTGTGTGTGTGTGTGTGTGTGTGTGTGTGTGTGTGTGTGTGTGTGTGTGTGTGTGTGTGTGTGTGTGTGTGTGTGTGTGTGTGTGTGTGTGTGTGTGTGTGTGTGTGTGTGTGTGTGTGTGTGTGTGTGTGTGTGTGTGTGTGTGTGTGTGTGTGTGTGTGTGTGTGTGTGTATGTGTGTGTAAAAGTCCCAAAACTTGTAAATGGAAAACTTGAGTTGTGAATAAAGTGGAGTTCAAATTCAAGGAATGGGACATGCAAAAACTTTTCTAAACATGTGAATGTTTTCATGTGCAAGCACATAATTTGAAGTCCACTTGGTATTCAAATGTTCATTTAAATGCAAAGGCGGTCATTTCAAATGAAGGATGCAAACAGTGGTTGTAAACCACCCCTTTGCAGCCGCCAAATTAAAAGTTTGAATCCAAAATTGAATTTCTCAGGTTCAAATTAGGGGTAGGGCAAAGTTTGAGCAAATTTAGAGGTACTTTGATTTGTATGTCAAGAGGCTTTGAATTTCCTTAAAAAATT
Source organism: Neostapfia colusana (assembly GCA_030760725.1). Classification (NCBI taxonomy): domain Eukaryota; kingdom Viridiplantae; phylum Streptophyta; class Magnoliopsida; order Poales; family Poaceae; genus Neostapfia; species Neostapfia colusana. The sequence goes on from JASWHV010000007.1 coordinate 33,758,704, forward strand.
AAATTCAAATTTGAAACTGAAGTACATCTTGTCAAATTTCCAAATTGGATATCAAATTGTAGCTCTTCTTAACTGAAGTTTGCAATGTGCCAAAATTGGAGATATTTTGAGAGGGGAAAGGAGTGGGGCCCAATGGACATTGAGGTGTTTAAACATGTTCCCTAAATTTTCTCGGTTGTGTTTCACTTGGACCCAGCGGTTCATCCACGCGCGCCACCTCCCGAGTTGCAGCTGACCAAACTCCACCTCCTGCTCCCGCTTGTGCTTGGTCTGATCTTTCCACGGCAAGTGCACTGAAGCAAGTTTTCCTCCCTCACTCACTCATGCACGGAAGCAAACCCCGGGTTTTGCTCTCTCTCTCTCGCACGCAGAAACAAAGCAGCTCATGCCGCCGCCTTGGTTTCCATCGGAAAACCACGAAAACGTTTGTGCAACGCCTTCCCGAGCTGCAAAACGGCAAGGCTCGACTGTCCTCTACCTCCTCAGCGCAAAAACCCTCAGCTCCCAGCGTTCCCCACCCTAGAACAGTGGGTGTTGCGGCAACCCGAGAATAACCGACGAGCAAGCTCACGTGAACAGCTCCCCACAGTGGGTTCACGCTCAAGCAAAGACTATCAGAGGTGCGCTGGACCACCGTGGTGCTTCTCCCTGAAGCTCAGCTCAAGCGGTGATCTCTAGCGGCCGAATTCAGAGTTTTTCTTCCGGTGCACCTCCACGGACCTTTCGGTATGAAACTCCAAAATTCACCCTCAATTCTCGTCCTTAGTTCACTAAATCGTGCACAATTGAGCTAGACCTATTGGCGATCCAATTTTCTATGCAAACCTAGCTTGAAACCCGGTGTTGGCGGCCCATTTAAAGTTTTCCCGAGCTCAACCATGGCGGAACGCCTCGGGCGCCCGGTAAAACCCTAGTAGCCACCTTTCCCGAGCTAGTTTGTGCCCATGTTGAGCTTCTTTAGCCATCACTGGTGCTGTAGAGCCACTCCACCGAGGTTTTGGGGGGCTAGGAGAGGCGGGCGAGGTTGCCAAACATTCCCCGAGCCGCTGCACCGTTGAGAGATAGGTTGGGCACTTCGCCGGTCCGGGGAAACACTCCCACAGTGTTCCTCACACGAGTTTAGGAACTAGCGGCGAGTTTGAGCGCGGGAGATGGCCAGACGACCGAGTTCCAATCAGCGGCTCTAATACCACGCTGATCGGACCCCGGCCCATGTCACGGGGTCGTGCCGCTCGCCTGGGAATCGCATTGGGTTGTGCCATGTTATGTGGCATCCAACAGCACACACTGTAAGGAACCATGTCTTACATAAATCAAAAGTGGAAGCTTACAGATGTTCTTTGTAAATAATCTACGTCAAATAGCTACAGCGGAAGACTATAATCAGCTCACGTCGAATAACTAATGAGCACTCGAGAAGAGTTACAGTCCGCGGACTCCTCTCACTAGCAACACGAAGACATTGCAGCGGCTGTGTTCTCCATGTGTTACATGACTCGGAAGTCTCCGAGTCTCACCGGACAACCTTCTTCATAAGCATCGATGTTAACCTGCAAAACCACTCATATAGCAAGAGTGACCACAAAGGCTCAGCAAGACTTAACCGTCTCTCCTAAGGCATGCAACTCTACATGGAGGTAACTTAAGACATAAACATATAAGTTGCATAAAGACTCGCCTACACGTTCATCCTTAACATTCAGATTTTTGCCATCATAGTAGTGACCTTGCGCCCAGCAACATTGGAACTCCACAATCAAACATGAAACGCTTCATTCCAATGTTACTTGTCCCAAGGTGAAAAATTAACTTTAGTTTTCTCTATCACTACTTCATACATGGTTTTCATGCAATTGCAATTATCATAGCAGCATATAAAACTTGCAAACTGTTATCACACAACTTGATTACTACGTCACAACACAGTGAGCAAGCAGTACTCATAACCGTGAGAGACGGTGATTTGAATCAAACACTGCCCGGATAACTCGACACATACGCCCGCCTCTGAAGACCCAAATCTGGCGTCCTTCATTACGTCGTATGTGGCAAACTTTCACAGTACACCCGACTGTAGAACTGGTCATGCCATCTCGGGCTCATAGGTCTAACGAGACGATGTGGTATGCCTCTACAATCCAGTTAACCTGGTACATTGGTTTCCTGGGTCCCATATAGCAGTAAGCATCCGGTACACAACTCAATACTTGCTCATGGGTGCCGCACACGCATCGGTCCTTAACCGACACAGGCAGAGCTACTCAACCAATATCTCGTATTGTCGCTGCCTAACCCTCCTGCCCGGTCTCATTTTTCGAAACATAAACTTTAGTTTGCCTCTTTAAACCACACCCGCGTGATCCCGAATTATAGCTCGTGAGTAGATTCCAACGACTCGACTTCTACCGGATGTCATAACCTATTTAGCACAGCATTATTCTACAGCAGGGATAGGTCTTCTACCCTTGACTCGAGGGTTTATTTGGTCATGCAGTTGCGGTATAAATCATTCCTAACCTAATGCACATACAAACTCTAAACCATAATAGTGAACAAAGTAAAAACTTTATAAAACAACTTAAATGCAAACCGGAGCTTGCCTTGGTTTTGCAGGTGACTAAGTATATATTCAGTTAGTGAAGACCACTTGAGGCTTGATCACTCGCTTTCCTCCGTCTTTGATCTCCACTTCAATTGCTTCACAATCTTCACGTAGATGCTACACATTATGAATATGCATATGTGTTTAATTGTAAAGCTTTTGCTATCAAGTTCTAATGACAAGTTAGAAAATGGAACTCTGTTTAAGAATTTAAAAAGACACTGGTGCTAGTGGTTTGGGTTTGGGGTTAAGCAACATGATCAAGTGATAAGTGCATTTCATCACTTGTGTGTTACTCATCTAAAGAGGTTAAACAGGACAGTGATGATCTAGAGCTCCAATGGAGATTAAAATTTTCAATTGAGTTCCTTGTCACAATAAAGTCATCTGGACCAAAAATTAGCATTATTTACTGAGTGGTTTATTCAGAATAGTTCTATAAGCAATTAAGCAAAAAGGAATTAATTCTGAAGTAACTCACATGTTCATGCCAAACTTAGTGAAGTAAAATTTCAATTATAGTTCATAGAGACTCCATGAATTTTCCTAGGATTCTTGGAGCTAAGAATTTCCCAGAACTGAATTTCCATGTTTTGGAAATTCTCTGAAATTGTTTCTGTATTCATTTGAACACAGCAACTTGAACTCTAAATTCTCCTAACCAAATCAACTCTGAATGAGCTGAAATTTTTATAGGAGTTCACTAACATCCTATAGATTAATCTGGTTAAATTTCTGGATTTTTGGATGAACCAAACTCCCTCTAAAATTCTTTTTCTGAAAAGTTTTAAAACATTTTCCAGAACTAAACAATGCCTTTCATACAAATTGGGTTGCATATTTGTATAGAGTTTTTCAATCTGAATCCAACCCAATTTGAATCACTAAATTTGGAGTTTCCTAGCACAAGTTATGAGGTTCTAAAGTTTGGAGAAAATCTGGAATTCAAATCAACCGGGGAAAATTTGGCCAGGGGCTACGTGTCACTCCTTCGGGCAAACCCCACGGGGCCACAGAGTTTATTCCCGCACAGTTACAGACTGATCTGGTGCCGCAGAGGATCCCACACTTTTTAACTCAGACGCTGATGAGTGGGGCCGACCCCCCTTCGTCTACCATCTGCTCCTGTGCGACCGCGCTGCTGGAGCTCGCCGGAGCACCTCGGAACTCGGTCATCCGGCCATCTCCCGTGCTCAAACTCACCGATAGTGCCTAAAATCGTGTGAGGGACACTGTGGAAGGGTTTCCCCGTACCGGTGAAGCTCCCAACCTATCTCTCAACGGTGCAGCGGCTCGGGGAATGTTCGGCAACCTTGCCCGGCTCTTCTGGCCCGCCAAAACATCGGTGGAGTGGCTCTACAGCACCAGTGATGGATAGAGAAGTTTGACATGGGCACAAACTAGCTCGGGAACGGTGGCTACTAGGGTTTCACTGGGCGCCCGAGGCGTTCCGCCATGGTTGAGCTCGGGAAAACTTGAAATAGGCCGCCAACACCGGGTTTCAAGCTAGGTTTGCGTAGAAAATTGGATAGCCAATAGGTCTAGATCAATTGTGCACGATTTAGTGAACTAAGGACGAGAATTGAGGGTGAATGAGCCTTGAGTCATTCTACTACTATCGTATCGGGAAGGAGAAGGGTTTTGGAGTTTCATACCGAAAGGTCCGTGGAGGTGCACCGGAAGAAAAACTCCGAATTCGGCCGCTAGAGATCACCGCTTGAGCTGAGCTTCGGCGAGAAGCACCACGGTGGTCCAGTGCACCTCTGATAGTCTTTGCTTGAGCGTGAAACCCACTGTGGGGAGCTCTCCACGTGAGCTCGCTCGTCGGTTATTCTCGGGTTGCCGCAACACCACTGTTCTAGGGTGGGGAACGCCGGGAGCTGCGGGTTTTTGCGCTGAGGAGGTAGAGGACAGTCGAGCCTTGCCCATTTTGCAGCTCGGGGAGGCGTTGCATACACGTATTCGTGGTTTTCCGGTGGCAACCGAGGCGGCGGCGTGAGCTGCTTTGTTTCTGCGCGCACGAGAGAGACAGAGCAAAACCCGGGGCATCTTCCGTGCGTGAGTGAGTGAGGGAGGAAATCTTGCTGTAGTGCACTTGCCGTGGAAAGATCAGACCGAGCACAAGCGGGAGAAGTAGGTGGAGTTCGGTCGGCTGCAACTCGGGAGGTGGAGCGCATGGATGAACCGCCTGGTCCGAGTGAAACACAACCGAGAAAACTTAAGGAACAAGTTTAAACACCTCAATGACCATTGGGCCCCACTCCTTTCCTCTCTCAAAATATCTCCAATTTTGGCACATTGCAAACTTCAGTTAAGAAGAGCTACAATTTGATATCCAATTCGGAAATTTGACAAGATGTACTTCAGTTTCAAATTTGAATTTAAATTTTTAAGGAAATTCAAAGCCTCTTGACATACAAATAAAAGTATATCTAAATTTGCTCAAACTTTGCCCTCCCCCTAATTTGAACCTGAGGAATTCAAATTTGGATTCAAACTTTTAATTTGGCATCTGCAAAGGGGAGGTTTACAACCACAGTTTGCATCCTTCATTCGAAATGACAACCTTTGCATTTAAATGAACATTTGAATACCAAGTGGACTTCAAATTATGTGCTTGCACATAACAACATTCACATGTTTAGAAAAGTTTTTGCATGTCCCATTTCTTGAATTTGAACTCAACTTTATTCACAACTCAAGTTTTCCATTTACATGTTTTGGGACTTTTACATTCCTCCCCCCTTAAGAAGAATCTCGTCCTGAGATTTACAATTAAGAACAATATGGGGAGCACGCTTATTGGACATAAGCCTCTAATAGCTCCGGATGATTGAGTCATAAATACTCCTCGCTTTCCCATGTAGCTTCGTCGGACGTGTGACTTTCCCATAGCACCTTGAAAAATCGCAGTGTCCTGCTTCTGGTCTCGCAAGTCTTTTCATCAATTATCCGGGTTGGATGCTCAACATAAGTGAGGTCTGGCTTCAAATATGCTACTCCTTCCGTGAGAATTCCCGCTGGAACTTTCAAATACTTCCGCAACTGAGATATGTGGAAGATGTTATGAACTCCGGCTAAGACTGCCAGTAACTCCAAACGGTATGACACGGGTCCACATCTTTCGATGATGGCGAAGGAGCCGATAAAATGCAGAGCTAATTTTCCTTTCACTCCGAAGCGGTGAATTCCCTTAATAGGAGATACGCGGAGATATACGTGGTCTCCAACTTGAAAGTCTAGAGGGTGACATCTCTTATCCGCATAGCTCTTTTGTCTGGACTGAGAGGCTTTAAGATTTGCTTGAAGAAGCCTTACCCGCTCTTCTGCTTCATTTACGAGATCAATCCCGTAAATAACTCTCTCACCCGATTCACACCAGTTCAAGGGTGTGCGGCACTTCCGGCCGTAGAGAGCCTCATAAGGTGCCATTTTGATGCTCGTTTGATAACCGTTGTTGTATGAGAACTCCGCCAACAGTAAGTGATCATCCCAGCTCTTACAGTGGTGGATGGCACATGCTCTTATCATATCTTCAAGTATTTTATTCACCCTCTCAGTTTGCCCGTCGGGTTGAGGTTGATATGCGGAGCTTCGAATCAAATGAGCTTCATCCAAAATTTTCTTCCGCAGCTTCATATCACGGGGTACAACTATCCGGTCCTTGAACCATAAGGTATCTTCATCATCTAACCGGAAACATTTCATTTCCTCGTTCTTCAACCTCCTTTTAATACGAGACATGCCCTTGTCTCGCTTTTGAGCGTTCATAACCTCCTCTTTTAATGTTGTTATGAGAGCTAGATTATGTAGAGCTCCATATGGAACCAAGTAGAGACTCGGTTCTTCCTCTTCTATCGGCGTGATGGTCAGATTATGAATATGAGATTTCCGGCTGAGTGCATCGGCAACCACATTTGCCTTGCCCGGATGATAATGAATTTCAATCTCATAGTCTTTGATCAGCTCTAACCATCGTCGTTGTTGCATATTCAACTCTTTTTCAGTGAATATGCACTTCAAGCTTTTGTGGTCGGTGTAGAGATGAACTAGATTTCCCAGTAGGTAGTGTCTCGACATCTTCAAAGCTAGTACCATGGCAGCAAGCTCGAGATCATGAGTTGATGTGATCCATATGTGACCACGCGTCCTCCTTGCATGAATACGCAACCAAGTCCGATGCCGGACGCATCATAATAAACATCAAAGGGCTTGATTGTATCCGGTTGAGCTAAAACCGGGGCTGTTGTGAGGTGTTTCACCAATGCTTGAAAAGCTTCCTCACATGGCTTGCTCCAATTATATTTGATGCCCTTTTTCTGTAGCTCCATCATAGGTTTAGAAACTTTTGAGAAGTCCGGGATGAACCTCCGATAATATCCCGCGAAACCTAAGAAGCTATGAACTTCATGGACTGATGTTGGAGAATTCCATTTCAGCACTTATTCAATCTTGCTTGGATCAACCGCGATGCCTTCCGCTGAAATAATATGTCTAAGAAATGGCACTTGGTTGATCCAGAATTCACATTTACTAAACTTTGCATAGAGCTTGTGATCTCTCAATCGTTGGTGCACAATATGCAAATGTTTAGCGTGTTCCTCCTCTGATTTGGAATAGACCAAGATATCGTCAATGAATATCACGACGAACTTATCCAACTCCGGCATGAACACTGAGTTCATAAGATACATAAAGTGAGCCAGAGCATTGGTCAAACCAAATGACATGACAAGATACTCATAGAGTCCATATATTGTCATGAATGCTGTTTTCGGGATATCCTCTGCTCGAATCTTGATTTGATGATATCCTGACCTTGAGTCCATCTTGGAGAAGACTTTAGCACCCACTAGTTGATCGAAGAGAATATCAATTCTGGGCAGTGGATACTTGTTCTTTATCATCACAGCATTTAACGGACGATAATCGACGCATAGCCTCAACGTCTCATCCTTCTTCTTCACAAATAAAGCAGAGCAACCCCAAGGTGATGAACTTGGACGAATAAACCCCTTGTCCATCATATCTTTTAGTTGCTCCTTCAGTTCAGCTAATTCATTCGGAGCCATTTTATATGGTCTCCGAGAGATCGGCGTGGTTCCCGGTATCAATTCTATTTTGAATTACACCTCGCGCTCAGGTGGTAAGCTGAGAAGATCTTCGGAAAACACGTCCGGATATTCACGGACTACTGGAATTTCTTCTAACTTGCAAGCTTTGGCATTACATACTTCCAAGACTTTGGAAACAACTTTGCCGAGATACAACGTATGACGCCCGTGAAGTGGAGAGTCCAAATGAACACTCCGGTTCTTGATGTCCAGAACAGCCCTATGGAAAGTTAACCATGATATTCCCAATATGGCATTGATTCCTTGATCTTCGAGAATAATGAGGGTGGTAGGATAAAAATTTCCACCCAAACCAAGTGGTGCTCTAGAAATGACTTCATTAGCTGATATGTCTCCCCCTAGCGAATGAATAAGGTAAGAACCATTGTGTTAATGGTAGAAATCTGATCTCGGATTACATTGCCTTGCTAATGAAATTATGTGTTGCACCAGAGTCGAATAGAATGATAACCGGCTTGTCATTTAAGTTGAACCTGCCCGCGAGAACTGGTCCTTCTTCGGGCAGATCGTCGACTGACACATAATTAACGGTTCCCACTTTGGACAAGTCCTTTTCTTTGCTGTCCAAGATCATTATTTAAAACTGGACCCGCAGACCTCATGTTGCTGCTCGGTTCAGTTGCTTCATTGACGTTATGTTCATTGTCAAATTGAAGTGGGATACCACTCGGTTTCGCTGCGAAATCACCTTGATCATCTTCAGCCTCTTGAGGGGAATAACATTCTAGTGATATATATATATATATATATATATATTCATTGAAGTAAAAGAGAGGAAGAGGTATAAGAGTAACAAGAAAAAAAGAAAAGAAAAAAGACTAAGATTTTGGCATATGAATTGCTACTTTCCATGCGATTCTATCATGAGCTAAGTCTCTGGATACATTCCAATCTCTCAAATCTCGTTTTACCGCCTCCTCCCAGGTCAACCTTGGTCTTCCTCTACCCCTCCTAATAATTTCTCTACCTCTTGAAATCAAACTGTTAACCGGTGCTTCTGGAGGTCTCCGCTGGATATGTCCAAACCACCTTAGACGATGTTGGACTAACTTCTCTTCAATCGGCGCAACCCCTACCCTATTACGAATCGCCTCATTCCTTATTCTGTCTCTTCTCGTGTGCCCTCACATCCACCATAGCATGCGCATCTCTGTGACACTCATTTGTTGGACATGTTGCCGTTTAGTTGGCCAACATTCTGCCCCATATAGCATCACGTGTCTGATCACCGTCCTATAGAACTTCCCTTTTAGCTTTTGTGTGACCTTCCTATCACATAGGATTCCTGAGGCTTGTCGCCATTTCATCCACCCTACCTTGATCCTATGGCAAACATCTTAGTCGATATCGCAATTGCTTTGTAATATTGATCCTAAGTATTGGAAAGAGTCCCTTTTAGGTACTATTTGTCCTTGTAGACTAACGTTTCCCTCTTCACGATCAACACCACTAAAGTCACACCTCATATACTCGGTCTTGGTCCTACTAAGTCTAAACCCCTTAGACTCTAAGGTTTGTCTCCATAACTCTAGTTTATTATCAATACCATCCCTAGTTTCATCTGCCAGCACTACATCATCCGCAAAGAGCATGCACCAAGGGATATCCCCTTGTATATCCTTTGACACATCATCCATCACCAAGGAAAATATGTAACCCGGAATTGACGAAGAAATTTTTTTATGAGACTCACTGGTCAAAGTTTTCTATTCACTCCGGAAGCAACAAGATGTATTAATAACTCAGAGGTAAATTTTGGTGGACACGAATGAAGCGGGAGATCACAAAATACATGTCTGAGTGTGGTACCTGCCGGAGGGTTAAGGATGAGCACATGAAGAAACCAGGACTGTTGCAACCGCTCGGTATTCCTGCCTGGAAGTGGGAGGATGTGAGCATGAATTTCATCGTCCACATTTCAGAAACATGATTCAGTGTGGGTCATCGTCGACCGGCTCACGAAGGTTGCCCATTTTGTCCCAGTCAACACCAACTACAATGCCAAGAAGTATGCTGAACTATATATCTTGCGGATTCTTTGCTTATATGACGTACCCCGCACTATCATATCGGATCGGGGCACTTTATTTGTGTCTCATTTCTAGGAGCAGTTACATGCTGCCTTGGGTATGAAGCTGATCCGTAGTTTGGCGTACCACCGACAGACGGATGGGCAAACCGAGTGGGTAAATCAAATCTTAGAATACATGTTATAAGCTTGTGCTATCAACCATGGTAATAATTGGGATGGTCACTTACCGTTAGCCGAGTTCTCGTACAACAATGAATATCAGGCCAGCATCAAAATGAGCTCTATGAGGTGCTATAGGGAGAAAATGCCGCACACCGCTGAATTGGTGTGAGTCCGGCGAAAGGGTCACCTTTGTGATTGACCTTGTTAACAATGCGGAAGAAAAAGTTTGGCTGATTCAAGCGAACTTAAAAGCCGCCCAATCCCGACAAAAACAATATGCGGGCCAGAGAAGGCGTCCTCTCCAATTTGAAGTCGTGGATTACGTGTATCTACGTGTGTCTTCAACGAAGGGCGTGAACAGATTTGGGGTCAGAGGAAATTTGGCACCCCGATTCATCGGTCCATTCCATGTTTTGGAAAGGTGTGGATCCGTTGCATACCGGCTTGAATTACCAGCGACACTCTCCGGTGTGCACAACATCTTCCACATTTCTCAGCTGAGGAATTTCAACCACCGTTCACCTGGGGGATATCGAGGAACTGAAACCAGATCTCATGTATCGGGAGGAACCGGTTCAGATCATTGATGAGAAGGCCCAAACCACACGCAACCGTACGTTGTGGTTCTATAAAGTTTTATGGAGTAATCACTCTGAGGACGAAGCGACATGGGAGAGCGAAGGATTTCTTCGCGCCAACTACCTGGACTTTTTAACGTCGCACATCTGATAATTTTCCACCGTCCTCTCTCTCATTTTCACCTTATAATCTCGGGACGAGATTCTTTTAAGGGGGGGAATGTAAAGGTCCCAAAATTTTGAATACAAATGAACTAAAGTTTGAACACCATTTGGTTTCAAGTTTATGAAAATTGGGACTTGTTTATATTTTCCCAAATGTGATGACACATATGAGTGTCCCACCACTCTAGCCTAGGATCATTTGAGTGTTTGGGGGACAAAGTTAATTTAAATCCCATGTGTAAGCTCTCATGTGCAAGAGGGAGTAAAATTCAGATTTTGAACTCAATTTGTTCAACTCAAATTTCAAATGAGGGCAATCTGTAGGAATGCAAACTGTTGTGCTCAAACTCTCATTTGCAGCAGCTAAATTGAAAATCAGATTTCATATTTGAATTCCTTAGGTCCAAACTAGTGGGGATGCAATATTTCAAGAACTTTTGGAGATACTTTGCTAGCTATTTACAGAGGACTTTAAATTGCATAGGAATTCAAATCCAAATTTGAATTTGGATGAAACTTGCTCAATTATCCAAATGCATTCCAGATTCAAACTCCACATAATTGAATTATGTGATCTACCAAATTTGAGATCTTTTAGAGGATGAGAGTGTCCTGACTTGTGGGACCCACTGGTCAGCCACAGTGAATAAAAGATCAGAGAGTGCTCAGTCCCTGTTTTTCCACTCGAACAGCCGAGGCAGCAGAGGGTGCCACCAAGCTTCAATGCAGCAGCCGCTCTCCCGATTGTTTCTTCGTGCTGGCGAGTTGCTCGTGTGGTTCCTTAGCCCCGGCGTGATCCTATCACTCACAAACCGAAACCCCACTGCTTTTGCTTCATGCTCACGCCAGAGAACAGAGCCGCTCGCTGCCGCCTGGTGGTTGATCGGAAACTGGCAACGGTTTGCGCACAGCAACCCTCCAACCCGGAAAATGGCACCACATGATCACCTACTACCTCCTTGGAATGATAACGAGCAAGCTCGGCCTCCCCACACCGAGAACCCTATGTTCATGCAGCGGCCGAAAGGAAACGCGACAAGGTGCTCCCATGGACAGCCTCACTCAGAGCCTTTCACGGCCGACCAAGAGTACATTTGAACGTGCCAAGACCTCACGCTGCTCACCTCCAAATCTCAAGCCGAACCGTGGCTCGTCGCCGATGAATTCCGGATTTTTCTCCCAGCCGGTGTAAACCGACCCGTGGGTAAGAATTCATAAAATTCTCGATCAAGGTTCGGTTAGAGCTCAACATATTAGGCACACATGAGCTAGACTTGCTAAGGAACATTTTTCCTTCGGAACCCTAGCGAGAAACCATCAGTAGAGGAACCATTTCCAGCTTTTGCAATGGCAACCTGGGAGGGAGACCTCGGTTGCACGGTGCAACCCTAGTTAGAGACTTTCCCGAGCCGGTTTGATTGCTTGACGATCTTATATAGCGCCCACTGGTGCTGTAGAGCCCTTTGCTCGAGCGGTTGGGGTGCTAGAACGACCGTCCGTCGGCGCCAAAGTTAAACCGAGCCGCCGCATCGTCACTAGCCATGGTAGGGTCCTAGCCGGTGTGGAGGGACCTCCCCAATGTGTTCCTCACGTCGATTAAGGGGCTGGCGGCGAGTATGAGCACTGGAGGTGGTCGGTAGAGCGTGCTTCGGCGAGGGGGCGGCACGGGCGCGCGCGGGCGTGGGAGGAACAAGATGACCGCCCGGCCCCACACGTCAACCACTCATTTTAACTGAGGCGGATTTTCTGTGGCTCCAGATCCATTTGTGGCTGCGCGGGTTAAATCAGTAGCCCCGTGTGGCATTGGCTGAGGAAGCGCCACGTAGCCCCAGGCCCGTGATCAGAGTTTTGAAATTTCCCTGATTTTGTTTGAATTGCAGATGTCCATCAAACTTCAGAAGGACATATCTTTTGCTAGAAACTCCAAATTTAGTGATCAAATTGGGTTAGATTCAGATTGCAAAACTCTATCCAAATGTGCAACCCAATTTTTACAAAAGTCAATAATTAATTCTGGAAAATGCTTTGAAGCTTTTCTGTAAAAGAATTTTAGAGAGAGTTTGGTTCATCCAAAAATCCTCAAACTTTTCCAAAATAGTACTTCGGATATTATTGAAGTCCTGTAAAATTTTCAGCTCATTTAGAGTTGATTTGAGTAGAAGAATTCAGATTTCAGTTTGCTGTGTTCAAATTTATACAGAAACTTTTTCGGAAAAGCCCCAAACTTTAAAATTCAGTTCTGAGCAAACCTTAGCTCCAAAACTTCTAGGAAAATTCATGCATGCTCACTGAACTATAATTGAAATTGTAGTTCACTAATTTTGGAAAGAACATGTGAGTTACTCCATAATTAGTTCCTTTTTGCTTAATTATTTAGGTTATTATACTGAATAAACCACTCAGTGAAAAATGCTAAATTTTGATATAGAATCATTTCTTGTGACAAGGAACTCACATGAAAAATTTCAGCCCCATTGGAGCTCTGGATCAGTACTTGGCAATACACTTTGCTTAGGTAGGAATACTCCAATTAGGAATAACCCTTAGCACTTGATCCCAATGACTAAACCCAACTCCACCCACTGAACCATGTTCAATTTCAAATTCTTAAACAGAGTTCCTTTTTAAATTGTCATTAGATCTTGACACAAAAGCTTTACAACTACATACATGTGCATATACATAACGTGTAGCATCGACGTGGAAGATTGTAAGGTAATTTAAGTGGAGGTCAAAAGGAAGGAAAGCAAGTGATCAAGCCTCAAGGGATCATCACTAACCGAAATTATATATTCTTAGTCACCTGCAAAACAGGCAAGCTCTGGTTTGCATTAGCCATTTTATAAATTCTTATGTTTTGATCACTTACTTCATGTACTTCCTACAATTGTGCATTAGAGTCTTGATTGGAAACCCAATTGCATAGCCAAGAGAACCAGGGGTTTTGGGCTTAGGTTTTAAACCTCGAGTAGCCACAGCAATGCTAAAATGGTATAGGTTTTGATACAAGTCAAGTAGTTGGAACTACTCGCGAGAATAGGCTAGAGGCACACTACTCGGTTAGAAAGATAGACAATGATTCACATGGCAAGTGAACTGCCCTGAGAAAATGGAAAAATGTAGACAAACATTTTTCACATTTTCTCAAATCTTGTTTAGGGCATAATATAAAATGACATGAAACCAATTCCATTAGAACCATCTCAAACTCTAGTTTCCAGAAAGTAATGGCTTGTGCCATGAAAATCCCTGGAAATCCTTAGAATCTCTAGTAATGACCAAATATACTTTTATTTGTGCAGAGCTCAAATGAACTTTGTTTCAAATGAAACTTGGTCAATTCTCTGGTTAGGACCCTGCCAAGCTACCATAAAAATTTCAGAGCTAAAGGGGAGGGCTAGCTAGAGTTATGGTCTTTACATATTCAATATAACACATTGCATTTAAATTGACATGTAGTACCTTGCTTATGTGTAGTCGCTGAAGGCGAAGAGACTCCGGAAATTTTGGACTTCCTACTTCCGGACGAAGCACTAACATACGACCAACAGCAACAAGGCAAGCCCCGGTTTGCATTTAACAAGTTTTATAAAATTTTGCTTTATATACACATAGCTTGAAGTATGTTTGTGCATTAGGTGTAGGATGGATGAAACAACAAGTGCATAGCCATATTATTCCCACAAGAGTGAGGGTAGTGTATAAGTCCTCCAGTAGTATATGCTCTGCTTAATGTGTATAGGCTTCGGTACAAGTCGAGTAGTTGGAATGAACTCGCGAGTATAGGCTTCGGGACACACGGGATTGGTTCGAGTGATGTGAGATCACTTTGGTAAGAAAATGAGACTAGGCAGGGGCTAGGGTGCAGCAAGAGGAAGTCTTGTGGGCGCAGTCCTGTCCGTGTCGATTGTGCGGCCCCGCTGAACAAGTTTTGAACGTACCGAAGGCATATCGGATATATGGACCCCGATAAACTGATGTAACCTAAACCTCCGGGCATCGAGGCATAGCACACCGATTTATAGGTGTAGGTTGAGGGCAGACAGGTGGAAATCTACTAACGGGCATAGAGATATGCTCTGTGTAGGGAACCTCCTGCTCGTTTCGGTGTGACCGGTTCGACGTTTGGGCTGTTGGGTGAAAGGTTGTCCCCTACGACACGGGGTGAGCGTGCTGTTTGCAACTCCGCGTGTGGGCGTACGTGACGTGCTATTCGGGTATCCCTGCAGGTGTATATCATGTCGATTCACCGTCCCTCGCGGTTATGAGTACCGCTTGTTCACTGTGTCATGACGTAGCTAAATTATAGAATATTGTGATTCAATTCTGCTGATATGTATAAATTGTATTGTTACATGTGTGCCACCAAATATCGCTTACTAAATTTGAGATTCATGAATGGTTAACTTGTGGCTAAAAGATGAAATAAGGATGAACTTGTAGGCGTGTCTTTTGCTGCAATGTGCCATCCCATGTTGGGTATGAACTGCATGTAGAGTTTCATGTATAGGTGAGTCGGTTAAGACTTCCTGAGCCATCGTGCTCACGGTTGCTGCTGAGTGTTTTTCAGGTGAGGATTACCTCACGGACTCGGGGTATGAGTCCACCGGTGAGGTCTACCCTCCGTCGGGGACCACGGCTGAGTGGGAGCCGTACACGCCGCGCTGAGCTGAGGAGTGAAGCTAGTGTGGGTTGTCCATAGGGCTGGACAACTAACTTTTGCTAGTTAGGTGGGCATGAGTTGTAAAAATTTAGCTTCCGCATTTATAATCTCTATACTTAGTTGTAAACTGAAGGTTTGTACTACTTTGTACATATTCAATTGCTTTCTATGTAATACAATGTATGCCTTATGATGTGTGCTGTCAGGTGTCGCATCGTGCGGCACCACCCTCTGAGATCCTGGACTTACGGATTCCGGTCTGTCATAGTTTGAATTTGAACTAAATCTGAAAATCGGGAATTGTTTAAAAGACTGCTTGTGGGTCCCACGCACAGTCCTTCTTCAACCTTCCATGCCTGCACGTGCCCGCGCCGCCCCCTCGCCGGAGCTTGCCGGGGTCAGGTTTTCGGCCGCCTCCTGGCTTGGCTCTCGCCGCCTGTGACTTTAGGAGGTCGCTGAACTAGTGGGTGAGGTCAGGGCAAGCCGCCGATGGCCGGAACTAGGTCGGCGACGTGTGGTGGCCCCAGGACAACTTCGGCAACGTTGGCCATCATTCTAGCCCTCCAACAGCTCGGGTAATCGGCTGTAAAGCTTCATTGTAACCTAGGGAAGGTCGATAAGTAGGCAAACAAGCTCGGGACGGCCGCTAACTACCATGTCACCGTGCGTCTGAGAGTGTTCTTCGGGTTTGCATTCGGGAAACATGGAATTGGCCCTCCTACGTGCAGTTTCAAGCTACAGTTGTGAAGAGGAATTGACTGCTAGCCAGTATAGCTCCTTTGTGCGTGATTTGGTGAGCTAAGAACAAGAATTGCGATCGAAGTTGATAAACTCATACCGAAAGGTTGCTCTGCCAGGTCCGGAATAAAATTGCCGAATTCACCGGCGATGGTTCATGTAAAAGTCCAAAAACGTGAATGCAAAGGAACGGATGATTGAACGTCATTGTGTTTCTGTTCATGAAAAATGGGACTTACAAAAACTTTCTTACATGGGATGGTATACATGAGGTGCAACCACATGGGTTCAAGCATGCCTTTGAAGGTGTTGGACCAAGGTGGAGTTAAACTCATGTGTAATCATACATGTACATGAGAAAGAACAAAAATAAGGTCTTTAGACCCAAAGGCTCAGCTCAAATTGCCGCCAAACTTTTGTATACACATGGAGCCTCATACATTTGAATTGAGGATATTATGGTGGCAACTTTCTGATTTGAGGGTGAGCTAAAAAGGAGTGGATTATGATCATGTTGGGTTCATGCTGAACTCAAACATGTTAAGGCAAGGGAATGATTTGAGTTATGTCACATGAAATGATAAACTCAAACATGGGCATGTGGTGAAAGCTAAAATGATCTTTAGCTCATACTTAACACATGTTAACCTAGGGAAGAATTTCACTCCCAAAAATCTAACTGATATGCACATTCTCGATGAGCAGAGGGGAGAGAAGTTTAAACCCCATTTTTGAACCCTTGCAAAGCATTCATGTTCAGATGGTCCAAAATCATATATATGAGATGATCATTGCAGTCCTCAGGTATTGAAGAGCTTAAGTTCCAAAATGGGAGGGATGTTAAGCTCATATACCATTTGTTCAAAGCATTGTTTGAGATCACCTTCAAATTCAAATCTGATGGGCATGGTCCAACTGAACTTGTGAGGTTCAGCTTGGGACCAAGATTGATCAAGCATGGGCTAGGAGCAAACCAAAGTGTTTCACCCCAAATTCAAATGGGTCATCACAGAAGAGGACTTAAATATTCAGTTTGAATCAAGGAGTTACTTCAAAGAGAAGAAGGCCCCTTTCCAAAAAGGAAATTCAAACTGTTGTTTGAAAAATTGTATTTGCAATGGCCAACTCAAAGATCAGATGGCATATTCGAATTCATCAGGTCCAAATTATGAGGAAGGCAAATTTTGGGCAAATTTGGAGGTGCTTTGATATATATATCAAAGGGACTTGGAAATTTCATCCAAATTTGAATTTAAATTTGAAACCGAGGCATAACTGGTCAAATTGCCAGATGACTTTTGGATTTGAGTACCTCATGGCTGAATTTGCATGTGCCAAAATTTGGAGATCTTTTGGGGGCAGAGAGGAGCTGTGGGTTCCATATGTCATGGACTGAAGTCGAGAAGACTTTCAACCAAAGCAAACCGTTTGGCTCTGTTCAGACCCGAGCTCGATCATGTCGGTCACAGAAAGCCACCGCGAGCGTTACCGCCACCTCCTGCTCGAGCTGCCCCCCCTACGCGCAGGCGCCAGAGGCGGTGCACCCAGCGCCTATCTCTCCCACCGAAGCAAACACGAAGCCTCTTACTCGTACCCGTGGCCTTCATCTGCTCTCGCGCCCAAACAACAGCCGCCAGCGCCGCGTCCGTTCTCAGCGATCCTAAGCCGGCATCGCTCCCCGACTGCTCAAGCGATCAACACGAAAAAGGAGCGCCAGCGTGTGCACAAGAGTTTCCCCAGCTCAGCTCCGGCGTTCAGGGCTGCTGTCGGCCATATTTTGAGGATCAGCGCCGAAGCCGAGGTGCAACCGGTGGAAACCGACGTCGGGCTCTCGTGGGCAGCTCACACCGGCCAGTTTCACGACTGAACGAGAGCACCCCAAGGCGTGCCAACTCCCTACGCTGCTCCTGTCCAAATTTCAGAGCAATCCGTGCGACGTAGCTCCGGAATTTCAAGTTTTCCCCTCGGACGAGGAAAACCTACCCGCGGGTAAGAATTGTTGAAATTAACACTAAATTTGCTGTTAAAGCTGCTCATTTTGCACAATCAGGAGCTAGAATGGATAGGGCACCTTTTTCCTTCGCAACCCTAGCTTAGAATTGAGCGGTTGCACCTAATTTCAAGTTCTTGCTTCGGCAGCCATGGCGGGAACGATCGGGTGCTCGGTGAAGTCCTAGTAGCCGTCGTTCCCGGGCTACTTTGTGGCCATGTCGAGCTTATTTAGGCGTCACTGATGCTGTAGAGCCAATCCCTTGGGGTTGTTGTGGGCTGAAGCAATCGGTCATCGGCGCCGAAGCTCCACCGATGCCGTTGCACGCCGCCGACCTGGTTCCGGGCTCCTAGAGTGTGGGCTGACCCCCTAGATGAGTTCCTCGTCCCCGAAAACCCCAGGGCGGCGAGTGGCAGGCCGAGAGGCGGCCGGGAAGCCGGATTCTGATGCTCTCTGGCAGGCTCCGGCGGCGGGGTCGCGCGGGCGTCCGGAGGTAGAAGACGAGGGCGTCAGGCCCACTGTCAGTGAGGGGAGGATCGGCCGGGATTTTCTGCGGAGTCGGGTCCTTTGCGACAGCGCGGGAAATGATACTGTGGCCTCGTGTGGTTGTCCCCAGCGCATGACACGTGGTCCCCTGGACCCACCCGCAGGGTTTGAACATTTCCGGAATTATTTTGAATTCCAGATTTGGTTCAAACTTTAGGACCTCATAACTTTTGCTAGGAAGCTCCAAATTTAGTGATTCAAATTGGGTTAAATTCAGGATGAAAAACCCGCTCCACATATGCAACCCAATTTGCATGAAAATCAATAGAAAATTCTTTAAAGCTTTTCAGAAAAAGAATTTTTGAGGGAGTTTGGATCATCCAAAAATCCCCAAATTTTGCCAGAATATTCTTTAGGATATTAGGAGACTCCTGTAAAAGTTTCAGCTCAGTTGGAGTTGATTTAGTTACGGTAATTCTAATTCCAAATTTCTGTATTCAAATGAATACAGAAACATTTTCAGAGAATTTCCAAAACTTGGGAATTCAGTTCTGGACATTCCCTAGCTCCAAAAATCCTAGGAAAATTCAGGCATACTCTCTGAGCTATGTATGGAATTGTAGTTCACTTGAATTTGCATGAAAGTGCAAATTTATTCAGAATTAATTCCTCTTTGCCTAAATGCTTAGGGAATTGTTCTGGGTGATCCACTTAGTGAAATATTCTGGATTTTGGTCCAGAGGACTTTCTTGTGACAAGGAACTCACAAGAAAATTTCCAGCTCCATTGGAGCCCTGGATCAGTAGTGTTCTGTTCAACCAATTAGGTGATCACCACCCAAGTGATGAACCTCACTTCTCACTTGATGATAGTGCTTAAACACACACCCAAACCACCACCCCAGTGTCATTTTAAATTCTTAAACAGAGTTCCAGTTTTAAACTTGTTCTTTGCACCTGTTAGCAAAAGTTTTATAATTGAACATGTATGCATATTCATAACGTGTAGTGATTAACCGTGGATAAGTAAAGATTTGATCAAGGAGCAAGAAGGCAGGGATTATGCGTCAAGTCATCAGCAACTAACTTCATACATCTCTGACTTTAGTCACCTGCAAAACCAAGGCAAGCCCCGGTTTGCACTTAAGTTGTTTTTAAAGTTTTCCTTTTGTTCACTACTATTGGTCAAAGTTTGTATGTGCATTAGGTCAAGGATGTTTGATACTCCACTTGCATAACCAAACATGAACCCTGAGGTCAAGGGTAGAATTGTGTCATCGCTGTAGAATAAGGCCGTGTTAAATAGGCTAGGACATCCGGTAGAAGACGAGTAGTTGGAATCTACTCGCGAGCTTTGTTCCAGGATCACATAAGTAGGGTTGGAAAGAGAGGCAAACTAAAGTTTACATTTCTAAAGATGAGACCGGGCAGGAGAGTTAGGTAGCGACAAGACGAGGTCTTGGTCGAGTAGCTCTGCCCGTGTCGGTCAAGGACCGAAGCGTATGCGGCCCTGGGAGCAAGTATTGAGTTGTGTACCGGATGCTTAATGATATATGGGAACCAGGAAACCTATGTACAGGGTTCACTGGATTGTAGAGGCATACCACATTGTCTCGTTAGACCTATGAGCCCGAGACGGCGCGACCAGTTCTACAGTTTAGTGGCCTGAGAAAGGTTGCCACATACGACGTAATGAAGGACGCCAGTGTTGGGTCTTCAGAGGCGGGCGTATGTGTCGAGTTATCCGGGTAGTGTTTGATTCGAATCACCGTCCCTCGCGGTTATGAGTACCGCTTGCTCACTGCGCTGTGACGTAGTAATCAAGTTGTGTGGGAATAGTTTGCAAAGTTTTAATTGCTGTTATGATAATTGTAAATTGCATGAAAACCATGTTTGAAGTAGAGATAGAGCAAACTAAAGTTAATTTTCACCTTGGGACAAGTAACATTGGAATGAAGCGTTTCTTGTTTGATTGTGGAGTTCCACTGTTGCTGAGCGCAAGGTCACTACTATTATGGCTAAAATCTGAAAGTTAAGGATAAACTCGTAGGCGAGTCTTTTTGCAACTTATATGATTAGGTCTTAAGTTACCCTCATGTAGAGTTGCATGCTTTAGGAGAGACGGTTAAGCCTTGCTGAGCCTTTGTGCTCACTCTTGCTATATAAGTGGTTTTGCAGGTAAACCTCGACGCTATAAAGAAGGTTGTCCAGTGAGACTCGGGAACTTCCGAGTCATGTCACACTTGGAGAAACTAGCCGCTGCCATGTCTTCGTGTTGCTAGCGAGAGGAGTCCGCGGGCTGGACCTCTTCTCGAGTGCTTCTCAGATATTCGACGTGAGATGTCATAGACTTCCGCTGTAGCTATTTTATGTAAATTATTTATGAAGAACAATTGTAAGCTTCCGCGTTTGATTTATGTAATACATTGTTCCTTATATGTGTGCTATTGGGTGCCACATAACATGGCACCACCCAATGCGATCCCTGGGCGAGGCGGCACGGCCCCGTGATCGGGGTCGAGCCCTCTCAGTTCACGGCTTGAGCAGCGAGTTGGGGAGGAGCAGCGTGGAGGTTCGACGCTCCTATGGGTGGCCTTGATCGAGCGTGAAATCCTCCGAGTTGGGCTGTCCATGAGAGTACCGAATGGCGGCAAGTTTCAGGTTGCCTCAAAAACATTCGGGGTTGCATGATTTCATCTCGTTTTTGTGGCTAGGAGATCAGAGGGGGTGCTGCAGTGCTGTTTTGCAGCTCGGAGGGAGGGTGTGCGCGAGTTCTGCTGGTTTCCCGATCGGAACCGAAGTGGCGGCGGGTGAGCTGCTCTGTTTTCGTTCGGGGAGAGAGTGCATACTCGGGAGCTCGTGTGGTGAGGGAAAAGATCGCCCGGGGAGCTCCTAAGACTCAAGAGCTGATCGTCAGCACCACCTCAAGCAAACAGGAGGTGGCTTGGTCGATCCCCCCGGTGGCGCTTGCTGCTGCAGCCCGAGAAACCGAGCACCTGTTCTTCAGTCGGTTGATCAAATGAGAGGCCGACAGGAGGGCCCCACTTCTAAATTTTAACCTCAAAACTTCAATTCCTACTGCTCCTAATTTTGGGGACCCTAATACCCTTGTCTATTTGAATAATTCACCAAATGTCCCTTTTGATTTGAATGATTCAAAGTGTAAAGTGTTTGAAATGAATTTACAGCACATATGAAGTTTGAACTTCAAATTAGATTTGAATTTGCTTAAATTAACTCATGTCAAGATCAACTCCAAATGGAGTGAAAATTGGTGTGTGAGCTAACAAAAATGTGCTGAGTGTGAATATGAATCCCAGTTTTGAATCCATGTGATGAAAGGAGTTTGAATTTGAATTTAAGTTGAAACTAGCCTTTTACTAGTTGTACCCAAAAATACCTCAAAAGGTTTTGGATTTGGGTGAAATTTGGCATGAGCATTCCTAACAAGGTTTAGTAGTTAAACCCATGCTCAGCCCCTATATGATGCATGAGGGAAATCCCACTTTTGCATTTTGTGAGTTTATCTCCTAATGAATTTCTTGATGGTGGTTACTTTCCTCAAATGAGGTGAGTGTGGTGATGACCACTTTTAGCAAATGAAAAACTTGGGCTCTTACATTCCCCCCCTTAAAAGAATCTCGTCCCGAGATTATAAGGTAAAAATGAGAGAGAGGACGGTGGAAAATTACCGGATGTGCAACGTTAAAAAAGTCGGGGTAGTTAGCGCGAAGAAAACCTTCGCTCTCCCATGTCGCTTCATCCACGGAGTGATTATTCCATAGAACTTTATATAACCACATCATATGGTTGCGTGTGGTCCGAGCCTTTTCATCAATAATCTGAACCGGTTCCTCCCAATAAGTGAGATCCAGTTTCAGTTCTTCGATATCACCCAGCTGAACTGTGGTTGAAAGCTTGAGGCACTTCCTCAGCTAAGAATTGTGAAAGATGCCGTGCACACCGGAGAGTGTCACTAGCAGTTCCAGCCTGTATGCAACTGATCCACATCTTTCCATAATATGAAATGAACCGATGAATCGGGGCGCCAACTTTCCTCTGACCCCGAATCTGTTCATGCCCTTCATCGGAGATACACGTCGATACACGTGATCCACGACTTTGAATTGTAAAGGGCACCTTCTCCAGTCCATATACTGTTTTTGTCGCGATTGGGTGGCTTTTATGTTCGCTTGAATCAGCCGAACTTTTTCTTCTGAGTTGTTGACAAGATCAATCCCAAAGGTGACCCTTTCGCCAGACTCACACCAATTCAGCGGTGTGCAGTATTTTCTCCCAGATAGCACCTCGTAAGGCGCCATCTTGATGCTGGCTTGGTACCCATTATTGTACGAGAACTCGGCTAACGGTAAGTGATCATCCCAATTCTTACCGTGGTTGATAGCACAAGCTCGTAACATATCTTCTAATATTTGATTTACCCTCTCGGTTTGACCATCCGTCTGTGGCTGGTACGCTGAACTATGGATCAGTTTCGTCCCCAAGGCAGCATGCAACTGCTCCCAAAAATGAGACACAAATAAAGTGCCCTGATCCGAGATGATAGTGTCGGGTGCGCTGTATAAGCACAGGATCCGTGAGATGTACAATTCAGCATACTTCTTGGCGTTGTAGTTGGTATTAACCGGGATAAAATGGGCAACTTTTGAGTCAGTCGACGATCACCCACAATGAATCATGCTTCTGAAATGTGGTGGGTAAACCGATGATGAAGTCCATGCTCACATCCTCCCACTTCCAGGCAGGAGTGCTAAGCGGTTGTAGCAGTCCCGGTTTCCTCATGTGGTCAGCTTTCACCCTTCGGCATGTATCACATTCGGACACGTATTTCACGATCTCCTGCTTCATCCGTGTCCACCAAAACTTTCTTCTGAGTTCTTGATACATCTTGTTGCTGCCGGGTGAATAGAAAACTTTGACAATTGAGCCTCATCAAAGATTCTCTTTCGTAACTCCGGGTTACAGGGTATGATGATCCTGTCCTTGAACCACAGGATGCCGCCTCTGTCTTTCCGGAAACACTTCAACTCCCCACTGTCTACACGTCTCCGCAAATGCGACATGCCCTTGTCATGTTTCTGAGCTGACGCTATCTCTTCATGGATGGTGGGGAGAAGAGCTAGTTTGTAGAGAGCTCCATGGGGAACCACATACAACGGTGGTTCACTCTCTTCCAACGGAGTGATGGTCAGATTATGAACGTGTGACTTGCGACTCAGCGCATTCGCCACCACGTTTGCTTTGCCGGGGTGATAATGGATTTCTATTTCATAATCTTTTATCAGCCCTAACAATCTTCTCTGCCTCATGTTCAACTCCTTCTGAGTGAATATGTACTTGAGGCTCTTGTGGGCGGTATATAAATGTACGAGGTTACCGAGTAGGTAGTGCCTCCACATTTTGAGTGCAATTACCACGGCAGCGAGCTCTAAGTCATGAGTTGGATAATTTTGTTCATGATTCCTGAGCTGCCGTGATCCATACGCGACCACCCTTTGGTCTTGTATCAGCACACATCCGAGCCCAATGCCGGATGCATCGCAGTACACATCGAGCGGTTTTGTTGTGTCTGGCTGCGCCAAAACGGTGCTGATGTTAGGTGCTTCACTAATGCCTTGAACGCTGCTTCACATGCTGGACTCCAAACATATTTGGTAGCATTCTTCAGCAGCTCGGTCATAGGCTTGGCAATCTTCGAGAAGTTCGGAATGAACCTCCGATAATATCCCGCTAGTCCGAGGAAACTTCGTACCTCATGGACAGACCTCAGATAAATCCAATTCAGCACTTGTGTGATCTTACACGGGTCTACAGCGATGCCCTCCGCTGAAATAATATGCCCGAGGAAAGGTACTTGCGATATCCAGAATTCGCATTTGCTGAATTTTTCGTGTATAGCTTGTGATCCCACAGCCTTTGCAAGACTATACGCAGGTGCTTCGCGTGTTCTTCCTCCGAATTAGAATATACCAATATGTTGTCGATGAAGACCATGACAAACTTGTCCAGCTCCGGCATGAATACCGAGTTCATCAAGTACATGAAATGAGATGGAGTGTTGGTGAGGCCGAAGGACATGACCAGGTACTCGTAAAGCTCGTACCTCATCAAGAAAGCCGTCTTCGGGATATCCTCAGCCCGTATTTTAATCTGGTGGTACCCGGATCTTAAGTCCATCTTGGAAAAGGTCTTTGATTCGTCCAACTGATCAAACAACATGTTGATCCGTGGCAACGGTTACATGTTCTTGATAGTCCCGGCGTTTAGTGGACGATAGTCCATGCAAAGCCGCAACGTCTCATCTTTCTTCTTCACAAATAATGCCGAGCTGCCCCCTGGCGAGGAGCTCAGCCTAATAAACCCCTTCTCCAGCAGGTCCGTCAACTGAGTTTTTAATTCCGCCAACTCCTTTGGCGCCATCTTGTACAGCCTTCGGGATATTGGCATAGTTCCCGGTGCAAGCTCAATCTTGAACTCCACCTCTCTCTAGGGCAGCATCCCCGGTAAATCATCTGGGAACACGTCTGGGTACTCACGGACTTATGGAATGTATTCCAATCTGATGGTGGTGGATTGGTATACACTTGGAAGTTTTATTTCTGGACTATCCAGAAATAATGAATGAGACTCGTGCATTTCTGAGTGCAAATGCATGACTCGTTGGACGGTGTCTAAAACAGCTTCGTGGTGGGTTAACCACGACATCCCTAAAATGACATCAACCTTTTGTCCCTCTAAAGCTATGAGAGACTTAGGGTATACTCTACCCCCTAAGCATAATGGCGCTTCCGAAACCATCATCTTGCTGAAATTTTCCCACCCGGTGAACAAATCATGTAAGGACTTTTGGTGGGTAGTACTTGCAAGCTGTATTTAGCAATAACAAGCTTGGCTAATAAAATTATGTGTGGCACCTGAATCAAATAAAACTATGGTGGGATGCTTGTTGAGTTGGAACATACCCACAAGGATGGGTTCTCCCTTCGGCACGCCCTTTATGGCGAGTTGGATGACGGTGCCAGGCTTAGGGTTTGCCCGCTGCGCATTAATGGGATTCCGGGGCTGATTCCTCCCCAGAAACTGTGGTTCCACTCCGCCGCCTTACCTCTCGGGGCAGTTGTTGGCGAAGTGCCCTTGGCGACCGCATTTGAAGCATGCGGTTGATGGCTGGCCAGTACTTAGAGGACGAAAGCCCAACATGCGCTGCTGAGGTGCAAACGCACGCGGCATCGCCCGCTGCTGCTGTTGTTGCTGCGTAGGTGGTGCTGGTGAGGCCGGTCGGAACGCCGGTGGTGAATACGGCCGATTGCGAAATTGCATCGGCCGCTGCGGTGGCTGCCAGAGTTGACCCGATGGTGAGCGATACACCATCCGGTATTTCTGGGGAGGACCACCTCCCTCTGCTGCTTTGCGGCACGCTTCGCTTCTTCTCCACCGCCGCTAACTCTTTGCCGGAATCCTCTTGCACAATTGCAGCATCAATTGTGTCATTTAGGATGCCGTGATTGAACATCGCCAGCTTGTCCTTCAGGAGCGGATTCAGCCCCTGGTAAAAGTGATACGGCTGCTTCTCGTCAGTATCAGCGTGATAGGAAGCGTAGAGCGTGACATCATTGAATGCCCTGGAGTACTCCAGCGTGTTCCTGGTGCCTTGCTGCAAACGGAGGAATTCTTGCATCTTCCTCTTCACAAGACCTGGCGGTATGTGATAGGTCCTAAAGGCCGTCCGGAACTCCGCCCAGGTCAGCACTCGCTCGGTGGGTTGCGAGGCACAAAAGATTCCCATTAAGAGCTCGTGGACCCCAGAAGTTGTCGGGCCGCGAACTGCGTCTTCCGCTGCTCACTAACTTGGAGCAGCCCGAACTTCATCTCCATCGTGCGGAGCCAGTTGTCCGCATCGAGTGGTTCATCCACCCTTGAGAATACCGGGGGATGAGTAGCCAGAAAATCCGAGTAGGAACTTTGTTGACATTCCTCTCGGTATTGACGCCTCTCAGGTTGAGACATATTCGCAATCAGCGTTTGCAGTAGTTCGGCGTGCTGCTGGTGCGAGCCCGCCATGGCCGCAACAATATCGGCCAACGTAACCATTGGCGTCGGTGGTGGCTGTGGTTTCTGTTGCTGCTGTGGTCCGGAAGAAGTCTCGAGAGGCTGTTGGGAGGCCTCTCCCCTCTGACATGAAAAACCAACCTCAGGGTTGGCACGTGTACGAGTCATTCTGAAATTCAAAACAGCAACCGATCAGCACATGTCATTCTTAAAATTCCATGGAAAAACAGTAGGTATTGCAGTGACACATGAATAAAATTGCACAATGTTCACATATATTGATAAAGCATAAACTTTATACAAGATACATTATTCTCGGACCCCCGAGAAGTCGTGCTCATGTCTTCACTACCTATACACATGCTACTGTCTACACAACATGTCACTATTACAAAAGTTTCTACACACCGCCCTCGCTGCCCTACTTGGCAAATGTAAACTCACTACTCGGAGTAGAACTCGATCTCCTGTGGGTCGTCCACCTCCGCTATCTCTGCTGGTTGCTCAGGGTCCATGACCTCCTCTTCGGATTCAGGTTCTGGCATCGCCGGGATACCCAAAACCACGGGTACTGCACCTACCATCGGTAGGCCCACTACCGGAGGCACGAGGTCTTGCAAAGCATGCACCTCGTCCATGGCCTGGTTGTAGTCTTCTTGCAAGCCCTGCCCCTCCTCAATAGCGTCATCACGCTCTTGAGTAAGGACCTCATTCTGCTGGGTCAAGGCCTGTATCTGCTGCTGCAAAGCTGTGATGTCGACACGGCTTTTCTTCTTTGCCTTCTTCAGACGACACAACTGATTGTGTTGTTCATTCAGTCGCTGGATCATCGAAAGGAGCACATTACGGAGTGCTCTGTGAGCACTCTCAAAATGGTCTCGGCGGCTGGTGCTCTCCTTGAGCTCCACTGCAAGTCGAGCTGTATGGAGAGCTTGGCTGTCCATCACTGTCTTTCCATCCATCAACTGGTGGCTAAGGTTCGCCTCCGCTGGATTGTACCTTGGGCAACTTGGATCCATTGCCTCAAAGTACCTCTCCCTCCACACGTGATTAGCTCGCCCCTCCACCAGGATAAGCATGTATGGAGTGCCCTCCATAGCTCTCACCTGTAGCTGGCAGAAAAGCGACATGGTGTCGCGGGCTTCCACCAGCCACATTTCTTCCGGTTGTCTCCCTTTCACCGTGACGGTGAACGGTACCCAAACCGGTGGCATAGGTCCTGCTGGAACATCGACATGGACAGTCCATGTCTTTTCCCCTCCTCGCCTTCTTCCTTGGCGAGGTAACGCGACGTCTCCACATACCAGAAATATTGAAGCATCAGCTTCAACAATTCCGGATAGCCGCTGCGTTGTGAACAGTGGGATACCACCCACCCGTTCTCTAGTTGTTTATCCTCTGCCATCTGTGGAAACATATTTGAAAAAAAATAAAATATTCATTTCAACAGTAAATCATTGAGTTATAACATAAAACATGTCATTGAACTCATAAAACATGGAAACACAAATCAAACTTAGTAGAAATTTGATTGCTGGTCTGCTGCCCAAACTGACAGTCTTGACCAGTTTCCATTTCAATATGATTTAGACCCTGCTAAAGGCAAAAGCGGTTCTGGAGATCAACATCAAAGTTAAAGTTAACTTCAATCGCTTTCCAGAAAGTATTTGTTTACCCCCAGATCTGCTCTGGTTCAAAAGTTATGAGATGTCAAAGTTGACAGAATTTCTGGAGAAAATTGGACAGCACCTCCCTGCTTGAGGCACTGATTTGATCCAAGAATTCCAGTTAATTCTACCTCGAATTTGACAAAACTTTATGTTACAAAGTTGTAACTTATCTCATGAAATTTTCAGAACTACATCATTTTCTATTTTCGGATTTTTAAGCGGGATGTTATGCTCAATTTACAGAGAGTTACAGAGAGTATCTGCTCTGCCCTGTTTTCTAGAAAGTTTCAACTCTACTGCATTTTTCGACCAGTTGAGTGATGAAACATCTCTGGACATCAATAGAAAATTTGTAAATATATTCCAGAGCTTTCCATAAATCCATCATATTATCCAAACATCGAAAGAACTCCACCTCTAACCTCTGTATAACTTCAACATTACTTCAGCTGAAAGCAGAGGACTCTGTCCTTAATATCCTGTAAGTTGAAAACTTGTTTACTTTGAACATCCTGATTAAGGAAAAGAATTAAATCACTGTTTTAGTGCTCTGGATCAAAACTTTCAAGTTTTACAATGATGTTGATCATTTAGTGGACTGTGACGTTGAAGCGTCACCAAGTTCATGCCGGTACTACGTTCCTCACAAAGAAAACCTATACTGGACTTAGCCGGCTTCGTTAGATCAGTGGCACTAAACGTCTCTAGCACAAGTGTGCTACTCGTCTACCGATTTATGGTTAGACTACCTGCAATTAAACCACACAATCGTCAGGTTCAGCTGCACGCCAAACCTGGTCCCAATACAGTCCATACAACCGTCCGTCATCACTCGTACAGTTGTTCTCAAGCCAATCACACCTTGAGCTATGTGTTCACGTTACAAACCACGTGACGGGGTCTCCCAAATTTGCCCGTAGCACACCAGGGTAAGCTTTTGCGCACGGGTGGACAGCACTTACATGCACCCCTCAAGACATATGACGTCCCGAGATGCATGATTTTCTGACATAAACAATTAGGTTAGTATTTGCACTTCCTATACACTAATAACATCCTTATATCGGCTACTAACTCATTCCTCACTGAGTTTTTGAAAATTAACCTTCTTAAGTGCATTAAACCTCAACGAAGCTCTGATACCACGCTGCGAGGACCCGACGGTCTTGACTAGCCCGGATCACGCTGAGGGGTGCTGCATTGCACAACACCGGATAACACACAAAAAGGTACAAAGCGGAAGCAAAACTTTTATTACATAAAAGCGTTTATGAATATGTTTACAACAAAATACATAAAGTCTACACTCATGGGCGTGGACTAAGGAAAAGAGTTCATGTTCAGCCCGTGAACGTGTTCCCACTAGCACACACGCACACTAACACGGCGGCGTGCACGGCTCCCACTCGACGGTGTTTCCCTCTTGGGGTCCGTCTCCTCCTCGGGAGCCTCCTCCTTATAGGACCCTGCAAACGCTTCCAACACAAGCAGTGAGCACGATGACTCAGCAAGACTTACCCGTCTTACCTATACATGAAACTCTACATGCTGGGTTTGCAGTGTATAGTGGAATGTAAGTTGCAAAAGACACGCCTAAAAAGTTAAACCTTACTTTCAAGTTTTAGCAACAGTTTGTTGGAGAACCTCGTGCTAAAACACATAAGAGAGCCGCAATCAAACAAGAAACCCATTTATCTCATGTTCTTTGCCCCAGGTTGAAAAGAACCTTAATTAGCTCTAAACTACAGCAAATCATAACAAGCAAAGTACAGCTTTCAATCAACAACCTTTTAACATGGAACTAGCCTGTTCTTTTTACATCACGGTATGGTGAACAAGTGGTACTCACTGATCGTGAGGGACGGTGATTATAATCGTTTTACACCTGCAGGGTTACCCGAATAACCCGTCACATACGCTCGTACTCGATGTTGCCTACAGCAACCACCACGGACATCGTATGCAACCACCTTTCATCCATCAGCCAAGTGTTGAACTGGTCCTATCGTCCTGAGCAAGAGGTCTTTGCATGGCACATCTGTAGTGCCCGCCAGCCGATTTACAACTCATGCTCTCAACCTACCCTCTGGACGACAAGCAATGCCTCAACAGATCGCTACCCGAATTACATCGGTTTCCCGGTTCCCATATATCCTGTAGGTCTTCGGTACTGTTCTAGCTTGTTTAACAGGCCCACACACAGCTCGGTCCTCAATCGACACAAGCAGAGCTATGGCACCCAGGCCCCAACGTCCTTCTGCCCTTACCCTCCGCTCGGTCTCATTTTTCTTGCCATGTGATTCATTTGTTATCTCTAACCGAGTTGTGTGCCTCTAGCCTAATCTCGCGATTAGTTCCAACTACTCGACTTGTACCAAATCCTACACTAATTTAGCATTGCAGTGGCTACTCGAGATTTAAGCCCAAAACTCTGGTTCTCTTGGCTATGCAGTTGGGTTTAAAAACAAGACTCTAATGCACATTTGAAGGAAATATATAAAGTAAGTTCTCAAAACAATAAAACTTATGAAACGGCTAATGCAAACCGGAGCTTGCCTTGCTGCTGGGCGTATGCTAGTTGTTCTTCTGGAGTGATGAAATCTAACACCTCCGGCTCTTCTTCAACCTTAGCGACTACATGACATAAACATACATGCGTGTCAATTTAAATGCATATGAGTTTGAAGTTGATATTGTAAAGTCTATACGTATAGATAGACAATACTAATGACTATGAAATTTTTACTGTGGTTTGGATACAACCTAGTCAGAAACATGGCCAGATTTCATTTGAATCAAAGATCATTTGAGCCCTGCACAAATAATTGTGTATTTGGCCTTAATTAGAGCTCTTATGGTGTTCTAAGGATTTTCATGGAGTAAGCCATGACTTTCTGGAAACAAGATTTTCAGAGGATTCTAATGGAATTGGTTTCATCGAATTTCAAGATTCCTATCAAAATATATGAGATAAACAAGTTCAGAGAAAATCTGGAAAATGTTTCTGGACATTTTTCATTTCTTCTGGAACAGTTTCATTAATCACACCATTAGGTGGACCAAATGAGCTTGGATGGATCTGAAAATTTTATGGTAGCTCAGGGATATTACAAGGAACATCCTGGCCAAATTTCAGAATTTTTAACTAAACGTTTCTCCAGTTAAATTTCTAAACAATTTAAATTTTGAAGAATTAATTCTGGAGAAATAAAGATTTTTCATAAAGTTAAACATGATTTGTTGGAAAGTACTCAGAGAGATGAATCCAAAAAAATTTTGTTCACTCGATTTGGAGTTTCCTAGCCAAAGTTATGGGTGTTTGAATTTGAACTAAACGTGAAAATCGGGAAATGTTTAAATACTGCACGTGGGTCCCACGCACAGTCCTTCTTCAACCTCCCGTGCCCGCGCGCGCGCCCGCGCCACCCCCTCACTGAAGTCGGGTTTCCGTCCACCTCCTGGCCTGGCTCTCGCCGCCTGTGACTTTAGGAGGTCGCTGAACTCGTGGGTGAGGTCAGGGCAAGCCGCCAATGGCCAGAACTAGGTCGGAGACGTGCGGAGGCCTCGGGACAACTTCGGCAATGTTGGCCCATCGTTCTAGCCCTCCAACAGCTTATTGGGTAATCGGCTCTAAAGCTTCAGTGTAACCTAGGGAAGATCGAAAAGTTGGCAAACAATCTCAGGATGGCCGCTAACTACCATGTCACCGTGCGTCCGAGAGTGTTCTTCGGGTTTGCGTTCGGGAAACATGGAAATGGCCCTCCTAAGTGCAGTTTCAAGCTAGAGTTGTGAAGAGGAATTGACCTCTAGCCAGTCTAGCACCTTTGTGTGTGATTTGGTGAGCTAAGAACAAGAATTGCGATCGGATTTAATAAACTCGTACCGAAAGGTTGCTCTGCAGGGTCCGGAAGAAAATCGCCGAATTCACCGGTGATGGTTCACAGCTTGAGCAGCAAGTTGGGCAGGAGCAGCGTGGAGGTCGTATGCTCCTATGGTTAGCCTTGATCGAGCATGAAAGCCTCCGATTTGGGCTGTCCACGAGAGCACCGAACGGCGGCATGTTTCTGGTTGCCTCAAAAACTTCCGGGGTTGCGTAAGGAGAGCCGATTTCAGCTTGTTTTTGTGGCTAGGAGATCAGAGGGGATGCTGCGGTGCTGTTTTGCAGCTCAGAGGGAGGGTGTGCGCGAGTTCTGCTAGTTTCCCGATCGGAACCGAAGTCGCGGCGGGTGAGCTGCTTTGTTTTTGCTCGGGGAGAGAGTGCAGCCTCGGGAGCTCGCGTGGTGAGGGAAAAGATCGCCCGGGGAGCTCCTATGACTCACGAGCTGATCACCAGTGCCACCTCAAGCAAACAGGAGGTGGCTCGGTCGATCCCCCCGGTGGCGCACGCTGCTGCTGCCCGAGAAACCAAGCACCTGTTCTTCAGTCAGTTGATCAAATGAGAGGCTGACAGGAGGGCCCCACTTCCAAATTTTAACCTCAAAACTTCAATTCCTATTGCTCTTAATTTTGGGGACCCTAATACCCTTGTCCATTTGAATAATTCACCAAATGTCCCTTTGGATTTGAATGGTTCAAATTGTAAATTGTTTGAAATGAATTTACAGCACATATGAAGTTTGAACTTAAATTTGGTTTGAATTTGCTTAAATTAACTCATGTCAAGATCAACTCCAGATTGAGTGAAAATTGGTTTGTGAGCTCACAAAAATGTGCTGAATGTGAATATGAATCCCACTTTTTAATCCATGTGTTGAAAGGAGTTTGAATTTGAATTTAAGTTCAAAGTAGCCTTTTACTAGTTGTACCCAAAAATACCTCAAAAGGTTTTAGATTTGGGTAAAATTTGGCATGAGCATTCCTAATAAGGTTTAGGAGTTAAACACATGCTCAGCCCCCATATGATTCATGTGGGAAATCCCACTTTTGCATTTTGTGAGTTTATCTCCTAATGAATTTCTTGATGGTGGTTACTTGCTCTTCAAATATGTTCATATGATTTCCTCAAATGAGGTGAGTGTGGTGATGAACACTTTTAGCAAATGAAAAACATGGGCCCTTACAGTCAACTGATACTCCTTCAGAGAAGATGTGGCATAAGAATGATATCTCCCTTAACCAGAATTGACACTTGCTGAATTGGCATACAATTGATGCTCTCGTAGTTTCTGCAATGTCAGTCTCAAGTGTTCCTCATGTTCTTCCTCACTTCTTGAATACACCATAATATCATCGATGAACACCACGAAAAACTTATCCAAGTACTCCATAAAGACCTCATTTATGAGGTACATAAAGTATGCAGGCACATTAGTCAACTCGAATGACATAACGGTGTACTCATATGAGCCGTAGCGTATCCAGAAAGCTGTCTTAGGTATGTCTGAGGCTTTGATCTTCAGCTGCAAGTATCCTGACCAAAGATCAATCTTAGAGAAAATCCGAGCGCCTTTCATTTGATCAAACAGGTCCTCTATGCGGGTCAGCGGGTACTTATTCTTGATCGTTACCTCGTTGACAGACCTATAATCTACACACATCCTTTAGGTTCCATCCTTCTTATCTACAAAGAGCACTAGGGCTCTCCATGGTGATGAGCTTGGATGTATAAAACCCTTCTCTAGCTGCTCCTGAATTTGCTTCTTGAGCTCAACTAATTCATTGGTAGGCATCCTATATGGCCTCGTAGCTATAGGTGCAGTTCCGGGTACTAAATCAATGGCAAACTCTATGTCACGATCAGGTGGCATCTTTGGCAGTTCTTCTGGAAACACATCTGAATATTATTGAACTACCAGAATGCTTTACAATGTTACACCTTCCATGTGATTCAGCGTTGCCTTCTCGGTTGTAGATTGGGCTGCCTCAAACTCGATACCGGTACCGTGCTCACTTGTCAATTGTACAATCCTCTTGGCACATTCAAGCACTCCATTATACTTGCTTAGCCAGTCCATTTCCAAGTATTATCTATCCCTTGGGAATCCAAGACGATGAGGTTGGCAAGAAAATCTACCACTCTTATTTTAATGCTTACTCTCAGAATAGAATTCAGAATTGAAAGAAGCGATATTCCAACTATATGCGTCAAGGTATATGAGACTAAGCAACTCCTTTATTAATATAAGCCTACATGAGTATGTGGACAAGTGCCGAATCATCCCACATCTCTCTACTACGTGTGGATGTGGACATTCGCTGAAGCGTCCAACAACTCACAGCCAAGCACACAAACATAAGCAATCATCATTGAAAGTTCAGCACACCACACTTATTCAAACTACTATGATCTAAGTGTTCTTATTACAACTTTATTCAATAGGTAACCTAAACTTAATTGTGAGGACCAGGGCTGTTCTGGCCGTGTGGCGGGAGCGGTCCATCCATGGGCGCACGCCATGGTGAGTCGGTCGTCCATGTAGGGGCAGGTGACACTGCTGCTCCATTTATTCCCTCATTGACACGAGCCTCCTCTTGTTTCTCCAGCAAGTACAACTTCATGCGGAGGTAGCGGATCTCTTCTTGTGCATTTGCATAGCGGTTCCCCAACTCCATGAGAATCTTATAAGACTTGTCAGCAGCTTGTGGGTTCGAAGGAGCTCCTCCATGGTGTCCAATGATCTCCCTTGCACCACTCTTCCGATATGGATGCAGCTCAAAGCTAGTGTTTTCAAGCTGCCCACGGAAGGCGTAGCATAGTCCGGTGAGTGCATCCCATGCAGCGTCGTCAACAGCTTCCTCCCTTGTGTCTCTCCATGTGGGTGTGAAGTGTCGTTTGATAACCCTAGCGTTAGAGAGGATGGTCACTTCAGCCTTCCACTCTTCACGTCCGAGACGAGGGGTTTCTTGAAGAGGTACTCCGGGCACAAGCCGCAGCAATCAAGGAACGCTCAGCTCCCTGGCTACATGTCCTCCCTCCATTCCATTAGACCGGAACTCTTGAGCAGAATGGATGACCCATTCGTCATCTCCTTTCTCGGCCGCAGCATGTTGTGGCACCCCTCTTGTGCATTTTCTTGCGGTTCAGCTTCATGGGTTTCATCCTCCTGGTGCAAGCTCGTGTGGTAGTCCTCCTGGGGTGCGTACCAGTGTTGCCCTTCTTGTGGATCTTCCTCCATGTCATCCTCGAATTGTTACACTACAGATTCTCTTCCTCTTCCTCATGCATGGGGCCATAAACTTCCTCCTCATCATTAGGTTCCATCTTCACTTCCTCCCAGTACGGTCCGTCAGAAACCTCGATGGGGTTAAGCGAGCTTTCAAGGGGTGGGGGGCGAGTGCTCATACGCGCTGTGCTCCTAGTGATCGGCATCTATAACGAATACATGAGAATCTTTAGAGAAGAGTAAATAAATCAAAAAAATTCAGCAGCTATTAAGCAAGAGAACATGTCGTGAGTACATGTCATACTCAACAAGTGCGGGAAGAATATGACATGTAGCTTAAACAAGGTTGAAAACAAAGGTTAACTGCAGCAAGCCAATTTTATTTCACAAACACAATAAATGAGCATACAATGTCTAGGTGAGGTTAAGTCCCAACATAGCGAAATAATATGTCATGCCTCATGTCCAATACCATCATATACCATCATCCTAACCAGCCAATATTCATTCTCAAGCATATATTGAATTCACAAAATCTCATGATCAACACATACTCACATAACTGAAACCAGTCCCATAAAGATAACCCAAAACCAGTGCCGAATGACAATACCATCCCAACCAAACCAAGTTAAACTCTAATCATGGAAGTTGTCAGGTGCTTGTAACTGGAAGCACGGCTAGCATGATAGTTTTACACTCTGCAGAGATGGCACCACTTTACCCACAAGTTTGTGATTTCATCACCCGTCGGTGACTAGAGAAACCTCCATTATGCCAATACATAACCGTTGGTGTATGGCCAAGAGATCATAAAACAGCATTTACGAAAGGGGCTACTAGAATGTATGGACTCACTGAGGTTTCACCGGCAGTATTAAATATCCATTCTGCCACCCAAGGGTCCCCTCGTGTGCCATGCAGTTTCTAGGGCAGTCCATCCTTGACTACCATTACCCGCGTCATCCAATGGTCCATAAAAAACTAGCAACACACCTAATTAGTCAGCTATGTCACACCCATATTTGACCCTGTGGTGGCACTGTTTTCCTGGCATATTCTCGCATGAACCAGTCCTTAGATCTAAGGCAAGTAAACCACCATATCATTCATACAGCCACAAGTCATGCTTGCCTAGATCACCCCAGTTCCATTCTTGTTTAGATCACCATTTTCTCATCATTTTAAATTTCATGAATACAGTAACTAAGCAAGTTTCTTTTCAGTTTCCCATAATCCCGTAAGCGATGCGGCACAAAAGAGAAAACGACACCCATTCCCGACTCAGCAAGTTCCTGGTGACAAGGGTGGCAAAAAATGCTAGTAAACTCCTACGAAAAGGGTTTCCCATCAAATTGAAACGACATGCCATTTTCACAAACAAAACCTTTAAAAATACGGGATCAAGATGTTAAAGGGGCACTTGCCTTGCTCCAACAAAGTGGGTTGTTCAAGCACTTCGAAAACTTGGTGCTGGAGGTCCTCGTAGACGGCCTCTTGAGTGTCCTTCTACTCACGATCACGTACATACAAGACAATACAATCAATCTATATGATGCACACATTTCACTCAAGATGTGATGGTGCGGATGCATGGAATCCTACAATGCAACCTGCACTACACCGTTTACATATGCCCATGCGAGTTTGGGTAGGTTTTAGTGGGGTTTTGTGATGATCGGTGCTGCTGGAAACCAATTTGGTG
Source organism: Neostapfia colusana (assembly GCA_030760725.1). Lineage (NCBI taxonomy): Eukaryota > Viridiplantae > Streptophyta > Magnoliopsida > Poales > Poaceae > Neostapfia > Neostapfia colusana. The sequence goes on from JASWHV010000007.1 coordinate 33,795,802, forward strand.
CAGCTGTGGTTTTAGCTATGGGTAGTAGATCAATTTCCAGCGTCAAGACCTAGACCGGAGAGTGATCTACTTACGTGCAGTAGCTCCTGGGTCATGGGGTGTGATGCAGCGGTGTTCGAGACGACAGCGACGATGTTGCACGTAGGATGACAGCTCCTCCTTCTCTTCCTCCTCTTCTCCTTATCTGCGGCTGGCGTGTTCTTCCCTTCATGGCAGCAGCTAGGGCCTTCCTTGTGGACAATGCAGTGCGGCTGGGGTACCTTGGTGGCAAGATCAGGGCTGCAGCCAGGGAAGGGAGGGTGACGGCCAAAGATCAGGGCAGCAGGGACTTAGGGCTACGGCCAAAACTCTTCTTTTTGGCAGGGGCGCAGCAGGGAAGCAAGGGGCGACAGGACTTTGTTTTTGGGGCAGGGTGGCAGCCAGAGTTTGGGTTTTATTTATAGGAGGAGGGTGCAGCCAAGGGAGGCTATGATCTCAGCAAAAAAGTGACCAAGGGCTGGGATTTAATCCCAATGTGCAGCCAAGAGGGAGACAATCTCCTATTCGGATTGGAGGGGGGGAATCACTAGGAGTGCCGACCAGGGGTTTTTTGTCCAAAGGGGGGGGGGGCGCCGGCCACGGTTTTGGGGGTATTCTGCTCGGTTTGGAAGAGAATGAATGAGTCCTACTCGGTTTGGAAGAGGAGGGATGAGTCCTACTCAGTTTGTAAGAGGAGGGATGAGTCCTACTCGGTTTGGAAGAGAAGGGATGAGTCCTACTCGGATTGGAAGGGGAGGGATGAGTCCTACTAGGTTTGGTAGGGGAAGGATGAGTCCTACTCGGTTTGGAGGGATCCTACTCAGTTTGGAGAAATTCTACTCGATTTTGAAAGTGTTATCTCCAGAGTTGCGCAGCCAAGGCTACGGGGGAATAAACGTACTCGGATTGGAGGGATCTCTACATGAGAATGGATGCAATTCTTGAGGATGAAAATGAGGGTGTTACACATATGACAAAATATTATGGACAATTATGTGGTGGACACTAGAGAAACATAAAGTCCTATCAAAGTGCAAAACTTTTATCAAAGATATGTACAACAATGTAAGAATAACTATTCTGTAAGTGATTGTGAGACTAATGCATTTTTAATCATGATAGGACTACATAAAGGGTCGGCTTTGAGCTCATATACTTTTTAGTGATGGATGAGGTGTTGAAGAATGGACGAAGAGATATTTCTTAGTGTATGGTCTTTGTTGATGATACGGTGTTGGTAAATAAAACTAGAGATAACGTCGATAAAAATATTGGAGATGTGGAGGCAGAATTCAATGGGTTTATGCTTAGTGGAACTAAGACTGAGTATATAAGACGTGACTGTAGTGATGTTGGATGCAAAGAGGAAAATATTTGTTTAGAAGGCTAAATACCGCATAAGAGGGTGTCCTTCCAGTACTTGAGATTAATATTGCAAAGCAAAACAAGACTTTGATGTTTAAAACAATATTAAGGCAGAATGGATAATGTAGCGACAAACATCTAGAATTCTATTTGACAAGAAGGTGTCACAAAAGCTAAAAGGTAAGTTGTATAATACATTGATCAGATCTACAATACTATATGGGGTGGAATATTGGTCGACTAAAAGATAACATGTCCAATAAATAAGTTGTTATAGAGAGTGTTTGCTACGATGGGTGTGAGGTTATAAAAGGAAATACTAAATTAGATTGAGATAATACATGATAGGGCAGAAGTGGTACCGATTAAAATGAACCTAGCCTAGCACCGACTGACATGGTTTGGACATATCTAGGGGTACCTTGACAAGCTTCTGTTAATAACGGGATCCCAAAGGGTAGAAAAAATATTAGTAGAAGCAGAGGGTAACTAAGTTTAACATGGTAGGAGGTGGTAAAATAAGACTTTAGGTAAAATGAGTGTTATAAAAATATGACTCTTGATAGAACTATAATAAGTTATTCATGTGCAGAATCTTAGTTTACTAGTATTTTGTTTACTATTCTATTTTTTACTTTTATTTATTAATAAAATTATCTGATTTCATATCTAGTCTACCCAACACGCTTGAGACAAAACTTTTGTTATTGTCGCTGTTGTTTACTACATATGCTTGGATTTTACTTTGGGCTATGGTGCTCAACAACCTGATTGACCTTTCACTTTAAATTGACATAACTGTACTCTAATGATTTGTAGGGTGCGCTTGGTTTGTGTGTGGATTTTTGAAAATTCGATTTTTTCCGTGATGTAAAAAGTTATTGTGAGCTGGAAGAAACAAAAAGATAGAAAATAACTATGTGCATAACTAGTGGTAACACTACTACAACAAGCTTCATCTCATGCAGCTCTAAACGTATTATCACACGCGGTTTTCAAAACTGCCTGAAATGAAGAGCCTGTGATAATCAGCAATTTTCACAGGCGGAACCGTGCTCACCCAGAGGGTTCAATTATGGAAGGATACACTACTGAAGAAGTGATTGAGGGTTGCGCTGATTATATTAAAGATGAAAAGCGGATAAGTGTGCCTATACCAGTACATGAGGGTAGACTATGTGGGAGAGGCAAAGTGGGTAAGAGAACTTTTATTATTCAGGATTACAAATTAATATACTATGCACATTTTGGTGTACTACAACAGCTCGCAATAGCTGAGTCGTACATTGAGGAACACGAAATTGAGCTTCGCAAAAAAAACCAAGGCCGCATAGAGGACTGGATCATGAAAGAGCACAGAAGATGTTCCACTGAATGGTTAATGGACAAAAATATACCATACAGGGACTCTATAGAAGAGGCAACAATAAAGAAGTTATCTTCTGGCCCATCTGCTTTGGTGACATCATGGCAAGCATATGATATCAATGGTTACATATTTTACACTAATGAAAAAGATGGTAACAGTGTTGCATAAAATAGTGGTGTTCGTATAGAGACTTATGATCCAATAGGGCAGAGACCACATAATGGGTTCATAGAGGAAATATGGGAACTCGATTATGGAGAAAGAATGCAAATGCCCGTGTTTAAGTGCCAATGGGTCAAACATCCTGATGGTGTGAAAGTGGATAACTATGGGTTGACACTGATAGACTTGAACAAAGTGGGTTATAAAGATGACCCATGGGTTCTCGCCGAACGTGTTGCACAAGTTTTTTATGTACAGGATCCAAGAACCGAGAAGATGCACGTAGTTGTTTCTAGAAAGCAAATTATTGTTGTGATTGAGAACGTGGGAGATAATAAACAGGAATATAATCAATATGAAGACATGTACCTTTTACCGATCTAGAAAATATGAAGCACGTAGAAAGAAGAATTAAGAAGGATTTGAAACCCAATATGCGAGAAGATGTCAATGCTGGAAAATTATATGACATATATTTTATATATTCATAATATTGTAATGAAGCTTTAATATTTTAATTTGACAAATTTTTTCTCTTTTAAAATTTGAATTTTGACATGTTGGAATGCTTTAAAAAAATTAACAATATTCATACAGTCAAATATTGGATTTGAGTTGGCCGTAGACTTCAACAGTGAAATACACTGCGCTTGAAGTCATGGTCGGCTGAGTGATGCTTCATCTCTATGTGTACGTGTGAGCTCCGTTACTTCTCTGTTCGTGTGTGTATATAATTTTCCTTTGTTTTTCCTTCAAGTAAAGACCGACTGCGAAAACATTTTGAATAATTGGTGAATACATTTTTCGCTGGCATTTATTGGTTAAGGACCGCCTATGAAAACTTATGCCACTTTACGATATCAACTTTTATGCGATAATGTGTAATACAACATTGCAGCACAACTCTTTTAGACCAAGAAAAGTCACTAGAGAAAAAATAGCTGCAACATTACGGTTTCAAGTAGAAGAATGTACATATTGCAAAGGAAGAGGAGGAGGAGGTGGTGGTGGTGATCACGAGGTGTGTATGACGCCACGAGTGAGGTGAAGTGAAGCGAAGCGATGCGATTGCTTTTGAGTGCACAAGATGCATACATGTGATATCTATTATGATTAGGAGATAAAAACAACATTACAGAACATGAAAAGAAAACACAACATCAACTAAAAACAAGATTAGAAAAAAACTAATTCTACTAATTATATTCCTCCTCCTCCTCGAGCTGCTAGGGCTCCTGGAGCTCTTGGGGCGCCTCCGGTAGCGGAACCGGGAAACCCAGTCTCCTGTCCATTACCACCACCAAGTTCATGCGGCGGTGGACCCCGAGCTCCTGAGCCATCGTCTCCGACAGAGCCTCAAGATGACCGTCCACATGCGTGAGCCCGAACAAGTAGTGGCCCACAGTGTCCATTCCAGTATGTTCAGGAAGGGTACCGAGGCCCAGGCGCTTCATGGAGTGAGATGTACAGTTAAATACATCTCGCGCCATGTCATGACACGCATCCTCCATTTGCCTGGAGCTCGAGGGGCCGAGGGAGGATCGCGGCCGCTTAGCCGCTGGTTCCCTCGGCGGGCTTGGCGGCGGCGTTTGGTTGTCTGCCAATTCATGTGGAGGTCGATTGGGCGTGGCAGAGAAAGAAGAGAAAGAGTAGTACTACGGTTATGCAGAGGAGACCATCGCGCGGGTGTGTATTTATATCGATCATCGTTCGGTGGCTTCAAATTGAATTCAAAGGACGCATGTACTACACGCGTTCCCCTCCGTAACCGAAAAGGTGCGCACGCCCGGTCGCTTCAGCTGCCTATATTAATGGCCAATATCATAGGCAGCTCCTACTCCATGGTCCGCCTGAATCGTTTGGTGGCTTCGAATTGAATTCAAAGGCGCGTTCCGTCGGTAACCGCACAAGTTGCACACGCCCGGTCGCTTCAGCCGCCTGTATTAATGGTCAATATTGCATGCAGCTCCTACTCCACGGTCCACCTATGAAATTGATATGTTTACACAGACGGTTTGCCTTTGCGAGCCGTAGGTGATGTTCTTTCATCACAGGCAACTATTAATTCATTCGACATCACAGTCGTATTTTTTTACGGATCGCCTGGGTTTGAAAAACGAGGTGTCTGTGATAATGATTTTTGTAGTAGTGTCAATGGCTAATTCTTTCCAATATTTAGATGAGAAATATGGGAAATTTGGGGTGAGAGTAGATTTCAATTTGTACTGGGAAAATATAAACCTTTTTTAAAATCTATTTCACAGAGAAACCTGTTTGGTTGAGAGTTAAGATTATTGACAGTGAATCTTTTTTCAGAAAGTTGTACCAAAAAGACCTTTAGATTCTTAATTACCAACCATTTGGAATTCTAGTTGATCAGTATAACATGGCGGCCACGCACCTTGCGGCTGCTCGGACATGGGCGGTTGCCTCCTTTTGTTGACCGGAACATACCAGCATCGCTGGTGCTTAATTAAAATATTACCAACCACACCACTACAACACGTTGTTGGACATTTCTAAGCAGCCATTAGCCAGTCATGTACTACCAAAACACAAAATTATTAGGCTTGTTTTTTCGGTGCATGCTGCGTTTCATTAACGGATCATGCATGTAGGAGTGAAACCATACTATATGCTAACATCTTTTATATATATTCAGGTGCTCTTCTCTAACGTTCAAGATAAATTGGGCACTGACGACGCACATCATTCGTCTTATTTGGATTAGTCATATAGTCCCTCCATATCCTTTTTTCTTGCAAAATCCTCCTTAGTTTATTTTTGAATTAACTACCTTATCCTAAGTCAACAGAAAATAATGAGATATTATATGAATATGCTTCAAAGGTCGGTACAGTGTTTTCAATACAATCACTACAACAGTCACCCCAACGCCATGTTTCTCTCCACCATATTAATACCCACTTGTTCTGTCGTTTAGCAACACCTCAGAGTTATCCGCGGTACAAGGTTGAGTTTCGAGTTCGTTGACCTGCTGCATTTGGACATCGGAGAGAGTGAACCTGAACATGTTTTGGCATCAAACTAAGGCTCCAGCTATTATATATTCAGTACTACAAAATTGAAAACATAAAATGCTTGCTAATCGCTCGCTGGCTTAGCCTGTCAACAATGACAAGTTGCAGCTGCTTCGTGAAGTGCACAATCAAGCTGGGTCAACGAGCTCAGACTTCCAGATAATATGCTCTGCTGACCAATCAATGTCGGCAGCACCCATGAGATGGATCGATGGATGGCATTGGGCAATTCATACGGCTTTACAATGCTTCCTACGGCCAGGCACAAGAATGTAGTGTGTCGCTATGGGGTCATCAGATCTGTAGCGCCGTAAACGAAAATGGATTGGAGGCTTTCGATCTCTGGTACCTACTACCTAACGCTGCGTGCATGTTCGTGCCATCGCATCACCTACCCGCTACCGACGACTGCATTTTCTTGTGTGCTTTGGAGGAGAAAGTCTTACTTTTACTTTTTCCTTTTCAAAATATTTGACGCCAATTAGTTCAATTTTAAACTAATTAGCGTCAGATGGAGTATGTATTATCGAAATAAACTAGCTATGGGTGCAGCGATCTATAGATCTTATTTAGTTAAAAACAATGACTTAGTGAATCACTAGTTCATTAAAAAACTAGAGGGGATAGATACACATTGAGTGTCCATGCCCATTTCTAAAATAAACGTCGCTCTAGACCAAAAAGATCGTTCATTTGCTGTGAAATCCGCTGAGGTTTGGAGACAAATGTAACGCACTACAATATAAATGAAATTCAGGTTACGGTTGAACATGGAACCTTTTAACGGCGATCTTTACCGGCATTGAACTGTTTTGTTGCCTGGAAACTGGAAAGGGTATGCCGCTACTGGTGGTCAAATGAGAACGCAACTAGTTAGTTCTCTGGATGGCCTGGGTATAGAGCTGCTGCGCGCATGGACATAGCCATTCGGGCCGGGCTAAATGGGTGGGTATAAAGCATAAAAGTTTTAGCTTGGCTCAAGGACAGCTCGTGAGTAATAATGAAAACGATCGGATACAGTCCAACAAAAGGCTAAATTGTTTTCATATTCATCTACCAATTTCAGAATCGGAGTAAGAAACGGTATCGTCGAAAACAAATTCCGAATCAAATATGTCCGATATATCGAAAAAGGATCAATCGGATCAGAAACATTTCGATATCGGACGGGCTCAGAAATTTATTTAGAAACAACTTTTTACATATCTTGTCATATTAGACTTTCCATATGGTATGAGCCATAAAATAAACTTTACAAATGTCGGTACCCTCAAGACCGGGTACCACCGCGTGTATAAGCAAAAGGGGACATACGCCGGCACGCCTACACGCTGGGTCCAACCGCCAGCTAGGGAGCACTCATGAGAAGGCGCGTGCCCTAGGCCTCGTGTCCGACCACCTGCAAAGGAGGGCTCCGAGGCCGCCATGTGTCTTTAGGATCCGAGCATGACTACCGGACGAGGTCGGCTCCGGAGCCGCCACGTGTCTGGTAGTGCGGGGCCCGATCTTCCGTCAGGGAGGGCTCTGGTGCTGCCACGTGTCTGGAACCTCCAAGCCACGCCCCATGCCGGAGAGAGCTCCGTAGGCGCCACGTGCCCTATGGCTCCAGGTCTGACCACCAGCATGGGAGGGCTCCGGTGCTGCCACGTGGGCAACAACTCCCGGTGTACCTTCCCGCCAAGGAGGGCTCTGGAGATGCCACGTATCCTACGGCTCCGGGCCCGACCTCCAGCATGGGAGGGCTCCGGTGCTGCCACATGTCCAACGACTCCGGACCCCCCACTACTCCGCAAGACAACTCCGGTGGAGACGCGTGTTCCAGAGGCCAGCCACCCGGACGTCACACTAACAACCAACGGGCAGATGGCCAAGGGGTAAAGAGGAAGGTACCCTGGTAGGCCGTGTATTCAAGGTTCACGCCTTCCCCAGAAGCATGGCGTACAGAGCACGCCTCCGTCCTCCGTCTGCACACCATGACGGTGAAAGACAGGGCAGCGAGGCGTGATGGCACAACAGTACCACCAAACGGCGCAGAGCCGCCTAGCAGAGCGAGGAGACGCGGCGACAAGATGGGTACTTCATCATCACCTGCTACCCGGTCAGGGGAGCCTGGCGGGACAGGCGGCTCGCCTTAACTCCACCAACAGTGACAATCCGTATAGCAGTAAAGACCCTAGCTCATGTGTACGGTATAGACAGCTGCGAGGCCACCTGTCGGGCCCCGGGCCACATTGTAACTGCCTCGGCATGGGGCTATAAAAGGACCGAGGCAGCCACCGTAGAAGGGGTTCGTTCACTGTGAGATCCCTCTAGCACCAAAAAGGCTGAGCGCTCTGAGCACTCATGCGCACAAGCAATAAAACAAGCACACCCGTGGATGTAGGGTATTACACCCCGGCGGCCCGAACCACGTAAATCCTCGTGTGCTTCCTAGCCATTATGCTCCAACCTTCGAGATCCACTAGCCCCTCCAAAAAAACACCCTCCGCGGGCTGCTCCAGAGCAGACCGGGGGAAGTGTCGTAGCGAACTTTTCGACATTTGGCGCGCCAAGAAGGGGTCTTTTGATTCTTGAAGCTTTCCGAGAAGTTCACAATGGTGAACATTCAATCTGTCGGAGGTTCTTCCCGCCCCTCACGGCACCAGCAGCAGAGGGAGCATGAAGCATCCTCTGATCCCAAAGCAGGATCGTCTGCGCCTGCACCAGTCCCTACGGCGACGGTGCACGTTGCCTCCTGACAGCTTTCGGTTGCGACGGCGTGGCAAGCACTTACTGAAGCCAGCCTGGAGAGCACGCTGTTAGCAGCCCGCGCGCTCCTTCACTACCCCCGAGCGCGGGAGCTTCCCCATTCGCTGCCGAGCAGTGACGCCACGACGTCGACCACCTGGTCGTCACCGCACTCAACTCGCTAGCGGCTGCAGGGGCCGGGGGCCGGGCGCACTGCCAAGCGCCCACGACAACCATCCGACAGCGACTACGGCGACCGGTGATGCCCGGTCCAAAACTCCAAACGGCACAGTGCCAGCGAGTGCCGGTACATACAGAAGCTAGCGGGGCGCGTCCGTGAGCTCTGACAGCAGCGCCAGGATGGCGCGCCCTTCCGCCAGCGGGAGGGCAAGCGAAAGGCTGACCTGGAGGTCAGCAATGGTCACAAGATGAAATACCAATACGCCGAGCGGGCGTCGAAGGTTGTCTATGACAAGGGAGAGGGCTCCGACCCCGGCCATATTCCGGATGGGTGTCAAAAGACGCTCCAAGTGAAGTATGGGGGGTCATGGGACATCACGTCCCAACGAGACGTCAAGACCCTCCTGCGAGAGGTCATGGCAATATCGCCCACCCCCAAGCCGACTCCCTACCGCGAGTGGATGGAGACAGAGATCAGCTTCACCGCCTCCGACTGCCCGAAGAACATGGTGGGAGCCGGGCATTTGCCGCTCATCGTCTCCCTGACGATAGATAACACGAAGCTCTACCACATGCTGGTCGATGGAGGAGTGGGCCTCAACCTCATTAGTCTTGCAGCCTTCCAGGAGCTGCAGATTCTGATGGGAAAGCTGGCCCCGTCGCGCCATTCTCTATAGTGGGCCCAGGGTCCATTCTTCCGTGCGGTAGAATCTCCCTCCCGGTGACATTCGGGACGCTAGAGAACTACCGCATCGAGAGTATCGTCTTCGACGTGGTGGGGGTCAACCTCCCCTTCAACACCATCCTCAGCAGGCCGGCATTGTACCGGTTCATGGCCGTAGCTCATTATGGCTACCTGGCGCTGAAGATGCCGACCCCGAGTGGCATCCTCAGGGTCCGAGCAAATCGGACCGCCGGATTTGCAGCACTGGAGAAGCTCCAGGCTCTGGCAGCTTCAAAGGTGGAGACCTCCGGGAGTGTTGGGACAGACAAGGAGCCACCCAGCACACGACAACGTGGTTCATCCTCAGCGCCCAGCATTCAACCTTCGTGTGTGGAGGAGGTCCCGATCAAGGTCGTCCAGATCGGCGAGGATGCTGTCCAGACCACTCGCATCGCCGGAAACTTGGGCAGCAAATAGGCACTCGCGCTCATCACCTTCCTCCGGGCTAACATCGACGTGTTTGCTTGGCAACCATCGTAAATGCCAGGGATCCCCAGGGAGGTGATCGAGCACCATCTGAAGATCCACCCTGATGCTAAGCCGGTGATGGAGAAGCCTCGGAAGCAGTCCATTGAGCGGCAGAACTTCATCTGTGAAGAAACCAAGAAGCTGCTCGACGCCGGCTTCATCCAAGAAGTCCACCACCAAAGATGGATTGCCAACACCGTCTGGTACCCAAGGCTGGCGGGAAGCTTCGGATGTGCATTGACTACACCAGCCTAAATAAGGCATGCCCTAAGGACCCCTTTCCCCTCCCATGAATAGATCAAATTGTAGATTCTACTTCTGGCCGTGATCTACTGTGCTTCCTGGATGCTTATTCCGGTTTTCATCAAGTACCCATGTCTAAAGAAGATGAAGAGCACACTACTTTTATGACAGTAGATGGCCTTTATTGTTATGTCTCTATGCCTTATGGCCTTTAAAACGCCTTGCCTACCTTTGTGCGTGCCATGCATAAGACATTCGAGGATCTAATAAGGGACCTAGTGGAGGTGTACGTTGATGACATCATGGTGAAAGTCAAGTCGCATACATCTCTGTTAGACAACTTAGCCTTAGTCTTTGACAATCTACACACAACTCCAACCAATTTAAACCCAGATAAGTGCATCTTCAGAGTCTCTGCCGGGAAGCTCCTCGGTTTCTTGGTCTCGCACCGAGGAATCGAAGCTAACCCCAACAAGATAAAGGCTATAGAGATGATGTGCCCTCCCGCCCGAGTCAAGGACGTCCAGAAGCTTACGGGATGCCTGTCCGCTCTCAGTCGGTTCATCTCCCGACTAGCAGAGCATGCTCTCCTGTTCTTAATCTTCTGCGGAAGTCCAGACCCTTTGTCTGGACTGATGAAGCCGACAAGGCGTTCCAAGAGTTGAAGCAGTACCTCACCTCGCTACCGATCATGGTCGCTCCAGAGCCGGGTGAGCACCTGCTGCTCTACACTTCCGCAAAGGAAGAAGTTGTTAGCATGGTCCTGGTCGCTGAACGGCCAGAACATGAGCGACTCCAAGAACCATGCAAAGAGCCTACTGCTGGTCGCGAGTCTCAGGACCCGGACCTCGCAAGGGAGCTTGGCGTGACTCCGGTCCAGGATGCTCTCGGGTCCCAGCTCCGAGAGGCCGGACCCCAAGACCAAGAAGCTGTAGACCTCCTGCCATTGGAGGAAGATGTTTCGGACCCCTCCGGGAGGGTTTGGACCACCCAACGACCAGTCTACTACATCAGCGAGGTCCTCCACGATGCCAAGACACGGTATTCATAGGTCCACATGTTGCTCTACGCAGTGCTAATCGCGTCAAGGAAGCTCCACCACTACTTCCAAGCTCACAAGGTCTCGGTGGCAACGACGAAGACGTTGCTCCATAGCCCCAACGCAACGGGGAACATAGCAAAGTAGGCAGCTAAGCTGGCGGAGTTTGACCTCGAATTCTTACCGTGCCATGCCATCAAGAGCCAGGCGCTGGCGGACTTCGTGGCGGAATGAACCCCGTCTCCATGCCACCCAGGGGGTCAATACGACGGCAACCCGGAGCCTAGACCTCCGATGCTCACCTGACCCAGTGGACACTCTACTTCGACGGCTCCTCGCTCAAGCAAGGAGCCGGAGTGGGGGTCCTGCTCATCTCGCCAGATGGAGAGCAGTTCAAGTACATGGTGCACCTCGACTTCAAGGCTACGAACAAAATGGCAGAGTATGAAGCCCTCATATTTGGAATGAGTACTTCCCTATCCTTGGGCGTACGATAGATGCTAGTTAAAGGAGTCTCCCAGCTCGTTATCAAGCAAGTCAAGCGTGAGTTCTCCTGTAATGATCCTCAACTAGCTACCTACCTTATCCATGTGCAGAAGATGGAGAAGGAGTTCCATGCCATGGAGTTGTGCCATATCCCCCGCGCCAACAACGCGGTGGCAGACGACCTTTCAACAAAAGCCTCTACATGGGCCCCGGTCCCCGAAGTCATGTTTGAAAGGAAGCTACTGCTACTGCATCCAACAGCGTGGCCCGCCAAACCAGGCGAAGGGGTGAGTCCAACACCTCAAAGATGGCAGTGCCGGCGGCCCTAGAACCGTGGCGCCCACCAAGGATTGTATGCGTCACCGGGGACTCCGTGCAACCCGGCGCCCAAGATCCAGAAGCTCAAGTAGGAGCCGATGCATGGATCACGGAGATCCGGGCCTACTTGAAGGACAATATCCTTCCCGATGAATATGTATCCGCTGAACAGATCGTTCGTATGGCTAAGAGATACACACTCGTGGATGGGGATCTCTACCGGAGTGGAGCCAACGTCGTTCTATTGCGGTGCATAACCCAGGAGGAGGGCTGTGAGCTGCTCGCAGAGATCTATGGAGGAGAGTGCAGCAACCACGCTTCGTCCCGCACACTGGTCAGTAAAGCCTTCCGTCATGGCTTGTACTGGCCGACAACTCTCCTAGATGCCGTAGAGCTGGTCAAGAGATGCAAGGCGTGCTAGTTCCATGCCAAGCAGATCCACACACCGGCTCAGACGCTGCAGATGATCCCGCCCTCATGGCCATCTGCAGTATGAGGGCTGGACATCCTGGGGTCATTCCCTAGGGCCGTCAGAGGGTACTGGTACCTCTACGTCGTCGTAGATAAGTTCACCAAGTGGCCGGAAGCAACCCCTGTAGTCACCATCAACAAGCAGTCCACAGTAAAATTCATCAAGTCAATCATCTGCAGGTTTGGGGTCCCGAACAGGATCATCACCGGCAACGGGACCCAGTTCACCAGAGTAGCATTCCAAGAATACTATGAGGACCTTGGTATCCAAGTCTGCTATGCTTCCGTTACTCACCCAGAGAGCAACGGCAAGGTCGAGAAAGCCAATGCTGAGATACCCAGGGGCCTCAAGACGCGTACTTACGCTGTCCAGGAAAAGCATGGCGCCACCTGGATTGACGAGCTTCCGTGCGCACTGTGGGCTAACAAGACATCACCCAGCCGAGCCACTAGGGAGACACCCTTCTTCCTGATCTACGGAGCTGAAGTCGTCCTCCCACCGGAGATTACCTTGGGCTCCCCCCGTGTCAAGGCATATGATGAAGCCACGTAGGACCAGATCCGGCCTGGATATCTCGAGCTCGTCGACGTAGATGGTAGGCTGCAATCCGGAATGTGCGGTACCGCCAGGCGCTCCGGCGCTATCACCAGTGGTCCATGCGGAGCAGAGAGCTGCAGGTGGGCGACCTAGTCCTCCGGCGAATACTTACCCAGGAAGGGTCTAGCAAGCTTTTCTCCCACTAGGAAGGTACCTTCCGGGTGACACAAATATGTTGACTAGGATGCGTCCACCTGGTGATGGAGGATGGCGACCCAATTCCAAATCCATGGAACATCGAGCACCTCCGTAAGTTTCACCCGTAGCTTAGGGTAGGGCAGTCTTCCCCTGTAAAAGAGCCATAGTGCCTAGGACTCGTGCTTGGATCAACCAAACTCCGGGGGGATCCGTCTACCCTTACCATTCTGGAGTAGGTCGTTGAACTCCTGTATAGTCTGACTCCTCCTATGTAGCACCATTATAAAGAAAATTGTTACCCTACCTGATGCACGGAAACATCTTTGTAGCCTTCCTTTCGAGCTTGCGTATATTTTTTCCATACCCCTCGACATGTACATAGTTGTGTTTCTCTATCTCGCTCTTGCCTAAAGTTATGTTCTCCAGCTACAAGGTAAAAACGCCTGAGGCACCTGTGTTGTCTTCGGACCACCCTGGTTACTTTCCTGCTTCGAGATACACTAGCCCCTCCGAAAAAAGAACCTCCGCGGGCTACTCCCGAGCAGACCGGGAGAAGTGTCGTAGCGAACACTTCGACAACAAATAAATAGCAAATAGTAGAATCGTGAATAGACATCATGAACATATAGTTCATTCCAGCACAATAAAATATTATTAATGAAACGATTATTTAATTTGGAGGTTGCATGTGATTTTTTAATTTCTTGTTATTAAAAAGATTATAGTTAATTTTACTATTATCCACAATTTATTTTTAACAATTATCACTTGCAGTATGCTCTAGAGATTAAATATTATTTTTATATAGTTTTTCTATAGTTTTCTATATTTGATTATTTAATTTTGAGGTCGCATGTGAATTTTTTATTTTTCTTATTCTTTAAATGATTATTGAATAGTTATATTTAATTTACTAGTATTCATAATTTAATTTGGACAAATATCAATTGCATTATGCTTTAGAAATCATATATTATTTTTATATGTGTTTTCTATGATTTTATGTATTAAAGAAATGCATTTTATAATATCTTATGTGCAATTTCTGTGTGGACTTAGCAGTTTTCTGAGTATATGGGCTGAGGCCCAGTGGGCTGCTTTCTGTTCGGATATATCCGAATAAATATGGATATCCAACTATTCGGATCTATACTGTTTCCGATCCGATGTCCAAAATTGAATATGTGAATCCAAATCTGAATCCAAAAAATATCTGACAAAATGCATGGACCCGCATGGTCCCATACGTTGGATTGTGCTTAGGGTTACACTACTAAAAAATCATTTTCACGGGTGGCCCTAAATATATTATCAAATGCGATTCTGAATACCGCCTGTGCCAACGTTTTTGAAAATGGCCATTATCACAAGTGGCTGCAAAAACCTCACGTGATAAAGAATTTTCACAAATGGTTCTAAACTTCCGACCACCAGTGAAAATGTTTTATCACAAGCGGCTCTAAATTCAGAACTGCCTGTGAATTTTTTTATCATGGGCGATTTTGTATGACGACTGCCTGTGAAAAAATAATAACATAGGCGGCTCTTAATAAATACCTCTTGTGAAAATTGATAACCACAGGTGAAATTTCATATATATCCGCATGTGAAAATAGAGTACCACACTACTACAACGAGCTTCATCTCAGGCGGCTCTAAACGTATTATCACATGTGATTTTCAAAACCGATTGAAACGAATCGCTTGTGATAATTGGCAATTTTCACAGGCGGAAACTTAAACCGCTTGTGAAAGGTTATCACAGGCGGTTCTATACCTACGACTAGCCGACTGTGAAGATTCTTTATCACAGGCAGTTTGTAACATAAGAGTATCCGTATGTGATAATTCATTTATCGTAGGTGGTTCAATAACTACGACTAGCCGCCTGTGAAGAATGCTTATCACATGCGGTTTGTAACGTAAGATTATCCGCCTGTGTAACTCTATTATCGTAAACGGTTCTTTACCTACGACTAGCCACCTGTGAAGAATGTTTATCACAGGGGATTTGTAACGTAAATAGTATCCGCCTGTAAAGACTCTTTATCACACACGGTTTATAAACGTAAGATTATTCGCCTGTGTAACTCCATTATCGCAGGCGGTTCTTTACCTATGACTAGCCGCCTGTGAAGAATCTTTATCACAGGTGGTTTTTTGTAACATATGATTATCCGCCTGTGTAACTCTATTATCGTAGACGGTTCTTTACCTACGACTAGCCGCCTGTGAAGAATATTTATCACATGCGGTTTGTAATGTAAAGAGTATCCGCCTGTGTAACTCTATTATCGTAGGCGGTTCTTTTACCAATGACTACCGCATGTGAAGAATCTTTATCACAGGCGGTTTGTAACGTAAGAGTAGTATCCGCCTGTGTAACTCTATTATGGCAGGCGGTTCTTTATCTACGACTAGCCTGTGAAATTATATTATCACAGACGTTTTGTTAGGTACTACATGGTGTTATTCCAGGTCTTTCATATGCATATTCATACACAATAGAAAAAATATATTCTAACAAGCATCATCGACACAATATCACCAAAAATCATCTCATATACATATATGTAAGTACAATACATCTCAATTCATATACCAAGCTGATCAGAATACTGGCAAAGTTCTGGCACATCATCTATTGCACCTGCATCATCAAAGAACTGCTCTTTTTGGTGGAAAATTTCACGACGCATGAAGGTACACATTTCATTTGCAATATTCTCGGTTCCTCCACAGGCATATCTCTAGAAAACCAGCCATTCTTCATCAACATTCTTCATGTGCTGCAATGAAACACATAACAAGGTTTAGAATGTCGTCGTGACAACGATAACATAATAGTATTAAATATGCTATTTACAATGAAAATGAAAATCAAAAGTAAGGAAAATACAATATTGACATTAAGGATAACTTACATCCTCACTATTCACTCTATATTCGCAGGCGGTCCGAAGATGCTCACATACATAATACTCGCATAATACGCTCCCAGAAGGCTGATTGGGACAAGGATAATATGTTGATATATGCAATGCATCCTTATTAGCAGGTATCTGACCGCCAAGTTTTTTTGCGTAAAAACGCCAAGCGCTGTCATACAAGGAATGTCAAATAAGAGTTGCCAACCTATATATATGCGTGTATATTAAAAGTATCGAATAACCGTACTTTCTCAAAATATCAAGGAAATCTTTTTAAGTATCTTGTGAGTAATCGGCTGAGTCCAAGACAATTGCCAAACCTTGCGTTGGCTTGATGAAGATCATTATGTAGTGTTTACTGCACACGTACAAACACACGTGCTAAGTTAAAAATTAGCAATAATTGATATTTCCATGCCATGTGTCAAACTTACTCTAAGTGGTACGTAGCCTTTACGAGGTCCTTGCCATCAATGAAAAGTTAAACATGGCGTGTCCTATATATGCTGCAACCTTTGTCTTTTTATCCCTCTTTTCTCTTGCAATTGATTTTTCAAATTATTTTTTTGTCATGTGCTTGTATTGTTCTGAGTCCCGTTGCACCTGAAAGTCGAAATTCGACTTTGCAATCACTATAGGGTCAAGGATACCTATCTTGGACATCATCTTTTCATTATCCATGTATTGCATCCTATTGAATAAGTACAAAATTGTTATAATCTCATGACATGTGTGTGCGTGTAGTAAGAAAAGCAAATACAAAATATTAGAGGCACTTACAAGCACTAGACGAGTAGCAGGTTGATTTCGAGCATGCCTCGATAGAAAAGGCTCCGCAGATCTTCAAAGAGAATGGCTCGTTTATCTTCTCCAACGCTCTAGAATGCTTCTTTTGGCACACGAAATGTGACGTAATAAATGTCATATTTTGTGTAGGCAGTGATGTACCACTCATGCATTCTTCTGAGCGGGAAATGTTGTTTGCTAAGCTGTGCCGATGTCATGAACGGCTTCCTATTCTCATATTCAGGAGGAACGTCCTGAATCTTGTATACCGGAACTCTTGGTTTAACAAAAGTCGTCTCCCGAGTATATTTCACACCGTCTTCTTCCCACTTCTTAATATTTTCTAATGCTGGCTCATGTGAAGCACGAGATGCATAAGATTTTGTAATATTTTTCTTCATTTTTTTCCAAAAATTCTAACACTTCTTTAGAAGGTTCCTTATTTTTGTATGAGCTAACTTTCGCAGACACTGACTGAGGAGTAGTCGTTGGAAGTTGGACATTGGCCTGTTGTTGAACCTGTTGTTCAACTGGTTGCTCTTTACCACGAGAAGATTGCTCTTGTCGTGCTTCAAGCTGTTGTTCAACTGGTTGCTCCTGGTTATCTTTACTAGCAAGGTTACTACCATCCTTGCTGGGACATAGCGGGAGTGGATCTTTCTGTACTTTCGGCGAAGAAGATGGGGATGCAGTCTTTCGAGATGCGACGGGGCTAGACCTCGGCTCATCGTCCAACAACACGATATCGCGTCGGTACCAAAGGATTAACTGGTTGACGGCCTGCCCCAGAGTTGTGATCCCCTCAGGTATGATGTGGTCTATTCCATAATCTTCATAATCATTATCAATGATCTGAAGAACTTGCACCACGGCATAATACAACGGAAGTGGATTGCCGTTGAAGACAAGGTTCGGCTTTGCCGTAGCAGCGGTAAGTTGTTTTGTTTTGTTCCCTACTCTATCGATCAGGACAAGAAGATGACAGGATGTGTCCTTAACAATATCATTGACAGAGAACTTATGGGTTGACCTTGTGCCTAGCACAGAACCTACGCTGCTAGGGTAGGAAGTAGGAGATATCAAATGCTCCATTGCCACGATGACCATAGCTCTATTCTGTGGTGTTAATTGTCCCAATTTTATAAGTTCATCTCTATCATGACCGACCTTTCTCGGGGCCCACTTTATAAGGGGCTAAGTTTTTGGCACATATTCAAAGTGTTCATTACCACACACACACTTCATTTGAAGAAACTTGATGAATACATTTGAAGAGCTAGTAAACACCATCAACATGATCATTAGAGAATAAACTCACAAGATGCAAAAGTGGCATTTCCCACATGCATCATATAGGGGCTGGGCATATGAAAAACTCCTAGACCTTGCTAGGAATGTCCATGCCAAATTTCACCCAGATTCAAAACCTTTTTGAAGTCCTTTTGGGTATAACTAGAAAGAGGGTGGTTTGGACTCAAATTCAAATTCAAACTATTTCCATCCCATAAATTCAAAAGTGGGAGGCATATTCTTACTCAGCACATTTTTGTGAGCTCACACACCAATTTTCACTCCATTTGGAGTTGATCTTGTCATGAGCTAAGTTTAGCAAATTCAAACTTTATTTGAATTTCAAACTGCATATGTGCTGAAAATATATTCAAACAATCCCAAATTTGAATTCTACCCAATTCAAATGTGTAAAAGTCCCAAAAACGTGAATGCAAAGAAACGGATGATTGAACATCATTGTGTTTCTAGTTCATGAAAAATGGGACTTACAAAAACTTTCTTACATAGAATGGTGTACATGCGGTGCAACCACATGGGTTCAAGCATGCCTTTGAATGTGTGGACCAGGGTGGAGATAAACTCATGTTTAATCATACATGTACATGAGAAAGAACAACAGTAAGGTCTTTAGTCTCAAAGGCTCAGCTCAAATTGCTGCCAAACTTTTGTATACACATGGAGCCTCATACATTTGAATTGAGGAGAATGTGGTGGCAACTTTCTGATTTGAGGCTGAGCCAAAAAGGGAATGGACTATGATCATGTTGAGTTCATGCTGAATTCAAACATGTTAGACAAGGGAATGACTTGAGTTATGTCACATAAAATGATAAACTCAAACATGGGCATGTGGGAAGAGCTAAAATCTTCTTTAACTCCTGTTGAACACATGTAACCCGGGAAAGGATTTCACTCCCAAAAAGCTAACTCATATGCACATTCTCTATGAGTAGAGGGGAGGGAAGTTTAAACCCCATTTTTGAACCCTTGCAAAGCATTCATGTTCAGATGGTCCAAAAGCATATATGTGAGATGACCATTGCAGTCCTCAGGTATTGTAGAGCTTAAGTTCCAAAATGGGAGGGATTTTAAGCTCATATACCACTTGTTCAAAGCATTGTTTGAGATCACCTTCAAATTCAAATTTGAGGGGCATAGTCAAACTGAACTTGTGCGGTTCAGCTTGGGACCAAGATTGATCAAGCATTGGCTAGGAGCAAACCAAAGTGTTTCACCTAAATTCAGATGGGTCATCACCAAAGAGGACTTCAATTTCAGTTTGAATTAAATGGTTTACTTCAAGGCAAAGAAGACCATTTCCAAAGAGGAAATTCAAACTGTTGTTTGAAAATTTGTATTTGCAGTGGCCAATTCAATGATCAGAGGGCATATTCAAACTCTCCAGGTTCAAATTATGAAGAAGGCAAATTTTGAGAAAATTTGGAGGTGCTTTGATATGTGTATCAAAGATACTTGTGAATTGTCATTGAAATTTGAATTCGAATTTGAAACTGAAGTAAAATTTTCCAAATTTCCAATTGGCCTTTGAATTTGAGCTCTTCATAGCTGAATTTGCCATGTGCCAAGATTTGGAGATATTTGTGAAAGTTTTGGGGATAAGAAAGGGGGTGGACCCCACATGTCATTGGGAGGAGACTTACACCCGAAGAAAGCCTCTTCCTCTGTTCAGACCCGAGCCCGGAGGGAGCCTGCGCGAGGCGCCACCGAGGGGGAGATTTGCCGCCAGGTCCCAGCTGCTTGAGCAGCGCTGGAGAGCTACTCGTGGCCCTGCTGCCCCTCTGCGTGATCATTCCCCTCGTGACACCGAGCTACTCCCGTGTCCTTATCTCCTCGCGAGCAACCGACCGGAAAATTGCCGTCTCTAATCGGTCGATCCCCGGGAACCAACTGAACCCTACACAACCACTCCACTGAGCCGCAAAATGGTCCTGAGGGATCTCCTCTCACGTCCTCGGCGCGAAAACAGCCGGGTTCCGGCCTCCCTCGCCCTAGCATGGCTCGTTTTCACAGCGACCCAACTCCTTCGCGGCTTGTCGTTCACGCGGACAGCTCGCTCCATGGATTGTCATGCCCAAGCAAGGACGGCCATCGGGGCGCTGCTGCTTCCACCCAAACTACAAGGCAATCCGTGAACCACCGAGCAAGAATTTGGGAAAACTTCGCCGGCGGCCACCGGGCGACGTTCCGGTATGTTTTTTTACAGATGACAGCGGATAGACAGTTGGAGAACGGTTGGGTGGTGTCCCACGTGGTACAGTGAGATGCCACAGTACCTCACCAAGGAAGAAGGTGAGGAGGGGAACAAGACGTGGACGATCCATGTCAAAGTTCCTGCAGGACCTACGCCACCCGGTTGGGCGCCTTTCACCGTTATGGTGAGAGGTAGACAGCTGGAGGGAATGTGGCAAGTGGCAGCCCGCGACACCATGTCGCGTTTCTGCAAACTACATGTGAGAGCTATGGAGGGCATTCCATACACGCTCGTTCTGGTGGAGGTACGGGCTAACCATGTGTGGGAAGGGAGGTACATGGAGGCAACAGATCCGGGTTGCCCAAGGTACAACCCCGCGGAGGCGAACCTCAGCCTCCAGATAAGGGCGGGAAAGGCCGTAATGTATAGCCAAGCTGTTCATATGGAATGTCTCGCCGTGAAGCTCAAGGAGAGCAACAGCTGTGGAGATCATTTCGAGAGTGCTCACAGTGCACTATGCAATGTTCTCATTCTGATGATTAAGCGACTGAACGAACAATATAATCAGTTGCATCGTCTGAAGAAGGCGAAGAAGAAAAGCCGTGTCGACATCACGGCTTTGCAACAACAGGTGCAGGCTCTGACCCAGCAGAACGAGGTCCTTACTCAAGAGCAGGATGACGCTATTGAGGAGGGGCAAGGCTGGGAAGAGGACTACAACCAAGCCATGGACGAGGTGCACGCGTTGCAGGACCCCGTACCTCTGGTAATGGGCGTACCGGTGGTAGGTGCCGTACCCGTGGTTTTGGGTCTTCCGGCAATGGGAGAACCCGAGCCGGAAGAAGAGGTCGTGTACCCAGAGCCACCAGCAGAGGTAGCGGAGGAGGACGACCCGCAGGAGGTCGAGTTATACTCCGAGAAGGAGGTTACCGTTGCCAAGTAGGGCAGCTAGGGTGATGTAATTCAAACTTTTGTAATCGGTGACATGTCGTGTAGACAGTAGTGTATGTATAGGTAGTGACGACATGAGCACGACTTCTCGGAGACCCGAGACTAATGTATCTTGTATAAAGTTTATGCTTTATCAATATATGTGAATGTTGTGCAAATTATTCATGCGTCACTTCAATACCTACTGTTCATATGGAATTTTAAGTATGACATGTGCTGATCGCTGCTGTTTTGAATTTCAGAATGACTCGTACTCGTGCCAACCCGGACGTTGGGGGTTCCAGTCAAGGGGGAGAGACCTCCCAACTGCCACCCGAGGATTCCTCGGGACAGCAACAGAAGCAACAGCAACAGCAACAACCGCCACCGCCACCGCCAACGGTTACTTTGGCTGATATTGTGGCAGCGATGGCGGGCTCTCATCAGAAGCACACGGAGTTGCTGCAAACCCTCATTACAAATACGTCTCGACCAGAGAGGCGTCAAGATCGTGAGGAGCGCCAACAGAGCTCCTACTCCGACTGTCTCGCTACTCATCCCCCGGTATTCTCAAGGGCGGATGAACCCCTAGATGCGGACAACTGGCTCCGCACGATGGAGATGAAGTTCGGGCTGCTCCAAGTGAGTGAGCAGCGCAAGACTCAGTTCACGATCCAACAGCTTCAAGGATCCGCGAGCGCTTGGTGGGCGAACTACTGTGCTCCGCAGCCCACTGAGTGAGTTATGACCTGGGCTAAATTCCGGACGGCCTTCAGGGCCTATAACATACAGCCAGGTCTCATGAAGAGGAAGACGCAGGAGTTCTTACGCCTGCAGCAAGGGAGCCGGAACGCGCTGGAATACTCCAGGGCGTTCAATGATCTTGCGCTCTACTCTTTGTATCACGCCGATACCGACGAGAAGTGGCGGGATCATTTCTACCAGGGGCTTAACCCACTCCTGAAGGACAAGCTGGCGATGTTCAATCGCGGCAGCCTCAGTGACATTATTGATGCTGCGCTTGTTCAGGAGGACTCCGGCAAGGAGTTAGCGGCGGCGGAAACGAAGCGAAGCGCGCCGTAAAGCAGTGGATAAGGAGGTGGTCCTTATCAAAAATACCAGATGGTGAATCGCCCACCATCGGGTCCACACTGGCAACCACCACAGAGGCTGATGCCATTCCGCAGTCGGCCCTATTCTCCACCGGCATTCATGCTGGCACTGCCAGTACCACCTCCGCAGCAACAACAGCAACAGCAGGCGATGCCGCGTGCATATGCACCTCAGCAGCGCATGCCAGGCTTTCGTCCCCCAGGCATTACTGGCCAAGAAGCAGCCACATGCTACAAATGTGGTCGTCCAGGACACTTTGCCAACAATTGTCCTGAGAGGCAAGGCGGCGGAGTGGCACCGCAACTTCTGGGGAGGAATCAGCCCCGGAACCCCACTAATGCGCGGTGGGCAAACCCTAGGCCCGGCACCGTCCACCAACTTGCCATAGAGGATGTGCCGGAGGGTGAACCAATCCTTGCGGGTATGTTCCAACTCCACCAGCATCCCGCTATAGTGTTATTTGATTCAGGTGCCACGCATAGCTTTATTAGCCAAGCTTTTATTGCTAAATACAGATTGCAAATACTACCCACCGATAGTCCATACTTGATTTGTTCACTGGGTGGGAAGATTTCAGCAAGCATGATGGTCCCAAAAGCCCCATTATGCTCCGAGGGTAGATTATACCCTATGTCTCTCATAGTTCTAGAGGGACAAAAGGTCGATGTCATCTTAGGAATGTCGTGGTTAACCCGCCACAGCGCTGTTTTAGACACCGTCCTCCGAATTGTGCACTTGAACTCAGAAGTGCACGAATCTCATTCCTTATTTCTGGATAGTCCAGAAATAAAACTTCCAAGTGTGTATCAATCCACAACCATCAGGTTGGAAGACATTCCAGTAGTCCGTGAGTTCCCTGATGTGTTCCCGGATGATTTACCGGGGATGCCGCCCGACAGAGAGGTGGAGTTCAAGATTGAACTTGCACCGGGAACCATGCCAATATCCCGAAGGCCGTACAAGATGGCTCCCAAGGAGTTGGCTGAACTGAAGACTCAGCTAACGGACCAACTGGAGAAGGGTTTTATTAGGCCGAGCTCCTGGCCATGGGGCTGTTCAGCATTATTCATGCAAAAGAAAGGCGAGACGTTGCGGCTTTGCGTGGACTATCGTCCACTAAACGCTGTAACCATCAAGAACAAGTACCCGTTGCCATGGATCGACATGTTGTTTGATCAGTTGGTCGATGCAAAGATCTTTTCCAAGATGGACTTAAGATCTGGGTACCATCAGATTAAGATACGGGCTGAGGATATTCCGAAGACGGCTTTCTTTACGAGGTACGGACTTTATGAGTACCTGGTCATGTCTTTCAGCCTCACCAATGCTCCAGCTCACTTCATGTACTTGATGAACTCGGTATTCATGCCGGAGCTGGACAAGTTTGTCGTGCTCTTCATCGATGACATATTGGTATATTCCAAGTCAGAGGAATAACACAAGAAGCATCTGCGTATAGTCTTGCAACGGCTGCGGGATCACAAGCTATACGCGAAATTCAGCAAATGCGAATTCTGGATATCGCAAGTGCCTTTTCTCGGGCATATTATCTCAGCGGAGGGCATCACGGTAGACCCGAGTAAGATCACACAAGTGCTGAATTGGAAGTCCCCGAGAACTGTTCACGAGGTACGGAGTTTCCTCGGACTCACGGGATATTATCGGAGGTTCACTCCGAACATCTCAAAGATTGCCAAGCCTATGACGGATCTGCTGAAGAAGCCTATGTTTGGAGTCCAGCATGTGAAGCAGCATTCAATGCTTTAGTGAAGCACCTAACATCAGCACCGGTTTTGGCGCAGCCAGACACAACAAAACCGTTCGATGTGTACTGTGATGCATCCGGCATTGGGCTCGGATGTGTGCTGATGCAAGACCGAAGGGTGGTCAGGTATGGATCACGACAGCTCAGAAACCATGAGCAGAATTATCCAACTAAAAACTTGGAGCTCGCTGCCGTGGTGCTCGCACTTAAAATGTGGAGGCGCTACCTACTTGGTAACCTCGTACATTTGTATACCGATCACAAAAGCCTCGAGTACATATTCACTCAGAAAGAGCTGAACATGAGACAGCGAAGATGGTTAGAGTTGATAAAGGATTATGAAATAGAGATCCATTATCACCCCGGCAAGGCAAACGTAGTGGCGGATGCGCTGAGTCGCAAGTCACACGTCAACAATCTGACCGTCATACCGTTGGAAGAGAGCGAGCCACCATTGCATGTGATTCCACATGGAGCTCTCTACAACTTAGCTTTGATCCCCACCACCCGTGAAGAGGTAGCGGCATCTCAGAAACATGACAAGGGCATGTCGTATTTGCGGAGACGTATAGACAGTGGGGAGCTGAAATGTTTCCGGAAAGACGGAGACGGCGTCCTATGGTTCAAGGGCCGGATCGTCGTACCCTGTAACCTAGAGTTACGGAAGAAAATCTTTGATGAGGCTCATTTGTCAAAGTTTTCTATTCACCCCAGCAGCAACAAAATGTATCAAGAACTCAGAAACAAGTTTCGGTGGACACGGATGAAGCGGGAAATCGCAAAGTATGTGTCCGAGTGTGATACATGTCGAAGGGTGAAGGCAGACCACATGAGGAAGCCAGGACTGTTACAACCACTGGGCGTTCCTGCCTGGAAGTGGGAAGATGTGAGCATGGACTTCATCGTCGGTTTACACACCTCTTTTCAGAAGCATGATTCTGTGTGGGTGATCGTCGACCGGCTCACCGAAGTTGCTCATTTTATCCCGGTGAACACCAAATACAATGCCAAGAAGTATGCTGAACTGTACATCTCACGGATCCTATTCTTGTACGGCGTACCCCATACCATCATATCGGATCGAGGCACTTTATTTGGGTCCCGTTTCTGTGAGCAGCTACACGCTGCGTTGGGGACGAAGCTGATCTGTAGTTCAGCATACCACCCGTAGACGGATGGGCAAACCTAGCAGATAAACCAAATTTTAGAAGATATGCTACGAGCGTGCGCTATCAACCACGGCAAGAATTGGGATGATCACTTGCCATTGGACGAGTTCTCGTACAACAATTGGTACCAAGCCAGCATCAAGATGGCGCCTTACGAGGCGCTATACGGAAGAAAATGCCGCACACCACTGAATTGGTGTGAATCTGGCGAAAGGGTTACCTTTGGGATTGATCTTGTCAATAACACAGAGGAAAAGGTTCGGCTGATTCAAGCGAACCTAAAAGCCGCCCAATCCTGACAAAAAACAGTATGCGGACCGGAGAAGACGCCCATTACAAATCGAAGTCGGGGATCACGTTTATCTACGTGTGTCTCCGATGAAGGGCGTAAACAGATTCAAGGTGAGAGGAAAGTTGGCACCCCGATTCATCGGTCCATTTCAGATTACAGAAAGATGTGGATCAGTAGCATACCGGTTGAAATTACCAGAAGCACTTTCCGGTGTGCACGACGTCTTTCACACCTCCCAGCTGAGAAAGTGTCTCAAGCTATCAACTACCATTCAGCTGGAGGATATAGAAGAACTGAAACCGGATCTCACGTATCGGGAGGAACCGGTTCAGATTATTGATGAAAAGGCCCGAACCACACGCAACCATATGTTGTGGTTCTACCAAGTTCTATGGAGTAATCACTCCATGGACGAAGCGACATGGGAGAGCGAAGGATTTCTTCGCGCTAACTACCCTGACTTTTTCACGTCGCATATACGGTAATTTTCCACCGTCCTCTCATTTTCACCTTATAATCTCGGGACGAGATTCTTTTAAGGGGGGAGGAATGTAAGGGCCTAAGTTTTTGGCACATATTCAAAGTGTTCATCACCACACACACACTTCATTTGAAGAAACTTGATGAATACATTTGAAGAGCAAGTAAACACCATCAACATAATCATTAGAGAATAAACTCACAAGATGCAAAAGTGGAATTTCCCACATGCATCATATAGGGGCTGGGCATATGAAAAACTCCTACACCTTGCTAGGAATGTCCATGCCAAATTTCACACAAATTCAAAACCTTTTTGAAGTCCTTTTGGGTATAACTAGAAAGAGAGTTGTTTGAACTCAAATTCAAATTCAGACTATTTCCATCCCATGAATTCAAAAGTGGGAGGCATATTCTTACTCAGCACATTTTTGTGAGCTCACACACCAATTGTCACTCCATTTGGAGTTGATCTTGACATGAGCTAAGTTTAGCAAATTCAAACTTTATTTGAATTTCAAACTGCATATGTGCCGAAAATATATTCAAACAATCCCAAATTTTAATTCTATCCAATTCAAATGGCCAGAGGGTAGATATTTCAAATGACCAAGGTTATTTGGGTCTCTACTGTTTAGAGCAGTGGGGAAAATTCAATTTCATAGGATAAAACTGGAGTGGGACCCACATGACAGTGTCACCAGTGTTTTAACCGACTGAAGTCGCAGCAGCTCGGTTCTTGCGCGTGATCGCGTGAGCGCCACGACGATTTCCGACCGCTGCCACCTCCTGGTCGCCGATCAGAGCCTCAAACCGACGTCCCCAGCTATATATCTTCGAGCTGCCGCCTGCAGCAACCCGTTTTCACGCCGCCTCAACGTTTCCAGCGCCGAGAAATCCGAGCTGATCGCCGCACAGCTCCACCGCACCACCTCGCTGTCGACCGGCCAACACAGTCCGTTCCACCGCGAGCTGAGGCCACAAACGGCACCGCCGGTCCTTGCTCGATGTATTACAGCCCTCAGCTGCTCGCGATCAGCTTCGGTTGAGCCTGTCCGAGGCGATCTTCCGTCGCTCTGTCAACCCGAGAGCTCCTCTGACTCGACGCCGTCGCCCGAGCAGCTCTAAGCTTCTCCAGCATGACAAACGTGTCTCTGAGGTTAGCATCAAAGTCTAGTAGCTCTCCCCGAACTCCCTAAGTTCCTCTTAGCGCCGGTTAACCGGAATTTCCATTTTTCCCGATGATCACCGTATAGAACACCGAGGACCAAAACTCAAAATTCATCCCGATCACTTGATCACTGGTAATCTTGGTTGAGATGAAGTTAGGATAGCACCTCACGGTCACCTCAGCCATATCCTAGCAGCGATGATCGACCCAGTGAGCAGAGCACCGGAGTTTGGCCACCGCCGGTGAAAACGGCTCGGGTCACCGGTGAGGTCTACTTTCCCGGCGATCTCCGGCTAAGAGGAGGGCAGGGTTAGCTTCCTCGTGCCCCAGTGGTGCTTTGCGACCCATTGGCTGATCATGTTCACTGCCGACACGAGCTAGAACCATCGGACCCGAGCTTCTCTTCCGCCTCCACCGTCGCCGACTAGGTTTCCGGTGATGTCGAGGTCTGAGAAGATGCCTAGCGTGTGCGCCATGCTCCAAGGGTCATGTAGGAAGAAACCGTGTCGAAAATTAGGCAGTAGTGGCCGAGAACGAACCACGCCACCGTCTCTGGACGTCGCGCGCTCGGGCGCTGGCGGGAGGTACACGAAGGTACTGTGCATGGGACCCACGTGCAGTGTTTTAAACATTTCCCGATTTTCAGTTTTAGTTCAAACTTAAAACCCACATAACTTTGGCTAGAAAACTCCAAATCGAGTGAACAAAATTTTGTTGGATTCAGCTCTCTGAGTACTTTCCAGCAAATCAAGTTTCACATCATGAAAATCCTTAGTTCTCCAGAATTAATTCTTTAAATTTTAAAATGTTTAGAATTTTAACTGGAGAACTCTTCGGAAGAAATTTCTGAACTTTTGCTGGGCTGTTCACCAAAATATCCCTAAGCTACCATAAAATTTTTCAGATCCATTTGAGCTAATTTGATTCACCTAATGGTGTGATTAATAAAACTGTTCCAGAGAAAATAGAAAATGTCCAGAAACATTTTCAGAATTCCTCTGAAATTGTTTAGCTCATATCTTTAGCTAGGAACCTTCAAATTAAGTGAGACCAACTCTGTTAGAACCCTCTTAAAATCTAGTTTTCAGAAAATCATGGCTTTCTCCATGGAAATCCCTAGAACACCCTAGGAGTTACAATTAAAGTCAAGTACATAATTATTTGTGGAGAGCTCAAATGAGCTTTGCTGCAAATGAAACTTGGCCAAGTCTCTGTTTAGGTTGTAACCAACCCACCGTAAAAATTTCAGAGTCAGTGGGTCTGTCTAGTAAGACGTATAGTCTTCACAAGTTTAAATTCAATTCAAATGCATTTAAATTGATACATATACATGTTACCTCATGTAGTCGCTAAGGTTGAGGAGGATACCCGAAGTCTTAGACTTCGTCACTCCGGAAGAGCAGCTAGCCTACGACCAAGAGCAGCAAGGCAAGCTCCGGTTTGCATTAACTTTTTACAAATTTTACTGTTTTGAGAACTTACTTTAAGCACCCACTTACTTCTTGCATTAGAGTCTTGTTTGAAACCCAAATGCATAGCCAAGAAAACCCTGGGTTGGGATTAGGATTTTAAACCTCGTTAGCTACTGCAATGCTAAGATAGTGTAGGATTCGGTGCAAGTCGAGTAAAGATAGCAAATGAAACCCATGGCAAGAAAAATGAGACCGAGCGGAGAGTAAGGGCAGCAGGACTTTGGGGCCTGGGCTCTATATATCCGCTTGTGTCGATTGAGTACCGAGCCTTGTGCGGGCCTGTTGAACAAGTTAGAACAGTACCAAAGACCTACCGGCTATATGGGAACCGGGAAACCGATGTAACTCGGGTAGCTGGGTGTTGAGGCATAGCTGGTCGTTCAGAGGGTAGGTTGAGAGCTCGAGGTGTAAATCGGCTGGTGGCACTGCAGATGCGCGGGCAGAGACCTCTTGCCCGGGACGATGGGACCGGTTCAACATTTCGCTGACGGGTGAAAGGTGGTTGCGTACGACGTCCGTGATGGTTGCTGTAGGCAACATCGAGTACGTGCGTACGTGATGGGTTATTCGGGTAACCCTGCAGGTGTGAATCGATTATAATCGTTGTCCCTCATGGTCAGTGAGTACCACTTGTTCAATGTACCGTGACGTAGAAAGAACAGGCTAGATACATGTTAAAGGTCTGCTGATTTGAAAGATATACTTTGCTTGTTAATATATTGTTGTAGGTTAGAGCTAATAAAAGTTCCTTTCAACTTTGGGCAAAGTACATGAGAGAAATGCGTTTCTTGTTTGATTGTGGCTCTCTCATGTGCCTAAGTCTAAGGTTCTCCACAACCTGCTGCTAAAACTTTAAAGTAAGGTTCAAATAATTAGGTGAGTCCTTTGCAACTTATTTTACCTCATGTACCCTAAAACCATCCATGTAGAAGTTTCATGTATAGGAGAGATGGTCAGTCTTGCTGAGCCATCGTGCTCACTGCTTGTGTTTGAAGCTTTTGCAGGGGTTTATGAGGAAGGGACTCCCGAAGAGGATACGGAACCCCAGGAGGGGAACCCCGTCGAGTGGGAGTCGTGCACGCCGCCGTGTTAGTGTGCTTGCGTGCTAGCAGGGACACATTCAACGTGAACTCGATGCATAGTCTACGCCCGTGAGTGTAGACTGCACTATTTTGTTGTAAAAATGTTCATAAACTGGTTTATGTAATAAAACTTTGCTTCCGCTTTGTATCTTTGACGTGCGTTATCCGATGCTGTGCAACGCAGCACCCCTCAGCGTGATCCTAGCTCGACAAGGCCGTGGGGTCCTGTCACACTTGTGCATTCCGTACCAATCCCTGGATAAGTAGTTGGTACGCACAATAGAATGGATCGAATACCATACATTAATTCAGTCTCAACATGACCTTTACGGTCTTACAAGCATGTCTTAAGTTCCAAATCAAGGGCCCCGCCTCAAAAGCACGGAAAACAATCGAAGAGCAGCGGATTAAGTGGCTCGCATTCCCCTCAGGCAGGCTTGGGCGCAGGACTAAACCTACTTGTCATTGTATTGCGCTTAATCCTCTTATTCCCTTTCCTCTTCTGCTTCTAAAGGTCGTGAAGGAAGCAAGAGTGAGTACGGAAGGTACTCAGCAAGCCCTAACACTACTCAAGGGGATGTGTTTCATGCAAGGGGGTTGTAGCAAGGTAGGGCTATTCGGCTTAGAGTTGCCGAAAAGCATTCATTGAGGGTCTCTTTGAAAGAAGGTTTTTGCAAAGCAAAAAAAGGTAATCGTATCATGATTTTTAGTTGATGGGACCTGGGGGAGTTTGAGCTCCATCCCACCAGTTTCCTAAAGTTTACTCGAACGTTCAAGCTCACGGCTTTACTAGTTCCCAACACACAACTGTAATTTCCAAAACACGGCAAACACTGCCACCCATCACACTAAGGAATCATACTAAGGCTAATCAACAAGAGCTCGGAACATAGTGTGCCAAGACCGTGAAAATGGTTATATGGATTTTACACTCTGCACAGGTTGTAGACTTTACCCACAGGTCAAGCTCCCCTAGCAAGGGAGTAGCGTAACATTCGCCTCATCTTCCTTGAGTAACACCACAATCACAACTCGGGACCCACCCAGGGGCTATTTGGGCAATTACTCTCCCAGCCGGACCACGGGTAATGACTCCCCCGTGTCTTTTCATGGTCCCGTGCCCTACTGGCCGCCAAATGGCTCATGTGGAAGTCACCAAAAAGATAGAGGGTGTCCTGCCCATATAGGTTCTGTTGTGGCACAACCGGTCCTTAAGTTGGTGAGGCGGCTCTATCAATGTCCACGATAGGTGGACTACACCGAAGCACACACTACTCATTCACCCTAACCCGCCTCAACCACTCCTTTTTCCCCCACTTCACCCCACACAAGTTGTATAACACAAATTCCCAACCCACTTCCTAACTCACACCAACAAGACACCTTTTAACACTTTCCTCAAATCCGGTGATTAATTGTAGTGAGTCACGATTCGAACATCGCGAGGGTTCCTAAGCATCCTACTTTCAAGGAATCACACACATCATCACATTATAGAGTGACGACGGGGCCTTAGGGAAACAAGGAAGTAAGTTGACAAGGTCAAGGAGGGGTTCGTGGCACTTCACATGTCAAGCACGTGACTAATCATCCACTAGTCAAGTGGGTCTTAGCTACCACAACGTTTTAAAATAATCACGGGAAAACATGCATATTAAAAATCAGGCTATCACGGCAATTTTGCAAATTCATAGGAGCAATCATGATCAAGGAGGTTAGAGCTTGCCTTCAAAAGCTTCTAGGAATTCCTCGTAATCTGAGTCATCGAAGTCCTCGTCAGCTTCCTCGTTTGCTATAGTACGCAAATTGTTCGGATAGCGTTGAATCCCCAAAAGAATCCGAGAACTTAGGTAACATCTTAGTAATGTGGTTGTAGGGGTTCTAAGGGGTTTCCTAACGTCAAGCATGTCTTACACGGGCTTTGGAGGGGGTAGTGTCCTCGGCCAAAGGGCCACACCCTATCTCCTTTTGCCTTTACTTAATTAGTTGGGTTAACGCAATTACTGGCATTTAGTATGTCCAGTAATGGTTTTTAGCCTTTATCCGCATGTTACCATTCTCTAGTGACCAATTCCTATTTTATGAAATTTTTATTGAAGTTTTCTATACTCGAAAATGCCTTTTTCAAGTTATTGTGTACACTTAGCGGGTGTATCTAGCATTTTTCCTGTGTATAACGGTTGACAGACGGGCCCACACCCCTTTAGGTCACTGTTTTGTGGACCTAGACCCGGCCCTTAGCCGCTGGGTCTCTGGTCCACATGGACCGAGTCCACTGGGGCTCTGGCGGGCGCGCGGGTGGGCTGGCGCTTGCGTAGCGCTGAGTCAGCGGCCAAGCCCGTGGCCTGCGTGGCCCGCCACCTGGCAGCCGCGTAGTACGGCGACGATCTATGGCGGCGGCGAGCTCGGTGCTACGGCGCTAATGAGCTACGGAGATAGAGAAGGCAAATTGACTCGTGGAATAGCTAGGAGGGTTATCTACGGTGCTACACACGTGAGGAATTGGGGGAGGGGACCCCTTGGAGCGGGTTCCGGAGGTGGCCGGACTTGGGGAAGAAGGCGTCGTTTTTGCGAAATTCGGAGCCGGCGGTACCTTTCCTTTCTCAAAATTGGAGCTGTGGGGTTCAGTGGCGAGTGTGTGAGGGAGGATCGGAGAGGAAGCGGCCTTTTATAGTCGGGAGAAGGCGGTGCCGGCGGTCAGCGCGCGGAAGCTCCGGGTATGCGGCGATTGATGAGGGCACCAGGAATCCGGGGCGAAGGCGAGGCGGCGGGCCTCTGAGCGCGGCGTGCAGCAGGCATCGAAGGCGGCGCTGCATAGAATAGGGGCGGCCAGCGCAATATCAGGCGGTGGCAGCTGCGTGGGCCTCCGGCCGGTCCCGTGCTCGTGCGATTCGGCGGTCCCATTGGTTGGGATCCGCGCAGCAGTAGCCTGGAAGCAGGGGAAGGGGAAGCCATCAAGTGTGGTGCGGCTGAAGGGAGAGCGGGCAGCGACGTGACCTGGTGCTGGCGGTTTTTGGGGAGGCGGCGGTGGGAGGTATGGGAAGGCGCTGTGCGCCATGGGCCATGCAGGGATGTGCCGGGGAAGGGAAATGGACCACACAAGGGAGGGGAGGAAAGCAGGCCAGGTTGCTGGGCTGCGCCCGGGAGAGGTCGATTTCCCCCCTCTTTTTATTTTTCTTTTTCTCTTTCTTGTTTGTTTTGATGTCAATTTCAGTTTGAATCAAATTTCGATCTATTCGAATGTGTGGCTGTTACAATCTATTCTTTCTTTCACAGATGCCTTGACCTTTTGATCAACCATATCTTCAATTGTCTTCTTGAACTTGTCACGTCTTCTATATAACTCTTTATAACTCGGGAAACAATCTCTCCGGGACATCTATGAAGAGATTGCTCGAACCCGCCCACCGTGTTTAGTGTTGCCTATGATATCGGTAAGGTTGATATCGGTAAGGTTGTCATTCTCCCTCTTCGGCTTGAAGAGACCCTTCTGTTGCTTTTCAATTACTTCTTTCATTTTTTGATCTACTTGGTTCACAGAGTCAGGCTTTTCATGTTTGCCCTCGCTGGTCAAACCTGACCGAGCTAAGACCCACCACTTAGTTCTCTCATCGCAGCCTTGTAGCAGGTCAGAATTGCCCTTACTGACAATTTCCTCTAATATTTTATCCATTTCTCAACTTTAGAGGCATATCCGGCAGACCCCAAGCGATGATGGTATTGGTTCTGTTTGGCGAGCTCTGACCTAGATTCACATAGGGCTTTTGTGAGGGCCCCATTCCCGATCACGGGGACGGTCGGCGCACCTCGCCCGGGAATCACATTGGTGGTGCCATGCGATGCGGCACCCAACAGCACACATAATAAAGCATCATATTAAATAAAACAAACGGAAGCTTACAAAGAGTTAACTTTACAAATACTTGTGAAAATAATCTACAGCGGAAGACTGACACAACTCACGTCTCATTTCTATGCTAAACAATAGAGAAGACATCCCGCCCGTGGACCCTTCTCACTAGCATCACGAGGACAACAGCAGTGGCAAGGGTTTCCATGAGTTTCCCACTCGGAGAGTTCCGAGTCTCATCGGACAACCGTATTCCGTAGCGTAGTGTTATTACCTGCAAAACAACTTGTATAGTATCCGTGAGCATAACGCTCAGCAAGACTTAACCGTCGGCCCTAAGCATGAAACTCTACATGATGGTAAAACTTAACATAGGATAGCACATTGCATATGAACTCGCCTAAAAATGAATCCTTACTTTAAAATGTTATTTAGCAGCAAATTAAGCATAACCTTGGGCACCTCACGTCGGGAGTCAACAATCAAACAAGAAACGCTTTCTCCCGATGTAACTTGCTCATGGTGAGAATGAATTGAATTCGCACTAGCCTATTCACGAAAACATTACATTACATTACTAGTATTGACTTCAAACCAATGGTGATTATTTCTTATCTCAATGCAAGTTAACTCTACGTCACGACGCAGTGAACAAGCGGTACTCATAACCGCGAGGGACGGCGAATCGATTCGTTATACACCTGCAGGGATACCCGAATAGCACGTCACGTACGCCCATACTCGGAGCCGCACACAGCACGCTCCCCTGATGTCGTACGGGACAACCTTTCACCAAACAGCCCAAACGTCAAACCGGTCGCACCGAAACGGACAGGAGGTTCCCTACACGGAGCATCTCTCTATGCCTGTTAGCAGATTTCCACCTTGCTCTCCTCAACCTACACCTATAAATCGGTGTGCTATGCCTCGACGCCCGGAGATATAGGTTACATCGGTTTATCGGGTCCCATATATCCTCTGGCGGACCGGGATCCGCTCATCCAGGATCACAGAGGGTGGTGCCGCGCGATGCGACACCTGATAGCACACGTCATAAGAACACAATATATTACATGGGAAAACAACTGAACTGTACAAACGGTACAATACTCAGTTACAAACTGTTGTCTTTATTACACAGCGGAAGTCTACTTTTCTACAACTCACGCCCGCCTATCTAGCAAAAGTCGGTTGCCCAGCCCTAGGGCAACCCACACTAGCTGCACTCCTCAGCTCAGTGCGGCGTGTACGGCTTCCACTCAGCCGTGGTCCCCGACGGAGGGTAACCCTTGCCGGTGGACTCGTACTCCGAGTCCGTGGGTGGCTCCTCACCTGAAAAACACTTAAGCAGCAACCGTGAGCACGATGGCTCAACAAGACTTAACCGACTCACCTAAGCATGGAACTCTATATGAGGGATACAATGAACATAGGAGAGTAA
The DNA here is from genome assembly GCA_030760725.1 of Neostapfia colusana. Classification (NCBI taxonomy): domain Eukaryota; kingdom Viridiplantae; phylum Streptophyta; class Magnoliopsida; order Poales; family Poaceae; genus Neostapfia; species Neostapfia colusana. The sequence goes on from JASWHV010000007.1 coordinate 33,831,135, forward strand.
TAATGCAGCAAATGGACACGCCTACAAGTTCATCCTTAGTTCATCTTTTAGCAGCAAGTTAACAGTTCATGCATCTGAAATTTAGTAAGCTATATTTGGTGGCACACATGTAGCCATACAATTATATCATAACAGCAATATTGATTCATAACATCCCATAAATTATCTACGTTACGACGCAGTGAACAAGCGGTACTTGTCACCGCGAGGGACAGTGAATCGACTCGATATACACCTGCAGGGAAACCCAAAGAGCACGTCACGTATGCCCACCCGTGGAGCTGCACAGCACGCTCACTCGATGTCGTACGGGACAACCTTTCACCCAACAGCCCAAACGTCCAACCGGTCGCACCGAAACGAGCAGGAGGTTCCCCACACGGAGCATCTCTCTATGCCCGTTGGCAGATTTCCACCTTGCTGCCCTCAACCTACACCTATAAATCGGTGTGCTATGCCTCGACGTCCGGAGGTTTAGGCTACATCGGTTTATCGGGGCCCATATATCCGATGTGCCTTCTGTATGTTCAATACTTGTTCAGCAGGGCCGCACACGGATCGGTCCTCAATTGACACGGGCAGGGCTGCGCACACAAGACTTCCTTTTGCTGCAGCCTAGCCCCTGCCTAGTCTCATTTTCATTACTAAAGTGATCTCACATCACTCAACCGAACCCGTGTGTCCCCAAGCCTATCTCGCGAGTAGATTCCAACTACTCGACTTGTACCGAAGTACCATGACTCATTAAGTATAGCCTGTCTACTCGAGGTACTAGATACTACCCTCACTCTTATGGAAAAGTTCTGGTCATGCAAGTGGGGTTCCATCCATCCTACACCTAATGCACATTTATACTTCATACTAGACATGTGAACAAAGTAAAACTTTATAAAAGAGATTAATGCAAACCGGGGCTTGCCTTGTTGCTGCTGGTCAGGGGTTAGTTCTTCTTCCAGAAGTAGGAAGTCGAGTACCTCCGGAGCTTCCTCGCCTTCAGCCACTACACGTTAATGAAGTACTACATGTTAATGAATATGCACATGAATTTATTGTAATGCTTCTGTTACATGTTTTAATAACAAGTTTTTAACAACTGGAACTCTGTTCAAAAATTTAAAAAGAAACTGGGGCTAGTGGTTTGGGTTTGGACCTAAGCACATGGTTAAGTGCTAAGTGGTTATCCACCTCTTCCACATTGATCACCTCAAGTGGTTAAACAGAGCAGGGGTGATCCAGAGCTCCAATGGAGCTGAGAATTTTTGTGTGAGTTCCTTGTCACAATAAAATCCTCGGGACCAAAAATTAGCACTTTTCATGGAGTGGTTTGCTCAGAATAATCCTCTCAGCAAATAAGCAAAGAAGAATTAATTCTGAGGTAACACCCTTGTTCATGCCCAACTTAATGAACTACAATTTGAATTATAGCTCCTAGAGTTTGCATGAATTTTCCTAGCATTTTTGGAGCTAAGATCTGCCCAGAACAAAATTTCCAAGGTTTGGAAATTCTCTGAAATGTGTCTGTATTCAAATGAACACATCAACTTCAAATCTGAATTGCCCTGGTTAAATCAACTCCAAATGGTCTGAAACCTTTACATGGGTTCACTAACATCCTAAAGGATATTCTGGCAAAATTTGAGGATTTTTGGATGAACCAAACTCCCTCTAAAATTCTTTTGCTGAAAAGCTTTAAAGAATTTTCCAGAATTAATTAATTGGTTTCGTACAAATTGGGTTGTATATTTGGACATATCTAGGCAAGATGAATCCAACCCAATTTGAATCACTAAATTTGGAGCTTCCTAGCAAAAGTTATGAGGTTCTAAAGTTTGAACTAAATCTGGAATTCAAATTAATTCGGGAAACATTCAAACTCTGACTGTGGGTCCCTCCTATGGAATCACGCCACACGGGGCCACAGGACCCTTCCCGCGCCACCACACTGGATCCCTAGGCCGCAGCGGATCGACGATTTAAAATATCGCACTAACATGCGGGGCCCCCAGTCGTCTTCCTCCTCCCGACGCCCGCGCGATCCCGCCACCGAGCTCACCGGAGCTCTCGCCGGGCTGGGGTTCCGGCCCTCAAAACTTGCTGATTCTCGCCGCCACTGCAAATTCTTGTGTGAGGAACACGTTGCCAGCCTTATCTCCGATCGAGGATGGCCGGAAACCTAGGTGCGACGGCGACAGTAGCTGTGGTAACTTCGGCGGCGTCGCTAGGGCACTGTACTGCCCCAACCTTGCTCCGGTTAGCTCATACCGCATCGCCATGACCTAGGGAGCAACGTCCATGGCTCTGATCTCGCGAGAAACGTCGGCAACTCGGGGCTCACCGTGTGACCTAGAGCGATTTCGGGAAAAACTGGAAAAACTCAGAGAACTGCGTGTTTCCTCAAAGGTTCTCCCCCGTTCTTGATCCCACGTGCTCGCACGAACGTCTACAGCTAGGTTTCCAGGTCTAGGGAGGAGTGGTTCGGTGTGTGAGGCGAATTTGCCGAGTTTCTCTCCTCGGTTATTATTGCATGTCGCCGGTGGAAATGGAATTCCGGCGAACACCGTCTGAGACAGGCAGCGGGGGTTGCGGTGGAGCAAGATGGGTTACAGGCGCACCTTTTTGCTTTTACAGCACGGCGGAAGATGCTCTGTGGTGTCCGGGCGGCGAGTTTCCGTCGCGGCGGCTCCCCTCGGTTCCGTGGAAGAAGATCAGCTCGACGCCGATGTTCCGATGGAGCTAGCGCCCGGTTCTTGCTTCTGCCACGCTAAAGGAGGTCCGGCGGTGCTGTGGGGCATCTTAGCTCATCGTGCCACTGGGTGGAACTGCCGGACGGCGGTGAACCGATGGCGCTCCTCTGTGCGGTCACGTTTATCGCCGAGGACACACAGGGATCGTTCAGCAGCGGCTGTGAGGTGGTGTGGGGCGCTGTGCTCCCGGTGGAGATGATAAGAGCAGAGAAAAATCGATCCCCTAAGCAGCTCGGGAGGTGCTTCCGGTCCTCGGTCGACAGCGCGGTGGCAGCCCGTGGGAGAGAGCAGCGCGCTCGGGTGTGAACCGTGGAACTGGCTGACTTAAGCAGTAAGTTTTTACCCCTCCCCTCTCAATGAAAATTGGGGCCCACAGCTCCTCTCTACCCCAAAAGATCTCCAAATTTTTACATATTGTAAATTCAGCTATGAGGGATCCAAATTCGAAAACCATTTGGCCATTTGACAATTTGTGCCACAGTTTCAAATTTGAATTCAAATTTCAATGAAAATTCACAACTCTCTTTGATATACCTATCAAAGGACCCCCAAATCTTCTCAAAATTTGCCTCCCTCATAATTTGAACCTGGAGAGTTTGAATATGCCCTCTGATCTTTGAGTTGGTCATGGCAAATACTACTGCTTGAACCACAGTTTAAATTTTTCCTTTTTGAAAATGGCCCTCCTCTCTTTGGAGTGAGCCTTTTGGTTCAAACTGCATTTAAAGTTTTATTGCACATGCCAACACTGTCATGAGTATACAAAAGTTTTGCAAGTCCTATTTCTTGGGCTTTTACATATCCGATATGCCTTCGGTACGTTCAATACTTGTTTAGCAGGGCCGCATACGGATCGATCCTCAACCGACACGGACAGGTCTAAGCAACCAGGCCCCCATGTCCTGTTGCCCTTACACCCTGCCTGGTCTCATTTCAACTTACTAACAACTTTTTGACTCAATCCCCTGTGCACCCAAATTCCAATACTCGCGAGTAGCGTCCAGCCACTCGACTTCTACCGAGTCCAACTTAAGCCTGGCATATTCTACACGGTGGAAGGACACCTACCCAAATACTCCATAGGTTTTCTGGTCATGCAAGAGTAGTAACAAACATCTAGACTTAATGCACAATTCATCCTAACCGACGTATTGTATACAAAGTAAAAACTTAGTGGTAGTTAAATGCAAACCGGGGCTTTCCTGTTTTGCAGGGTCTAATAGTATATAATTCAGTTAGAATCTTGTCTCCCTTGAGGCTTGATCAACTGGTCCACTTCAATGGAGTCACTTCAATAGAATATTCTGGCAAAAATTGAGGAATTTTGGATAAACCAAACTCTCTCAATAATTCTTTTACAGAAAAAAATTAAAAGAATTATCCAGAATTTAATATTGAATTTCATACAAATTGGGGTTCATATTTGGATAGACCTTTGCAAAAGGAATCCAACCCAATTTGAATCACCCAATTTGGAGTTTCCTACACAAAGTTATGAATTTCCTAAGTTGGAGCTAAAACTGGATTTGTTTTACTATTGGAAAAAGACTTGGGCCCACGTTTTAAATCCCAGCCACTGAAAATCGAGAACACACGGGGCTATACGGTTCCAGCGCACAGCCACAGTGGATCCCCAGCCACAGCAGATCAAAATTTTAAACCGCAGTCACTGACGGCTGGGCCCAGCCCTTTCTTCTTCCTCCCGCCCGCGCTCTCGCGCGCGCTGCCGCCCCCTCGCTGGACTGAGGCGGTGCCTCACCAGAGGGGCGTTCCTAGCTGCCATCCGATCGGAAGGTCGCCGCCGGAGGGTTTACAGTGATGCGAAATCGATTGGAGGGGTCGGCGTAGGCGGTAGACCACCGGAAATGTGCCGGCGTCGTGCAGCCACCTCGGGAGAAGTCCGGCGCCATCGACCGGTGATCCTAGCCCGCCAAACTTTCGAGGAATTGACTCTATAGCATCCTTGGATGCTAGGGAAGCTCGGCATAGCCTTGGAATTGCTCGGCAACAGCGGCAAATGGGTCTTCACCGTGCACCCGAGACACCTTCCATGTTTGAGCTCGGAAAACTTAGAATTTGTGCGGTCTACAAGCGTTTCCAAGCTAGATTTGTGAAGAACAAATGTTCGCCGACTAGTTTCGGTCCTTTGTGCAAGATTTGGAGAACTAAGAGCGAAAATTGAGATCGAATTTGAGAGTGCTTTACCGGAAGGTCGGTTTATGTCCGCCGGAGATCTTTTCTCGAATTCGTGCTCTGTCGTCCATGTCATGGCCTGAGCTTCGGAGGTGAGCATCACCGAGGACCAGCGCATCTGAAAGTGCTCTTGCTCGGGCACGAGAAGCTCTCTGTGGAGCTGTCCACAGGAGACCGATTGCCGGTTTGTGTTAGATCGCCACGCGAAAAGCTGCGTACTCGGTGCAGAGAGGCTCAGCTATCCCAGTGGCGAGTGGAGAAGGTCGGGGATGACCCCTCAGCGCTACTGGTGCAGCTCGGGGAGCTCGGTGGCCCGAGTTTGGCCGTCTCCCGATCAAGTTTCAGAGAGGGTGGCGAGTTGTGCTCGGTTCAGCGCGAGGAAGCCGTGAAACATCGGTGTGGCGGTTTGTGAGCAACGAGAGCCACGTCTGGAGCTGCTGATCACGTCGAGCAAGCCACGGAGAAGCTCCAGCTGCTGAAGAGGTGTCCGACCACCCCTCGGTGTCGCCCAGAGCTCACTCGGCTCGGTTGCTTCGAGCGGGTCGCGAGCGAGGGAACCAGCACCCGGTTAGCTCGGCTGGGGTCGAGTGGATCGCACCGAGCGAGAGAGAGCAGTGAAGCTGGTCGCCAGCGTGAAGAGGAAGCGAGGCGGTGGCCTCGGGGCTGCATGCGGTTGCGCCCGGAGAGGAGTCCCGACTGAATCGTTTCTGAATCAAGAACTCGGTTGCTTAGTGGGAACAGAGAGAGGTGACCAAGGGTGCAAGTCACATTCTTTGCCCAATGACCTGTGGGCCCACTGTCCCCCTTATCCCCTCCATTTTTCACAAAATTGGAAAATGACCCTCATCAATAGTGGGAAAACTTGAGTCCTAACTGAATTTGACGATTTGGACATGTTTCATCCACTTTCAAATTTGAATTTGAATTCCCATGCAATTTAAGTCCATTTGACAAATGGGTAGCAAATCATTTCAAGAATTCATGAAACTTTGTCTACCCACTTATTTAGACCTAAGGAATCCAATTATGGCATCTGCTTTTGGTTTTGGCTGCTGCAAATGAGGTTTTTGTGCACAACAGTTTGCCTTCCTATTTGTTGCCCTCATTTGCAATTTGAATTGAATAATTTGAGTTCCCACTCTGAATTTCCTTCAACCTAGCATATGAGAGCTTAAACATGAGTTTTACTTAACTTTGTCCCCCAAACACCCTCTTGATCATAGCCTAGAGTGGTGGGACACTCATGTGTGTCATCACATGTGGAACAATTTAGACAAGTCCCAATTTTTACAAACTTGAACCAAAGGGTGTCCCCACTTCAGTTCCTTTGTATTCAAAATTTTGAGACCTTTACAGCTTTAGCCTTAGGTATGGTCTTTTGACGAACAAATTCTTGCCACTGAGCTTGTGTGATTTTCCCGTCTTCTTCAGGCTAGGGACCTTATTGTCCTTAACATAAGCATTCATTTCACTCATCCAACCCTGAAACTTTTTGCCGCAAGAGATCAATATTTCTTTCTTTACAGCTTCTTTTGTGCCTTTCAGGAACTTGAATTGTTTCTTTAACTTCTCCCACAACTCATTCTTGTTCACCTCAGGGAATTTTCTCCAATTCTTGGTTGTGATTGGCACGAGCTCTCTAACAAGACAACCGCATGCATTTCGGTATATTGTAACTGAATCCAGTGGTTCTTGGGGAAGCCCTCCTGGACCGACACTTGTTATGTATATGATGTGGTTCAATGGACCCTTGTTGGGAGCTCGTTGCCCTAGTTTTTGCTTGACTGAATTTGAGGATTCAAACCATTGGAGATCCTTCTGATGTTTTAGGAGCCGAAGTCACCTCATCGTTGTCTTGACAATTAAGCAAGGTAGAAAAGAATTATAAGACTTCATATAATTGACAACCAACAATAACTTAAACTGCTGGAGTTAAGATTCGTGATCCATACCTTGTTGGCAGGATCATATTTTGGGTCGAGATCCTCTTAAGTCTTTTAAATTTTTAAATTTGGAAAAGGATCCGATGGACTGTGATACGAGCCTGAACTGCTGGAGTCACTAAACTCAACATCGTCGGCTTCATTGTTACTACCAGCACAAGTCTTCTTAGGGCTTTCCATGTTAGAACTTGAAAACCAACAGATGAGGTTTCTTGTTATAGTACTAAGTGATTGCAAAGACATACTAATATGTAAAATAACATCCTAATATATAAAATAGAGTAAATATGGTGGATTTACAAAGACAACATGTATCCCTGTTATAGTACTCGGTGATTAAAAAGACAACATGGACTACCTGTTAGCACAACAAGACTATCTCTTTTAACACAACTATTCTAAACAACTAATTGGTGCAGGTATGAACACACGCAGAAAATGTAGAAAAAACAATTGAGCTAAATTTGCTTTGCTTTCTGATGTAAACAATTAATTTGCTCTCTAAACAATTTGCTCTCTAGTCCACCTTCAAACAAAATATAAACAATTAATCTAAGCAATTGTCAAAGTCTCTAAACAAGTAATCTAAACAATCTAAAAGGGGGGCTCGGCGCAGTGGGAGAGCGCAGGTGGCGGGGGACGGTGGGGAGGGGGTAGATGCCGGGAAGGAGGAGGTGGCACGGGTAGGATTAAGGCACGGGGGTGCGGTGGCAAAGGTGCCGGAGGGGGACAGAAAAGGGGGGAGGGAGGCGGTGGCGAGGGCTAGGACGGAGGTGGCACGGAGAGGGGGGAGGGAAGGAGGAGGCGCAGGGTACAGAGAAGGGAGGAGGGAGAGAAGGGAGGAAAGAGGCGGACGTACATAGATGGCAACAGCAACGGCGACGAAGTTCGGCGGCGAGGATGAAGCTCGGCAGCAAGAAAGGAGAGGACGAAGCTCAGCGGCGAGGACGGCGAGGACGAAGCTCGGCGGTGAGGGTTTTGGCGGGAAAGGAAATTTTTGGCAGCCTGACGGCATATAAGTGAAATCTCCATGGTTGGGTTTTTTCGAGGAGATCGAGCGGCCTTATATAGGCGCAGATTTTCACAGGCGACTCTTAGTTAAACACCGCCTGTGAAGATGTATTAGTGCAGGTGGTTTTAAATTGTAATTTAGAACCGCCTGAGTGGCATAATATAGGCGTGATTTCACAGATGGCTCTTAGTTAAACACCGCCTGTGAAAAATATTTAAATTATTTGATTTCTATGCGGTCTTATATAGGCGTATATTTCATAGGCGGCTCTTAGTTAAACACCGTCTGTGAATTTTTTTTTAAATTATATTTATCCATTGCCACTTCGCGCGCAGAGATAATAAATGTGCATTGTTGCCACAATGAACATATAGAACCCAATCACATTGCAATTTAGAGATAAACATTAACATTTCATAGTTTATACACATTGCATCTAAACTATACATTTCAGACTTGTATTCCTATGAAGCTCCCATCGATTGATCTAAACTGTATCGTCGAGCTTGCTCCCAAACATGTCTCTTATATTCCTCTACATCCTGAAAATAACATTGACATTCTTTAAAATTGACAAATGTCGAATGAGGAATGATATATAACCTAGGTTGCTCACTAACACAAAGTTACCAACCTTGATAAGTAGATTATAGAAATCATTTTAAACATCGGGCGCATTTGGCTGATGAAGCAAACGCTGAATTTCAAGTAGTAAAATTCTGACATTAATACTAGGACACCACCCCTACGAAATATCAAATTAACCAACATAAGAAATCACTTAAAATAAGTTCGGCAACAATTACTAAATACTTGAGCAAAATAAGTCTATCTTACAATATCTTGATCAAGAACCCCAAGGAAGAGAAATCATGAGTGATGGACATTCGGGTGGAAGAAACCAGGTGGAAAGGCGAATCTCGAAGGTACCAAGGGATAGTAATTCGAGAAGGAGATTGTTAGTGGGTAGTAACCACCTTCCCAGTCAGTCTACAAAGGAAATTCAATTAATAAGGAGACGATGGTTATACTGGATTGCGCTTATTCTTCATCACTTACCATTCAAGTTTAAACAATTGATTTTGTTCAAGTATCTTTCTTACTGGAAGAACCTGGAAACTTGCTATAGTATTGATTTTATGCACGTTACGAAGAATGTATTTGACAGCATCATTGGAACATTGCTGGAAATGCTGAGGAAAATAAAGGACGGATTAAAATCACGTATGGACCTAGTAAATCTTGATATGAGACCAGAGCTTCACCTAGTAGAAAAGGCCAACGGGAAGCATTACTCTTCCCCAGCCAGCTATAACTTATCACTACAGGAGAAAAATGTAATTTGTGAATGCTTGCTTGGGATTAGAGTGCCCACGAGTTTCGCATGCAATATCCGCAAACTAGTCTCGATGGAAGACTTGTATTTATTCGGCTATAATTCTCACGACTGTCACATGATGATGACAGTGTTCCTTGCCATTGCAATAAGGGTCATTGTCGATACTCAACGAACTGGGTACCCACGCATAGTGGGTAAAAAGCACCTGGGCCCCGCCTTCGCAGCTTAGGCAGGTCCCAGTGCAGGCCATGCGCACTATACCCCACGGGCTGTCCCAGGGTCGCAACATGTCTTTAGGCCCTGAGCCTGACTACCGGCCGAGGGTGGCTCGGGGGGCCGACACCCGTATAGTAGTGTCGGACCTCATCTTCCACCAAGGAGGGCTCTGGCGCCACCACGTGTCCGGAACCTCTGAGTCATACCCCCCCGGCTGGAGAAGGCTCCGGAGGTGCCACGCGTCCTGCAGCTCCGGATCCGACCTCCATCGTGGAGGACTCTGGTGCTGCCATGTGGGCAGCGATTCCGGGCGTACCTTCCCCCTAAGGGAAGGCTCCGGATGTGCCAAGTGTCCCACAGCTCGGGATCCTACCTCCAGCATAGGAGGCTCCGGTGCTGCCGTGTGCCCAACAGCTCCAGGCCACCCACTACTCAACAAGACGGCCCCAGTGGAGACGTGTGTCTCGGGGGCCATCCGCCCGAACGTCACATCGGCAGGCAACGGGCAGATGGCCCGGGAGTAAAGAGGAAGGTGCGTTACCAGGCCAAGCATTCAAGGATCGCACCTTCCACAGAAGCATGGCGCACGCCTCCATCCCCCATTCGTGTGCCATTACGGTGAAAGACAGGACAGTGAGGCGTGATGGAACAACAGAGCCGCCCTACGGTTCAGAGCCACCCAACAGAGCGAGGGGACGTGGCGACAAGATGGGGACTTCATCATAACCTGCTACCCGGACAGAGGTGCCCGGCAGGATAGGTGGCGCACCGTAACTCCACCGACAGCAACAATACGTGTAGCTGTAAATGCCTATATCATGTATAGGCACAGATAGCCGCGGGCCACCTGTCAGGCTCCAGGCTGCATTGTAACTGCCCAGGCCTTGAGCTATAAAAGGACCAGGGCAGCCTCCGGGCAAGGGGTTCGCGACCCAGCCAACTCATTCTCACATGCGAGCAAGTAATACACCTAGCACTACCGTGGACGTAGGGTTTTACGCTCCAGCGGCCTGAACCACGTAAATCCTCATGTCCCTCTCGCCATTGTGCTCAAACCTTCGTGATCCTCTAGCCCCACTGAAAAAAGAACCTCCGCGGGCTGCTTCAAAGCAGACCGGGGGAAGTGTCGTAGGAACACTTCGACATTTGGCGCGCCAGGTAGGGGGCTTTTGATTCTTGAAGTCGTTCGTGAAGCCCACAATGGTGAACATCCAATCCTTTGGGGGTTCTTCCCGTCCCTCGCGCCGAACAGCGGCAGAGTGAGAAGGAAGCGTCCTCTAGCCCCAGAGCGGGGCCTCCTGCACCGGCGCCAGTTCCTACAGTGACGGTGCCTGTTGTCTCCTGGCAACCTTCGGTGGCAATGGCAACAGCGTCGCAAGTGCCGGCTGGAGCCAGCCCGAAAAGCGTGCTGCTGGAGGCCCGCACGCTCCTATGCAACCCCCGAGTGCGGGAGCTTCCCCGTCTGCTGCTGAACAATGGAGCAACGATGTCAACCACCTGGTCATTGCCGCGCTCAACTCGGTGTGTCGTCGGCGACAATGATCAGGGACAGGGCAGTTGTCACCCCGTGACCTAACAAGGGATTACTGGACGACGACAACCCACTCGGTGGCTACGTCCAGGCTCCCCACCACAGACTTCAGGGGCAGGCTGGACCGCCGCTGCCATCATAACAGAGAAGGTCGCGTCACCAACGAACAACAGTGCGAACGGTGCCTTGGCCTCAGGGAAGAATATTGTACCCCGTGTACCAGGTGTCCCATTTACGTGGGCCAGAACCCGGCCTCCCCAGGCTCTGTGGGACGCCGTACGGCTTTGGCCCCGCACCTCCGTTTGGCGGTATGGCCGCGCAAGTTCTAGCCACACTTGCCGGAGAATTTCAATGGGACGATCAACCCCGTCGAATTCCTACAGATCTACTCCACTGCCATTCTAGCTGCAGGAGGGGATGAGGCCATTATGGCCAACTACTTCCCGGTAGCGTTAACCGGAAAGGCTCGGTCATGGCTCATGAACTCGCCCCAGGAGTCTGTGACCTCCTGGGAGGAGTTGTGCCATCAGTTCACGGCCAACATTGGGAGTTCCTACACCCGGCCGAACTCGGAGGCAGACCTCCACACCATACAATAGCAAACGGGAGAGTCGCTGCGCTCTTTCATTCAACGCTTCTCCCAGGTCAGGAATACCATTCCCCGCATCTCCGACGCATCCGTTGTTCTCGCCTTTCGGCAAGGCGTCCGCGACAAGAAGATGCTCGAGAAGTTGGCCACATATGATGTACAGAACGTCTATGAGATCTTCAGCTTGGCGGACAAATGTGCCAGGGCCGTGGACGGTCGCAACTGGCACACACTGCCTGGCTAGGGGAGTGAGCCCGCCAGGGAAGGCCCTGGTGGCACGAGGAGGAGGGCCAGTGGCAAGGACGAGCTGCTGGCTGGAGCCCATACAGCAGCAGCAATAGCCGCTGCAGCGGGCAGGGGGCCACGCGCCGATAAGCGTCCGCGACCACCGTCCAACTGCGGCGATGGTGCCCAGAGGTGTCCAGTCCACGACACCAACCGACACAGCATTAGCGAGTGCTGGGAGATCCAGAGGCTGGCGGAGCGCTTCCGAGAGCTCCGACAGGAGCATCAGGACGGTGTGCTCCCCCGCCAGCAGGAGGGCAAACAGGAGGCTGACCCGGGGGACGATGGCGACCAAGAAATGGAGTTCCAGGACGCCAAGCAGGCGTTGGAGGCCCTCTATGACCAGTAAGAGAGCTCCGGCTCTGACCACAGTGAGAGACGTAAGACACTGCACACCTGACCGGGCGGTTCCAAGGCAAGGCTGCATGTTGCTCCAACCCAAGCTTTCTCGAGGAGGGACGACAAGCCTATCTCCTGTCCAGCGCGAGAAAATCACCCGGGTGCGTCCATATTGCTGTGGGGGATGGGTGCCTCTACTCAGATCAAGTGGCGTAGGACACCCAGGTAAGTCTACCCAACTACCCATGAGTAGTGGCAGAGATTTTTTTTTCTTTTAATTTTGTAAGGGTAGCATAGAGGCTGGGGACAGGGCTTAGGACAGACAAAGTCCCAGAAAGGAACGGCCACCCTCAGTACCCGGGAAGAATCGCTGCTTTGTGGCATGGCCTGTTGCCCCTATTGCTAAAGGAAACCGGAAATAGGAAAAATATGTCATGTCCGGTGCATCCTATTACAATCTATGTTGGCCCAAGCGTAGCAGTTATGAATGTTGTGTTCGGAGCCATCTTACACACTAACCCTCCACACTAGTCCAACATGCCCATGGAGGAATTAATTCCGCCGCCACACTACCAAGGGGTCAGGACAATGGTGACCCGGAGCCAGAGCCCCGGTCGTCACCGGACCCAACAAGTCACTCTGCTGTGACGGCCCTCGCGTGAGCGAGGCGCCAAAAGTGGGGGACCTGCTAAGCTCACAGTTAGGAGAGCAGTACGAGTACGTGGTGCATCTTGACTCCAAAGCACTAATAGTATGGCAAAGTACGAAGCCCTCATATTCGGCTTGAGTTCTGCTTTTCCTCTAAGAGAATGGCAGATGCGGGTTAGGAGGAGACTCCCGTCTCGCCATCAAATGAGGCGAGTGAGGGTAACCCTGTATAGGCCTGCAGCCAGCTCCCTACCTTATCTACATACGAAAGATGGGGAAAGGGTTTCGTGCTTTGGAGTAGTGCCACATCCCTTGCGCCAACAATGCGGTAGCAGACAACCTTCCAATAAAAACCTCTGCATGGACTCCGGTCCCCGAAGGAACCTTTGAAAGGAAGCTACAACGTCATACAGCCTGGCCTGCCAAACCAGGCAAAGGGGGCGAGCCTGGCAGCTCGAAGCCAGCAGTCCCGGCGGCCTTGCAACCATGGTGCTTGCCAAGGATCGTATGCGTCACCGGGGGCTCCGTGCACCCCGGCGCCCAAGATCCGAAAAGCTCAAGTAGGACCGATGCATGGATCAAGGAGGTCCGGGCCTACTTGAAGGACAATATCCTTCCTGATGAACATGTATCCGCTAAACCGATTGTTCGTACGGCTAGAAGATACATACTGGTAGACGGACATTTGTACCAGTGTGGCGCTGACAGCGTCTATTGCGGTGCATTACCCGGGAGGAGGGCTGCGACATATTCACAGAGATCCATGAGGGCGAGTGTGGCAACCGCTTCATTCCACATGCTGGTCGGTAAAGCCTTCCGGCATGTATTTTACTGACCAATAGCCCCCTGGATGCCGTCGAGCTGGTCAAGATATGCGAGGCATATCAGTTCCGTGCCAAGCAGGTCCACACACCAGCGCAGACGCTGCAAATGACCCTGCCCTCATGACCGATAGAATCATGATGGCTGGGCACCTTAGTGCTGCAACTTAGCAGTGTCGGGGGGCCAGGCAGCACATGCCCCTGGAAAAAGCCTCAACCGCGTCCTGGATGACCACATCGCCCAAAATTGGACCGTCTCAATTGGTCCATGGTAGTCTAGACCCCTTGGGAAGCCGATGCCCGCGCCCTGACCCATCCAGTCTATTTGGTAGGCGTGTTCCCTCCCCACCAAGTGACCACACCTACCAGGGGGCCATCTCGGCAAATCACATGGGCAGGGCATCGGGCTGTTCCAGCAGCGAGCAGAAGATCCAGAGGTTGGCTACGACAAGCTGTAGATAAGGACTGAACTCCCCTAGGGTCATCGCGTCGCCAGGAGCTCAGAAGGAGTGTAAGCCACACTGCCCGGTCACCCTGGATCCTTGCGCCGCTAAAGAACAGGGGAAGCAAGCTTGAGATATTGACAACGTGGGGACTGTAGTCCAAGCGCTCCCAAGGAGGCCACTCTTGGACCTCAAAAGCCGGCGCCTCCCAAGGACCCTAGAAGCTAAGTCGCTCGACCTCCTGGTAACTCGTACAAGGGAATGATAGCTACCTTGGTGGGATAAGGGACCCCCCGATATCGGCGGCATCAAAGGTCAGGGGGCCTCACGAGAACTGGAAATGGTTCTGCTCACTGGACCCACCGCCAAATGATTGATAAAGGGGAAATCAACAGAACCACCTTTTTCATCAATAAAGAAGTGCAAAGGACAAAAGGAAGATACAGAGGTCAGGACCTGCCTAGGACTAGTCCAGACCGCGCCTAAATTCCTCTGCAACGAGGGCTCCCATGTCTTCAACCTCATACCGAGCTGCCGCCTCCCTCGCAGCAATGGGGCCTTGGACGACCGGCTCCAGAGAAACACTGGGGTCCCAGCTTCGGAAGCAAGTCAACACATGGGTTTCCACCTCCTTAGCCAGGGCCTTGCCCTCCGCCACCAGTTGGTCGACGACAACGTCCTCCAATGCTGCCATCTTCGCGCCCGCAAAGTCAAGTGACAGGAGCGCTTGGCTCATCTCTTGCGAAGGCTCGCCAGCACGCACCGGGCTGAAGCCAAAGGGCACTAGTGCTGACTCAGCACGGCCCAAGAAATCCCAGATTTTCTGGAACTCCACCATGCGTGAAGCCTGGAGCTCCTGAAGCTGACGCCGCCACTGTCAAGGCTGCTGCATCGCTTTCGGAGAGCCTTTTCTCCCGACCTGAAGCTCATGAGCACTGTGCGGCAGCCTCTCCTCCTGGAACGAGGCATCAAGTTCTGCAGCCAGGAGGTCCTGGTGCTCCTTCATTTGTCTCTCCCGCTCCTCATTCAAAGAGGCCTGCTGACGGTACAGGTCATCAGCCCGTGACATCAGTTCGGCATGCTCCCACTGCAAGCGCAACGAAGATTCCTCCTTCTCCTCCGCTAGCTCGCACTCGCGCTCACCTACTGCGATCTCATGGCGAGCCAACGTCAGCCGTAGCTCCTCCACAGTTGTAAGGCAGGCATTAGCCGCCGGTTGGGCCTTGTTGGCTTCTGCCCAGAGCTTACAGAACTGCTTGTCCATCTGATCGACCAAGTCCCACTGCCGGTTGGTCAGTTCCTGTTCCTCCCACAGGCGGGCCTCCTGCGATTCCAACCTCCTCCGTGTTTCGCGGGTCCGGGAGTTGAGTAACCTTTCCCAACCTCCGAGGCGCTCCTCCTCCTGCTGAAAGGATTCTCGCCCCTGATCCAGCGCCAGAAAGACACAGCGGAGGCTTGCTTGAGCCGAGACTACAACCTCAGACAAGGGGATTCAGTCGACACGTGCCATAGCCTCCGGAGCACCGTCCTCTGGGTTGTTGGTAGCCGGCGTAGCGCGCACCAAG
Organism: Neostapfia colusana; assembly: GCA_030760725.1. Taxonomy (NCBI): domain Eukaryota; kingdom Viridiplantae; phylum Streptophyta; class Magnoliopsida; order Poales; family Poaceae; genus Neostapfia; species Neostapfia colusana. The sequence continues at coordinate 33,846,803 of JASWHV010000007.1, forward strand.
ACGTAGTGACCCAGGGAAGCTTCGGCTTGGCACTCGGAAGGAGGTAGGTGGGCTTCCGGCAGGGGAATGCTACCCTTTGGGATAGGGGCCGCTGCATCCGACGCCCCCTTCGTCAGCGGTAGGAACGGGTTCGCCGCCATGTACCGGTGAAACCTCGCCGGCCTCAGCCGGTCCGAAACCAGATCCCTGAGCTAGGACCGACGGAGTTTCCTGGCTGCGGTCCGCTACACCAGGGACCGCTGATGAGATATCTGAAGAAGGGACAGGCGGCATGGACGTCGGCGGCGTCGGAGGCTCCGCATCTTGGGCTGAAGCACTTTCCGAAGCTGCCGGTAAACCGCTGGGCACCCTGGGCGCCGGAGCGCTCCATGAAACACCTGCGGATGGAGCCCTACGCGAAAGATGGGGTTCACAGATAACGATAAATCATAACCAAAGGTAGCAAGGGCCGGCCACGTATGACCTACCTGGGGCCGGCGAAGCTCCATGGAACTGCTCGGAGGTGCTTGACCGGGCCTCCAGAGCCACCGGACCCCCTGGTCGCAGCCGGCCTCTTTGTTGATGTCGGAGGCGGAGGAGTTGCAGACGACCCCTCTGTGGGTTTGGCTGCAGGACCAGCCGGACTGCCACCAACCTCGTCCTCCAGTTCAACCGCTACTGGCACCACGGGCCCGGGTGCCGAGGTAAAAGTCCCGTCTGCGCGCTTTAGCCTCCTTTCGTCCCATGAATTCAAAAGTGGGATTCATATTCACACTCAGCACATTTTTTTGAGCTCACACACCAATTTTCACTCCATTTGGAGTTAATCTTGACATGAACTATTTTGGCTAAATTCAAATCAAATTTGAATTTCATGTCAAATGTGCTGCAAATTCAATCAAACCAATTCCACAATTTGATCATTTTGCAAACCAAATACCAATTTGGGTGAATGATCAAATTACCAAGGGTAGGAAGGTCTCTACTGCTTTGGGCAGTGAAAAATTTAATTTTAGAGGTTAAAATTGGGAGTGGGACCCTCCTGTCAGCCTCTCCTTTGATGAACCGACTTAAGGATACGACGCTCGGTTTCTCGGGCTGCAGCTGAGCGCGCCACCGAGCGGAGGATGGCGCCAGCTCCTGCTTTGTTTCCCCGTGCTGGAGACCGGCTTGCCGACGTCTTATCCCTCTTCAACGTGCTCCGTTTGCTCACAACCCGAATCCACAGCGAGCTCGTCCTCTCTCACGCCGAGCTCAACCAAATGTAGGCCGCCCTCTCGGTCCCGCTCACGAGCAGGCCGATCACTCGCGAACAGAGGCTTCTCAGTAGCAAAACGGCATTGTGAGTTTGTGAGCAACATCCTCGATGCCTTGTTGCCCCGTGACCAAACTACCTCGAGCTAACCGAGCGTGTTTCCGGTGACCCGAGAGTTGCCGCCATTCGGTGCTTCCGCGGACAGCTCGGCACAGCCATCCTCGTCTCCACTTCCCTACACAAGAAAGGTGCGTCACAGTGTATAGAAGGTGTAGACGAAAACCGTTTGGCAAATGATCAATCATAGAACAGGAATTTCCAAATATACCAAAAGCTAGTTCTTGTGGCCCGAGCTCACCTTAAACTGAAATTCGGATTCCACAAACTCTTGTTAGTCGAGCTTGTTGGCCAGTAGGTTTTACACATGCTAGCGCACACACTCGAGGAAGAAGCAAGGGAAACCGGTAAAAGCCCAAGGAAAGGGACTTGCAAAAACTTTTCATCACCTCACAACACCACCGTTTTTGTTGTGAATATCTTGTGAAGAATTGTGAAGAGCAAGTAACCTCCATCAAAAGGATGATTAGAGGGGAAAGCCCTAACTTTCACAAAGTAGGATTCCTACACATGGACATGAGAGTTTGAGCTCACCCCTAGAACTTAAAAAGTCTTGGGAAGGTTCGGCCAAATTCTATGTAAATCCAACACTTTTGGAGGCACTTCTGGAGGCATTTGAAAAAGAGGCCAATTTGAATGTAAATTCAAATTGCAGTAACTTTCATCACTTAAATTCAAAAGTTAGCTTCATATTCAAACTCAGCATATTTTTCTGAGTAAGTACACCAATTTTCACCCCCATTGAAGTTCATCTTGGCGGGAGCTAAATTTGCAATAATTCATAACTGAATTTGAATTTCAGTTCAAACATGAAGCAAATTTAGCCAAACAAAGTTCAAATTTGAGAACTCAAATTCAAACCAAGACTTGGTGCTTAAGTCTCACAGTTAATTGGGAGTAGCTGGGGATATTTTTCAGCAAAACAGGGGTGAAAAATTTGAAAGATAATTGGGGGAGAAGGGCCCTCTGGTCAGAGGATGTGAGCAACAGAGAACCCACTCGGTGGTCGTCGGTCAGCCGCCGCGACAGTTTACCGCCTCACGGCCTTGCCAGCGCGCGCTGGGAGTAACTCGCGCCCCTTCCCGATCACCACGTACGCAGCACAAAGCTGAGTTTGCTGCCTCCCTCACCTGCCGCTCTGATCACCGTCCGCGCACGCGAAGAACTCACCGCAGCGTTTGCACCTCCGAGCCCTGGCGTGCACCCGTGCTGATCACCGGGCACTCGCGATCCCTGCAGCAAAAAGGAGCGCCAAGGCGTACTCTAGCTATTTCCCGTGCTGATCCAGCAAGCTGCACCCAACTGTGAGCGGTGTGAGCCATCGAAGCCGAAGAACCGGGAGGTACCCACGGAGCCGAGCTTCGGCTCACCGGTGATGGCCCCATCCAGCCATCGTCGCCGACCACATTCTACACAAGAAAGGTGCGTGGGGACCCCTAGCTGGTGTAGCCGCCAACCATTTGGCAAACGACCCATCGGGTAGCAAGAATTTTAGAAAGTTCCGAACCCTAGTGCTGTTGAGTACTTCTGGAGGTTTAATCAGAGTTTCGTTTCCTTATGTTTCAAGAAAATAAAGCACACATGACAAGAACCAGGGGTGTGTCCTGAGTCACATGTGTTGCACCGAGTCCTAGTGTGTGTGTGAGGGTGTTTTTGTTATGTTTCAAACAACCCGGGGGTTTGGGCCATACGTGCATGGCACATGCATGTGTTGCATGCTTTTCAAATTTGTATGGTGTAAAACCCGGGCTGAGGTTGTTGAAAACTTGTGGCTTCCGGCTAATAAAAGGAGGGGAATGCGCTGGTGTTTGTTGAGTGCCGCCACAACTCATCCGAGCCATTTTTTCATTCGGTTCTCCACTTGTGTTTTGGATCTACACCACACCTCTAGACTTCCAACACGATTTGCATCTCAAATCAGTGAGAGTTCAGTGAGGAAAACTCCCAACAATTGGCATCAGAGCCGATTACGTTGCCTGGAACCGTGACACGGCCATTGAGTGAGCGCTGATGTCGCGGAGGAGATCTTCATCGCCAGCCCGACATTCATGGAGGGACGTCACACCGCCGGGAGGCACCAGCACGGCAGGAGGAGGATCAGGGGCATTGGTGATTCATCGCATCACGAAGGAAGTTAGCAGTGGTGGTACGTATCCGATGCTCACAAAGACAAACTATCATGATTGGTCGGCACTTATGCGGGTGATGTTGCAAGCGAGAGGCTTGTGGACTGCTGTGAGCCTTGGCACCGATGATTACATTGAAGATCGGATGGCTTTGGAGGCTCTCACCAAGGCTGTGCCACCAGAAATGATCGGGATCATTGCCGGGAAGGAGTCGGCCAAGATTGCTTGGGATGCGATCAAGTTGCGCAACGTTGGAGCCGAACGTGTGCGTAAGGCCAGGGCAAGCACATTGGGTCGGCAGTTTGATGCACTCAGATTCCACGATGGTGAAACGGTTGATGAGTTTGGTGTGCGTATGAACCGGATAACATCTCACCTTGCGGCACTTGGGAGTGAACGTTCGGAGGAGGAGATTGTCCAGAAGTTCCTTCAGGCGGTACCACAAAAGTTTGAGCAGATTGCGGCCTCCATCGAGACATTGCTTGACTTAAGTGATATGTCCATTGATGAGTTGATTGGTAGACTCAAAGCTGCAGAAGAAAGTCTTGGTGCAAGCACTTGGGAGGGCAACACACATGAGAAGTTGCATCTGAGTGAAGAAGAGTTGCTTGCAAGGTTGTCGACACGTCTCAAGATGTCCGGGGGAACTGGACAGGAACGGCACAAAGACTCATTGCACCAAGGAAAGATCATGGTTGAGGACGTGGCCGTGGTCGAGGTAACCGTGGTGGTGGAAACTCAGGCCGTGGAGTGGCCAAAGATGAGTGTCGCTACTGTGGTAAGAAAGGTCATTTGGCTAGATAATGCAGGATGAAAAAGAAGTATGAAGAGGTGAACACAGCTCAAGTTGATCATGAGTTTGAATCCAGCCTCTTGGTTGCGTGTGCCAACACCAAGGCTGATCAAGAAATGTCCCTGGAGGAGGTATGCCTCAACAATGATATGTTACACGTTCAAGTTGGAGACTTGGAGGGAGGAGGCAGTACCCGGTGGATCCTAGACTCCGGTGCAACAAATCACATGACCGGGAAACGGGATGTGATCACAAAACTTGATAACACGGTGCATGGTACTGTGCGTTTGGGAGATGGCTCATTGACAGAGATTGATGGCCAAGGAACTGTGGTGTTCCAAGGTAAGAGAGGTGGTCGAAAGGAGTTGGCTGGGGTCTACCTTATTCCTCAGCTCAAGGCAAACATCATCAGTCTTGGACAGCTTGAGGAGGAGGGACACCGAATCTTGATGGTGAATGGTTATGTCAAGATTTGGGATAAAGATGGAACCCCTGTGGCAATGGTGAAACGGGGAGTGAACCGATTGTACACCATTGATCTTAAGGTAGTGCAACCAAGGTGTCTCATGGCACAAGGGTGCAATGCAACATGGATGTGGCATGCAAGGATGGGGCACTTAAACTTTCGGAGTTTCAGAAGACTTGTCGAAGAGCAACTTGTGTATGGATTGCCAACCATCACTCAAACTGAGGAGAAGTGTGATAGCTGTTTGGCTGGGAAACAAAGACGTCAACCATTCCCGTGCATGGAAAAGTACCGAGCTGAGAAGAAACTTGAACTTGTGCATGGAGACCTCTGTGGACCAGTGAAGCCAGCAACTCCAAGAGGCAGCAGGTTTTTCTTTCTTCTTGTGGATGATCTCAGTAGATACATGTGGGTGTTTTTGATCAGCACAAAGGATCAAGCTATGAGTACTTTCATGGGTTTTAAATCAAGTGTTGAAACTGAGGCAGGGAGGAAGATTGGAACTTTTCGCACAGATCGTGGTGGAGAGTTCACAGCTCGGGATTTTGTTGAGTATTGCACCAAGGAGGGTGTTCAACGTCACTTAACAGCTCCATATTCTCCTGAGCAAAATGGTGTGGTTGAGAGAAGGAACCAAACTGTTATGGGAATGGCAAGAAGCATGTTGAAAGCAATGAATATGCCCGGTTGGTTCTGGGGGGAGGCAGTAACCACAGCAGTGTATGTGTTGAACCGATCTCCTACTCGGAGTGTTGAGAGAAAGACTCCATATGAGGTATGGCATGACAAGAAACCTAGTGTACATCATTTGCGCACTTTCGGTTGTGTGGCACACGTGAAACAGGGAAGCAAACGCCTTAGCAAACTTGAAGATCGAAGTATACCAATGGTCTTCATTGGATATGAGCAAGGAAGCAAGGCATGGAGGTTTTACAATCCAATCACGGAGATTGTTCACGGGTCACGTGATGCTGTGTTTGAAGAACACCGCCCATGGAAGTGGGATGCAGCTGAGTCAAGTGAAATGGTGAATGATGAAGACATCTTTCGGGTAGAATACATCTTTCGTGATGAGAATCCTGGTGGAGTGAGTTCTTCCTCTTGTGACACAGGTCAAGGTGACAAAACCCCAGCTGAGGGAGTGTCTTCTATGACACAACTGAAGCAACAAGCATCCAAGGATGTGGAGTTTGTGTCACCTCCTTCCATGTCACCAGAAATGGATAGTGAGCTAAAAGAAGCACCACTTCGTTATCGTTCCATGAGAAATATTCTTGAGGAGGTGCCAAATTGTGAACCATAAGAAGGAGTAGTAGATGAACTTCTTGTTGTCATAGGTGAAGAGCCATGCACAGCAGAAGAGGCCTTGAGGGTCAACGAGTGGCGCATTGCCATGATTGAGGAGCTCACATCCATTGAAGAGAACAAAACATGGTCATTGGTACAACTACCGGAGGGTTATCGTGCCATTAGCTTGAAATGGGTTTTCAAGTTGAAGAAAGATGAACATGGGAATGTCATACGTCACAAAGCAAGGCTAGTTGCAAAGGGGTATGTGCAGAAGCAAGGAGTTGATTTTGAAGAAGTTTTTGCACCAGTTGCCAGGATGGAGTCTGTGAGGATTGTGTTAGCTGTTGCAGCTTATTTTGGGTGGCATGTTCATCACATGGATGTGAAGTCAGCCTTCTTGAATGGGAGTCTAGAAGAGGAGATCTATGTCACTCAACCTCCGGGTTTCATAGCTGAAGGCAAGGAAAAGTGGGTTTTAAGACTTCACAAGGCATTGTATGGCTTGAGACAAGCTCCTCGAGCATGGAACTGCAAACTTGATGAAAGTCTCAAGCAACTCGGTTTCACACGGTGCAAATCAGAACATGGCTTGTACACTAAGTTTGGAGGTGAGGCAAAGCTCATTGTGGGTGTGTATGTTGATGACTTACTGATTGTGGGAGAAAACATGAAGGAAATCAGTCGGTTCAAGGAGAAAATGAAGGAGAAGTTTTGCATGAGTGACTTAGGAAGCTTGTCTTACTATCTTGGTATTGAAGTAAAGCAAGGAAGACTTGGTATTGACTTGTGTCAAGGAGCCTATGCCGCAAAGTTGCTGGAAAGAAGTGGGATGATAAATTGTAATGGGTGTGCCACTCCCATGGAATCCTGGTTGAAGCTTACCAAGAGAAGTACAGCTCCACTCACTGATCCAACAACTTATCGCAGCATAATTGGTGGACTCAGGTATATTTTACACACTCGGCCTGATCTCAGTTTTGGTGTTGGGTACTTAAGTAGGTTCATGTCAGAACCTCAAGAAGAACACATGGTGGCTTTGAAACATTTACTTCGGTATGTGGCAGCTACAATGAGGTATGGCTTGTCTTACAACCGAGGTGAAGGAAGTCTTGAGTTAAGAGGCTATAGTGATAGTGATTTTGGGGGAGATGTGGATGACAGGAGAAGCATAACAGGAGTCATATTCTTCCTGAGTGAAAATCCTATCAGCTGGTTATCCCATAAGGAAAAGGCTGTGGCAAAGTCCACATGTGAAGCTGAGTATGTGGCTGGAGCAGCTGCAGCAAGTCAGGCTGTTTGGCTCAGGCATGTGTTAGAAGAAGTAACAAGAATTCAAGTACCTCCACCAGTGATTAAGATGGATAACACAGCAGCAATTGCTTTGGCAAAGAATTCAGTTTTGCATGATAGAAGTAAACACATTGACATCAAGTTTCACTTTGTCAGAGAATGTGTTGATAGAGGAGAAGTCATCTTAGAGCATGTTGGGACAAAAGATGAGCTTGCTGATATCCTCACAAAGCCACTGGGACGTACACATTTTCAGGAACTTCTTGAGAAGATTGGAGTTCAGGAGATCAAACCTCAGAAGTAGGGGTAGATTGTTGAGTACTTCTGGAGGTTTAATCAGAGTTTAGTTTCCTTATGTTTCAAGGAAATAAAGCACACATGACAAGAACCAGGGGTGTGTCCTGAGTCACATGTGTTGCACCGAGTCCTGGTGTGTGTGTGAGGGTGTTTTTGTTATGTTTCAAACAACCCGGAGGGTTTGGGCCATACGTGCATGGCACATGCATGTGTTGCATGCTTTTCAAATTTGTATGGTGTAAACCCCGGGCTGAGGTTGTTGAAAACTTGTGGCTTCCGGCTAATAAAAGGAGGGGAATGCGCTGGTGTTTGTTGAGCGCCGCCACAACTCATCCGAGCCATTTTTTCATTCGGTTCTCCACTTGTGTTTTGGATCTACACCACACCTCTAGACTTCCAACACGATTTGCATCTCAAATCAATGAGAGTTCAGTGAGGAAAACTCCCAACAAGTGCAACTGACCTAGCTCGGCAAGAATCCAAAATTCGGATTACACACTGAGTCAATGATTAGGCTAGCTCACAAGTAGCTCCTACACCTCCTAGCGCCCCTCCTCGAGGAAGAACCATGCAAAACCGTCCAGAAATGGCTGAGTATTAGCCATTCCCATAGCCACCGGTGCAAACACGGTTCGGGTCACCGTCGAGAGTGGGTTTGCCGGCGTTTTTAGCCTCCAAGACTGCTCACGTCAGGTTCCTCGTGACCCACTGATGCTTCTCGAGCAAACCATAGCCCTTTTCATGCCCCAGAGAGCGAGAACAACCTTGCCGGAGCCCTAGCCTCCGCGGTGGACGTCGCACGGCCGTTTCCGGTCACCGCCGGCGAGCTCCGACCCCCGAGACAAGTTCCACAGGGCGAGGTAAGGCCAGTTTAGTTCAACTTCAAATGCATAGAACTTTTGCTAGGAAGCTCCAAATTCAGTGAACCAAATTTTGCTGAACTAAGAATTTTGAGTACTTTCTAGCAATAGCAATTTAAGCTCATGAAACTTAATAATTGTCCAGAATTAAATACCTAAAGTTTAAATTGTTAGGAATTTTATCTGGAGGATTACTTCATGAAAAATTCTGAAATTTGGCTGAGAGGTTCATTGGAAAATCCTTGAGTCACAGTAAAATTTTCAGACTCATCCAAGTTCATTTAGTCTCCCTAATGGGGTGATTAATAGGACTGCCCTGAGAAAATAGAAAAATGAACCGAAACATTTTTCAGATTTTTTCAAAAACTTGTTTAGGGCATAACTTCCTCTAGGATTCTTTAAATTACATGAAACGAATTCCATTAGAACCATCTTAAATTCTAGTTTCCATAAAGTAATGGTTGGAGCCATGAAAACCCCTGAAATTACTTAGAGACTCAAATATTGACCAAAGAGACTTTTATTTGTACAAGGGTCAAATGAACTTTGTTTCAAATGAAACTTGGTCAAGACTCTGGTTAGGACCCTACCAAGCCACCATAACAATTTCAGAACCAAAGGGGAGGGTTAGCTAGAGTTATAGTAGTTACTTATTCAAGTTTACACATTGCATTGAATTGACATGTAGTATCTCATTAACGTGTAGTCGCCGAAGGCGAGGAGACTCCGGAAGTACTTGACTTCCTCCTTCCGGACGAAGATCTAACCACTGACCAGCAGAAACAAGGCAAGCCCCGGTTTGCATTAACCCTTTTATAATTTTGCTTTTACATGTTTCGTATGAAGTATGAATGTGCATTAGGTATAGGATGGATGGAACCACACTTGCATAACCCAAAAGTTTCCTATAAGAGTGAGGGTAGGGTCTAAGACCTCGAGTAGACAGGCTATGCTTAATGATTCATAGGACTTCGGTACAAGTCGAGTAGTTGGAATCTACTCGCGAGTTTAGGCTTGGGACACACGGGTTCGGTGGAGTGATGTGAGATCACTTTAGTAACGAAAATGAGACTAGGCAGGGGCTAGGGCGCAGCAAGAGGAAGTCTTGTGTGCGCAGCCCTGTCCGTGTCGATTGAGGACTGATCCGTGTGCGGCCCTGCTGAGCAAGTATTGAACGTACTGAAGGCATATCGGATATATGGGCCCCGATAAACCGATGTAACCTAAACCTACGGCATCGAGGCATAGCACACCGATTTATAGGTGTAGGTTGAGGGCAGCAAGGTGGAAATCCGCTAACGGGCATAGAGAGATGCTCCGTGTAGGGAACCTCCTGTCCGTTTCGGTGTGACCGGTTCGACGTTTGGGCTGTTGGGTGAAAGGTTGTCCCGTATGACATAGAGTGAGTGTGTTGTGCAGCTCCATGGGTGGGCGTACGTGACGTGCTCTTTGGGTTTCCCTGCAGGTGTATATCGAGTCGATTCGCCGTCCCTCGCGGTGACGAGTACCGCTTGTTCACTGAGTCGTGACGTAGGCTAATGTATGAAATGTGATGATTCAATATTGCTGTTATGATATAATTGTATTGTACATGTGTGCCACCAAATATTGCTCAGTAAATTTCACATTCATAAACTTTTAACTTGTGGCTAAAAGATGAACTAAGGATGAACTTGTAGGCGTGTCCATTTGCTGCAATCTTACCGTCCCATGTTCATTGTACACTACATGTAGAGTTTCATGCCTAGGTGAGTCGGTTAAGTCTTGTTGAGCCATCATGCTCATGGTTGCTGCTTAAGTGTTTTTCAGGTGAGGAGCCACCCACGGATTCGGGTTATGAGTCCACCGGCGAGGGTTACCCTCCGTCGGGGACCACGGCTGAGTGGGAGCCATACACGCCGCGCTGAGCTGAGGAGTGCGGCTAGTGTGGGTTGCCCTAGGGCTGGGCAACCGACTTTTGCTAGATAGGCGGGCGTGAGTTGTACAATTTAGACTTCCGCTGTGTAATATAAACAATAGTTTGTAACTGAAGATTGTACCTGTTTGGACAGTTCAGTTGGTTTCCCATGTAATAAAAGGTGTCTTTATGATGTGTGCTGTCGGGTGTCGCATCGTGCGGCACCAGCCTCTGCGATCCTGGATGAGCGGATTCCGGTCCGCCACAAAACCGTTCAGAATCGTCCGTGATATGGCCATTTTCCTCACCGCCGATGCAAAACACCTCGTCTCACCGTCGAGAGTATGTTTGCCATCGTTTCTAGCTTCCAAAAGGTCTCGTTTCATGTTCCCCGTGCTCCACTGATGCTCTCCGAGCAATTTCCGACCGGTTTGGTGTCGTGTAGCACGATACCGAATTCGCCGGAAACCTAGGTTCCGCTGTCACCGGTGCACACGAGGTCAGAAAACGGGAAGGCGGCGAGTTTCGGCCCGAGAGGTGGCCGGGAACTCGGTTACGGCGAGTCTCGTTGGAGACTTCCGCCATCGGGTGTTTGGCACGAGGAAGAAGAAGAAGCCGAGCACGTGGGACCCACCGGCAGGGATTTAAACATTTCCCGAATTTTAGTTTTTAGTTCAAACTTCAAACCCACATAACTTTGGCTAGGAAACTCCAAATCGATTGAACCGAATTTTGTTGGATTCAGCTCTCTGAGTACTTTCCAACAAATCAAGTTTCACTTCATGAAAACCCATATTTCTTCAGAATTAATTCTTCAAAATTTAAAATTTTAACTGGAGAACCCTTTAGTGGAAAATTCTGAAATTTCTCTAGGATATTCAACAAAATATCCCTGAGCTACCATAAAAATTTCAGATCCATTTGAGATAATTTGATCCACCTAATGGTGTGATTAATAAGACTGTTCCAGAGAAAATGGAAAATGTCCAGAAACATTTTCAGATTTTCTCTGAAATTGTTTAGATCATATCTTTGGCTACAAATCTCCAAATTAAGTGAAACCAACTCCATTAGAACCCTCTGAAAATATAGTTTTCATAAATTTATGGCTTACTCCATGAAAATCCCTAGAACACCCTAAGAGCTCCAATTAAGGCCAAATACACATTTATTTGTGGAGGGCTCAAATGAGCTGTCCTGCAAATGAAATTTTGCCAAGTCTCTGTTTAGATTGTAACCAAACCACAGTAAAAATTTCAGAGTCATTGGGCCAGTATAGCAGTACCTATGGTCTTAATAAGATTAACTCCAAACACACATGCATTTAAATTGATACATACATGTATTTGTTTCATGTAGTCGCTAAGGTTGAGGAGTTGCCAGAAGTCTTAGACTTCATAACTCTGGAGGAACAGCTAGCCTATGACCAACAGCAGCAAGGCAAGCTCCGGTTTGCACTAACCATTTTATAAATTTTACTGTTTTGAGAACTTACTTTAAGTACCAACTTTATTTATGCATTAGAGTCTTGTTTGAAAACACAAATGCATAGCCAAGAAAACCCTTTTTTGGGCTTAGGTTTTTAAACCTCGATTAGCTACTGCAATGCTAAGATAGTGTAGGATTTGGTACAAGTAGAGTAGTTGGAACTGCTCGCGAGAATAGTTTAGAGGCACACTACTCGGGTAAAGATAGCAAATAGAGCACATGGCAAGAAAAATGAGACCGGGCGGACAGTAAGGGCAGCAGGACTTTGGGGCCTGGGTGCCATAGCTCCGCTTGTGTTGATTGAGGACCGAGCCATGTGCGGGCCTGTTGAACAAGCTAGAACAGTACCAAAGACCTACCGGATATATGGGAACCGGGAAACCAATGAAATTTGGGTAGCTTGGTGTTGAGGCATTGCTTGTCGTCCAGAGGGTAGGTTGAGAGCTTGAGGTGTAAATCGGTTGGCGGCACTGCGGTTGCGTGCACAGAGACCTCTTGCTCGGGACGATAGGACCAGTTAAACATTTGGCTGATGGATGAAAGATGGTTGCGTACGACGTCCGTGATGGTTGCTGTAGGCAACATCGAGTACGGTCGTACGTGACGGGTTATTCGGGTGACCCTGCATGTGTAAATCGATTATAATCGCCATCCCTCGCGGTCAGTGAGTACCACTTGTTCACTGTACCGTGACATAGAAAGAACAGGATAGATTCATGTTAAAAGTTTGCTGATTTGAAGGATGGACCATGACTGCTAATGAAGTGCTATAGTTTAGAGCTAATTAAATTTCTTTTGAACCTTGGGCAAAGCACATGAGAGAAATGCATTTCTTGTTTGGTTGCGGCTCTCTTATGTGCCTTAGCGTGAGGTTCTCCACAACTTGCTACTAAAACTTGAAAGTAAGGTTCAACTATTTAGGCGTGTACTTTGCAACTTACTTTCCCATTTAAACTGAAATCTAGCATGTACAAGTTTCATGTATAGGTAAGACGGGTGAGTCTTGCTGAGCCATCGTGCTCACTGCTTGTGTTTGAAGCTTTTGCAGGGTGTTATGAGGAGGAGACTCCCGAGGAGGAGACGGACCCGCAAATCCGCTAGGCTGAGGTTCAAAAAAATCTTCCAAAACTTTTTCTTTCCTCCCGAGAACACACGAATGGGCGAGGTCTCTGGTTCAAGTCCAGGATGGCCCAGCTGCGCCAACATCACTGTGCACGAGGCCTCTCTTGCTAGAGGAAATGACTTCTAGCCCTACGCAGATTGGCATAGCTCCGGTGAATCAAGTGGCAGCAGTTCCCTGCCTACAACCTGGTGGGAGGTTTGGGGGTACTTCTTCCCGCAATGGAGATCCCTGTTAAGGAAGAATATCTCGCTCGTGCTTTTTTTGTGAGGAAACCCAACCCCGTCGAGTGGGAGTCGTGCACGCCGCCGTGTTAGCGTGCGTGTGTGCTAGAGGGGACACGTTCACGGGCTCAATGTGAACTCTGTGCATAGTCTATGCCCGTGAGTGTGGACTGAACATATTTTGTTGTAAACATGTTCATAAACTCGTATATGTAATAAAACTTTGCTTCCGCTTTGTACCTTTTATGTGTGTTATCTGGTGCTGTGCAATGCAGCACCCCTCAACGTGATACTGGCTCGTCGAGGACGTAAGGCCGTGCAGCGTGGTATCAGAGCTCGCTTGAGGTTTAACTCACTAAAAAGGTTATCTTTTTCAAAGACTCGGTGAGGAACGAGTTAGTAACCCATATAAAGATGTTATTAGTGTATAGCAAGTGGCAAATCTAACCTAATTGCTTATGTCGGAAAATCATGCATCTCGGGATGTCATATGTCTTGGGGGTGCATGTAAGCGCTGTCCACCAGTGCGCACAAGCTAAAGGGTGGAGCCTCACCGGTGGCAGGTAACTTGGCCAGCTTTAGTGTCCTCTACGACTCTTCATGTCATTTGAGGTATTCGAGCAACGCCCTTCCCTGGCGTGCTACGGGCAAGTTTGGGAGACCTCGTCACATGGTTAGTAACGTGAACACGTAGCTCAAGGCGTGATAGGCTTGAGAACAACCGTGTGAGTGATGACGGACGGTTGTATGAACTGTATTGGGACCGGGTTCAGTGTGCAGCCGAGCCCGACGATTGAGTAAGTTATTTGCAGGTAGTCTAACGATGAATCGTAGACGAGTAGCACACATGTGCGAGAAACGTTTAGTGCCACTGAACTAACGAAGCCGGCTAAGTCCAGTATAGGTTTTTCTTTGTGAGGAACATAGTACCGACATGAACTGGTGACGCTTCAACGTCACACCCCACTAAATGATTAAGATCATTTAAAAACCTGAAAGTTTTGATCAAGAGTACTAAAACTTTGATATAATTTCTTCCCTTAATCAGGATGTTCAAAGTTAACAAGTTTTCAACTTATAGGATATTAGGAACAGAGTCCTCTGTTTTCAGCTGAAATAATGCTGAAGTTATACAGAGGATAGAGGTCGAGTTGTTTCAGTGTTGTGGTCGTATGATACATTTCTGGAAAGCTTTGGAAGAGCTTTACAACATTTCTACTGATGTCCAGAGGTGTTTTGTAAAGGCCTCAGTTTTTGACACATATTTAAAGTGTTCATCACCACACACACACACCTCATTTGAAGAAAGTTGATGAACACATTTGAAGAGCAAGTAACAACCATCAATATGCTCATTAGAGAACAAACTCACAAAATGCAAAAGTGGAATTTCCCACATGCATCATCTAGGGGCTGGGCATAATAAAAACTCCTACATATTGCTAGGAATGTCCATGCCAAGTTTCACCCAAATTCAAAACCTTTTTGGGGTCCTTTTGGGTATAGCTAGAAAGAGGGTAGTTTGAACTCAAATTCAAATTCAAACTGTTTTATCCCATGAATTCAAAAGTGGGAGGCATATTCTTACTCAGAACATTTTTTTAGCTCACACACCAATTTTCACTCCATTTGGAGTTGATCTTGACATGAGCTAAGTGTAGCAAATTCAAACTTTGTTTGAATTTCAAACTGAACATGTGCTGAAATTCAGTCAAATCAAACCCAATTTGAATTCTAACAAATTCAAATGGCTCAGGGGTAAATAATTCAAATCACCATGGGCATTGTGGGGATTGCTGTTTACAACAGTAATATGGAGTTAATTCAGAGGATAAAAGGGGAGTGGGACCCATAGGTCAGCCACTGAAGTGATTCAACCGACTGAAAACTTTCTCACTTGGGTCTTCGGGCTTCAGCAGCGATCGCCACCGAGGGGAGGCCGGCGCGCCACCAGCTTCTTGGCCACGGGTGGGCACAGGGCGGTTCTGAGCCTTCTTAAGGCGCTCCTCGCTTCTGCCGAGGTCTCCTCACCCGTTCTCCCCCTCGCAAGAACACAGAACCGGAATTCTTCCCTCCGCCGCTCGGAACCGATCGGAGAGCCATGATCACAGCCTCCCCGCTCCCTCCAGAGATATGACAAGGTACTAGGAACCTTCCTTCTTCTTCCCCGTCGCTAGAAATCGGCTGAACTCGATTGATCTCGGCTATACCGAGAGTTCCGTTCAGTGACCTAAACCCGCCGCACTTCGGGCTCCCGTGGACAGCCCAGCCGGGAGGTTGTCACGCCCGAACTAAGGCGTCCCTGGATGCGTTAGGGACCGGTGCTGCTCACCCCCGAGCCACAGCCCGAGGGCTTGATCGCCGGCGGTGAATGTCCAGTTTTCCCCTTTCTCGGTACAGACCAACCTTCGGGTGCGTTTCTGTCAAATTCATGCTCTAGGAAAGGTTAGAGAGTCTCAATCCGTTCCTACACAGACTAGACCTGGTAGCGCACAAGTTTCCTTCACAACCCATAGCCTGAGAACCCCTGTACCCGGCGTAATTCGAAGCTTGCCGACGGTGGATCCTGCGGGAAGCATCGGGCGCACGGTGGGAGCCTACTTCGGACCTTCCCCGAGCTGCTTCGAGCCCATGCCAAGGTTCCTGAGGAACCACTGATGCTTTCCGGACGTTTGCTCAGTCGGTTGGAGAGCTAGGAACGTCGGCCGACACGGCCGAAGTCCTTCCGAAGTCGCCGCTCGTCGCCGACCATGTGCCGGCCGTTTTCATGACGAACTGAGCCCAGAATCATGTTCCCCGAGTGGACTTAGGCAGGGGCGGCCAGAACTATGAAGTTTGGAGCACCACAGAGGCTGCCGGCGAGCTCTCCGGTGAGGTGTCACGGTGGCCGAACGCGGGCTTCGGGAGGTAGACGAAGCTGGGTGGCGCACGTGTCAGCGGCTCAGATTTAAATCTGAGATCGGTCTGCGGCTCAGATCCGGTGTGCTGGCGCGCAAAAGCTCCGTGGGCCCTGGTGTGCCATCGCTCCAGCGCCCAACACGTGTCCCCGTGGACCCACCGGCAGATTTAAACTTTCCCGATTTTCAGATTTCATTCAAACTTCAAATCCTCATAACTTGGGCTAGGAAACTCCAAATCGAGTGAACCAAATTTTGTTGGATTCAGCTCTCTGATTAATTTCCAGTAAATCAAGTTTCACTTCATGAAAATCCTTATTTCTCCAGAATTAATTCTTCAAATTTTAAAATGTTTGGAATTTTAACTGGAGAATCCTTTACAGGAAAAGTCTAAAATTTTGCTGGGATGTTCACCAATATATCCCTGAACTACCATAAAAATTACAGATCCATTTGGGCTCATTTGGTCCACCTAATGGTGTGATTAATGAAACTGTTCCAGAGAAAATAGAAAATGTCAAAGAAACATTTTTAGAATTTCTCTGAAATTGTTTAGCTCATATCTTTATCTAGGAACCTTCAAATTAAGTGAGACCAACTCCGTTAGAACCCTCTGAAAGTCTAGCTTTCAGAAAGTCATGGCTTGCTCCATGAAAATCCCTAGAACACCCTAAGAGTTCCAATTAAGGTCAAGGACATAATTATTTGTGGAGAGCTCAAATGAGCTTTGCTGCAACTAAAACTTGACCAAGTCTCTGTTTAGGTTGTAACCAAGCCACAATAAAAATTTCAGAGTCATTGGGTCTGTCTAGTGAGACTTACAACCTTCACAAGTTTAATTCCAATCGAATGCATTTAAATTAATACATGTACTTGTATCTCATGTAGTCGCTAAGGTCGAGGAGGAACCTGAAGTCTTAGACTTCATTACTCCGGAAGAGCAGCTAGCCTACGACCAATAGCAGCTAGGCAAGCTCCAGTTTACATTAACCTTTTTAAAATTTTTATTGTTTTGAGCACTTATTTGAGTATCATTATTTCTTGCATTGGAGTCTTGTTTGAAAACCCAATTGCATAGCCAAGAAAACCATGGGTTTGGATTAGGATTGAAAACCCCGATTAGCTACTGCAATGCTAGGATAGTGTAGGATTCGGTACAAGTCGAGTAGTTGGAACTACTCGCGAGCATAGGCTAGAGGCACTCGACTCGGGTAGAGATAGCACATGATACACATGGCAAGAAAAATGAGACCGAGCAGAGAGTAAGGGCAGCAGGACTTTGGGGCCTGGGTGCTATAGCTCCGCTTGTGTCGATTGAGAACCGAGCCGTGTGCGGGCCTGTTGAACAAGCTAGAACAGTACGAAGACCTACCGGCTATATGGGAACCGGGAAACCGATGTAACTCGGGTAGCTGGGTATTGAGGCATTGCCCGTCGTTCAGAGGGTAGGTTGAGAGCTTGAGGTGTAAATCGGTTGGCGGCACTGAGATGCGCGTGCAGAGACCTCTTGCTCGGGACGATGGGACCGGTTCAATATTTGGCTAACGGGTGAAAGGTGGTCGCGTATGACGTCCGTGATGGTTGCTGTAGGCAACATCGAGTACGGGCGTACGTGACGGGTTGTTCGGGTAACCCGGCAGGTGTAAATCGATTATAATTGCCGTCCCTCGTGGTCAGTGAGTACCACTTGTTCACTGTACCATGACGTAGAAAGAACAGGCTAGTTACATATTAAAATGTTGCTGATTGAAAGATGGACTTTGAATGTTAATGAATTGCTGTAGTTTAGAGTTAATTAAAGTTTCTTTCAACTTTGGGTAAAGTACATGAGAGAAATGGGTTTCTTGTTTGATTGCGGCTCTCTCATGTGCCTTAGCGTAAGGTTGTCCACAACCTGCTGCTAAAACTTTAAAGTAAGGTTCCAATAATTAGGCGAGTCCTTTGCAACTTATTTTACCTCATATACCTATCACCCCTCATGTAGAAGTTTCATGTTTAGGAGAGACGGGTCAGTCTTGATGAGCCTTCGTGCTCACTGCTTGTGTTTGAAGCTTTTGCAGGGTTCTATGAGGAAGGGTCTCCCGAGGATGAGACGGAACCCCAGGAGGGGAACCCCGTCGAGTGGGAGTCGTGCACACCGCTGTGTTAGTGCGTGTGCGTGCTAGCGGGGACACGTTTACGGGATGAACGTGAACTCGATGCGTAGTCTACGCCCCTGAGTGTAAACTGAACATATTTTGTTGTAAAAATGTTCATAAACCTTTTTATGTAATAAAACTTTGCTTCCGCTTTGTACCTTTGATGTGTGTTATCCGGTGCTGTGCAACGCAGCACCCCTCAGCGTGATCCTGGCTCGGCAAGACCGTGGGGTCGTGTCATGTTTCATCCCTTAATCAGTCGAAAAATGCAGTAGAGTTGAAACTGTCCAGAAAACAGAGCTGAGCAAATACTCTCTGTAACTCTCTGTAAATTGAGCATAACTTCCTGCATAAAAATCAAAATTAGAAAATGAGGTAGTTCTGAAAAGTTTATGAGATGAGTTACAACTTTGTAACATAAAGTATTGTCAAATTTCAGGTAGAATTAACTGGAATTCTTGGATCAAATCAGTACCTCAAGCAGGGAGCTGCTGTCCAATTTTCTCCAGAAATTCTGTCAAATTTGACATCTCATAACTTTTGAACCAGGACAGATCTTAGGCCAAGCAAATACTTTCTGGAAAGCTAATGAAGTTAGCTGTAATTTTGATGTTGAGCTCCAGAATTGGTTTTGCCTTTAGCATGGTCTAAATCAGGTTGAAATAGAAACTAGTCAGGGCTGTCAGTTTGGGCAACAGACCAGCAATCAAATTTGTTCTAAGTTTGAATTGTGTTTCCAAGTTTTATGAGTTCAATAACATGTTTTAATGTTATAACTCAATGATTTACTGTTGAAATGCATATTTGACATTTTTCAAATATACTTCTACAGATGACAGCGGATAAACAACCGGAGAACGGGTGGGTGGCCTCCCACTGTTCTCAACTCAGCGGTTATCCGGAACAGTTGAAGCAAATGCTTCAATATTTCGGGTACTTGGAGACGCCGCGTTACCTCGCTAAGGAAGAAGGCGAGGAGGGGAACAAGACATTTACCATCCATGTCGACGTTCCAGCAGGACCTACGCCACCCGGTTGGGCACCATTCACCATCATGGTGAGAGGTAGACAACTGGAGGAGATGTGGCAAGTGGCAGCCCGCGACACCATGTCGCATTTCTGCGAACTACATGTGAGAGCTATGGAGGGCACTCCATACACGCTCGTTCTGTTGGAGGGACGAGCTAATCACGTATGGAGGGAGAGATACTTGGAGGCAACAGATCCGGGTTGCCCAAGGTACAACCCCGCAGAGGCAAATCTTAGCCTCCAGCTGATGGCAGGAACAACGGTAATGGACAACCAAGCTATCCACATGGATCGTCTTGCCGTGGAGCTCAAGGAGAGCACCAGCCGCTGAGACCATTTCAAGAGTGCTCACAGCGCACTCTGTAATGTTCTCCTTCCGACGATAAAGCGACTGAACGAACAACACAATCAGTTGCGTCGTCTGAAGAAGGCGAAGAAGAAAAGCCACGTCGACATAACGGCTTTACAGCAGAAAGTGCAGGCCTTGGCCCAGCAGAATGAGGTCCTCACTCAAGAGCGTGATGAAGCTATCGAGGAGTGGCAGGGCTGGGAAGAGGACTACAACCAGGCCATGGACAAGGTGCACGCGTTACAAGACCTCGTGCCTCCGGTAGTGGGCCTACCGATGGTAGGTGCCGTACCCGTGGTTTTGGGTATCCTGGCGATGTGGGAACCTGAACCAGAAGAGGAGGTCATGGACCCGGAGCCACCAGAATAAGTAGCGGAGGAGGACGACCTACAGGAGGTCGAGTTCTACTCCGAGTAGTGAGTTACCGTTGCCAAGTAGGGCAGCGAGGGTGGTGTGTAGAAACTTTTGTAATCGGTGACATGTCGTGTAGACCGTAGAATGCGTATAGGTAGTGACGACATGAGCACGACTTCTTGGGGACCCGAGAATAATGTATCTTGAATAAAGTTTATGCTATATCAATATATGTGAATGGTGTGCAAGTTATTCATGTGTCACTTCAATACCTACTGTTTTATATGGAATTTTAAGAATGACATGTGCTGATCGCTGCTGTTTTGAATTTCAGAATGACTCACACTCGTGGCAACCCAGAAGTTGGGGGTTCTAGTTAGGGGGGAGATGCCTCCCAACAGCCTCCCAGGGCTCCCTCGGGACAGCAACAGCAACAAACGCCACCGCCACCGCCAACGGTTACATTGGCCGACATTGTTGCGGCTATGGCGGTTCACATCAGCAGCACAAGGAGTTGCTGCAAATTTTAATTGCAAATACGTCCTGACCAGAGAGGCGTCAAGACCGCAAGGAGCACTAACAAAGCTCCTTCTCCGACTTTCTGGCTACTCATCCCCCGGTATTCTCAACGGCGGATGAACCCCTCGATACGGACAACTGGCTCCGCACGATGGAGATGAAATTCGAGCTGCTCCAAGTGAGTGAGCAGCGCAAGACTCAGTTCGTGGCCCAACAGCTTCAAGGGTCTGCGAGCGCTAGGTGGGAAAACTTATGTGCCTCGAAACCCACCGAGCGAGTACTGACCTGGGCAGAGTTCCGGACGGCCTTCAGGGCCTATCATATACCGCCGGGTCTAATGAACAGGAAGACACAGGAGTTCCTTCGCCTGCAGCAAGGCAGCAGGAACGCGCTGGAATACTCCAGGGCGTTCAATGATCTCATGCTCTACACCTCCTACCACGCCGATACCGATGTGAAGCGGCGGGATCGCTTTTACCAGGGGCTTAATCCGCTCCTGAAGGACAAGTTGGCAATGTTCAATCGTGGCAGCCTCAATGAAATTATTGATGCTGCGATTGTGCAAGAGGACTCTGGCAAGGAGTTAGCGGCGGCGGAGAAGAAGCAAAGCGTGCCGCAGAGAAGCAGAGAAGGAGGTGGTCCTTCCCAAAAATACCGGATGGTGTATTGCTCACCATCGGGTCAACGCTGGCAGCCACCACAGCAGACGATGCAATTCCACAGTCGGCCAAATTCTCCAACGGCGTTCCGGCCGGCATTACCAGCACCACCTCCGCAGAAACAACAGCAGCAGCGGGCGATACCGCGTGCGTTTGCACCCCAGCAGCGCATTCCGGGCTTTCATCCCCCAAGCACGGGCCGGTCGTCAACCGCATGCTTCAAATGTGGTCGCCCAGGACACTTCGCCAAAAACTGTCCTGAGGGGCAAGGCGGCGGAGTGGCACCACAGTCTCGGGGAAGAATCAGCCCTGGAACCCCATTAATGTGTGGCGGGCAAATCCTAAGCCCGGCACCGTCCACCAACTCGCCATACAGGACGTGCCGGAGGGGGAGCCAATCCTTGCGGGTATGTTCCAACTCCACCAGCATCCCGCTATAGTTTTATTTGACTCAGGCACCATGCATAATTTCATTAGACAAGCTTTTATTGCTAAACACAGCTTGCAAATACTACACACCGAAAGTCCTCATTTCATTTGTTCACCGGGTGAGAAAATTTCAGCAAGCATGATGGTTTCGAAAGCGCCATTGTGCTTAGCGGGTAGAGTATACCCTACATCTCTCATAGATTTAGAGGGACAAAAGGTCGGTGTCATCTTAGGGATGTCGTGGTTAACCCGCCACGGTGCTGTTTTAGACACCGTCCTCTGAGTCGTACATCTACACCCAGAAATGCACGAGGCTCACTCATTATTTCTGGACAGTCCAGAAATAAAACTTCCAAGTGTATACCAATACACCACCATCAGATTGGAAGACATTCCAGTAGTCCTTTAGTTCCCAGACATGTTCCCGGATGATTTACCAGGGATGCCGCCCGACAGAGAGGTGGAGTTCAAGATTGAACTTGCATCGGGAACTATGCCAATATCCCGAAGGCTGTACAAGATGGCGCCAAAGGAATTGGCAGAACTGAAGACGCAGTTGAAAGACCTGCTGGAGAAGGGTTTTATTAGGCCGAGATCCTCGCCATGGGGCTGTTGAGCATTATTCGTGAAGAAGAAGGATGAGGCGTTGTGGCTTTGCGTGGACTATCGTCCACTAAACGCCGTAACTATCAAGAACAAGTACCCGTTGCCACGGATCGACATGTTATTTGATCAGTTGGTCGAAGCAAAGATCTTTTTCAAGATGGACTTAAGATCCGGGTACCATCAGATTAAGATACGGGTTGAGGATATCCCGAAAACAGCTTTCTCGATGAGGTACGGACTTTATGAGTACCTGATCATGCCCTTTGGCCTCACCAACGCTCCAGCTCACTTCATGTACTTGATGAACTCGGTATTCATGTCGGAGCTGGACAAGTTTGTTGTGGTGTTCATTGATGACATATTGGTATATTCCAAGTCGAAGGAAGAACACATGAAGCATCTGTGTATAGTCTTGCAAAGGCTGCAGGATCACAAACTATACGCAAAATTCAGCAAGTGCGAATTCTGGATATCGCAAGTGTCTTTTCTCGGGCATATTATCTCAGTGGAGGGCATCGCTGTAGACCAGAGGAAGATCACACAAGTGCTGAATTGGAAGTTCCCAAGAACTATTCACGAGGTACAGAGTTTCCTCGGACTCGCGGGATATTATCGGAAGTTCATTCCGAACTTCTCGAAGATTACCAAGCCTATGAGCTGCTGAAGAAGGCTACGAAATATGTTTGGAGTCCAGCATGTGAAGCAGCGATCTGTTAGCCGATATGATCTCAGGGGGTGACGTGGGCAACAACCACATCCCCCCCCTCCGAGTCTTTCTCCTTCACGCGCCCTGATCGGGGACGCAACCGTTTCTGTTACGGTGCGGCCCCCTCTCACACGCGCAACAATAAAAAGAGGGGAGAGGCCGGGGCTCCATTTTTTGACAAGTTAATCAGGAGCTCAATCTCTCCCCAAAACCCAGATCCGATCTAATCAGCCACGGAGTGAGGGGAAGGCCGTAACGGCACTCGCCGCCACCGCGTCAAACCCTACTACTACGACCATCCATTTGAGCCCTATGGCTTCAAGTGGATCCAGTGAAGGTAATCTATATCTAAACCTCTTAATGTGTTTTATTCCTAAGTGCTATAATATGTTTCACATGTTTGATTGTTAGATTAGACCAAATGATTAGGTTACAGATTGATTAAGTCTCAGTTTCACCAATTAGATGTTCTTAGGATTGATCCTAAGTGAGTCAGCACATAACAATGGCATCAGAGCCGTGCTAATGAACACTAGCTTGGTAATTTAATTCAAATTAAGAATTAGATTGTTTTCTAATCATGTTTTAATTAAGATTTATTTTCTGTTAGTCAAATTTAGCCCTAATTAAGTCAATTAGCCAAGAAATTAGAAGGAGGGGAACAAATCAGATTCGGTTCAAAGCATGGTTAAGAATCCAAAAAAACAAGAAAGGCAAAAACCGAATTAAACGAAAGGAAAACAAGGGGATCTACTTACCTTGGCCTTAGGCGCGCCGGCTCCTGTCCTTTTCTAGACCCCCACCGGCGTTTAAACGCCGGGCAAGGGAGGCGGCACTGCGTTTTCGCCGAAGGTCTTCGGGCTGCCACCCTCATAACACGCCGGGCTAGGGATAAGGGTAGGAACCCTAACCCTAACCGTGGGTATCCTTCAACGGCCAACCGACCGCACCGACGAGGGTGCGTCAGCGCCGGAAGTCCCCGTGGCGGTCAGATCCGGCACAGATCCGGCGTGCGACGGTTTCCTTCAACGGCCAACCGACCGCACCGACGAGGGTGCGGCGGCGCCGGAAGTCCCGTGCAGCCGGAACTGTCTCGCCGGTGTTAGGGTTTCAACCCTAGCCAACGGGACCTCCCCGCCGGCGACGAGCCACCTGGCGGCGGACTCGCTCGCCGGCGAGCGGAGCGGCGCGGCGGAGCACGCTGCGGAGTGCTCCGTGTCACTCGGCCTCGCCGCCGCTCGGAGTGAAGAGAGAGAAGAGAGGAGAAGAAATGGCACTAGGGTTAGCGCCCGCGCCGCTCGCTGGTTTAAATACCCCCCCCCATCTCGGCGCTGAGCCGTCTGATCGCAGACGAGCGGTTGAGATTCATTTACGTTATAAAGCGCCGGATAACACTGGCCGTCGGCCCTTAGCGCGCGCCGCCCGCCTCGTTGTCTAGATGGGCCCGGAGCCCATGCGGGAGGGCGTTATGGGCCAGCTGGGCTGCCCTTTTCATTTTTTCAGATTTTATTTTCTTTGGGCTGGGCCACTTTAGTCAGTGGGCTAAAAGGTTTAGGCCCAGTTAGCTATTTAGGTATTTTTCCATTTTCAGAATATGCATAAAATGGAAAATTAATTTTAGAAATTAAGAAAATGATTAGAAAATAAATTAAATAGCTGAGAAAAATTTAAGAAATTTTGTGTGATGATTATGTGATTTTTGAGTGCATATTTTCTGTAATTGTCTGGTAATTATTGTTTTAAGTATATTTTCTCAGTTATTTAATTCAATTAAATGCTATTGAGTATTTTTGCAATTAATTTCAGAAATTTAAGAAATTAAGTTAATTAAGCTTCCGCTGTTATTTAGTAAATTTAAATAAGTAACCAACGTGAAAATTTAAATTTGCTAAAATTTTAAGTTTGTGTATATTTTTGCATGGAAATTAAATGAGTAACCAACGTGAAAATTTAATTTTTCCATGCTTAAGTTCGATTTCAGAAAAATTTGTAATTTGTTTTGACATGTTCATGGAATTTAGAGTAACCAACGTGAAATATTTTCATGTTGTTTAAGTGAAATGGTTTTGTTGAGTAACCAACGCGAAAAACATTTTATGCCATTTCTGATCATTTTGAGTGTTATTTTAACCATGTGCTGCATAAAATGTTTATCTTAGCTGTTTTCCTAACCCCTACATTTGTTTTATTAAGGTGCCTCCAATGTGGTAAGTCTCATTGCCTCTATAGAGACCCTCACGGGTCATAACTATGGGACATGGAATGAGAGACTCAGAATGAACTTAGCGATTGCAAACCTTGATCTATGCCTTAGAAAGGATCATCCAGTTGATCCTCCTGATCCCTTTGCCCATAATGAGGAAACAGATGAGGAATTTGCACTAAGAAAAGAGGAGTACATTAAGCTTAAAAAAATTATGCTAAGGACCTTGAGGCTTGGGATGAATCCAACAGAAAATGCCTCATGGTCATTAAGATCACCATCTATGAATCCATAAGAGGAGTTATCCCTGACTGTGACCTGGCTACTGAGTACCTTGCCAAGGTCAAAAGCCAGTATACACGCTCCACTAAAACATTGGCAAGCACCCTTCTCAAGAGGCTTGTTAATGAGAGATACACTGGTGGAGGTGTGAGAGATCACATCTTTAAGATGAGTAATTTGAATGCAATCCTCAAGACTCGTAACCTAGCCATGCCTAATGAGATGCTTGTACATTTCATCTTCATGTCTTTGCCCATGGACTTTGAGGCCTTTGTAATCAATTACAACTCTAAGGAAGATAGCTGGACATTGGAAAAGGTCATGGCTATGTTCGTTCAGGAGGAGCAACGCATAAAAGGTAAGGGTGGAGACTCCATCAACTTAGCCAAAGGTAAGGGTAAGGGAAAAGGAAAGGGAAATACCTACTTTTCCAAACCACCATCATTTAAAGTACATGGCTCCTCCTCTAAGGGCAAAGGGACAGCTCCTCAGTCCTCTGGTCCTAAACTAAAGGCAGATCAGTGCAAGTTTTGCAAAGATTTTGGACATCGCCAGAAGGACTGCTTTGGTTTTGTCAAGTGGTGTGCCAAGAATGGTAAGCATGTTATTACTTTAGTAAATGAGTCCCTGTATTTAGCTTATTCACGATCTACTTGGTGGATTGACTCAGGTGCAACTGTGCACGTTTGTAACTCTATACAGGGACTAAGTATGATGAGGACTATAAGAAAGGGGGAAAGGACCATCAAAGTCGCTGATGGCCATGAAGCTGAGGTTGAAGCCATTGGGACTTATCCTCTAAGACTTAGTAGTGGTTTTGTACTTAGGCTTCATGATGTTCTTTATGTTCCTAGTTTAGAAAGGAATTTGATATCAGTCTCATGTTTGGATGATTGTGGATTTGTATGCCATTTGGCGAAGACAAATGCTCTATTAGTTTGAATAATAAGATTGTGGGTCTTGCCTTCAGACAAGACATGCTTTATTTGTTATCCATCCATGATAATGTGAACACTTTATGTAATGATCAAATTCCCGCTAAGAATGACATAGACAGAAACAAGCGCAAAAGAATCAATTTTGAAACATCGTCGAAATTATGGCACTATCACTTATGCCATATTTTGAGGGGGACGATCGAACTCTTAGTATCTCAACCGATCTTACCTCACTTAGACTTTTCAGATTCAAAAGAATGCATTGATTGCATTAAAGGAAAATTTGTTAAGCTATTAAGAAGAACGCTATACGCAGCACGGGTATTTTCGAAATTATTCACATCCGTTTCCCGTAGTCTCTGTAGACGGATATGATTCATTCATAACATTCACAGATGATTACACTCGTTATGGTTACATTTATCCAATCAAGGAGCGATCCGAAGCATTGGATAAGTTTAAAATATTTAAGGCTGAAGTAGGAAATCAGCACAATGTTAAGATTAAGGTAGTAAGATCCGATCGTGGAGGTGAGTACTACGGTCGGCATACCCCATATGGTCAGGTTCCTGGACCCTTTGCAAGATTTCTACAGGAACATGGCATAGTCGCTCAGTATTCTACACCGAGTGAACCTCAGCAGGTGTTGCGGAACGTAGAAACCGTACGCTTATGGACATGGTAAGAAGCATGCTAAGTTATTCTACGTTACCGGTTAGCCTATGGATGGAGGCGTTAAAGACCGCCATTCATATGTTTAATCGGGTTCCCACTAAGTCAGCACCTCAGACGCCGTATGAGATGTGGACAGGTCGTAAGCCCTCATTAAACTATTTTCATATTTGGGGTTGTCCAGCTGAGGCTAAGATGTTTAACCCAAAATTAGCAAACTAGAATCTAGAACAGTTAGTTGCCATTTCATTGACTATCCTGAGAAAAGTAAGGGTTTTAGATTCTATTGTCCAGATCGGCATACTAAGTTTATAGAAACACGACATGCCATATTCTTAGAAGACGCTATGATCAGGGGGAGCACAGTACGGCGAGAAATAGACCTTGAAGAGGAACGGACTAGTTCACCCGCTCCGATGACTCAAGAGTCATATTGTGGGGACCACCCTGTGGTTCACCCACTCCAGGATCGCATAGGATGGTGCCGTGCGATGCGGCACCCAATAGCACACACGAAAAGAATAGAGAACAACATACAAACTTTTATTTGATATAAAACAGCGGAAGTCTTTTACAAAACCTAATTAACAGCGGAAGTTATATACATAGTTGCTCTCAAATCCTAACTAAGAAAAAGTGCAGCCGTCCAGCCTGGGGACGCTACACACTAGCAGCAATTAACCGGAGATCACGGCGGCGTGCAGGGCTCCAGCTCGGCCGTGTACCCCGACGGGGGCATCGCCTCGTCCTCGGAACCTTCCTCATAACTCTCACCTGCACAAAGCTCAAAATATTGCAACCGTGAGCACGATGGCTCAGCAAGTCTTAACTGTCAACCCTAGGCATGGAACTCTACGTGCAAGGATATGTAAGATGGGAAAAGGAATTTGCGACAAAGACACGCCTATAAGTTGGTCCTTACTTTCAGTTTTATAGCAGCAGATTCATGTGCCTTAGGCAGCCCTCACATCGGAAGTCCACAATCAAATAAGAAACGCTTTCCTCCGATGTGGTGATGCCCAAAGTGGAATATAAACTTAATTAGCTCTATATCTACAGCAATCAAGGTATTCAAGACATTAAGATCAATACAGCATTTTTAGTTGGCTTATTTCACTTCTTACTACGTCACAGCGCAGTGAACAAGCGGGTACTCAAATAACCGCGAGGGACGGTGATTGCAATCAAGACACACCTTGATAACACGTTGCATACACCCACTTTCAGAAGCATGATTCCACACCCCTTCCTACTCTGTTGTATACAACAACCTTTCAAAGGCAACCCAAATGCCGAACCGGTCCATCCGTAACGGGTAGGAGGTCCCCGCGTGGAGCGTGACTGTGCCCACCGGCAGATTTATACCTTGCTACCCTCAACCCACTCCTATTTACGGTTGGGTAAGCCTCGACACCCAGGTTAACCAATTACATCGGTTTCCTGGTTCCCATATGCCAGTATGCATCTGGTACTGTTCGATACTTGTCCAGCAGGGCCGCACACGGATGGTCCTCAACCGACACCAACAGGGCTACGCACGTGAGACCTCTGCTCACTGCATCCTATCCCCCCAGCTGGGTCTCATTTTAATACAACTCAAGCCATTATCTACCTCTTTTCTTTCCGGTGATAAGTACTATCTCGCGAGTAGCTTCCAACCACTCGACTTCTACCGAGATCCTATACATTAGCATGGCATTCTCTACTCATCGAGTTTGTAAACTACCCAACCCCCCATAGGATTTAAAGAGGCTATGCAAGTGGGGTTTCAATCACCCTAACTCTAATGCAAACATTCAACCTAGACATAAATGATACAAATGAAAACTTTATAACAGGTACTTAAGTGCAAACCGGGGCTTGCCTGGTTGCGAGTTAAATGGGAAATCAGCTTCTGGTGGCAGGACGTCCAAAGGCTCCGGTGCGTCATCAACTTCGGTCGCTATTATGAAATGTAATTAAAATACATGTGTAAGTATTAATGATTTATAAGAATTGAACTTCTATTCATAGCTACTGCTATTTAGAATCCTTAATTGGCTTTGGAATTTTTACAGTGGATACTAGACTCTCTAAGGATGATTTGAGCCAAATTTGGAGATATGTCATTGCACAATGTAGTATTTAAAATTCCTACAAGTACAATGCTTCTCTGAATTTTGATCCCAATTCAGGAGCTTTGACATAGATAATAGTGGAAGATCTGATTAGGGTAAGTCTCCATGGTTCTAACAAAATTTGTTTCACCATTTTTGGAGCTACCATCAGAGAGATATGGATTTTTGAAGTTGGACAGGAGTTCTGAAAAGTTTTCTGTTTAAATTGAATTTTCCAAATAAAAGCTGAACATGGGAAGGTAATTTGACCTAGCAAATGAACTCCAATGAAGCCCAAATTGTTACTGGAGATCAGTAACTATGGGAATGATTTGCTGCCCAAATTTGGGAATATTTCATAAAGAATTGCTCCTGTAATAAATCCCTAAAGGTTTTACTAAAAACAATTCTACAGAAATTCCTGGGCATTTTCATAGCCAAAAATTCGTTTCTCTGTGAAGTACTCCTCATGAGGATTCCAACAAAATTGGTCTCACTCTTTTTGGAGTTTTCTACACAAAGTTATGGCCTTGTAAAGATCAGCTAATTCCTGGAATTATTCCTCTAATAGAAACTTCAAATAATTGGGCTGGGCCCACTGTTTTAATTCGGACCAGTCAGATTTTAGCAACACCGGGGGCTACGGGGTTATTCCCGTGCAGCCGCACTGGATCCGGCGTCACAAGCCGATCCCCGCGCGTATACGGAGGCTGACCGGTGGGACCGGCCCTCCTTCGTCTTCCTCGCGCTGTCCGCGCCTCCCGCGGCGGCGCACGCCGGCGAGGCTCACCGGGACGGGGTTCCCGTGGTCTAAACTTCATCAAACTCGCCGCTCCCCCATTTTTAACCGCGCTGAACACTGTGGGAGGGTCGCCGGCGGCAGTGGATATTTATTCTTGATGGTGACGGCGTTGAGAGGTCGGTAGTCCACACACAACCTCAAGGTTTCATCCTTTTTCTTCACAAACAGCGCCGAGCATCCCCATGGCGAGGAACTCGGTCGAATGAAACCCTTCTTCATCAAATCGTTGAGCTGCTCCTTCAGTTCAGCCAGCTCATTCGGAGCCATTTTATACGGTCTCCGTGATATCGGCGTCGTCCCAGGTACAAGTTCAATCTTGAACTCGACATCTCTTTCAGGTGGCATGCCCGGAAGATCATCCGGAAAGACATCCGGTTATTCACGGACCACACGAATATCCTCAAGTTTCATGGCTTCCGTGTTATATGTGGCTGGGGTTTTTTGAACCAAACGGTCAAGAATAAGAACATGTGGTTCATGAAGTGGAGAGTTTAAACGAACCACACGTGGAATGATGTCAAGAACAGCATCATGGCGATGTAGCCATGACATTCCAAAAATGACATCAAGTTTTTGACTCTCTAACATGATTAGAGAAGTCGGATATAGATTCCTACCCAACTGTAATGGTGCTCTATAGACCATTCTATCAGCTGTTATTTTCCCACCCGGAGAACATATCAAATATGAATTATTTGTGGGAATGATAGGCAGTTGATATTCAATAACATAAGACTGACTTATGAAATTATGGGTGGCACCGGAGTCAAAAAGTATGACTACGGGATGATCTAGGTAAGAGAACGTACCCACGAGGACGGGTTCGCCTTCTGGCACGTCTTCGATAGCTAAGTGGTGGACGTTGCCGGGTTTTGGTGCTGGTTTCTTGGGCTGATTACGGGGCTGATTAGCACCTGGTACAGTGCTGCACCCCTGCCCTGTCGCGGCTCGGGGCAGTCCCTCGAAATGTGCCTGACACGGCCACACGTATAGCACGTGTAAGGTGTCGGGGTCCCGCCGACTTGAGGACGAAATCCCGGTGCACGCTGTTGAAACTGGGGCGCACGCGGGACCATCCTTTGCTGCTGCTGTTCCTGCGGTGGATACGTTGGTCGAAAGCCCGGCGTATTATATTGCCGACCGCAAAACTGAGGCGGTCGCGCCGGTGGCTGCCATCTCTGACCGGATGGTGAACGATACACCACGCGGTATTTCTGTGGCATTCCCCCACTGCTGCTCGTCAGCGCGCTGCGTTTCCTCTTGTCAGAACCGCGCTTGCGCTGAGCATTCTCCTGTAGAATCGCGGCATTAACTAGGTCGTTGAATGTGCCGCCGTTGCTCTCGGCGAGATGGACCTTCATCTTGGAGTTCAGGCCCCGGAAGAACGCATTGCGCTTGTTGTCTTCCGTGCCCACAAACCCTGGCGCATACTGCGCCAGCCGGTTGAATAACCTGGAGTACTCATGAGCACTCCTCTCGCCTTGTCGTAGCGCCAGGAACTCCTGGAGCTTCATTTCAATCACACCGGGAGGTTGTGATAGGCGCGGAACGCCTCCCGGAACTCCGTCCATGTGACGGCATGGCCAGCCGGTAAGGATGCGGTGTAGTTCGCCCACCAAGTACTGGATTCTCCTTGATCCGTAGCAGCCCGAACTTTGCCTCCGGAGTGCGGATAAAGCTGTCCGCCTCCAAAGGTTCTTCGGCCTCCATGAAGACCGGTGGATGGGTCGCCATGAATTCTGAATACGAGCTTTGGTGGGGCTGGCGTTGCCCATTGTCTTGGCGTCCTCCCTGATGGGACGCATTCTGCTGCACCAACATCCGCAGTAACTCGGTTTGCTCGTCACGCGAGCCGAGCACTGCGGCGAGAACCTCCGCAAGATTCCATGGAAGTTCTGGCGGTGGAGGAGGTGGTTGCTGCTGCATCGTGGTCTGCCCCGGAGGTGGAGACTCATCACCACGAACTTGACTCGGACCTCCCTCCTCTTGCGCTGAACGTGTCCGCACCATTCTGCATTCATACCATTCAAACGATCAGCACATGTGGGTTTAGCTCATCCAGTCTATACAACAGTGATGCGAGAATGGAATAAACAATGCGCATAACAATCACACACATGTGGATAAAGTATAAACTTTATACAACATATACATCCCTGGAACGTGTCACCCGATCGAGTTCCAAAGTATTGAACTTTATGGGTTAAAAGTTCATTTCGACCATCGGGGTCACCACGGGATGTTAAGCGTGTTAGCATGAGTAATTCCTCGCTATTGTATTGAACCCAAACATGTACTAACTCGAAGTGACATGTCAAATGCATAAACCCTTCGACTCCAACTCGCTGTTTTACAACAGCCACTGGACGTCAAACGGTGAAACTAAGTGTTTTGGTCAAAATACAGAAAATTCCGGAGAGCATTTGGTCTGCCCTGTTTTTGGACAGTACCTACTCATCGGAGATTTTCGTCCCTTTGGAGGGAGATTTTGTTCTGGAACTCTACAGAAACGTTGTAGAGGACTTCTAAACCTTTCCAAAATGGTACCCCACACCTCCATTGGTTCAACCAATCTTAAGTTATGCCCAGTTCAAGTTCAGAAAAAATTCTGCCAAAAATATGGGAGATTGTTCCTAAGCTTTTGAGATTGAACCTATACTCCCAATTGACTCTCAGTTCAATATAGGAGTTTAATAACCCCTAAATGGATTCCCAAACTTCATTTGGACTCTTTTCTTTGAAAATAAACTTTTATGCAGTCGGTACTACGTTTCCTCACCAAAGAAAAATCATAAACCGGTATTCCGGCATATACGTGTCACATGGTGGAACTAAAGACGTCACTCACAAACGGTTTCTACACGTCATGCACTAACGTGGTTAATGTACCTGCAGAAGAACACACAATAATGGTGCACACAAAGGTTTTAACATTACAGACAGTTCCATATCATATTAAAAACATAGGGTCCGTATCATTGCCATACGGATCGTCCTTGAGTCAAGCCACGTATCAAGGTACATGGTCCTGTTTTCACACCACACGACGGGGAACCCGAGTAGAGTGCGAACGGGTCGTCACGGTTGGGAATTTTATCAACCCAACGGATACCACCTACTGCCTCATGACCGTTGAGGCACGCCGATGGCGAGCGCTGCGTATGGCCCTTTGAACATTGAACGTTTAAGAGTTGCATACTATCGTGTTGCTTACCACACGATGGGGTATTCTCATTTTTGCCTAAAGCACGCTGGAGATCAGCGTTTTCATATGCTCTCAGAACCATTAATAGGTTCAGAGACTCATATTCACTACCGTGCCAAGCCACGGTATATCATTCCATACTATTACTCGTATGGCGAGTCACCGCAATTGATCCGCCTGCGGTAGCGTACCTTACCTCTTACCTGACGTCGGAGCGTCGTTACAGAATATATAACAAGTAAGTTAGCTTTTCCACCATAATATCTACTACTATCAAAGACCTTATGTGGGCTTAATGTCTAATCCTCACTCGACTACTTCTAAGTTTTCAAAAATAGGCTCTTTTCAAGTGTGTTATTCCCAATGCGGCTCTGATACCACGACTGTGGGGACCACCCCGTGGTTCACCCACTCCAGGATCGCATAGGGTGGTGCCGTGCGATGCGGCACCCAAAAGCACACACGAAAAGAATAGAGAACAACATACAAACTTCTATTTGATATAAAACAGCGGAAGTCTTTTACAAAACCTAATTAACAGCGGAAGTTATATACATAGTTGCTCTCAAATCCTAACTAAGCAAAAGTGCAGCCGTCCAGCCCGGGGACGCTACACACTAGCAGCAAGTAACCGGAGATCACGGCGGCGTGCAGGGCTCCAGCTCAGCCGTGTACCCCGACGGGGGCATCGCCTCGTCCTCGGAACCTTCCTCATAACTCTCACCTGCACACAGCTCAAAATATTGCAACCGTGAGCACGATGGCTCAGCAAGTCTTAACCGTCAACCCTAGGCATGGAACTCTACGTGCAAGGATATGTAAGATGGGAAAAGGAATTTGCGACAAAGACACGCCTATAAGTTGGTCCTTACTTTCAGTTTTATAGCAGCAGATTCATATGCCTTAGGCAGCCCTCACATCGGAAGTCCACAATCAAACAAGAAACGCTTTCCTCCGATGTGGTGATGCCCAAAGTGGAATATAAACTTAATTAGCTCTATATCTACAGCAATCAAGGTATTCAAGACATTAAGATCAATACAGCATTTTCAGTTGGCTTATTTCACTTCTTACTACGTCACTGCGCAGTGAACAAGCGGGTACTCAAATAACCGTGGGGGACGGTGATTGCAATCAAGACACACCCGGATAACACATTGCATACACCCACTTTCAGAAGCGTGATTCCACACCCCTTCCTACTCTGTTGTATACAACAACCTTTCAAAGGCAACCCAAATGCCGAACCGGTCCATCCGTAACGGGTAGGAGGTCCCCGCGTGGAGCGTGACTGTGCCCACTGGCAGATTTACACCTTGCTACCCTCAACCCACTCCTATTTACGGTTGGGTAAGCCTCGACACCCAGGTTAACCAATTACATCGGTTTCCTGGTTCCCATATGCCAGTATGCATCCAGTACTGTTCGATACTTGTCCAGCAGGGCCGCACACGGACGGTCCTCAACCGACACCAACAGGGCTACGCACGTGAGACCTCTGCTCACTGCATCCTATCCCCCTGCTGGGTCGCATTTTCATACAACTCAAGCCATTATCTACCTCTTTTCTTTCCGGTGATAAGTACTATCTCGCGAGTAGCTTCCAACCACTCGACTTCTACCGAGATCCTATACATTAGCATGGCATTCTCTACTCGTCGAGTTTGTAAACTACCCAACCCCCCATAGGATTTAAAGAGGCTATGCAAGTGGGGTTTCAATCACCCTAACTCTAATGCAAACATTCAACCTAGACATAAATGATACAAATGAAAACTTTATAACAGGTACTTAAGTGCAAATCGGGGCTTGCCTGGTTGCGAGTTAAACGGGAAATCAGCTTCTGGTGGCAGGACGTCCAAAGGCTCCGGTGCGTCCTCAACTTCGGTCACTATTATGAAATGTAATTAAAATACATGTGTAAGTATTAATGATTTATAAGAATTGAACTTCTATTCATAGCTACTGCTATTTAGAATCCTTAATTGGCTTTGGGATTTTTACAGTGGATACTAGACTCTCTAAGGATGATTTGAGCCAAATTTGGAGATATGTCATTGCACAATGTAGTATTTAAAATTCCTACAAGTACAATGCTTCTCTGAATTTTGGTCCCAATTCAGGAGCTTTGACATAGCTAATAGCGGAAGATCTGATTAGGGTAAGTCTCCATGGTTCTAACAAAATTTGTTTCACCATTTTTGGAGCTACCATCAGAGAGATATGAATTTTTGAAGTTGGACAGGAGTTCTGAAAAGTTTTCTGCTTAAATTGAATTTTCCAAATAGAAGCTGAACATGGGAAGGTAATTTGACCTAGCAAATGAACTCCAATGAAGCCCAAATTTTTACTGGAGATCAGTAACTATGGGAAAGATTTGCTGCCCAAATTTGGGAATATTCATAAAGAATTGCTCCTGTAATAAATTCCTAAAGGATTTACTAAAAACAATTCTACAGAAATTCCTGGGAATTTTCATAGCCAAAAATTCATTTCTCTGTGAAGTACTCCTCATGAGGATTCCAACAAAATTGGTCTCACTCTTTTTGGAGTTCTCTACACAAAGTTATGGCCTTGTAAAGATCAGCTAATTCCTTGAATTATTTCTCTAATAGAAACTTCAAATAATTGGGCTGGGCCCACTGTTTTAATTCGGACCAGTCAGATTTTAGCAACACCGGGGGCTACGGGGTTATTCCCGCGCAGCCGCACTGGATCCGGCGTCACAAGCCGATCCCCGCGCGTATACGGAGGCTGACCGGTGGGACCGGCCCTCCTTCGTCTTCCTCGCGCTGTCCGCGCCTCCCGCGGCGGCGCACGCCGGCGAGGCTCGCCGGGACGGGGTTCCCGTGGTCTAAACTTCGTCAAACTCGCCGCTCCCCCATTTTTAACCGCGCTGAACACTGTGGGAGGGTCGCCG
Organism: Neostapfia colusana; assembly: GCA_030760725.1. NCBI lineage: Eukaryota > Viridiplantae > Streptophyta > Magnoliopsida > Poales > Poaceae > Neostapfia > Neostapfia colusana. Next base: position 33,882,809 of record JASWHV010000007.1, read on the forward strand.
GCGGCCGTGGCTCACCGGAAACCATCGCGCACCGGTGGCAGCAAGGTTTTGAACTCCGGCGAGGTCGGGAACCCTTATTCCTCCATCATACGATCGATTCTCAGGCTCTAGAGCATCAGTGAATGATGTAGGAGCCCGTAAGGGTCCTGGCCGCCGGTGAAACTGCCGGCAACCGAGGGCTCCACGGCGACCCAAGGTGCTTTTGCACCGGCGACTAAGAAAACAGCTAGGGCTCCCTCGTTTCTTGATGTTTTTGCTTGGTTCTTCATCGAGGAGAGGCTCTAGGAAGTAGAGAAGCTCTGTGCAAGCTTACTCGAGGTCTAAAGGATCGTGCACCACGAATTTTTGGCTAGACCGCGCACTACCCGTCGGTGTACCGTTTGGGGAAACGGTGAAATTCTCGCCACCGGTCCTAGCAAACGCTAAACGGCCTCCGGCTACACGACCAGGACATGTCCACGCACCTTTCTTGTATAGGAAGTCGGGGGAGAGGGTGGCCGGGTGCTGCTGTCGACGGAGAGCCGAAACGGTGAGGTCCGGGCACCTTGAAGCTTTGGCGCCAATCCGCGTTTCTCGAGCAGTTCGGACCGGCAAACCTCAAAGGGGCTTTGGCGAGGGCTAGAGCACGTCCAGGCGCTACTTTTTGCTATGGATGGCCCGAGCAGCCGAGTTCAGCAGGCGGTGGTCGATCGGGAGAGAAGGCTATCGGTGGTGCTCGTTGTGGACAAAGCAGCCGCGGCAACCGAGCTGAGGAGGAGGAGAAATAGAGCTGGGATACTCGGGCGGCCGCTCTTATCGCCCACGCGCGCGCGCCGACGTCGGCCAGCGAGAACCAGCTCGGTGGCTCGGTGAGGACGTTGGGTGGAGCGCTTTTCCGGGAGCTGTCGCGCCGCGCTCAACCGGGAACAGAGAGAGAGGGAAAAACAGTCGGTTGTTTGCTTTAGGTGGCTGACAATTGGGCCCCACCTCCCCCTTTGTTTAGTCAAACTTTTCTGATATTTTTCCCTCCAGCAACTCAACATTAAAAGCTTTACTTCATCCCAAAGTTAAGTTTGAATTTGCAGAATTCAAATGGTTCAAATTCTGGTGTAGAATTTGAATGGGGTTTGATCATTTGAATTTGAAAAGGAGTTTGAATTCTCCACTTTGTATTGCTTCAAAAATATAGCAAACCAGCTCCAAAATTTCCAATTTTTGGCATGGCTGCTCATTCAAAGGTGGAGAACTCATTTGTGAAACCCAATTTTCAAATTGAGGGAATTCGAATTTGAAACTGAATTTGAAATTCAGATTAGAGGGCTTCTCCTTTTAATCCCAAACAAATAATAAAACTCCTCCAAATGAGCTGAAATTTGGAAGGTTGAATATTTGGACTATGAAGATCCAAGTTGTGCATTTAGATCTCCATGTTTGGAAGTTTTGGGAAGTCTAAACCTTCACTTTGAACTCACACTTATTATAATTCAAAGTTTTAATTCCCCTCATTTTTCATAAGTGTATATGAGCTGAATTTTCTTGCTACCACTTTTGGGAATTTTACACATATTTCACTCTACCTGCTGTTGTTGTGCCACCGGTACCATCCACTGGTGACACAACACCTGTTGTTGCACCTCCGTCGGCCGCAACGGACTTGAGTGAGGTTCCACCTCCTCATCCTGTTGAGCATATGGTCGAACAAGATGAGATTCAACAACAGCCTCCACCCGCAGATGATGCTCAATTAAGAAGATCACAAAGAGTAAGACGATCGGCCATTCCGGACGATTATCAGGTCTACTTGAGTGAAGAGGTTAAGATGGAGGATGATCCTGCCTCTTACGAAGATGCCATGGGAATACCTCAGTCATCTGAATGGTGTAAGGCCGTGGAAGATGAAATGAGTTCCATTAGTGCCAACAAGGTATGGGACTTAGTAGAGATTCCTAAAGGAGCCAAAACAGTAGGTTGTAAGTGGGTCTACAAGATTAAGCGTGACTCCAAAGGGGAGATCGAAAAGTATAAAGCCAGACTTGTGGCTAAGGGATTCACTCAGCGGGAGGGTATTGATTATAATGAGACCTTCTCTCCCGTGTCTTCTAAGGATTCTTTTCGAATCATCATGGCATTAGTAGCGCATTATGACTTAGAATTGCATCAAATGGATGTAAAGACGGTGTTCCCTAATGGGGATTTATATGAGGACGTCTATATGACACAACCGAAGGGTTTTGTCGTTAAGGGTAAGGCATATGGGATGTCACTTGAAGAAGTCCATTTATGGTCTTAAGCAAGCTTCAAGACAATGGTATCTCAAGTTCGATGAAGTCATTAGAAAGTTTGGATTTAAGGAGAATGAGGAGGATAACTGCATTTATGCTAAGTTTAAGAATGGAAAGTTGAGAGGGCCCGACCTCCATCACGGGGCCGTGCCGCCTCGCCCGAGAAATCGCATTGGGTGGTGCCGTGTTATGCGGCACCCAACAGCACACATATAAGGAACACAGTATTACATAAATCAAAAGCGGAAGGTTACAATTGTTCTTCGGAAATAATTTTACATAAAATAGCTACAGCGGAAGTCTATAAACAGCTCACTTGAATGTCTAAGAAGCACTCGAAAAGAGGTCCAGCCCGTGGACTCCTTTCGCTAGCAACACGAAGACATGGCACCGACTAGATCCTCCATGTGATACATGGCTCAGAAGTTTCCGAGTCTCACCGGACAACCTTCTTTATAGCGTCGAAGTTTACCTGCAAAACCACTTATATAGCAAGAGTGAGCACAAAGGCTCAGCAAGACTTAACTGTCTCTCCTAAGACATGAAACTCTACATGAGGGTAACTTAAGACTTAATCCTGTAATTTGCGAAAAGACTCGCCTATGAGTTCATCCTTAACTTTCATATTTTAGCCATAATAGTAGTGACCTTGCGCCCAACAACATTGGAACTCCACAATCAAACAAGAAACGCTTCATTCCAATGTTACTTGTCCCAAGGTGGAAAAATAACTTTAGTTTGCTCTATCTCTACTCCACACATGGTTCTCATGCAATTTACAATTGTCATAACAGCATTTAAAACTTTGCAAACTATTTCCATACAACTTGATTACTACGTCACAACACAGGGAGCAAGCGGTAATCAATAACCGCGATGGACGGTGATTCGAATCAAACACTACCCGGATAACTCGACACATACGCCCGCCTCTGAAGACCCATCTCTGGCATCCTCCATTACGTCGTATGTGGCCACCTTTCGCAGGACAGTAGGCTGTAGAACCGGTCGCACCGTCTCGGGCTCATAGGTCTAACGAGACGATGTGGTATGCCTCTACAATCCAGTGAACCTGGTACATCGGTTTCCTGGTTCCCATATGTCAGTAAGCATCCGGTACACAACTCAATACCTGCTCCTGGGTGCTGCACACGCATCGGTTCTTAACCGACACGGGCAGAGCTACTCGACCAAGACCTCGTCTTGTCGCTGCCTAACCATCCTGCCTGGTCTCATCTTTGGAAATGTAAACTTTAGTTTGCCCTCTTTTTCCATATACACCCAGGTACTCCCGTCTATAACTCGTGAGTAGATTCCAACTACTCGACTTCTACCGGATGTCCTAAGCTATTTAGCACGGCATTCCTCTACAGCGGTGACCCTTATCTACCCCCAACTCCAGGGTTCATTTGGTCATGCATTTGGAGTGTAAAAAACCTTGAACTAATGCACATACAAACTTAGACCCATAGTAGTGAACAAAGTAAAAACTTGAGAAAACAACTTAAGTGCAAACCAGGGCTTGCCTTGGTTTTGCAGGTTACTAAAGTCAGATGATTATGAAGTTAGTTGCTGATGATGACTTGAAGCTTAATCCCTGCCTTCTTGCTCCTTGATCCAAGCTCAACTTCTTCTTTATTTCTCCACGTTTAATCACTACACGTTATGAATATGCATACATGTTTAATTATAAAACTTTTGCTAACCAGTGCTAAAAACAAGTTTAAAACTGGAACTCTGTTCAAGAATTTAAAATGACACTGGGGTAGTGGTTAGGTTTGGTGAAGCAACATGATCAAGTGATAATTACATTTTATCACTTGTGTGCTACTCATCTAAATAGGTTGAACAGGATAGTGGTCATCCAGAGCTCCAATGGAGCTGAAACTTTTAATGTGAGTTCCATGTTACAAGAAAGCCATCTGGACCAAAATTCAGAATGTTTCACTGATTAGATCACCCAGAACAATTTCCTAAGAATTTAGGCATAAAGGAATTAATTCTGATTAAACTTGCACTTTCATGCAGATACAAGTGAACCATAATTTCACACATGTCTCAGGGAGTATGCCTGAAATTTTCTAGGATTTTTGGAGCTAAGGAATACCCAGAACTGAATTTCCATGTTTTGGAAATCCTCTGAAAATGTTTCTGTATTCATTTGAATACAGAAACTTGAAATCAGAATTACCCTAACTAATCAACTCCAAATGAGCTGAAACTTTTACAGGAGTCTCTTAATATCCTAATGAATATTATGGCAAAATTTGGGGAATTTTGGACGAACCAAACTCCCTCTAGAATTCTTTTTCTGAAAAGATTTAAAGAATTTTCCAGGATTTTATATTGATTTCCATGCAAATTGGATTGCATAGCTGGAGAGGGTTTTTCATCCCGAATCCAACCCAATTTGAATCACTAAATTTGGAGCTTCCTAGCAAAAGTTATGAGGTTCTAAAGTTTGAACTTAATCTGGAATTCAAATTAAATCGAGAAACATTCAAACTCTGACTGTGGGTCCCTCCTACACGTGTCAGCTGCTGGGATCACGCCACACGGGGCCACAGGATTTTTCCCGCGCCACCACACTGGATCCCGGGGCCGCAGCTGATCGGGTATTTAATTTTTCCACCACTAACACGTGGGACCCGCCAGTCGTCTTCTTCCCCGAGCCGTTTCCTTTTTCCCGCGCCGCCCCCTCGCCAGAAACTCATCGGAGCTCGCCGGAATCGGCTTCCCGGCCGTCTCCCAGTGCAGTACTCACCGCCTGGGGGTTTTCAGGGACGAGCAATTCACTGGTGCGTTGATCTTGGGCTGCTGGTGACCGGAAATCGGTCAGCGACGTGCGCACCTTTCGGAACAGCTTCGGCGCCGTGGCCCGAGCACCCTAGCCCGCCAAACGTTCGGCGGATACGCTCTAAAGCATCAGTGGAGGTCAGGCGAGCTCGGCACGGCCTAAAAAACGGGCTCGGAAATGGCGGCAAGTGGGGGTTCACCGTGTGCCCGACGGTTCCCGCCATGATCGCCGCTCGGAAACTTCAAAATGGTCTGCTAATATGGGGTTTCAAGCCAGGATTAGGGAGGGGATCGGGTCGCCCTCGAGTCTAGGTCCTTTGAGCACAGTTTAGTGACCTAAAGACGAGAAAGGAGTGGAAATTTGGAGAATTCATACCGGAACATCGTTCTGTGGCCGCCGGCGAAGTTTCTCCGAATTCTCGCTCGGTGGTTCACGGATTTGCTTGAGGTTTGGAGGTGAGCAGCACGGGGCCACAGCGTATCCGGGGGCGCCAGCACTTGGTTGTGACAGTCGCTGGACTCAGCTGTCCACGGGAGCTCTCTCCTCGGTTCTCTTTCGGCTGCCGTGCGAATACGGCGCCCCTGCAGCAGAGAGGCCCAACCTCGGTAGCTTTCGTGTCGGGGAGAAGAAGAGTGGGCGTGCGGTCCTGTTCAGCAGTTCGGAGGGAGGCTGTGCACCGGTTTTCACTGGTTTCTGCTGGAGCACCGGGGAGCGGCGGCAGCGTGCTGTTCGGTTGTTTACTCGGGAAGAGGCAAGGCACCACAGCTCGCTTACGGCTACTTCACACACTGAGGACGAGCAAACCACCGAGTCGATCGCCAGCGCGATAATAAAGACCAGGAGGTGTCCTCCCCGTGGAGTCGCGGTGGCGCCTGCAGCCCCCTCGGCAGCTCGGGTGGAAACCAACACACAGAGGCAGACTTAAGCAGTAAGTCATAACCCCCCCCCCTCTCTATGACAAATGGGACCCACAACTCCCTTCTGCCCCAAAAGATCTCCAAATTTTGGCACATTGTAAATTCAGCTATGAGGGATCCAAATTCAAAAGCCAATTTGCAATTTGACCATTTGTGCCACAGTTCCAAATTTAAATTCAAATTTGGGTGAAATTTTACAAGTTCCTTTGATGTTCATATCAAAGCCCTTCCCAATTTCCTCAAAATTTGGCTCCCTCATTATTTGTACCTGAGGAATTCAAATATGTCTTCTGATCTTTGAGTTGGCTATTGCAAATACACTTTTTCAAACAACAGTTTGAATTTTCTCTTTTGAAAATGCCCTTCTTCTTTTTGAAGTGCACCTCTTAATTCAAACTGAATTCAAAGTTTTATTGCACATGCCAACACTTTCATGAGTAAACAAAAGTTTTTGTAAGTCCCATTTCTTGTATTAAACTCAACTTTATTCACAGCCCAAGTTTCCCATTTACAAGTTTTTGGGACTTTTACAAAAGTTCATTTTCTTAGTTCTTTATGTAGATGACATACTATTAGCAAGCAGTGATGTCAACCTTCTCTTAGAAACTAAGAAGTTTTTATCCTCGAACTTTGATATGAAGGATCTAGGTGAAGCGACCTATGTTTTAGGGGTTGAGATACACCGAGATCGTGTTAAGGGGGTTTTAGGGCTATCTCAGAAGGCATACTTATAAAACGTGCTTAGAAAGTATGTATGCATGCTAGTAAGCCCTCGCCTGCTCCAATAGTTAAAGGCGATAGATTTTCGAATACTCAATCGCCTAAGAATCAATATGAGGTGGATCAGATGAAAGGAATTCCTTATGCTTCTGCTGTCAGAAGCTTGATGTATGCTCAAGTTTGTACACGCCCTGACTTAGCTTTTGTGACTGGGATGCTTGGCAGATACCAAAGTAATCTAGGATTAGATCACTAGAAAGCTGTTAAGAAGGCATTAAGATATATACAGGGCACTAAGCACCTCATGCTGACATATAGCAAGACTGAGTCACTAAAAATAGTGGGCTATTCAGATTCAGATTACGCGGGTTGTGTGGATACTAAGAAATCCACATCAGGTTACATATTCACCCTCGCGAATGGAGCTATATCGTGGAAAAGCTCCAAACAAGCAATCACTACATCGTCCACAATGTATGCTAAATTTGTTGCTTGTTATGAGGCCATCGGGCAGGCATCTTGGCTTAAGAAATTTATTCCCGGTCTTAAAGTGGTCGACAGCATCCATGAACCACTTAAGTTATACTGCGATAATGAGCCAGCAGTTATGTACTCTCACAACAACAAGTTGAGTGGTGCTGCCAAACACATCAACATTAAGTACTATGTTGTGAAAGAGAAAATCCAGGATCCCATCCAACGTGTTCAGAGAACATGTAGCCGGCATGGGTTTAAGGGAGACCTGTGACAATATCCTGGATTCTAAGGGGCCATCAAAGTGTAAAACTATTTCTAATTGTGAGATGTGCCGTGGTCGTCGAGTCGAACAGTGCGTAAATGGCTGTTTTGATGCGTCGTGCCCTTTATGTCAAAGCAAAGGAAATATGTGTAAGATTAAATTTAGAAAATAAGACAATTAGCTAAGGTCCTGAGATCAAAGGGGAGAATGTTAGCCGATATGATCTCAGGGGGGTGACGTGGGCAACAACCACATCCCCCCCCTCCGAGTCTTTCTCCTTCACGCGCCCTGATCGGGGGCGCAACAGTTTCTGTTACGGTGCGGCCCCCTCTCACACGCGCAACAATAAAAAGAGGGGAGAGGCCGGGGCTCCGTTTTTTTACAAGTTAATCAGGAGCTCAATCTCTCCCCAAAACACAGACCCGATCTAATCAGCCGCGGAGTGAGGGGAAGGCCGTACTGGCACTCGCCGCCACCGCGTCAAACCCTACTCCTACGACCATCCATTTGAGCCCTATGGATTCAAGTGGATCCAGTGAAGGTAATCTATATCTAAACCTCTTAATGTGTTTTATTCCTAAGTGCTATAATATGTTTCACATGTTTGATTGTTAGATTAGACCAAATGATTAGGTTACAGATTGATTCTCAGTTTCACCGATTAGATGTTCTTAGCATTGATCCTAAGTGAGTAAGCACATAACACGATCAAGGCATTAGTGAAGCACCTGACATCAGCACCGGTTTTGGCGCAGCCAGACACAACAAAACCGTTCGATGTGTACTGCCATGCATCCGGCATTGGGCTCGGATGTGTGCTGATGCAAGACCAAAGAGTGGTCGCGTATGGATCATGGCAGCTCAGAAACCTTAAGAAGAATTATCCATCTCACGACTTGGAGCTCGCTGCCGTGGTGCTCACACTTAAAATCTGGAGGCACTACCTACTCGGTAACCTCGTACATTTATATACCGACCACAAAATCCTCAAGTACATATTCACTCAGAAGGAGCTGAACATGAGGCAACGAATATGGTTGGAGTTGATAAAGGATTACGAAATAGAGATCCATTATCACCCTGGCAAGGCAAACATAGTGGCGGATGCGCTGAGTCGCAAGTCACAGTTAATAATCTGACCATCACACTGTTGGAAGAGAGCGAGCCACCATTGCATGTGATTCCACATGGAGCTCTCTATAACTTAGCTTTGATCCCCACCATCCGTGAAGAGATAGTGGCAGATCAGAAACATGACAAGCATGTATCATTTGCAGAGATGTGTAGACAGTGGGGAGCTGAAATGTTTCCGGAAAGACGGAGACGGCGTCCTATGGTTCAAGGACCGGATCATCGTACCTCGTAACCCGGAGTTACGGAAGAAAATATTTGATGAGGCTCACTTGTAAAAATTTTCTATTCACCCCGGCAGCAATAAGATGTATCAAGAGCTCAGAGGCAAGTTTTGGTGGACACGGATGAAGCGGAAGATCGCAAAGTACGTGTCTGAGTGTGATACATGCCGTAGGGTGAAGGCAGACCACATGAAAAAACCAGGACTGCTACAACCACTGGGCGTTCCTGCCTTGAATTGGGAAGATGTGAGCATGGACTTCATCGTCGGTTTACCCACCACATTTCAGAAGCATGATTCAGTGTCGGTGATCGTCAACCGGCTCACCAAAGTTGCCCATTTTATCCCTGTCAACACCAACTACAATGCCAAGAAGTATGCTGAATTGTACACCTCACGGATCCTATGCTTGTACGGCGTACCCCGCACCATCATATCGGATTGGGGCACTTTATTTGTGTCTCGTTTCTGGGAGCAGTTGCATGCTTCTTTGGGGACGAAGCTGATCCGTAGTTCAGCCTACCACCCGCAAACGGATGAGCAAACCGAGCGGGTAAATCAGATTTTAGAAGATATGCTACAAGCTTGTGCTATCAACCACAGTAAGAATTGGGATGATCACATACCATTATCCAAGTTCTCGTACAACAATGGATACAAATCCAGCATCAAGATGGTGGCTTATGAGGCGCTATATGGCAGAAAATGCCGCACACCGCTGAATTGGTGTGAGTCTGGCGAAAGGGTCACCTTCGGGATTGATCTTGTCAACAATACGGAAGAAAAGGTTCGGCTGATTCAAGCAAACTTAAAAGCCGCCCGATCCCGACAAAAACAGTATGCTAACCGTAGAAGACGTCCTTTGCAATTTGAAGTCAGAGATCACGTATATCTACGTGTGTCTCCAATGAAGGGCTTGAACAGATTCGGGGTGAGAGGAAAGTTGGCACCCCGATTCATCGGTGCATTCCAGATTGTGGAAAGATGTGGATCAGTTGCATACCGGCTGGAATTACCAGCGACACTCTCCAGTGTGCATGACGTCTTTCACATTTCTCAGCTGAGGAAGTGTCTTAAGCAATCAACTACCGTTCAGCTCGGGGATATTGAAGAACATAAACCGGATCTCATCGGGAGGAACCGGTTCAGATAATTGATGAGAAGGCCCGAACCACACGCAAACGGACATTGTGGTTCTACAAGGTTCTATGGAGTAATCACTCTGTAGATGAAGCAACATGGGAGAGCGAAGGCTTCCTTTGCACTAACTACCCCGACTTTTTAACGTCGCACATACGGTAATTTTCCACCGTCCTCTCTCTCATTTTCACCTTATAATATCGGGACATGATTCTTTTGATGGGGAGGAATGTAAGGGCCTACGTTTTTGCACACACTCAAAGTGTTCATCACACCACACACACCTCATTTGAGGAAAGATTATAAACACATTTGAAGAGCAAGTAAACACCATCAACATGGTCATTAGATGATAAACTTACAAAATGCAAAAGTGGCATTTCCCACATGCATCAATAGGGGCCGACCATATGAAAAACTCCTACACTTTGCTAGGAATTCTCATGTAAAATTTCACCCAAATCAAAAACTTTTTTGAGGTATTTTTGGGTATAATTAGAAAGAGGCTAGTGTAAACTTAAATTCAAATTCAAACTCCGTTCATCCATGAATTCAAAAGTGGGATTCATATTCACACTCAGCACATTTTTGTGAGCTCATGCACCAATTTTCACTCCATTTGGAGTTAATCTTGACATGACTATTTTGGCTAAGTTCAAATCAAATTTGAATTTCAGTTCAAATGTGCTGCAAATTCAATCAAACCAATTCCACAATTTGATCATTTTGCAAACCAAATTCCAATTTGGGTGAATGATCAAATTACCAAGGGTAGGAAGGTCTCTACTGTTTTGAGCAGTGGAAAAATTGAATTTTAGAGGTTAAAATTGGGAGTGGGACCCTCCTGTCAGCCTCTCCTTTGATCAACCGACTGAAGGACACAGCGCTCTGTTTCTCGGGCTGCATCTTAGCGCACGACTGAGCGGGGGACAGCGCCAGCTCCTGCTTCGTTTCCCCGCGCTGGAGACCTGCTGGCCGACGTCTTATCCCTCTTCAACGTGCTCCGTTTGCTCACAACCCAAATACACAGCAAGCTCATCCTCTCTCACGCCGAGCTCAACCATAAGCGTGCCGCCCTCTCAGTCCCGCTCGTGAGCAGGCCAATCATTCGCGAACAGAGGCTTGTAAGTAGAAAAGCGGCATCATGAGTTCGTGAGAAACATCCTCGACGCCTTGTTGCCCCGTGACCAAACTCCCTCGAGCTAACCGAGCGTTTTTCCGGTGACCCGAGCGTTGCCGCCATTCGGTGCTTCCGCGGACAGCTCGGCACAGCCATCCTCGTCTGCACTTCCCTATACAAGAAAGGTGCATTGCAGTGTGTAGAAGGTGTAGCCAAAATCCGTTTGGCAAATGATCAATCATAGAACTGGAATTTCCATATATACCAAAAGCTAGTTCTTGTGGCTCGAGCTCACCTTAAACTGAAATCCGGATTCCACGCACTCTTGTTAGTCGAGCTTGTTGGCCAGTAGGTTCTACACATGCTAGCGCACACGCTTGAGGAAGAAGAAAGGGAAACCGTTGAGAATTGGCCATGATATGGCCGTTTTCCTTGCCGCTGATGCAAAACACCTCGGCTCACCGTCGAGAATATGTTTGCCGGCGTTTCTAGCTTCCAAAAGGTCTCGTTTCATGTTCCTCGTGCTCCACTGATGCTCTCCAAGCAATTTCCGACCGGTTTGGTGCCGTATAGAGCGAGACCGACCTCGCCGGAACCCTAGGTTCCGCTGTCACCGGTGCACACGTGTTTCTGGTAATCATCGGCGGTCGGCGAGCCCGCAGATGAGTTCACGAGGTCAGAAAACGGGGAGGCGGCGAGTTTTGGCCCAAGAGGTGGCCGGGAACTCGGTTTTTCTGATGAGTCTCGTCGGAGACCACTGCCGTCAAGCGTTTGGCGCGAGGAAGAAGAAGAAGCCGATCACATGGGACCCACCAGCAGGGATTTAAACATTTCCTGAATTTTAGTTTTTAGTTCAAACTTCAAACCCACATAACTTTGGCTAGGAAACTCCAAATCGAGTGAACAAAATTTTGATGGATTCAGCTCTATGAGTGATTTCCAACATATCAAGTTTCACTTCATGAAAACCTTTATTTATCCAGAATTAATTCTTCAAATTTTAAACTGTTTAGAATTTTAACTGGAGAACCCTTTCAGTGGAAAATTCTGAAATTTGGCTAGGATGTTCACCATAATATCCCTGAGCTATCATAAAATATTCAGATCCATTTGAGCTCATTTGATCCACCTAATGGTGTGATTAATAAAACTGTTCCAGAGAAAATGGAAAATGTACAGAAACATTTTCAGATTGTCTCTGAATTTTTTTAGCTTCTATCTTTCGCTATAAATCTGCAAATTAAGTGAAACCAACTCCATTAGAACCCTCTGAAAATCTAGTTTTCAGAAAGTCATGGATTACTCCATGAAAATCCCTAGAACACCCTAAGAGCTCCAATTAAGGACAAATACACATTTATTTGTGGAGGGCTTAAATGAGCTTTGCTGCAAATGAAATTTGGCCAAGTCTCTGTTTAGGTTGTATCCAAACCACAGTAAAAATTTCAGAGTCATTGAGCCTGTATAGCAGTACCTATGGTCTTAATAAGATTAACTCCAAACACACATGCATTTAAATTGATATGTACATGCATTTGTTTCATGTTGTCGCTAAGGTTGAGGAGGAGCTCGAAGTCTTAGACTTCATAACTCCGGAGGAACAGCTATCCTATGACCAACAGCAGAAAGGCAAGCTCCGGTTTGCATTAACCTTTTTATAAATTTTACTGTTTTGAGAACTTACTTTGAGTACCCACTTTATTTATGCATTAGAGTCTTGTTTGAAAACCCAAATGCATAGCCAAGAAAATATAGGTTCGGGCTTAGGTTTTTAAACCTTGATTAGCTACTACAATGCTAAGATAGTGTAGGATTCGGTACAAGTCGAGTAGTTGGAACTGCTCACGAGAATAGGCTAGAGGCAGACTACTCGGGTAAAGATAGCAAATGGAACACATGGCAAGAAAAATGAGACTGAGCGGAGAGTAAGGGCAGCAGGACTTTGGGGCCTGGGTGCCATAGCTCCGCTTGTGTCAATTGAGGACTGAGCCGTGTGCGGGCCTGTTGAACAAGCTAGAACAGTACCGAAGACCTACCGGATATATGGGAACCGGGAAACTGATGTAATTCGGGTAGCTTGGTGTTGAGGCATTGCTTGTCATCCAGAGGGTAGGTTGAGAGCTTGAGGTGTAAATCGGCTGGCGGCACTGCAGATGCGCGCGTAGAGACCTCTTGCTCGGGACGATAGGACCGGTTCAACATTTGGCTGACGGATGAAAGGTGGTTGCGTAGGACGTCTGTGATGGTTGCTGTAGGCAACATCGAGTACGGGCGTACGTGACGGGTTATTCGGGTAACCCTGCAGGTGTAAATTGATTATAATGGCCGTCCCTCACGGTCAGTGAGTAACACTTGTTCACTGTACCATGACGAAGAATGAACAGGCTAGATTCATGTTAAAAGTTTGCTTATTTGAAGGATGGAGCATGATTGCAAGTGCTATAGTTTAGAGCTAATTAAAGTTTTTTTCAACTTTAGGCAAAGCACATGAGAGAAATGCATTTCTTGTTTAATTGCGGCTCTCTTATGTGCCTTAGCATGAGGTTCTCCACAACTTGCTGCTAAAACTTAAAAGTAAAGTTCAACTATTTAGGCGTGTCCTTTGCAACTTACTTTCCAATTTACACTGAAATCCAGCATATGTAGAAGTTTCATGTGTAGGGAAGACGGGTGAGTCTTGCTCAGCCATCGTGCTCACTGCTTGTGTTTGAAGCTTTTGCAGGGTGTTATGAGGAGGAGACTCCCGAGGAGGAGACAGACCACCAAGAGGGAAACCCCGTCGAGTGGTAGTCGTGCACGCCGCCATGTTAGTGTGCGTGTGTGCTAGAGGGGACACATTCACAGGCTGAATGTGAACTCTGTGCGTAGTCTATGCCTGTGAGTGTGGACTGAACATATTTTGTTGTGAACATATTCATAAACTCGTTTATGTAATAAAACTTCGCTTCCGCTTTGTACCTTTTATGTGTGTTATCCGGTGCTGTGCAACGCAGCACCCCTCAACGTGATCCTAGATCGTCGAGGCTGTGAGGCCCTCGCAGAGGATGTAACACCCCAAATTTTTAGTCAAAACTCAAATTTTGATTTAGAACCATAAACCATGTTCAGAGGGGAATTTAGAAATTTTTGGACGTGTTGCATGTTTTGCAGAAATTCAAATTCAAACTGGAATTCAAATTAGACTCAAAACAGAAAAGAAATGGAAAAAGAAAAAAAGGAAAACCGGAAAAAAACTGGCCAGTGGGCCGAAACCCCAGCCGGCCCAGCAAACCCCCGCGCAGCCCGCCCCCGCGTGCGCCGCGCTGCCCCTCGCTGACGGGTGGGACCCGCCTGTCATCCCTAACCCCGCGACCCCGGACTTCTCCCGCGCGCGCGATCGCAACCGATCGGGAAACCGCGTCCCGCAGCCGAATTCTGGACCCTGAGGACTCTAACTCGATCACAACAGAACCACCGCCCTTCCCCGGCTATAAAAACAACCGATCCGATCAGTTTTTCTCACGCGATCGCCGATTTTCACTCCGGTGAGCACCGAGACTTCGCCGGGGAATTCTGGCCGATCTAAGCTCGGAAACTCTGATCTAACTCGTTGGTCTTGATCCACCGCCTCCGGGGAACTTTGCAGGTGCAGAAAACCCGAAGACTTACGGTGCAAATCCAGCTCCGACGAGCTTCGCCGTGGTTTTGCCTCGGACCTCGCCGCCGAGCACTTTCCAGGACCCCCGAGCTCGAGAAAACCCCCGAGGTGAGATCCCTGACCTCCCCTCTACCGATCTAGGCCATAAGATCACAGTTCTAGGCAGAATTCTCGAGGATCCGAAAGTTTCCGGCGAGATCGCCGCTTCCCGCCGCCGTGCGCCGCCGGCAGCGCCGCCCGCGCTCGATCAGAGCGACGTGGCCGCTTGTGCGCCGTTTATTTTAAATCGCACGGTAGACTTTAAAACCCCGCGTACCGGTTCGATGTTATAATCTCAGCCGTCGGTTTAAAATCAGACGGTCCACGTCAGCCCCGCGTTATAAAGACTGGAATTCTTACGTGCTACCCCCTGGGGTTCTCTGGAATTGAGAGCTAGCCCCGGAAACTTCAGATCTAGCCCCTGGAACTCCAGAAAATCATGTAAATTCATTTAAAAATCAGTTTTAGCCCCTAGACTTAATAGAAATTAAGAAAAACACCTCTGAAAAGTGTAGCTAGACCCCTGGAAATTATGAAAATAATATTATAGACCCTGTAATGGGGTGAATTCATTATTTTAGCCCTGTTTAGTATTTAATTTAGAAAATTGAATATGTAACTAGTATTTAAATATTAAAAAGGGGGACAAACCTAATTGTCAAAATTATTAAAAACTTTCTCAGTACTTAGAAAACTTTGGAGTGAGATAAAAATATATTTTTGGGCTGAAATAAATCTGTTTCATCTATTATTCACATTTAATAGTATAGGGACACATTTTTAAGTAAAGAATAGTTAAAGAAAAAATAGGGAAAATAATTATGAAATAGTATACATCAGAAGCCAAGGTCAAAATATGATCTTAAATTATTTAGGACCAGAACCTCATCTGTTTAGGTAGTGTGTATTACTAATTTAATAATAAAATGCACAATTATGCATAAGAATATAAATCTGAAAATATAGAAACTAGTAAATGATAAATGGAGTTTCTAAAATACAAAGAATTCAGTTTAGGGTTGATAGAAATTATGAAGGCACATATGGAGAAGAAAAATACTTTTCATACATACTTGGTAGTTTAATATATATGGAATTTATTTAAAACTGAAACACACATATATACATGTATATATATATAGTATGTGAGTATAAATATGAACACCAAAGTAGGAATCATACACATGTAAATAAAAGTGTGTGCAAGCCCCAAATCAACACACATAGAGTATCCACAACACATAAAATGGTAAAGAAACTTTCATAAATGTGAATGTGTGGTTTGTATGAAGTAGAAGTGTGAACTATGTCTTATGATTGTTGTTTTTCTTTTGCTATGTTTGATGGTATGAAGTAGAGCCTGTTCAAGAGCAAGCTATCAGTTTCCAAGATCAGGACTACCCATTTCAAGAGCAGCAAGAAGGAGGCAAGTGTCCTTGACCACTTTGATCCTATGCTAGGATGTGTAGATAGAATTATTTGCATTGTCAAATGAAATATGAAACCCATGTTAGGAAAGTTTCCCTAGAATTGCATTACCTTGTTTCCTTGTAGCTTGGGTTGGGATTTATTTTACCATGTCATTTATTTCCATGCATATGCTTAGCCATGCTTAGAATGGGGTATTTGGGACATGAAATCATCAGTTTATGTTACCATACTCTTGAATGAGATATTGTGAGTTATGTAGAGGTAGGGATCAAGGCAAGTTGGATGTTTTGGTTGTGTGCTGGGTGCACGAGACTTGGGTTTGTGTTTAGTACTTGCCTGGATCCTAAGGACCGGTTCATGGAGCATGTAACCCGGCTTTACAGTGCCAACCACATGCTGAGATGGGGCAGCTTAGCCAATTAATTAGGTGTATCCCCGGCGTAGTATGGGTGTGTTGGATGGTGCGGGGAATAGGAGTCAGCTGGACTGCCATATGAACCGCAAGGCTCAAGAGGGGGCCACTGCAGCGGGGTTGGAGCCTCTTGTATGCTGTTAGGGGTGAAACCTCAGTGGGCCCACGCTCGTCGGGAATCCCTTTGTAAAGGCTTCGTAGTGATCTCTTGGCCACACACCTGGGAAGTGTGAATGTGGTTCGTAGCCACTGGCATAATGGAGGTTCTTTTAGTCCACCCGGCAACGGGGGATGAAATCACTACTTGTGGGTACAGTGGTACAAACTCTGCAGAGTCAAAACTGTCTTGACAGCCGTGCTCACGGTTAAGAGCGGCCTGGACTTATTCATGATTAGAGAATTGATGGTTTTGGAAGTTAAGCGGGGAGCTTAACATTGGAAATGATGATTATGGTTATTGGTTTATGATGATGGGATGGGAGATTTGGATCATTTCACCTGTGTAGTAATGTAGGTGCTTAATAAGCTAAGGTGATAGGTATTAATTGCGTAGTGCTTTAACCATGAGTTCAACCTCTCCTTGTTCTAGCCATGCATGATATAATTTTCCCACACTTGCTGAGTACCATTGGTACTCAACCTTGCATATTTGTTGGTTTATATTGCTGCTCAGGTCAAGATAATGAGATGGTGTATAATGACCAAGATTTTGGACCCGAGGAAGGTTTTTAGGTTCATGAAGACCCCCGGGCAACACCTGTGATGGAGCCCTAAAGAATAATATTCCGCTGCTAGTTTATTTACTTGTGATGAAGCATTAGTGTTCATTAAGACATTTGTGATGTAAGACTTATTTATATTCGACACCTGGCTTGTAATAAATGATGCTTCACTATTTGTCATCACATGTATGAGAAAATGATCCTGGCATACATGTGATATTCACTTGGTTGTTCTTCGGAAAAACCGGGTGTGACAGAGGTGGTATCAGAGCCAAGGTTGCCTGTAGGAACGTGGACCTAGGTAGGAATGGACGTATTTAAGGGCCCTATTTTCTTAAAAACTATTTCCCAAGGTGTGGGTGAAAAAGTGTTATCAAAAGAGTCATTTTCTTCATCTTACCCCAACTTTCATTCAAAAAAAAATAGGATTTTTGTTTGAAATTTTATCTAACCTAATTTTAAATTCTTTTGTTTTAGATGGTTCGCATGATACGCACCGCTCGTAAATCCACGGGAGGGAGAGTTCCCGTAGTTGCCCTTGCTGAAAGAGAGGAGAGTCGTCCAGTGACGTACCTTTCCTACGGATTGGCAGTGGGAGATTTGTTGCGCCGTCTTCGACGTATGCTCGAAGCCGCCGGCAATACGGGCAAGCTCATCATCCACTATAACTCCACCAGGACCATCCGTGAGAAGAGGGAAGAATGGAGTTCGGAGATGAGGATTATACACGAGAATCAGCTGCTTAAGATCCACCACTCTCCAGCTTGTCGAGCAACACAAGTTGACGCGGAGAGAGATGTCACTTGGGAGGCCATCACCTGCCAGAGCCACATCTATCGTCGCCACTTGGACAAAACTGAGTACATGTATGTCCTCCAACGTGAGAGTGGTACCACGGAGTACAAGTACCCACCGGTGCAGCAAGGGACTTCCCATGAGCACATGGACTTGTGCTTGGAGGATGCTGCTATGCTCAGCACTCGACTGCAGGAGTGTCAACAAGAGCTTCAGGATGTCCGAGATACTCTGAAGGAGACGGAGGCATTGCTGCGAGCTTGCTTAAAGGCGAGAGAAAGAGGAGATGGGAATGAACTGTGTGTCACCGTAAGTGATCCATGGACCCCTGACTCCCCGGATCGCCGAGCGATCAGGCGTCGTCGCACTTCTCCACCAGCAGCCTCCCCACCCAAAGCAGAGTCAGAAGGTAGCCGAAATGAGGAGGAAGATCCCGAGGAGCCAGCTCAAGAGGATGAGTAGTGTAGAGTCTTTCCCCTAGCTAGCAAGAGGTCGAGTAGTCGAGTCGTTACGTAGTTAATGGTGTGATAATGCTTGGTGTGTGACGTGAGTTGTGGAAGCCATGAGCAAGTGTCCACAGCCTCGTCTTCAGATTGTTTTGCTTTGGTGTGTGAACCCACAGGAAATAATAGTGCATTTATTGGGTGTGAGATATAAAACCCTCGTAAGATTTTAACAAAACTTCAACACTTCAAAGTACAAACAAGTGAAAGTAGTAAGATGATACTAAATGCTTTCAAATTAACATTTGTTGATTCTACCAGATGGCCGGAAGAGGAAAAGGACGTGCTGCCAACCCTGCCAACAACAATGATGAGGCATGCAACTCTCATCTTTCTGGAGGCCAGAACCGGGGTGGTCGCCGTGAAGAAGTTGATCCTCTCCACCAAATGC
The DNA here is from genome assembly GCA_030760725.1 of Neostapfia colusana. NCBI lineage: Eukaryota > Viridiplantae > Streptophyta > Magnoliopsida > Poales > Poaceae > Neostapfia > Neostapfia colusana. The sequence goes on from JASWHV010000007.1 coordinate 33,901,787, forward strand.
TGGAGAATCAAAATCAGCTCATCCAGAACTTGACTCAAGTAGTGGCCAACTTGCATCAAGTTCCACCTCCACAAGCTGCACCACGCCAACCAAGGTTGAGTGAGTTTCTAGGAACTCAACCTCCAAAGTTTGCAAGTGCTGCTGAACCTCTGGAGGCAGATGATTGGCTGAAGACCATTGAAAGTAAGATGAGAATCATACAATGCCAAGGGTATGAGAGGGTGCTGTTTGCCTCTCATCAATTGCATGGACCTGCTGCTGATTGGTGGACCGCCTACGTGGCCGCCCATCATGACCCTGAGAGCATCACTTGGGAAGAGTTCAAGCGTAGCTTCCGCAACCATTACATCCCAAGAGGTGAACTCAAAAACAAGAGGAAAGAGTTTTTGGGACTGCAGCAGGGAAACATGACGGTGAGGGAATACCTCACTAAATTCACTCAACTATCCCGTTATGCTCCACGAGACATAGAGACAGATGAGCAGAAACAAGATTGTTTCGTGGAAGGACTTACCGCAGAGATGCAGTGTGCAATGTCCTCCAATGAGTATGAAAGCTTTCAAAAGATGGTGGACAGAGCGTTTGTGGTGGAAAGGAAGCTAAAGGCCCTGGAAAATGAGAATAAGAGGAAGGCTGGGTGGTCACATCAAGCCTCAGGGAGCAACACCCGCCCACGTATGATGCAGCAACCTACGGGGCAGACGAGCCGTGCTGCGGTACCCTATTCAGCACCAAGAGGGTACAACCCAAACTACAGGCCCCCCGCAGCACCAGCACAGCCGCAACGTCAGTTTATGCAGCAGCCTCGCCCTGCATATCCACCTCGACCAGCAGTGCAAGGACCCCCAAACCAACCCCAAGACAACAAGGGCCAAGCATCTAAGATTGGGGTGCAATGTTTCAGCTGTGGTGAAGTGGGGCACTACGCCCATAAGTGTCCAAAGAAGAAGCCCACGCAGCCACAGCAGCAGAAAGTAATGAGAGGACGGGTGAACCACGTCACTATGGAGGAAGCACAAGAGGCACCCGACGTGGTAGTTGGTAAGTTTCCTGCCAATTTACACCTTGCAACTCTGCTGTTTGATTCTGGTGCTACCCATTCGTTCATTGCTCAAGGGTTTGTTAAGAAGCATGACCTAGCAACCACACAAATGAACCATATGCTAGCGGTAAACTCTCCAGGTGGAGAAATAAGGACAAGACAAGTGTGTCCCAAAGTGAACCTAGACATTAATGGGGTAGTATTTACCGCTAACCTCATAGTGATCGATTCACAAGGGATAGATATTATTTTGGGTATGGATTGGTTGACCAAACATAAAGGAATCATCCATTGTTCGACCAGAACGGTGGAACTAACTCACCCTAGTGGCACAAGAGTAAAGTTCATAACGATACACGAGCCTAAGAGGGACATTAAATTAAATCAAGTGGAGGTGAAAGTTGAGGAAATCAGGACTATCAGGGAATATCCAGATGTTTTTCCGGAGGAGTTGCCAGGAATGCCTCCCGACCGTGACGTGGAATTCGCAATCGAGCTAGTACCGGGAACAGCCCCGATATACAAGAGACCTTATCGAATGGACTCCAAGCAGCTAGAAGAGCTCAAGGATCATTTGAGAGAATTGACGGAAAAGGGGTATGTTCGCCCTAGTTCCTCACCATGGGGAGCTCCGGTAATATTTGTGCCTAAGAAAGATGGAACTCAAAGGTTATGCGTGGATTACCGTGCCTTGAATGAGGTGACCATCAAGAACAAGTATCCATTACCCCGCATTGAAGACTTGTTTGATCAGTTGAGGGGAGCTTGCGTGTTCTCGAAAATTGATCTCAGGTCGGGATACCACCAACTCAAGATAAGGCAATCTGATATTCCCAAGACAGCTTTCGTATCTCGGTACGGACTGTATGAATACACTGTCATGCCTTTCGGGCTAACCAATGCCCCGGCATATTTCATGTACCTCATGAACAAGGTATTCATGGAATATCTGGACAAATTTGTGGTGGTTTTCATAGATGATATTCTCGTCTTCTCCAAAGATGAAGAAGAACATGAGAAACATCTAAGGTTGGTGTTACAGAGGCTGAGAGAACACCAACTATATGCCAAGTTGAGCAAGTGTGAGTTTTGGCTAAAGAGAGTTCCCTTTTTAGGACATATAATCTCGGAGGGAGGAATCTCCGTAGATCCCGCCAAAATCGAAGATATCCAGAAATGGAAAACCCCTGAAAATGTCGGGGAAGTTCGAAGCTTTTTGGGATTGGCTGGATACTATCGACGGTTTATTGAGGGATTCTCCAAGATCTCGAGACCTCTCACCAAACTGTTGGAAAAGGGAATCACATTCACCTGGACGCCACAATGCGATACGAGCTTTCAGGAGCTAAAGAAGAGATTGACAACAGCCCCCGTGTTGGTTATGCCAGATATGCAGAAGAATTTCACGGTGTACTGCGATGCCTCTGGAAACGGGTTGGGATGTGTTCTCATGCAAGAGGGACATGTCGTGGCATATGCATCCCGGCAGCTTCGGAAGCACGAAAAGAACTATCCTACACATGACTTAGAACTAGCTGCAGTGGTACACGCGTTGAAAATTTGGCGGCACTATTTGATGGGGAAGAGGACAGAGATATATACGGATCATAAGAGTTTGAAGTACATATTCACACAGCCAGATCTCAACCTTAGACAAAGGAGATGGTTAGAGCTAATCAATGACTTTGATGTAGGCATCAACTATCATCCCGGGAAAGCAAACGTCGTGGCCGATGCCTTGAGTCGGAAAGTGCAGGTCAATAAGTTGAGCTTGAAGGATATGCCTGCAGAATTGAAGGACGAGGTTATAAGGCTCAATCTATGTCTAGTAAATAGTGGTGAAGCCATCGCCATGGAAGTGGACTCCACACTTGAGCGAGACATACGCGAGGGACAAAAGAATGATGAGAAGATACAAGAGATCAGACAGCTCATCAAGGAAAATAAAGCTCCTGGTTTTAGAGAGGATGAACAAGGAACGGTGTGGCACGGGAAAAGGATCTGTGTGCCAGAAGTAAAGGAGATTCGTAAATTAATTTTGAAGGAGGCTCACGATTCCGACTATTCCATTCATCCTGGGAGTACGAAGATGTATCAGGACCTCAAAAGCAGGTATTGGTGGTATGGCATGAAGCGAGATGTCGCGGAACATGTTGCCCTGTGTGACACATGTCAGTTGGTGAAAGCAGAACATCAACGACCCGCGGGATTGCTGCAACCACTCAAAGTGCCTGAATGGAAGTGGGAAGAAATCAGCATGGATTTTGTCGTGGGATTGCCTAGGACCCAGTCCGGGTATGATTCAATATGGGTTATTATTGATAGGCTAACCAAGGTAGCTCATTTCATTCCGGTGAAGGAAAGCTACAGCGGAAACAAATTGGCAGAATTGTACATGTCAAGGATTGTGTGTTACCATGGAGTGCCAAAGAAGATAGTGTCGGACCGAGGGACACAGTTCACCTCGAGGTTTTGGCAAAAGTTGCATGAAACCATGGGAACCCATCTGAATTTCAGTTCTGCCTATCATCCCCAAACTGACGGACAGACGGAGAGAACCAATCAGATCCTTGAAGATATGTTAAGGGCATGTGCACTCAAAAACAATAGGAGTTGGGACAAGAACCTACCGTATGCGGAGTTTTCCTATAACAACAGTTATCAAGCTAGTATGAAGATGTCACCGTTTGAAGCTTTGTATGGAAGGAAATGCAGAACTCCCCTATTTTGGAACCAAACAGGAGAAAGTAAGGTGTTTGGTCCAGAAGTGCTACAAGAAGCCGAGGCAAAGGTGAGGGAGATTCGCAACAACTTGAGGATAGCACAGACACGCCAGAAGAGTTATGCTGATGTACGAAGAAGAGAGCTCGTTTTCAACGTGGGAGACTATGTTTATCTCAAGGTGTCCCCTATCAGAGGACTTCGTCGGTTCAAGGTGAAAGGGAAGTTGTCACCTCGATACATCGGACCCTTTCAAGTTTTGGAAAGAAAAGGCGAAGTGGCGTACCAACTAGAGTTGCCGGTTCATCTGTCGGACGTGCACGATGTGTTCCATGTGTCGCAACTCAAGAAATGTCTGAGGACGCCTGAGGAGGTGTTACCCATGAATGAAGTGGATGTAGCTGAGGATTTGTCTTATGCCGAGCAACCATACAAGATTTTGGAGACAATGGAACGCCTCACCAGAAATAAGAGAATCAGGATGTGCAAGGTGCAGTGGAAGCATCACTCAGAAGAGGAAGCCACCTGGGAACGGGAAGATGAGTTTAAGGCACAATTTCCGGAATTGTTTTCTTAGAAACACCAATCTCGAGGACGAGATTTCTTTTAAGGGGGGTAGAGCTGTAACACCCCAAATTTTTAGTCAAAACTCAAATTTTGATTTAGAACCATAAACCATGTTCAGAGGGGAATTTAGAAATTTTTGGACGTGTTGCATGTTTTGCAGAAATTCAAATTCAAACTGGAATTCAAATTAGACTCAAAACAGAAAAGAAATGGAAAAAGAAAAAAAGGAAAACCGGAAAAAAACTGGCCAGTGGGCCGAAACCCCAGCCGGCCCAGCAAACCCCCGCGCAGCCCGCCCCCGCGTGCGCCGCGCTGCCCCTCGCTGACGGGTGGGACCCGCCTGTCATCCCTAACCCCGCGACCCCGGACTTCTCCCGCGCGCGCGATCGCAACCGATCGGGAAACCGCGTCCCGCAGCCGAATTCTGGACCCTGAGGACTCTAACTCGATCACAACAGAACCACCGCCCTTCCCCGGCTATAAAAACAACCGATCCGATCAGTTTTTCTCACGCGATCGCCGATTTTCACTCCGGTGAGCACCGAGACTTCGCCGGGGAATTCTGGCCGATCTAAGCTCGGAAACTCTGATCTAACTCGTTGGTCTTGATCCACCGCCTCCGGGGAACTTTGCAGGTGCAGAAAACCCGAAGACTTACGGTGCAAATCCAGCTCCGACGAGCTTCGCCGTGGTTTTGCCTCGGACCTCGCCGCCGAGCACTTTCCAGGACCCCCGAGCTCGAGAAAACCCCCGAGGTGAGATCCCTGACCTCCCCTCTACCGATCTAGGCCATAAGATCACAGTTCTAGGCAGAATTCTCGAGGATCCGAAAGTTTCCGGCGAGATCGCCGCTTCCCGCCGCCGTGCGCCGCCGGCAGCGCCGCCCGCGCTCGATCAGAGCGACGTGGCCGCTTGTGCGCCGTTTATTTTAAATCGCACGGTAGACTTTAAAACCCCGCGTACCGGTTCGATGTTATAATCTCAGCCGTCGGTTTAAAATCAGACGGTCCACGTCAGCCCCGCGTTATAAAGACTGGAATTCTTACGTGCTACCCCCTGGGGTTCTCTGGAATTGAGAGCTAGCCCCGGAAACTTCAGATCTAGCCCCTGGAACTCCAGAAAATCATGTAAATTCATTTAAAAATCAGTTTTAGCCCCTAGACTTAATAGAAATTAAGAAAAACACCTCTGAAAAGTGTAGCTAGACCCCTGGAAATTATGAAAATAATATTATAGACCCTGTAATGGGGTGAATTCATTATTTTAGCCCTGTTTAGTATTTAATTTAGAAAATTGAATATGTAACTAGTGTTTAAATATTAAAAAGGGGGACAAACCTAATTGTCAAAATTATTAAAAACTTTCTCAGTACTTAGAAAACTTTGGAGTGAGATAAAAATATATTTTTGGGCTGAAATAAATCTGTTTCATCTATTATTCACATTTAATAGTATAGGGACACATTTTTAAGTAAAGAATAGTTAAAGAAAAAATAGGGAAAATAATTATGAAATAGTATACATCAGAAGCCAAGGTCAAAATATGATCTTAAATTATTTAGGACCAGAACCTCATCTGTTTAGGTAGTGTGTATTACTAATTTAATAATAAAATGCACAATTATGCATAAGAATATAAATCTGAAAATATAGAAACTAGTAAATGATAAATGGAGTTTCTAAAATACAAAGAATTCAGTTTAGGGTTGATAGAAATTATGAAGGCACATATGGAGAAGAAAAATACTTTTCATACATACTTGGTAGTTTAATATATATGGAATTTATTTAAAACTGAAACACACATATATACATGTATATATATATAGTATGTGAGTATAAATATGAACACCAAAGTAGGAATCATACACATGTAAATAAAAGTGTGTGCAAGCCCCAAATCAACACACATAGAGTATCCACAACACATAAAATGGTAAAGAAACTTTCATAAATGTGAATGTGTGGTTTGTATGAAGTAGAAGTGTGAACTATGTCTTATGATTGTTGTTTTTCTTTTGCTATGTTTGATGGTATGAAGTAGAGCCTGTTCAAGAGCAAGCTATCAGTTTCCAAGATCAGGACTACCCATTTCAAGAGCAGCAAGAAGGAGGCAAGTGTCCTTGACCACTTTGATCCTATGCTAGGATGTGTAGATAGAATTATTTGCATTGTCAAATGAAATATGAAACCCATGTTAGGAAAGTTTCCCTAGAATTGCATTACCTTGTTTCCTTGTAGCTTGGGTTGGGATTTATTTTACCATGTCATTTATTTCCATGCATATGCTTAGCCATGCTTAGAATGGGGTATTTGGGACATGAAATCATCAGTTTATGTTACCATACTCTTGAATGAGATATTGTGAGTTATGTAGAGGTAGGGATCAAGGCAAGTTGGATGTTTTGGTTGTGTGCTGGGTGCACGAGACTTGGGTTTGTGTTTAGTACTTGCCTGGATCCTAAGGACCGGTTCATGGAGCATGTAACCCGGCTTTACAGTGCCAACCACATGCTGAGATGGGGCAGCTTAGCCAATTAATTAGGTGTATCCCCGGCGTAGTATGGGTGTGTTGGATGGTGCGGGGAATAGGAGTCAGCTGGACTGCCATATGAACCGCAAGGCTCAAGAGGGGGCCACTGCAGCGGGGTTGGAGCCTCTTGTATGCTGTTAGGGGTGAAACCTCAGTGGGCCCACGCTCGTCGGGAATCCCTTTGTAAAGGCTTCGTAGTGATCTCTTGGCCACACACCTGGGAAGTGTGAATGTGGTTCGTAGCCACTGGCATAATGGAGGTTCTTTTAGTCCACCCGGCAACGGGGGATGAAATCACTACTTGTGGGTACAGTGGTACAAACTCTGCAGAGTCAAAACTGTCTTGACAGCCGTGCTCACGGTTAAGAGCGGCCTGGACTTATTCATGATTAGAGAATTGATGGTTTTGGAAGTTAAGCGGGGAGCTTAACATTGGAAATGATGATTATGGTTATTGGTTTATGATGATGGGATGGGAGATTTGGATCATTTCACCTGTGTAGTAATGTAGGTGCTTAATAAGCTAAGGTGATAGGTATTAATTGCGTAGTGCTTTAACCATGAGTTCAACCTCTCCTTGTTCTAGCCATGCATGATATAATTTTCCCACACTTGCTGAGTACCATTGGTACTCAACCTTGCATATTTGTTGGTTTATATTGCTGCTCAGGTCAAGATAATGAGGTGGTGTATAATGACCAAGATTTTGGACCCGAGGAAGGTTTTTAGGTTCATGAAGACCCCCGGGCAACACCTGTGATGGAGCCCTAAAGAATAATATTCTGCTGCTAGTTTATTTACTTGTGATGAAGCATTAGTGTTCATTAAGACATTTGTGATGTAAGACTTATTTATATTCGACACCTGGCTTGTAATAAATGATGCTTCACTATTTGTCATCACATGTATGAGAAAATGATCCTGGCATACATGTGATATTCACTTGGTTGTTCTTCGGAAAAACCGGGTGTGACAGAGGATAAGCAACCACTTCGTCTCCCAAGAATGACCGCTCGCTCGCTATGCAGGAGTCACACCGTCGCTTCAATTCCCGAAAAATTGCAACACAAAACTGTAAGGGCCTAAGTTTTTGCACACATCCAAAGTGTTCATCACCCCATACACACACCTCATTTGAGGAAAACTTATGAACACCTTTGAAGAGCATGTAAACACCATCAACATGTTCATTAGAGGATAAACTCACAAAATGCAAAAGGTCATTTCCCACGTGCATCTTATATGGGCTGAGCATATGAAAAACTCCTACACCTTGCTAGGAATGCTCATGCCAAAATTCACCAAAATCCAAAACCTTTTTGATGTATTTTTGGGTATAACTAGAAAGAGGCTAGTTTGAACTCAAATTCAAATTCAAACTACTTTTATCCCATGAATTCAAAAGTGGGAGGTATATTCATAATCAGCACATTTTTGTGAGCTCACCCAACAATTTTCACTCAATTTGGAGTTGATCTTGACATGAGCTAATTTTAGCAAATTCAAATTCAATTTGAATTTCAAACTGCATATGTGCTGAAATTATATCCAAACACTTCACAATTCGAATTCTATCAAGTCTAAATGGGCATTTGGTAGATAATTCAAATTTCATAGGGTAGTATTGGGACTACTGTTTAGAGCAGTGGAAGAAAGTTAATTTCAAAGGTTAAAATGGATGTGGGTCCCACCTGTCAGTCTCACTAGCTGTTTAACTGACTGAAGAACAGGGCACTCAGTTTCTCGGGCCAGGGCTGCGGCCACCACAGAGCTGATCGCCGGTGCCAGCTCCTGCTTGGCCTGAGCCGTGTTCAACCGACGTTGCTCCCTCTTATCCCTGCAGCCAAGCCGGCAAGATGCAGAACCGATCAGTTCTTTGCTCCCTTGCGCAAGAAACCGACCGTAGCCACCGCTACTCCTCCGATCCCTCGGCCACCCGCCAAACTTGCATGTGAGCTTCGGCTAAGCAGCAAAACGGTACCACAGCACTCCCACAACCTCCTCAAACCATCACCGAGTGAGCTCGTGCTCCCTACACGGAGAAAAAATCTCTCCCGCGACGGCCAACACAAATCCGAGAAAAGGTACTCTCGTGGACAGCCTCACCCAGGGCTTGTTACGGCCAAGCAAAGCCTCCTCTGGACCCGCATGACATCCATGCAGCTCACCTCCAAAGCTCAGGTCCGACAGCGGATCGTCGACGGCAAATTTTGAGATTCTCTTCCGATCGGTGCAAACCGATCTTCGGGTATGAATTCAGGAAATTCCCGATTGATTCTTATTTAGAGGCCACAAAACTTCACACACGAGAGTTAGACTTGAGGGCGCACCAGTTTGCTTTGCGAACCTAGCATGGAACTACGTGTAGCCGGTGTAGTTTGAGTTTTTCCGATGGCGGCAATATCGGGCAGCTTCGGGCGCACGGTGAGAGTGTAGTTAGAGCTATTTCCGGTCTCTTTTGCCACCATGCCGAGCTTCTCCATCACTCACTGGTGCTGTAGGGTCCTTTCAGAGAGCTTTTGGCGGGCTAACACCGCGAGGCGACGTCACCGGAGTCGGATGAGTGCCGCCGCACGTCGCGAGCTACGTTGGAGGCTCTGCCGGCTAGGGTAGAACACAACAGTGTGTTCCTCACATGTTTCTTGGGCCTAGTGGCGAGTGGCATCTCGATAAAGGGCCGGGAAGTTGGAAACCGGCGAGCTCCGGCGGCGCTATCGCGCGGGGGTGAGAGGTAGAAGGAGTCATCGAGCCCGCGTGTCAGGGGCTCTGGAGGGGGAGGCCGGATCGTCTGTGGACTCAGATCAGCTTTGACAGCGCGGGAATTAAATCTGTGGCCCCGTGTGGCGCTTTCCCGACAATAGACACGTGTCCCCTGGACCCACCGTCAGTGTTTTGAATTTTCCACGATTAGATCAAATTCCAGATTTTCCCGAAACTTTAGAAGAGCATAACTTTTGCTAGAAAACTCCAAACCGAGTGAACCAAATTTTGTTGGATTTAGCTCTCTGAGTACTTTCCAACAAATCAAGTTTAACTTTATGAAAAAACCTTATTTCTCCAGAATTAATTCTTCAAAATATAAACTCTTTGGAATTTTAACAGGAGAACTCTTTGGAGAAAAATTCTGAAATTTAACCAGGATGTTCACCAAATCATCCCTGAGCTACCATAAAAATTTCAGATCATTTGAGCTCACTTGATCCACCTAATGGTGTGATTAATAAAACTGTTCCAGATAAAATGGAAAATGTCCAGAAACATTTTCAGATTTTCCATGAAATTGTTTAGCTCATATCTTTAGCTAGGAACCTTAAAATTAAGTGAAACCAACTCCATTAGAACCCTATGAAAATATAGTTTTCATAATGTCATGGCTGGCTCCATGAAAATCCCTAGAACACCCTAGGAGCTCCAATTAAGGCCAAGTACATAAATATTTGTGGAGAAATCAAATGAGCTTTGCTGCAAATGAAACTTGGCCAAGTCTCTGTTTAGGTTGTATCCAAACCACAGTAAAAATTTCAGAGTCATTGGGCCTGTATAGCAAGACTTATAGTCTTTACAAATTCAACTTCAATTCAAATGCATTTAAATTGATACATATATGTATTATCTCATGTAGTCGCTAAGGTTTAGGAGGAGCCCGAAGTCTTAGACTTCATCACTCCAGAGGATCAGCTAGCCTGCGGCTAAGAGCAGCAAGGCAAGCTCCGGTTTGCATTAGCCTTTTTACAAATTTTACTGTTTTGAGAACTTACTTTGAGCAACCACTTTAATCTTTGTATTAGAGTCTCGTTTGAAAACCCAAATGCATAGCCAAGGAAACCCTGGGTTCGGCTTAGGTATGTCAACCTCGATTAGCTACTGCAATGCTAATATAGTGTAGGATTCGGTACAAATCGAGTAGTTGGAACTGCTCGTGAGAATAGGCTAGAGGCACACTACTTGGGTAAAGGTAGCAAATGGATCACATGGCCAGAAAAATGAGACCGAGCGGAGAGTAAGGGCAGCAGGACGTTGGGGCCTGGGTGCCATAGCTCCTCTTGTGTCGATTGAGGACCGAGCCGTTTGCGGGCCTGTTGAACAAGCTAGAACAGTACCGAAGACCTACCGGATATATGGGAACTGAGAGGGCCCGCCATCCCGATCGCTCACGGGGTCAGGGTGCCTCGCCCGGGGATCGCATTGGGTGGTGCCGTGTTATGCGGCACCCAACAGCACACATATAAGGAACAATGTATTACATAAATCAAAGCGGAAGCTTACAATTGTTCTTTGTAAATAATTTACATAAATTAACTACAGCGGAAGTCTATAACAGATCACGTCGAATATCTAAGAAGCACTCGAGAAGAGGTCCAGCCCGCGGACTTCTCTCGCTAGCAACACACAGACATGGCAGCGGCTAGATTCTCCAAGTGTGACACGACTCGGAGGTTCCCGAGTCTCACCGGACAACCTTCTTTATAGCGTCGATGTTTACCTGCAAAACCACTTATATAGCAAGAGTGAGCCCAAAGGCTCAGCAAGACTTAACCGCCTCTCCTAAGACATGAAACTCTACATGAAAGTAACCTAAGACATAACCGGTCATTTGCGAAAAGACTCGCCTACGAGTTCATCCTTAACTTTCATATTTTAGCCATAATAGTAGCGACCTTGCGCCCAGCAACACTGGAACTCCACAATCATTACGTCGTATGTGGCAACCTTTCTCAGGACACTAAACTGTAGAACCGGTCACGCCGTCTCGGGCTCATAGGTCTAACGAGACGATGTGGTATGCCTCTACAATCCAGTGAACCTGGTACATCGGTTTCCTGGTTCCCATATGTCAGTAAGCATCCGGTACACAACTCAATACCTGCTCCTGGGTGCTGCACACGCATCGGTCCTTAACCTACACAGGCAGAGCTACTCGACCAAGACCTCGTCTTGTCGCTGTCTAACCATCCTGCCCGGTCTCATTTTTGGAAATGTAAACTTTAGTTTGCCCTCTTCTTCCATCTACACCCAGGTAATCCCGTCTATAACTCGCGAGTAGATTCCAACTACTCGTCTTCTACCGGATGCCCTAGTCTATTTAGCACGGCATTATTCTACAGCGGTGTCCCTTTCTACCCTTAAATCCAAGGTTCATTTGGTCATGCATTTGGAGTGTAAAACATACTTGACCTAATGCACATACAAACTTAGACCCATAGTAGTGCACAAAGTAAAAACTTTAGAAAACAACTTAAATGCAAACCAGAGCTTGCCTTGGTTTTGCAGGTGACTAAAGTCAGATGATTATGAAGTTAGTTGCTGCTGCCTTGAAGCTGAAGCACTGCCTTCTTGCTTCTTGATCCAAGCTCAACTCCTCCTTCTTCACTTTCCACGTTTAAGCACTACACGTTATGAACATGCATATATCTTTAATTATAAAACTTCTGGTAACAAGTTCTAAAGACAAGTTTAAAACTGGACCTCTGTTTAAGAATTTAAAATGACACTGGGGTGGGGGTTTGGGTGTGTGTTCAAGCACTATCATCGAGTGATGGGTGGGGTTTCATCACTTGGGTGGGGATCAACTAATGAGGTTGAACAGGACATAATGATCCAGGGCTCCAATGGAGCTGGAAATTTTCTTGTGAGTTCCTTGTCACAAGAAGGTCCTCTGGACCAAAGTTCAGAATGTTTCACTAAGTAGATCACTCATAATAATTCCCTAAGAATTTAAGCAAGAAGGAATTCATTCTGAATAAATTTGCACTTTCATGCAAATTCAAGTGAACTACAATTTCAAGCATAGTTCAGAGAGTATGCCTGAATTGTCCTAGGATTTTTGGAGCTAAGGAATGCCCAGAACTGAATTTCCAAGTTTTGGAAATTCTCTGAAAATGTTTCTGTATTCATTTGAATACAGAAACTTGAAATCAGAATTACCCTCACTAATTCAACTCCAAATGAGCTGAAACTTTTATAGGAGTCTCCTAATATCCTAAAGAATATTCTGGCAAAATTTGGAGATTTTTGGATGAACCAAACTCCCTCAAAAATGTTTTTGCTGAAAAGCTTTAAAGAATTCTCCATAATTTCCTATTGGTTTTCATGCAAATTGGGTTGCTTATTTGGATAGAGTTTTTCATCCTGAATTCAACCCAATTTGAATCACTAATTTTGGAGCTTCCTAGCAAAAGTTATGACGTTCTAAAGTTTGAACTATATCTGGAATTCAAATTAATTCGGGAAATGTTCAAACTCTGACGGTGGGTCCCTCCTACATGTGTCAGCCGCTGGGATCACGCCACACGGGGCCCTCCACACCTTTAATGAAGCCGCTGACGAGTGGGGCCGAAGGGGTCTTCTTCCTCCCGCTCCCGCGCCTCCCCCTGGCCGGCGCTCCTCTGGAGCTTGCCGGACCCAGCTTTCAGGCCGCCTCTCGGCCGGACACTCGCCGCCTGTGAGTTTGGGAGGTCGGGAAACATGTCTATGGGGTTGGCTCGGGCTGCCGGTGGCCGGACTACCCTCGGCGACGAGCCGCGGCCTTCGGTGATGATCAGCACCATCGCCCGGCCCCTGTAGCCCGCTAACAGCTCAACCGAACCGCCCAAAAGCACCAGCAGAGGATGGGATAGCTCGGCATGGCCTCAACATGGCTCGGAAATGGCGGCAAGTGGGGGTTCACCGTGCGCCCGAGGGTCCCCGCCATGATCGCCGCTCGGAAACTTCAAAATGGTCTGCTAATATGGGGTTTTAAGCAAGTATTGGGGAAGGGATCGGGTCGTCCTCGAGTTTAGGTCCTTTGAGCACAGTTTAGTGACCTAAAGACGAGAAGGGAGTGGAAATTTGGAGAACTCATACCGGAACGTTGTTTTGTGGCCGCCGGCGAAGTTTCTCCGAATTCTCTCTCGGTGGTTCACGGCTTGCCTTGTGGTTTGGGTGGAAGCAGCAGGGCTCGCTGGCGCGTCCGGGGATGTCCTCGCTTGGGCGTGAAAGGCGCTAGACTCCACTGTCCACCGGAGCCCTCTCCTCGGTTCTCTTTCGGCCGCTGCGCGGACACGGCGCCTTTGCGGCAGAGGGGCTAAACCTCGGTCGTTTTTGTGTCGGGAAGGTGAAGAGTGGATACGCGGATCTGTTCAGCAGCTCGGAGGGAGGCTGTGCACCAGTGTTCACTGGTTTCTAATGGAGCACCGGAGAGCGGTGGCTTTCCTGCTCGGTTCTGGCGTGAGGGTCACAGGGCCTCGGGGTGGCGTTTGTAAGAACGGATGGGGGCGCGAGTGGACGCCGAGCAGGTCGCCAGCGCAAGAAATTCCCACGAGGAGGTGGCTTCCGCGTTTTTCAGACGGCAGCGCGGTGGCAGCTCGTGGTAACCCGGATCGAGCTCGGGTGTGAACCGATACACAGAGGCTGACTTAACCAGTAAGTTATACCCCCCTCTCAATGACAAGTGGGGCCCACAACCCCCCTCTGCCCCAAACGATCTTCAAATTTTGACACATTGCAAATTCAGCTATGAGGCATCCAAATTCAAAAGTCATTTTGCCATTTGACAATTTATGCCACAGTTTCAAAGCACCTCCAAATTTGCCTCCTTCACAATTTGAACCTGGAGAGTTTGAATTTTCCCTCTGATCTTTGAGTTGGTCATTGCAAATACAACTTTTTAAACAACAGTTTGAATTTCCTCTTTTGAACAATGCCCTTCTTCTTTTTGAAGTGACCCTCTTAATTCAAACTGAATTCAAAGTTTTATTGCACATGCCAACACTTTCATGAGTAAACAAAAGTTTTTGTAAGTCCCATTTCTTGTATTCAAACTCAACTCTATTCATAGCTCAAATTTTCTATATACAAGTTTTGGGACTTTTACATTCCTCCCCCCTTAAAAAGAATCTCGTCCAGAGATTCATAATTAAGGACAAAGTGGAGAAGACAACTACTAAGTATATGCTTCTAACAACTCCGGATGATTGTGTTGTAAATATTCCTCGCTTTCCCATGTAGCTTCCTCGAACGTGTGATTTTCCCATAGCACCTTGAAAAATCGCAGCGTCCTGTTTCTTGTTTCACGAGTCTTCTCATCAATTATCCGGGTTGGTCGCTCAACATACGTGAGGTCCTGCTTCATCTCTGCTATACCTTCCGTGAGAATCTCCGTGGGAACTTTCAAACACTTCCGCAACTGAGATATGTGGAAGACGTTATGAACTCCGGCTAAGGCTGCCGGTAGCTCCAAACGGTATGCCACGGGTCCACACCTTTCAATGATAGCGAAGGGACCGATAAAACGTGGAGCTAATTTCCCTTTCACTCCGAATCAGTGAATGCCCTTCATAGGAGATACGTGGAGATATACGTGGTCCCCAACTTGAAATTCCAGAGGACGACGCCTCTTATCCGCATAGCTCTTTTGTCTGGACTGAGCGGCTTTAAGATTTTCCTGAATAAGCCTCACCCGCTCTTCTGCCTCATTTAAGAGATCAATCCCGTAAATAACTCTCTCGCCGGATTCACACCAGTTCAAGGGTGTGCGGCATTTCCGGCCGTAGAGAGCTTCATAAGGCACCATTTTTATACTTGATTGATACCCGTTGTTATATGAGAACTCTGCCAACGGTAAGTGATCATCCCAGCTCTTACCGTGGTGGACGGCACATGCTCTCAGCATATATTCAAGTATTTGATTCACCCTCTCTGTTTGCCCATCGGTTTGAGGGTGATACGCGGAGCTTCGAATCAATTTGGTTCCCAAGGATGCGTGTAGCTGCTCCCAGAAATGAGGAACAAACAACGCGCCTCGATCAGAGATGATCGTCCGGGGAACTCCATGTAGGCACAAGATTCTTGCTATGTATAACTCCGCATACTGCTTGGCGGTGTATCTGGTATGCACAGGGATGAAGCGTGCCGATTTGGTCAACCGGTCCACGATTACCCAAATCGAGTCATGGTGGTGGGAGGTCATCGGCAACCCAACAATGAAATCCATACTCAAGTCTTCCCACTTCCATGCCAGTATCTGTAGCGGTTGCAGCAGGCCCGACTTCTTTACATGGTCGGCCTTAATTCTTCGACACGTATCACATTCTTAAACGTATTTTGCAACTTCACGTTTCATACGTGTCCACCAAAACTTCTTCCGGAGGTCTTGGTACATTTTATTGCTGCCCGGGTGAATAGAAAATTCGGATAAAGTGAGCCTCATCCAAAAATTTCTTCCGCAGCCTCATATCACGGGGTACGACTATCCGGTCCTTGAACCATAGGGTGTCTTCATCATCTAACCGGGAACATTTCATATCCCCGTTCTTCAACCTCCTTTTGATATGAGCCATGCCCTTGTCTTTCTTTTGAGCTTCCATAACCTCCTCTCTTATTGTAGGTATGAGAGCCAGATTATGTAAAGCTCCATATGGAACCAAGTAAAGACTTGGTTCTTCCTCTTCTATCGACGCAATGGTCAGGTTATGAATATGAGACTTCTGGCTGAGTGCATCGGCAACCACAGTTGCCTTGCCCAGATGATAATGAATTTCAATCTCATAGTCCTTGATCAGCTCCAACCATCGCCGTTGTCGCATATTCAACTCTTTCTGAGTGAATATGTACTTCAAACTTTTGTGGTTGGTGTAGAGATGAACCAGATTTCCCAATAGGTAATGTATCCACATCTTCAAAGCTAATACCACGGCAGCAAGCTCGAGATCATGAGTTGGATAATGTTGCTCATGATTCCGTAATTGCCGTGATCCATATGCGACCACACGTCCTCCTTGCATGAGTACACAACCAAGCCCGATGCCGGACGCATCACAATAAACATCAAAGGGCTTGGTTGTATCCGGTTGAGCTAGAACCGGGGCTGTTGTGAGGTGTTTCACCAACGCTTGAAAAGCTTCCTCACATGGCTTGCTCCAATCATATTTGATGCCCTTTTTCAGTAGCTCAGTCATAGGTTTGGAGATTCTTGAGAAGCTCGGGATGAACCTCCAGTAATATCCCGCCAAACCCAAGAAGCTACGAATTTCATGGACTGATGTTGGAGACTTCCACTTGAGCACTTGTTCAATCTTGCTTGGATCAACAGCAATACCTTCTGCTGAAATAATGTGCCCAAGAAATGGCACTTGGTTGATCCAGAATTCACATTTACTAAACTTCGCATAGAGCTTGTGATCTCTCAGTCGTTGGAGCACAATATGAAATGTTTAGCATGTTCCTCTTCAGATTTGGAATAGACCAAAATGTCGTCGATGAATACCACAACGAACTGATACAGCTCTGGCATGAACACCGAGTTCATAAGATACATAAAGTGAGCCGGAGCATTGGTCAATCCAAATGACATGACAAGATACTCATAGAGTCCATATCTTGTCGAGAATGCTGTTTTCGGGATATCTTCCGCTCGAATCTTGATTTGATGATATCCCGACCTTAAGTCCATCTTAGAGAAGACTTTGGCACCCACTAGTTGATCGAAGAGAATATCAATTCTTGGTAGTGGATACTTGTTCTTTATTGTCACAGCATTCAAAGGACGATAATCGACGCATAGCCTCAGCGTCTCATCCTTCTTCTTCACAAATAAAGCTGAGCAACCACATGGTGATGAACTTGGATGAATAAACCCCTTGTCCATCAGATCCTTGAGTTGCTCCTTCAATTCTGCTAATTCACTCGGAGCCATTTTGTATGGTCTCCGAGAGATCGGCGTGGTTCCCGTTATCAACTCTATTTTGAACTCCACCTCGTGCTCAGGTGGTAAGCCTGGAAGATCTTCGGGAAACACGTCCGGATATTCATGGACTACCGGAATGTCTTCTAACTTGCAAGCTTCGGCATTACATACTTCTGGGTCTTTGGAAACCGCTTTGCCGAGATACAATGTTTGACGCCCGTGAAGTGGAGAGTCCAAGTGCACACTCCTGTTCTCGATGTCCAGAACAGCCTTATGGAAGGTCAACCATGATATTCCCAATATGGCATTGATTCCTTGGTCTTCGAGAATAATGAGGGTGGTCGGATAAATTCTTCCACCCAAACAAAGTGGTGCTCGAGAAATGACTTCATTAGTTGATATGTCTCCACCTGGCAAATGAACAAGGTAAGAACCTTTTGTGGTAGTTGTGGAGATTTGATCCCGGATCACCGTCGCCCTGCTAATGAAGTTATGTGTTGTACCAGAGTCGAATAAAATGACAACCGGCTTGTCATTTAAGGTGAACCTGCCGGCAAGAACAGGTCCTCCCTTTGGCAGATCATCGACTGACACATAATTAACTGTCCCCACTTTAGACATAGCTTTTCTTGGCTGTCCAAGATCACTCTTTGGCGCTGGACCCGCAGACACAATGTTGCTGCCCGGTTCAGTTGCTTCATTGACGTTGAGCTCATTGTCAACATGAAGTGGGACAGCACTTGGTTCAGCCGAGACATCAACTTGTTCCTCTTCAACCTCTTGAGGGAAAAAGTATTCTGGTGCACCTTGTTGATACTGAAGTGCATAAGAAATAAGTTGCTACTGCAGTGGAGGTGAATAAGACCTCTGTGGAGTAGAAGAGTCATCACACTCCCAGAATGATTGCACCTCTTGTGGAATCTCTCGACCGGAAGGTGAACGGATCACCAACCGATACTTCTGAGGTAGATGATTGCATTCCTCCTGTGATGAGTCCCTCTCCCTCTTTTCTTTGAGGTAGAGATTGGAATAATATTCCTGAGTGATAGCACAACTCACAAACTCATCAAAATTCTCTTGGCTAACTTGAGCCAATTCACATCGCAGCCTAGCGGTCAGCCCTCGGTAGAAATGATAACCTTTCATGGCTGGTGATTTCACATAGTCAGGAACATATTGAGCTAAGCGATTGAATTCCTTCGCATATTCAATAACACTCATGTCCCCTTGCTTCAGACTCCAGAATTCATCCAGACTGGTTTGCATTATGCCCGCAGGAATGAAACGAGCACGAAATGCAGCCTGGAACTCTGCCCATGTGACACGATGCCCTGCGGGTTGGACAGCAAGGTATTCCTCCCACCATGCTCCAGCAAAGCCGTGAAGCTATTGAGCGGCAAATAGAGTCTTTTGGAAGTCATCACATTGAATCAACCCAAACTTGGACTCAATGACACGTAACCAGTGATTTGCTTCACAATGGTCAACCGCCTCAGAGAATACCGGCGGTTGTGTCGCCAAGAAATCCAGATAGGTGCTTGGGGTTGGCATGTGATTTTGAGCTTCTCTATTTATTCCCTGCTGAACTAGAGTTTGGAGAGTTTCATTCATTTTGGCCATAATTTCCGCTAATCCGGTTGGCGATGGCTCTTGTGATGAAGTCGAGTCATTCCCACCTCGACTTGAACCTCCAAGCTCCATTTGAGAATGTGTACGTACCATACTGCACGAAACAAAATTTTGAGTCAATCAAAATTCTATTTCAGTAGTGAGTAAAGATAAGTAAAACATGAACATGTCATGAACTTTATGAAAGCATAACCACATTCATGTTTAAACAAATCTTAAGTACGCTAAACTAATCAGTGGGACTACCCTGACCAGTTCACACAAACTCCAAATTTTACTCATGTTAACCGCAGCTTCTTGACTTGAGTTCAATACCAAAGTTCTAGTAAACTTCAGTATCTTTCCAACGGTGTATCATGGGCTCCTCAAGGATTTTTCTACAGGAAGTTATGGCTTAAAAACAGAAAGGTCCAGAGAGGTTTCTGATACTGTCCTGGTTCTGAACAGTTTGCCTTCAACTGGACTTTTCACCAACTTAACTTGTGATTTTGCTCTGGAGGTATACAAGGAAGTTGTAGAGCACTTGAAAATCTTTCCAGAACTGTATCATACACCTTGATTGGTTAAATCTACTCAGAGTTATGCTCTGTTAAAGTCCAGCACGAATTTCTGCCAGAAACAGAGCACTCTGTTTTTGAAATCTTTGAAACCTAGTTATACTCTCATTTGAATCTTAGCTCAAAATAAGAGTTCAGTAATTAATACTTGTTTCAAACTTCCATTTTTAGTTGAAAGTTAGTTCATGAATCATTTCTTCATAGGAAAGAGGATTATATGTTTAGTACGGTGTCGATGCACCGTAAGAATCATGTCGGTACTACGTTACCTCACCAAAGAAAATCCTAAGCCAGATCATACCGGCATATACGTATTATCAGTAGCACTAAGACGGTCTCTCACACACGTGTACTACATGGGATACGTACGTGGTTAGTACCTGCAGAAAGACACTCGATAGTGGTGCACTCAAAGGTTGTTTCATTTCAGGCAGATCCATAATTGAAAGTAAATACAAACGCCCGTATCATTGTCATACGGCCGTCCTTGAGTTAAGTCACGTCTCAAGGTACGTGATTGTGTTTCAACACCACACGACGGGGAACCCGAGTATGTCATGAACGGGTCGTCACGGTTGGGAATGTTATCAACCCAACGGATACCACCTACTGCCCGGCAGGGCACGCCGATGGCAAGCGCTGCGTATGTCCTCCTGGGCTATTTCCAGATGAACACACTATCACGTTACTGACCACACGATGGGGTCTCCACTTACTTGCCTAATGCACGCTAGGGATCAGCATTTCATATGAACTCAGGAACATGGAGAGTCCAAGAGTTCATATTGACGTCTCACACCAAGCTGTGAGACCTAACCCTGAACCACTTTCCTCGTCAGGGGAGCCAACCAAAATTGAATCGCTTTCGGTGGCGTTCCTTACCATTCATACCTGATCGTAGGTGCGTCGTTACATACATAAAATTTCAAAATTTTAACAAGTAAGTTTGCAATGCCACTTTAAGTTACTATACTACTATAGTCCTTATGTGGGCCTAATACCGTTTCCTCACCTATCCTAAGTTTTTGTCGTAATACGATCCTTATTCCGTGCGCTATTACCAATGCGGCTCTGATACCACGCTGAGAGGGCCCGCCGTCCCGATCGCTCACGGGGACGGGGCGCCTCGCCCGGGGATCACATTGGGTGGTGCCGTGTTATGCGGCACCTAACAGCACACATCTAAGGAACAATGTGTTACATAAACCAACGTGGAAGCTTACAATTGTTCTTTGTAAATAATTTACATAAATTAACTACAGTGGAAGTCTATAACAGCTCACGTCGAATATCTAAGAAGCACTCGAGAAGAGGTCCAGCCCGCGGACTTCTCTCGCTAGCAACACACAGACATGGCAGCGGCTAGGTTCTCCAAGTGTGACACAACTCGGAAGTTCCCGAGTCTCACCGGACAACCTTCTTTATAGCGTCGATGTTTACCTGCAAAACCACTTATATAGCAAGAGTGAGCCCAAAGGCTAAGCAAGACTTAACCGTCTCTCCTAAGACATGAAACTCTACATGAAAGTAACCTAAGACATAACCGGTCATTTGCGAAAAGACTCGCCTACGAGTTCATCCTTAACTTTCATATTTTAGCCATAATAGTAGCGACCTTGCGCCCAGCAACACTGGAACTCCACAATCAAACAAGAAACGTTTCGTTCCAATGTTATTTGTCCCAAGGTAGAAAATAAATTTAGTTAGCTCTATCTCTACTTCAAACATGGTTTTCATGCAATTTATAATTAGCATAACAGCATTTAAAACTTTGCAAACTATTCCCACACAATTTGATTACTACGTCACAACACAGGGAGCAAGCGGTAATCAATAACCGCGATGGACGGTGATTCGAATCAAACACTACCCGGATAACTCGACACATACGCCCGCCTCTGAAGACCCAACTCTGGCGTCCTTCATTACGTCGTATGTGGCAACCTTTCTCAGGACACTAAACTGTAGAACCGGTCACGCCGTCTCGGGCTCATAGGTCTAACAAGACGATGTGGTAAGCCTCTACAATCCAGTGAACCTGGTACATCGGTTTCCTGGTTCCCATATGTCAGTAAGCATCCGGTACACAACTTAATACCTGCTCCTGGGTGCCGCACACGCATCGGTCCTTAACCGACACAGGCAGAGCTGCTCGACCAAGACCTCGTCTTGTCGCTGTCTAACCATCCTGCCAGGTCTCATTTTTGGAAATGTAAACTTTAGTTTGCCCTCTTCTTCCATCTACACCCAGGTAATCCCGTCTATAACTCGCGAGTAGATTCCAACTACTCGTCTTCTACCGGATGCCCTAGTCTATTTAGCACGGCATTATTCTACAGCGGTGTCCCTTTCTACCCTTAAATTCAAGGTTCATTTGGTCATGCATTTGGAGTCTAAAACATCCTTGACCTAATGCACATACAAACTTAGACCCATAGTAGTGCACAAAGTAAAAAATTTAGAAAACAACTTAAATGCAAACCGGAGCTTGCCTTGGTTTTGCAGGTGACTAAAGTCAGATGATTATGAAGTTAGTTGCTGCTGCCTTGAAGCTGAAGCACTGCCTTCTTGCTTCTCGATCCAAGCCCAAATCCTCCTTCTTCACTTTCCACGTTTCAGCACTACACGTTATGAACATGCATATATCTTTAATTGTAAAACTTTTGCTAACAAGTTCTAAAGACACGTTTAAAACTGGAACTCTGTTTAAGAATTTAAAATGACACTGGGGTGGGGGTTTGGGTGTGTGTTTAAGCACTATCATCAAGTGATGAGTGGGGTTTCATCACTTGGGTGGGGATCAACTAATGAGGTTGAACAGGACATAATGATCCAGGGCTCCAATGGAGCTGGAAATTTTCTTGTGAGTTCCTTGTCACAAGAAGGTCCTCTGCACCAAAGTTCAGAATGTTTCACTAAGTAGATCACTCAGAATAATTCCCTAAGAATTTAAGCAAGAAGGAATTAATTCTGAATAAATTTGCACTTTCATGCAAATTCAAGTGAACTAAAATTTCAAGCATAGTTCAGAGAGTATGCCTGAATTTTCCAAGGACTTTTGGAGCTAAGGAATGCCCAGAACTGAATTTCCAAGTTTTGGAAATTCTCTGAAAATGTTTCTGTATTCATTTGAATACAGGAACTTGAAATCAGAATTACCCTCACTAATTCAACTCCAAATGATCTGAAACTTTTACAGGAGTCTCCTAATATCCTAAAGAATATTCTGGCAAAATTTGGGGATTTTTGGATGAACCAAACTCCCTCAAAAATTCTTTTGCTGAAAATTTTAAAGAATTCTCCAGAATTTCCTATTGGTTTTCATGCAAATTGGGTTGCATATTTGGATAGAGTTTTTCATCCTGAATTCAACCCAATATGAATCACTAATTTTGGAGCTTCCTAGCAAAAGTTATGAGGTTCTAAAGTTTGAACTAAATCTGGAATTCAAATTAATTCGGGAAATGTTCAAACTCTGACGGTGGGTCCCTCCTACACATGTCAGCCGCTGGGATCACGTCACACGGGGCCACAGGACCCTTCCCGCGCTGTCGCAACGGATCCCGGGGCCACAAAGGATCCGCACCTTTAACTTCAGCCGCTGTTGAGTGGGGCCGAAGGGGTCTTCTTCTTCCTCCCGCTAGCGCGCCTCCCCCTCGCCGGCGCTCCTCTGGAGCTTGCCGGACCCAGCTTTCCGGCCACCTCTCGGCCGGAGACTCGCCGCCTGTGAGTTTGGGAAGTCGGGAAACATGTCTATGGGGTTGGCTCGGGTTGCCGGTGGCCGGACTACCCTCGGTGACGAGCCGCGGCCTTTGGTGACGATCGGCACCGTCGCCTGGCCCCTGTAGCCCGCTAACAGCTCAACCGAACCGCCCAAAAGCACCAGCAGAGGATGGGATAGCTCGGCATAGCCTCAACGTGGCTCGGAAACGACGGCAAGTGGGGGTTCACCGTGCGCCCGAGGGTCCCCGCCATGATCGCCGCTCGGAAACTTCAAAATGGTCTGCTAATATGGGGTTTTAAGCTAGGATTGGGGAGGGGATCGGGTCGTCCTCGAGTCTAGGTCCTTTGAGCACAGTTTAGTGACCTAAAGACGAGAAGGGAGTATAAATTTGGAGAATTCATACCGGAACGTTGTTCTGTGGCCGCCGGCGAAGTTTCTCCGAATTCTCTCTCGGTGGTTCACGGCTTGCCTTGTGGTTTGGGTGGAAGCAGCAGGGCTCGCTGGCGCGTCCGGGGATGTCCTCGCATGGGCGTGAAAGGCGCTGGACTCCACTGTCCACGGGAGCCCTCTCCTCGGTTCTCTTTCGGCCGCCGCGCGGACACGGCACCTTTGCGGCAGAGGGGCTAAACCTCGGTCGTTTTTGTGTCGGGAAGGTGAAGAGTGGGCACGCGGGCTGTTCAGCAGCTCGGAGGGAGGCTGTGCACTGGTTTTCACTGGTTTCTAATGGAGCACCGGAGAGCGGCGGCTTTCCTGCTCGGTTCTGGCGTGAGGGTCACAAGGCCTCGGGGTGGCGGTTGTAAGAACGGATGGGGGCGCGGGTGGACGCCGAGCAGGTCGCCAGCGCAAGAAATTCCCACGAGGAGGTGGCTTCCGCGGTTTTCAGACGGCGGCGCGGTGGCAGCTCGTGGTGACCCGGTTCGAGCTCGGGTGTGAACCGATACACAGAGGCTGACTTAACCAGTAAGTTATACCCCCCCCCCTCTCAATGACAAGTGGGGCCCATAACCCCCCTCTGCCCCAAAAGATCTTCAAATTTTGACAGATTGCAAATTCAGCTATGAGGGATCCAAATTCAAAAGCCATTTTGCCATTTGACAATTTATGCCACAGTTTCAAATTTGGATGGAATTCACAAGTTCCTTTGATATTCATATCAAAGCACCTCCAAATTTGCTCCAAATTTGCCTCCTTCACAATTTGGACCTGGAGAGTTTAAATTTGCCCTCTGATCTTTGAGTTGGTCATTGCAAATACAACTTTTTAAACAACAGTTTGAATTTCCTCTTTTGAACAATGCCCTTCTTCTTTTTGAAGTGACCCTCTTAATTCAAACTGAATTCAAAGTTTTATTGCACATGCCAACACTTTCATGAGTAAACAAAAGTTTTTGTAAGTCCCATTTCTTGTATTCAAACTCAACTCTATTAATAGCTCAAGTTTTCTATTTACAAGTTTTGGGACTTTTACAGGAACCGGGAAACCGATGTAACTCGGGTAGCTGGGTGTTGAGGCATTGCTTGTCGTACAGAGGTTAGGTTGAGAGTTTGAGGTGTAAATCGGCTGGCGGCACTGCAGATGCGCGCGCAGAGACCTCTTGCTCGGGACGATAGGACCGGTTCAACCTTTGGCTGACGCGTGAAAGGTGGTTGCGTACGACGTCTGTGATGGTTGATGTAGGCAACATTGAGTATGGGCGTACATGACGGGTTATTTGGTTAACCCTGCAGGTGTAAATCGATTATAATCGCCGTCCCTCGCGGTCAGTGAGTACCACTTGTTCACTATACCGTGACGTAGAAAGAACAGGCTAGAGTCATGTAAAAGTTGCTGATTGAAAGCTATAGCTTGCTTGTTAATGACTTGCTGTAGTTTGAGCTAATTAAATTTCTTTTTGACCTTGGGCAAAGTACATGAGAGAAATGTGTTTCTTGTTTTATTGTGGCTCTCTCATGTGCCTTGGCGTGAGGTTCTCCACATCTTGCTGCTAAAACTTGAAAGTAAGGTTCAAATAATTAGGCGAGTCCTTCGCAACTTATTTACCCTCATGTACCCTGGAACCCCTCATGTAAAAATTTCATGTATAGGAGAAACGGGTCAGACTTGCTGAGCCATCGTGCTCACTTCTTGTGTTTGAAGCTTTTGCAGGAGTTTATGAGGAAGGGAATCTAGAGGAGGAGACGGAACCCCAAGAGGGAAACCCCGTCGAGTGGGAGTCATGCACGCCGCCGTGTTAGTGTGCGTGCGTGCTAGCGGGGACACGTTCACGGGCTGAACGTGAACTCGATGTGTAGTCTACACCCGTGAGTGTAGACTGAACTTATTTTGTTGTAAAAATGTTCATAAACTGGTTTATGTAATAAAACTTTGCTTCCGCTCTGTATCTTTGATGTGCGTTATCCAGTGCTATGCAACACAGCACCCCTCAGCGTGATCCTGGCTCGACGAGGCCATGGGGACGCGTCAAAAACCCATGACGCGGAAGAGATAGATGCCCCACCTGCAGGCTCAATGCCTCCCCCGAGATGGGCACGGGGGGGCCACTGTCGATACTCAGCGAACTGGGTACCCCCACGTAGTGGGTTAAAAGCACCTGGGCCCCGCCTTCCCAGCTTATGCGGGCCCCAGCGTAGGACATGCGCACTATGCCCCACGGGCTGTCCCAGGGTCGCAACATGTCTTCAGGCCCTGAGCCTGACTACCGGTCGACACCCGTCTAGTAGTGCCGGACCTCATCTTTCACCACGGAGGGTTACGGCGTCACCACGTGTCCGGAACCTCTGAGTCATACCCCCAGCTGGAGAAGGCTCCGGAGGTGCCACGCGTCCTGCAGCTCCGGATCTGACCTCCATCATGGAGGCCTCCGGTGCTGCCATGTGGGCAGCAATTCTGGGCATACCTTCCCCCTAAGGGAAGGCTCCGGATGTGCCCCGTGTCCCGCAGCTCCGGATCCGACTTCCAGCATAGGAGGGCTCCGGTGCTGCCGCGTGCCCAACAGCTCCAGGCCACCCACTACTCCACAAGACGGCCCCGGTGGAGACGCGTGTCTTGGGGGCCATCCGCACGAATGTCACTTCGGCAGGCAACAGGCAGATGGCCCGGGAGTAATGAGGAAGGTGCGTTGTCAGTCCAAGCATTCAAGGATCACGCCTTCCCCATAAGCATGGCGCATGGCGCACGCCTCCGTCCCCCATCCGCGTGCCATTACAGTGAAAGAGAGGACAGCGAGGCGTGACGGAACAACAGAGCCGCCTAACGGTTCAGAGCCGCCCAACAGAGCGATGGGACGTGTTGACAAGAAAGGGACTTCATCATCACATGCTACCCGGACAGAGGTGCTCGGCGGGACAGGCGGCGTACCGTAACTTCACCGACAACGACAATACGTGTAGCTGTAAATGCCTAGATCATGTATAGGCACAGATAGCCGGGGGGCCACCTGTCAGGCCCCAGGATGCATTGTAACTGCCCCGGCCTTGAGCTATAAAAGGACCGGGGCAGCCCCTGGGCAGGTGGTTCACGACCCAGCCAAATCATTCTCACACGCGAGCAAGTAATACACCCAGCAATCCCGTGGATGTAGGGTATTATGCTCCGGTAGCCTGAACCACGTAAATCCTCGTGTCTCTCTCGCCATTGTGCTCAGACCTTCGTGATCCTCTAGCCCCACCGAAAAAGAACCTCCGTGGGCTGCTTTCGCGTAGACCGGGGGAAGTGTCGTAGGAACACTTCGACAGTCATCAAACCTGAGCATGTAAAAGTTGTCATCACATGTTTGTGTTACTTATTCAACACAGTATCACAAAAGGTGATAGCCTGGGAAGACTTAGACTATTTAAAAACGTACATTGTCGAGACTATTTGCAAGCTTGAGATGTGTTTCCCACCATCTTTTTTTGATATGCAAGTACACCTAATCATACATCTTGTTAATCAAATAAAAGCATTGGGGCCACTATATTTACATCATATGTTTATGTTGGAGAGATATTTAGGAGTATTAAAGGGTTATGTGTGGAACCATGCTCACCCAGAGGGTTCAATTATGGAAGGATATGCTACTAAAGAAGTGATTGAGGGTTGCGTTGATTACATCAAAGATGGAAAGCCGATAGGTGTGCCTATACCAGTACATGAGGGTAGACTATGTGGGAGTGGCAAAGTGGGTAAGAGAACTTTTATCGTTCAGGAGTACAAATTAGTACACTGTGCACATTTTGGTGTACTACAACAGCTCGCAATAGCTGAGTCATACATCGAGGAACGTGAAATTGATCTTTGCAGAAAAAACCAAGGCCGCATAGAGGACTGGATCATGAAAGAGCACAGAAGACGTTTCACTAAATGGTTAATGGACAAAAATTTACAATACGAAGACTCTGATGAAGAGGCAACAATGAAGAAGTTATCTTCTGGCCCATCTGCTTTGGTGACATCATGGCAAGCATATGACATTAATGTTTACATATTTCATACTAAGGAAAAAGACAGTAAGAGTGTTGCACAAAATAGTGGTGTTCGTATAGAGGCTTATGATCCACAAGGGCAGAAGACCGTTCATAGAGGAAATATGGGAACTCGATTATGGCGAAAGAATGCAAATGCCCGTGTTCAAGTGCCAATGGGTCAAACATCCTGATGGTGTGAAAGTGGACAACTATGGACTGGCACTGGTTGACTTGAACAAAGTGGGTTATAAAGATGATCTGTGGGTTCTCGCCGATCGTGTTGCACAAGTTTCTAATGTACAGGATCTAGGAACTGAGAAGATGCATATAGTTGTTTCTGGAAAGCAAAATAGTATTGGGATGGAGAATGTGGGAGATAATAAATAGGAATATAACCAATATGAATATATGTACCTTTTCACCGATCCAGGCAACACCAAGCGCGTAGAAAGAAGCATTAAAAAGGATTTGAAACCCTATATGCGAGAAGATGTCAATGCTGGAAAAAATGTATGACATATATTCTATATATTTGTAATATCGTAATGAAGCTTTAATATTTTAATTTGACAAATTTTCTCTTTTAATATTTCAATTTTGACATGTTGGAATGCTTTAAAAAATTAACAAAATTCATACAGTGAAATACACTGCGTTGGAAGACATGGCCAGCTCAGTGTTGCTTCATATCTATGTGTACGTGTGAGCTGTGTTTTTCCTCTGTTCACTACAATTTTTACAAGCGGTTCTATACTTATGACTAGCCGCCTGTGAAGAATCTTTATCACAGACGGTTTGTAATGTAAAGAGTATCCGCCTGTGAAGAATCTTTATCGCAGGCGGTCTTTTATCTACGGTTGTCCGCCTGTGAAGAATGTTTATCACAGGCGGTTTGTAACTAAGAGTACGTCAACGACAAACTATACCCACAGGAACAGAATACCCCAATGACAGTTGCATATACACCTCTAGAGGACAATAAATCTAGTTCAACATTAAACTATTTTTTCAGAACTACGACAATTTAATAATGGAGGGGAACAATTCAACATGACTATAAAATCAACATATCATAACCCAGACAACTGCTTGGCAATTTATCCCAAGCATGTCGGGGTCGGCTGAGTGCTGCCTCATACAGTGAAATACACTGCGCTTGAAGCCATGGCCGACTGAGTGCTGCTTCATCTCTATGTGTACGTGTGAGCTCTGTTTTTCCTCTGTTCGCTACAGTTTTCGCAGGCAGTTCTATACCTACGACTAGTCGCCTGTAAAGAATATTTATCGAAGGCGGTTTGTAATGTAAAGAGTATACGCCTATGAAGAATCTTTGTCACTGGTGGTTCTTTATCTACGGATATCCGTCTATGAAGAATGTTTATCACAGGCGGTTTGTAACGTAAGATTATCCGCCCATGTAACTCTAAGGACGCATGTATATTGCGGGCGTGGCGCGTTCCCTTCGTGCGCGCGTGGTAACTGAAAAGGTAAGGCGTGCACGCCCGGTCGCTTCAGCCGCCTTTATTAATGGCCAATATTGCAAGCGGCTCCTACTCCACGGTCCGCCTGTATCGTGCGGTCGTTGCTATTCGCGTGCAGAATTCGAAGCAATCTGACTACTCATTCTCCGCACCTTTATAACCTGCACCTTCCCCTTCTCTGCAGTCTGCACCACCATCACAGTGTTCCTCTTCCCTCCAGTCTTCGTCTTCCTCGCCGCACCGTAGTCCTAGTCTCAATGGCACCACTAACGAAGTGCTCTCGACCATGCTCTCCACTCGCCGCGCCTCCGTCCCCGGCTCCAACCGCACCTCGGTCCCCGGCTCCAATCGCGCCTCCATCCCCGGCTCCAACCGCACCTCCGCCGCCTTCCTGGGTGGAAGAGAGAGTGCACCTGCTTAGTAAAGTCGCTTTCCTAGAGCCAAGTTTGGTTGCCCTCAGGGCATAGGCGGACGACAACGACCTATCACTATTTCGCCGGTAGATGGCGAAGGATGTATTTAACAGTACATCTGATGCCATGGTTCTTCTGGGTCTTGGTCGCCTTCTAGAATGTACTGGAATGGGCACCATAGCCCACAACCTGTTCAGGTTAAGCGCAGTGGCCGGTCGTCTTGACGCGATGCTGGAGACGGTCTGTGAGGTGCTTGGGGTGGAAGGCAGCAAGAAGTTGGTGGAGGCGATCGCCGACAAGTGTGGGGTTTCTCCGCCACTGGAGGACTTGACGATCGTCTATTGTTTTCTTTTATTGTTTGTAAAAATTTAATTTTTAATGAATGTGTGTTTGATGATGAATGTTTGTTACGATTATCGAATTATTTGTTGTCTTTTTGTTTTATGCTAAATGTGGTTGATGTATACCGAGCCGCAACATTTGGTGGCTTCGAATTGGTTGATCGATCCCGTCAGTATTAATGACCAATATTGCAGGCGGCTCCCTACTCCCGGTTGTTTCAGCTGTCTGTATTAATGCAGCTTTGAATTGAATTCAAAGGCTCGTTCCCCTCTGTATTAATGGCCTATATTGCAGGCGGCTCCTACTCCCGATCGCTTCAGCCGCCTGTATTAATGGCCCATATTGCAGGCAGCTCATACTCAACGGTCCGCCTGTGAAAATTGATATGTTTACACAGACGCTTTGCAGTTGCAATCCGCCTGTGATGTTTATTCATCACAGGCGGCTATTAAACAATTCAACATCACAGGCGCATTTTTTACGGACCGCCTGGGTCTGAAAAACGAGGCGCCTGTGATAATGGTTTTTGTAGTAGTGCCATAGGCGGTTCATATCTCAACTGCCTGCGATAATTTCTTATTACAGGCGTGACATGGTAACGTATCCTGGATACCCAAAAGGCATCCGACTAACGAGACACGAGGAAACACGTGGCTCTGCGGGCCCCAACCTAGGGCCCGGACTCAAGATGGCGCAACCACAAGAGTCAACCCACAGGGGAAAGACGACCACCATGGTCGGAGGAGGCGTCCTACCTTCAAGCCTGGACAACAAGGTTGGAGGAAAAAACAATCCGAGCTAGAGCTCGGACCGGAGGCGGGTGAGAGGCTTAAATACCGACGTGACGGAATGGCAGAAGGAATTCAAGACGGAGTGGGAGGCAACACGCAATAAGACAAGCACGACACCGGGCCATCATCACTACCCGTCCCATCCTGCTCGGCCCGGGTGTACAGGGACGGAAAGTTGACGTAGACCGTAGAATAGACGGGGGCGGGTGTACTCATCGCTCCTGCACCGCTTTGGGCTGACTTAGGCGCTAACACACCATGTAAACCCCTGCTCCATTTATGGAGCCGACGGTTAGGTATAGGCATCCGAGCTATAAAAGGGGAGGCTCAGAACCTCGGCAAAAACTGCTCACACACGCGACAGTTAGGCTTTCTCTTCGCTCTCGCATGCGGGATAGCCTCGCTTGTAACCCCGGTTCCCTGAACTGGCTGAGCTAATACAAGGCCGACGAACACCCTAGATTGGACATAGCACACGCTGTCCAGACCAGTATAAATCATTTTCTTTATTAGCTAGCCATCCATACAAAAAATGAGAGGCATTTGATTACTAGGTGGTGGAAAAAACACCAACAGTTGGCGTGCCAGGTAGGGGGTTTCTTCGTGTTTTCATTTATCTTCTGTGATGGATATCATGAGCTCAAGCTTCCGGTCTGGCGAGAAGCTCCAATTTGGCACCCTCTAGTTTTTCATCGCCCCCGACAACAAGCTTGAGGTTGACGTTACCTTCACGCCCTGCCACGCCTTCCGTTTCGTGAGAACTGATGGATGACATGACCATCGACATCATCGACCATGTACCCAAGGGGAACTTCGTGGGCGTGGTCGACAAGGCGTTGCCATCTCTCATCCCGCTCTTGGAGAATATGACCGGCAACAGCCACAGTGCCGATGTCGGGTCCGATGAAGACCATTACTCTTCGCGGAAACTAGTAACGCCTCTCCAACTGCTCCTCCCGTCAATACCCCTCTCTCTCTCTCTCTAGTTCTCATGCAGCGGGAAGTATTGCGTCGACACCATGAGGTGGAGCTGATAACCACACAGGAGCTGTCTAAGAAGCTCGAGGCGCGCCGCGCTTTAAGGCGGAGAGGGCGCGGCTAGACATGGACAGAGCCACGCTAGAAGCATCATGTGGTCGCTACCCTGGTTCCAGTGAAGAGCGAGCGTGCGGCAGCCAAGTATGGGCGAGCATTATTGGCAGCCCGCACGATCCACCACGCTTCGAGCGGCTGAGCCAGAACGTGGTGGCCGCAGCAGCTGTAAAAGTCCCAAAAATGTGAATGTAAAGAAACGGATGTGTGAACGTCATTGTGTTTCGGGTTCATGGAAAATGGGACTTACAAAAACTTTCTTGCACGGGATGGTCTACGTGGGGTTCAACAACACGGGTTCAAGCATTCATTTGAATGTGTTGGACCAAGGTGGAGTTAAACTCATGTGTAATCATACATGTGTATGTGAAAGAATAAAAATAAGTTATTTAGACTCAAATGCTTACCTCAAAGTGCCACCAAATTTTTGAATACACATGGAGCCTCATACATTTGAAAGTGAGGAGATTTATGGTGGCCAACTTTTGCTTTTAGGGTGAGCTAAATAGGAGTGAATTATGCTCATGTTTGAATTTGTGCTGAATTCAAATTTGAGGGGTATATTTAAACTGAACTTGTGAGGTTCATATTAGGACCAAGATTGATCAAGCATGGGCTAGGAACAAACGAAAGATTTTCCCCCCAAATTCAAATAGGTCATCACAAAAGAGGACTTTAAATTCAGTTTTGAACTAAATGGTTCACTTCAAGGAAATGGAGGCCATTTCCAAAAAGGAAGTTCAAACTGCTGGTTCAAAATTATTAATTGCAGTGGCCAACTCAAAAATCAGATGGCATATTCAAATTCTTCAGATTTGGATTAGTGAGAATGCAAATTTTGAGAAGGTTTGGAGTTGCTTTGATATGAATATCAAAGGGGCTTATGAATTTCCTTGAAATTTGAATTCAAATTTGAAACTGATGTAAAATTTGTCAATTTGCCAATTGGATTTTGAATTGGAGTTCCTCATGGTTGAAGTTTGCACTGTGCCAAAAATGTGGAGATATTTGGGGGAGAAGAGCAGTGGGACCCTCCTGTCATAAGGATTAGACTTACACAAGAAGTAAACACAGAGACTCTGGTTTTTCACTCGGAGCCATCGAAGCCCACCCGAGCGCCACCGAGCGGGTCACTGCCGCCACCTCTCAGCTGCTTGAGCAGTGCTGGAGAGCTGCTCGTGGGTCTTCTGCACCCTCAGCGTGATCGGCTCGGCTACTACCCGAGGCCTCGGACCCTGTCTCCTCTTCACGCAGAAACGGAACCGAGAGCCCCCGCCGCCTCGGTTGCTACCGGAAACCCACGAAACCGCACATGTGACATCGCCCTGAGCTGCAAAATGGCAAGGCTCAACCGTCCTCTAAACTCCTCAGTGCAAAAACTGCAGTTCCTGGCGTTTCCCCACCCGAGAAGGGGTTCCTCGTGAGGCGGCCTAAAGCAAACATAGTCGGCCTCCTGTAGACAGCTCGCACCGGACACTTTCACGGCCGAGCGAGCACACTCAGAGACGCACCGGGAATTCACGTTGCTCCTCCCCAAACCTCAGCTCCAGCCGTTAATTGTCGTGTGTGAATTCGGCGTTTTTCTTCCGGTACACCTCCAGGGACCTCTCGGTATGAAACCTCAAAATTCCCACTCAATTTTAGTTCTTAGTTCACTAAACTGTGCACAAATGATCTAGACTCGATGGCGACCCAATCTCCTTCACAATCCTAGCTTGAAACCCGTCGTTAGCGGCCCATTTCAAGATTTGCGAGTGGCGGCCATGGCGGGAACGATCGGGCGCCCGGTGAAACCCTAGTAACCGCCATTCCCGAGCTACTTTTTGGCCACGTCGAGTTTCTTTAGGTATCACTGATTCTGTAGAGCCGATCACTCGAGGTTTTCGTGGGCTGAAGTGACCGGTCATCGGCGCCGAGCTTCACCGAATGCCGCCGCACGCCACCGACCTGGTTCCGGGCCTCGAGAGCTTGTGCCGACACCGTAGATCGCTTTCCCGTATCCGAAAACCCCTGAGCGGAGAGTACTGAGCCAAGAGGCTGCCAGAAAGCCGATTCCGGCGAGGTTGCCGCCGCTGCCGGCGAGGGGAAGGCGCGGGCGAGGGAAATCGACCGAGGAAGAAGAAGACCCTGTCGCACCCACATTTCAGCGGCTGGAAATTTAAAATCCGGATCTGCTGTGGCGGGTGATCCAGTGTGGCTGCACGCGGGCAAACCCTGTAACCGGTGTGGCTCGCGTTCTATTGGCTGCCATTTAAACAGCGGGTCCAGGTAGGTTTTCTGTAGGAAATTAATTCCAGATTTCAAGCAAAGTTTAGAAATTCATAACTTGTGCTAGGAAATTCCAAATTGTGTGATTCAAATTCAGTTAGATTCATCTTGGCAAGATCTATCAAAATGTGCAACCCAATTTGTATGAAAGTTATTATTTATTTCTGCAAAATTCTTTAAAGCTTTTCAGCAAAAGAATTTTAGAGGGAGTTTGGTTCATCCAAAAATCCTCAAATTTTGCCAGAATATTCTTTAGGGTGTTAGTGAACTCCTTTAAAAGTTTCGGCTCATGTGGAGTTTATTTAGTTAGTATAATTCTGATTTAAAGTTTATGTGTTCAAATGAATACAGAAACAATTTCAGAGAATTTCCAAAACTTGGAAATTCAGTTCTGGGCAGTTCTTAGCTCCAAAAATCCTAGGAAAATTCATACATGCTCCCTGAGCATTGTTTGAAATTTTAGTTTACTTAAAATTTGCATGAAAGTGCAAATTTATTCATAATTAATACCTTTTTGCCTAAATGTTTAGGGAATTGTTCTGAGTGATCTACTCATTGAAAAAATCTAAATTTTGGTCCAGATTACTTTCTTGTGACAAGGAACTCACAATAAAATTTTCAGCTCCATTGGAGCTTTGGATCATCACTGTCCTGTTTGACCTCTTAGATGAGTAACACACACAAGTGATGAAATGCACTTATCACTTGATCATGTTGCTTAACCCAAACCCAAACCACTAGCACCAGTGTCATTTTAAATTCTTAAACTGAGTTCCAGTTTTAAACTTGTCTTTAGAACTTGTTAGCAAAAGCTTTACAATTAAACATATATGCATTTTCATAACGTGTAGTGATGAAACGTGGAAAAGTGGAGGAGAAGTGAAGCTTGGATCAAGGAGCAAGAAGGGCAGTGATTAAGCTTCAAGTCATCAGCAACTAACTTCATAATTATCTTACTTTAGTCACCTGTAAAACCAAGGCAAGCTTCAGTTTGCATTTAAGTTGTTTATAAAGTTTTTACTTTGTTCACTACTATGGTTAGAGTTCGTATGTGCATTAGGTCAAGTAGGCTTTATACTCCAAATGCATGACCAAATGAACCCTGGAGTCAAGGGTAGAAAAGTGTCACCGATGTAGAATAATGCCATGCTAAATAGACTATGACATCCGGTAGAAGTCGAGTAGTTGGAATCTACTCGCGAGCTATAGTTTAGGATTACATGGGTGTGGTTGAAAAAGAGGCAAACTAAAGTTTATATTTCTAAAGATGAGACCGGGCAGGAGGGTTAGGCAGTGACAAGACGAGGTCTTGGTCGAGTAGCTCTGCCTGTGACGGTTAAGGACTGATGCGTGTACGGCACCCATGAGCAAGTATTGAGTTGTGTACCGGATGCTTACTGCTATATGGGAACCAGAAAACCGATGTACCAGGTTAACTGGATTGTAGAGGCATACCACATCGTCTCGTTAGACCTATGAGCCCGAGACGGCGCGACCGGTTCTACAGTCGAGTGTCCTGCGAAAGGTTGCCACATACGACATAATGAAGGACGCCAGATTTGGGTCTTCAGAGGCGGGCGTATGTGTCGAGTTATCCGGGCAGTGTTTGATTCTAATCACCGTCCCTCGCGGTTATTGAGTACCGCTTGCTCACTGTGTTGTGACGTAGTAAGCAAGTTATTTGAGAATAGTTTGCAAAGTTTTAATTGCTTCTATGATTAATGTAAATTGCACGAAAACCCTGTTTGAAGTAGAGATAGAGGAAACTAAAGTTAATTTCCACCTTGGGACAAGTAACATTGGAATGAAGCGTTTCTTGTTTGATTGTGGAGTTCCAATGTTGCTGGGCGCAAGGGCACTATTGTGATGGCTAAAATCTGAAAGTTAAGGATGAACCTGTAGGCGAGTCTTTTTGCAACTTACATGTTTAAGTCTTAAGTTACTTTCATGTAGAGTTTCATGCTTAGGAGAGACAGTTAAGTCTTGCTGAGCCTTTGTGCTCACTCTTGCTATATGAGTGGTTTTGAAGGTTAACATCTACACTTATAAAGAAGGCTGTCCGGTGAGACTCGGAAACTTCCAAGTTGGGTAACACATGGAGAACCTAGCCGCAGCCATGTCTTCGTGTTGCTAGTGAGAGGACTCCGCGGGCTGGACCTCCTCTTGAGTGCTCATTAGTTATTCAACGTGAGTTGTTTGTAGTCTTCCGCTGTAGCTATTTGATGTAAATTATTTACAAAGAACATTCGTAAGCTTCCACTTTTGATTTATGTAATACAGTTTTCATTATATGTGTGCTGTTGGGTGCCGCATAACATGGCACCTCCCAATGCGATTCCCTGGCGAGTGGCACGGCCCCGTGACACGGGCTGGGGTCCCCGACAGCGTGATACCAATTGTGTGACATCTTGACTCCCGGCTTAATAGGATTGATAGAGTACTCATACCACCAAGGTATACCTTCTTTTCCGGAAGCCCATCTGCAAAGGACTCCGAGGTTAAGCGTGCTTGGCCAGGAGGAATTTGGGAATGGGTGACCGACTGGGAAGTCTTCCCGGGTGCACACGAGTAAGGACAAAGTGCGCAGAAATAACGAGTGGTGGTCTGTGGGGTCAGTCTATGATCCAAGAGAGCTGTTACAAATGGTATCAGAGCCGACCCTCACAGTTTCACGGGTGCGTACGGGTCAGTGAGAAGGATACGGTAGCTTACGGGTCAGGGACGTGGGTACGTACACATGACGTGTGGGTCCTCTGTGTGGGACACGGTATGGTACGTATGCTGCTAACCGGACGTACGGTATGCGTATGCCAGTACTGAACATACGGACGTGGCTAAGAGGCGACGTTCCTGTCTTGGTGTTGACCGACGAGGACGTTGGTCTTCTAAGCGGAGTGGATTGTGTGATATCCTGACTTCCGGCTTAATAGGATTGATAGAGTACTCATACCACCAAGGTATACCTTCTTTTCCGGAAGCCCACCTGCAAAGGACTCCCGGGTTAAGCGTGCTTGGCCCGGAGGAATTTGGGGATGGGTGACCGACCGGGAAGTCTTCTCGGGTGCGCACGAGTGAGGACAAAGTGCACAGAAAAGACGAGTGGTGGTCTGTGGGGTCAGTCTATGATCCTAGAGAGCTGTTACAGCAGCCATGGTACGCAATCTCCTGGAGCCTGAAGTGCCGGAGGCACTATGGACGTACCCAAACCTCCGTTCACTACTAGAGAGGGTCACAGCCCAACACACTGAAAGTTATCTTGCTCGTAGGAGAGCAATGTCCATCCCCACAGGCTTCCACGGGCATGCTCAGAGCACAGCAGCAACACCGCGTGTCCGTGCACCAAGCCGGGCTGAGAAGACCGGTTTGTATAACCCTTCACATAGCTCGACGCGTGACCACACGGGGTTGTCTGACTTGAGCAGGGTTCTCGAGGCTCGCAGAGGAGTCAGGGAGGAGGTGGCGGAACAGTGTCCCGAACGCTCAGCCACGTCGAGGCGGGCACTACAACAACGGTGAGGACTGGAGCCCGATCCCAGACGCTCCTGGGCCCCAGGCTATCGAAAGGAAGATACACAATGGACACTTCCCATTATGCTTCCTTGCCCTGACCAATGTCACCAAATACGACAGAGAATCCAATCCCAACGTGTGGCTAGAGGGCTACCACTTGGCATGCAGAGCTGGTGGGGCGATGGATGACCACTTCATCATCCAATACCTCCCCATCTATTTAGCAGAGTCCAGCCAAGCTTTACTTGAATATCTCCCAGTAGACAGCATCCGAAGCTTATCAGAGCTAAAGGATACTTTCGTCGGCAACTTCCAAGGTACCTACATGCATCCTAGAAATTCATGGGATCTAAGGCGTGCCGACAGAAACAGGCCGAACCTGGAGACAATTCATCAGGCATTTCTTTCAGATATGCAATGAGCTTCCTGACGTCGTCGTCGGGGCGTTCCTTTCCGGGACGACCTGCAAGTCCCCAGTGCACATGCTCGGTTGCATCAAGCCAAGGACCACTAAGGAGCTACTCGACATCACCACCAACCATGCCTCATAAGAAGAGGTGGTTGGGACAATCTTCAACCAGGCCACACCGAGGACGGCCAACATGAGGAAGGACATCGTGCCTTGTCAGAAGGACGCAAGGAGGAAGAGGGTCAGAACCGACAAACGATGACACCAGATCGAGGCAGACTGGGACCTGGTCGCGACAGACGAACGCCGCGAAGGCAAGAGGCCGTCCTAGATGCAGGCCGACCACTTTGAGAGATTTCTGGAAAATTCGTGCACCGATCACGCCTTCCCGGTCAGACACGCCCTTAAGGATTGCATCCTCCTCAAGCATTTTCTGGGAAAGAGTCGGGTCCCCCGAGCAACAAAGGCAAAAGGTCCATGCAGGTGTTCATCGAGCCCGAGGTGGAGGAAACCTTCCCCGAGCCGATCGGCTGCCTCGTGATCCTCAGTGGCACAGCGCCTATAGACCGGCTGCCTCATCGAGGAGCACAGCGTTAGGCGAAGGATAAGTATGGCTTCCACCATCCGGGTTCCGCTTTTAAGAATAAAGGAGAGCTCTTCCCCCTAGACTCAACCTCGGGTACGTCATATCACCACATAGGATGGTACTTCCACCTTGAGTGGCCGGAGCCTGGACAAATTCGCGTGGCTCAAGTGTCACATGGCCTGCTGACCAGTTCGGATGCCACGTGCCACTCGGGGGCTACCCACCCGCCAAGAGCGAGATGGACTAAAACCCTTAAGGCATCTACAAGACTTTTTCCGAAAGTTTCCTCCATGTTTCCTTGCTAAGGTACGTTGCTCACCGCCCATGATCAGGAGCCGCTATTGGAGCGAAGCACAGCGCTAGGTAAAAATAAAAACACACATAGCAAAAGCTCGTTTTTTCTTGATAAAAAGGGTCCACAAAGGGCTAGAACATTTACACTACAAGACAAAAAAAATAAAAAATATACAAGGAGCCGAAATCCTGTTGACATGTCCTAAGATAGAGTGTGGCGTAACCGCCTCGGGTATAGAGAGGGCGGGAGGCTTGACCCAGGTTTCGATGGCCTCAAGGTATTCTTCGGAGCGGCCGGCAGCAAAGCCCTCCCCGATGGCTGGAAGGTCGACCCCGTCGTAGAGGGGAGATGAGCATGGCTAAGGCCAATTGCGCCCCAAGCTGAGCCCTGGCGGTTGCCACCCGGTCCAAACGCACCCTCAGCTGCATCGGAAGATGCGTCAACTGCACGTACAGGAGGGATGCGAAGCTCCCAGGCACTGTGTCGTTGGCAACTTGGCCCACGGCACAAAGGTCTTCAAGCTCCTTCTGGAGGATTCTCAGGACCTTGACTGCATCACCGAGCCGGGACGCCACCACTCCGGACGTCACTTGAGTCCCGGACTTCGGAGCCCCCAGCACAGCATCCCAGACCTCAGCGCCCGCCCTCGTGACGAGCCGTCGCTCCTCTTCGGAGGAGACCCGGGCCATGGCTTCGCCAAAACAAGAGATCAGCCCCCATGACTTCCCCCAGGCCCGATCACGGCTTCGTAGAGATCGTCCCCAGCCTTCTCAAGCCTCACAAGCTTCACTTCTCGGGCGTCGACCTGATCCTTCACCACGACGAGTGTGCCGCCACTGTGAGTGGGAAGCAAAATAGAGGGCTTAGCAACGAAGAAGAGACAAGCGTGGCAGGAGCCCAGCAAAAGGACTTACGATCGAGCTCCTGGGCAAATGCATCCTTAGCAGCCCAAATGGACTAATCTGCTCGAGCCTTGACCTCCTCGGGCTCATCCCGAGAGGCCCTAGCCACGGCACGTGCCCTGGTAATATCCTCGGCGCCACAGCCTTTTCCTTCACACGAATCACCTGGGAAGCCTCCTCCTGATTGGTGGTGGCCACCTCGCGAAGCTGACCCGCTTCTTCCTAGGCAGCGCCAACCGTGGTACATAGGCAGGCTATTTCCTCTCGGGCAGCCACAACCTCGTGAAGGAGCTGCTCCCGCTCGGCCTCTCGCCCGGCAAGTCCCTGCCAAAGGGAAATCAGAGACAGGTCACTAACAAATCCTAGGGTGACCTGTGAAGAAGGGATCCAGGAAAACGAGACTTACCTAGCTCGAGAGCGCGCCGTGGTCAAGCCTCTGTAGTGTGTCCAGGAGACAACCCCGGTCAGTGACAACAGCTCCACATCATCGATGAGTTGATAACAGAAGAAGGAAAAGTCATCTTCCTGGCCCGCCACACCGCTGGAGTCGGAGGGCCTCCGGCCTGCTGAAGGAAGCTCCAATCCCTCCAAAACTTGGCTTGGATCTACTCTGTAACACCCTCAAATTCATTTCCATGCATTGCATACATTTTTCATGTAGAGAAACATTATAAAAGAAGCAGAAATGGAGAAAGAACTATAGAAATGGAGAAAGAACTATAGAAATGGAGAAAAGAACCATAGAAATGGAGAAAGAACCATAAAAATGGAGGAAGGAACTATAGAAATGGAGAAAGAACCATAGGAATGGAGGAAGGAACCATAGAAATGGAGGAAAAACCACAGAAATGGTGAAGGGAATATAGAAATGGAGAATGGGGCATAGAAATGGAGAAGGGCAATGTAGAAATGGATAAGGTGACATAGAAATGGAGAGGGGAATATAGAAATGGAGAATGAGACATAGAAATGGAGAGGGGAATGTAGAAATGGAGCAAGTGACATAGAAATGGTGAGGAATGGGAAAAAGATAGCTAAAAGGAGCCATTCCCAAATTTCCCCAAATTTCCCCCAAAATTTCTAAATTCCCCAATTCCCAAAAATGGGAATTTTCCCCACATTTTAGGGATAAAATCCCCAAGGCTGCCGCACCACAAGAGATAAGTTTGTTAAGATCCAAAAAAAATTGAATAGGACTCTTATTTAAGCTCCAATTGGAGTAGGACTCTCCCTTTTTCCCCTTATAAATATAACCTCCACCCACTGGCCGAAATCCTCTCTATTTTGGACGTCCTCCCCTGCTGCCAAGTCGCCAAGTCCCCCCCCCCCCCTTTGCCGGAATGTGGCCGCCGTCAAGCTCTGTTGAGCCCCACCGTCGCCGGAGAAGAAGCTCGACGATCTGTCCTGCCCTAATCTTCCGTAGAAAAATTCCCCACTGCTTCCATTGCTAGGAGGAAGGCCCTGCCACCAAAAGCAAGTGAGGCAGGTTACCATTACGCATGTTACGACGTCGCCGCTGTTTCTACGCATCCGTTTTCTTTGCCCCCTTCGAGCAGAAACTTTTACCTGTGGACAGACCGTGTTTTGATTGATTTTTGACGGTGCAATTGATATAGATCTTGAGTCAAGATCATCACCACGTCCATACTTGATCTCCACACTCTGGTTCATCATAAAACCCCATGAAAGCCCATTAAAACATGCAAGAACACGTACAAACTGGATTAATAAAACAGCACCATAGGATTTGCATTCATCTACCCCATTGCATCTTGAGTAAAGTTTGTGCATGATGACTGATTGCTGTAAATTTTGTATGTGCGTGGTCATGAGTAGAAGGACAAGCTCAAGAGGCCATCTACGAGGATCTACAGCACCAAGACTTCGAGACGCTCGAACAACAAGAGCCACGGGAGCAAGGCAAGTGCCCCTTGACCATATTGATCCCATGTTTTTGAAACTATTTTGTTTGCAAAAACTCGTACACTTGAGTCAACTTGATGGGACACCCTTTTATAGGAGTTTACTAGTTTTGTTAACCATCCTTGTCGCCAGGAAAGTTGATGAGTCGGGTATGGTTGTTTTTCCTTTTTGCTTCGCTTAATCCACGGGATACGGGAAGCTGAAATAAAACATGTCTAGCTACTGCTCTCATATGAATAATGATGATGAAATCTTAATGATGTTAATGGGCATGGAATTGGGGAGATCTAGGCAAGCTTGGTTCGTGAATGTTGTTGGATGCGATGGTGGAACTTGCCGTAGATCTAAGGACCGGTTCATGCAAGAATATGTTAGGAAAACAGTGCCACCATAAGGCCAATTATGGGTGCGGCTTAGCTGATTAATTAGGTGTGTTGCTAGCTGGTTATGGACCGTGGATGGCGCGGGGAATGGGAGTCGAGGAGGACTGCCCTGGGAACTGCATGGCACAAGAGGGGCCCTGTGGGTAGGAGAATGGTGATTCGAGCCTGCCGGTGAAACCTCAGTGAGTCCATACATCTAGTAGCCCCTTTGTAAAGGCTATTTTGTGATCTGTTGGCCATACACCGACGGTTGTGTACTGGTATAATGGAGGTTCTGCAGTCGCCGACGGGTGACGAAATCACGAACTTGTGGGTAAAGCGGTGCCACCTCTGCAGAGTGTAAAACTATCATGATAGCCATGCTTCCGGTCACAAGCACCTGGCCAACTTCCATTATTAAAGGAAAAACTTGGGATGGTTATTCCGTATGGTTATGGTATGGTCATTGGGATTGGTTTTGGGACTGTTTTTTGAGTCATGACAATGAGTTTGGCTTTGGTTATATGAAAATGAGATGGTTATGAATATTTATGATCATGAGATGAACTTGAGAAAGATTAATGGCTGGATGAGACTTTATAAATGGTGAATTATGATGAAAGAATGTTGCTGTTTTACTTGGTAATATTGGGATTAAATTCATCTAGAGATAATTGCTGTTTTTACCATGTTTATAAAATAAAATTTGCTTGCTGCAATGAGCCTTTTTATTCCATACCTTGTTGTATGCTACATGTCATACCTTTCCCACACTTGCTGAGTACGACATGTACTCACCCTTGCGTTACCACATATACATCAGCTACAGGAGATGAGTACTTCGAGGACCATGTGGAGTACTATGTGTGCGAACTACCGTCAACATGCCTGTGTCGTCGAAGATGGAGCCTTCTGTCTTTAGTCATTTTCCGTTGCCGTTTAGAGTCTTCCATTGCAAGAATAAGATAGACATTCATGAGTGAGACATTGAGTCATTGTAATAAAGTACTTAAACCCTATTTATTCATGGTTATATTCTGAATTCATTTTGTGGATTACATGTGTATGTGTGGTGAACATCCTAGGCACATATATGCATTCACTTGGTTCTATTTTCGGAACTGGGTGTCACATACAGTATGGGCTGCTTCTCCTAAAACCCCGGGCTTCAAAGCCCATTAATCAACAGCATCCAAGGGGGGAGCCACCATCGTCCAAGAGAATCCTCCAACGCCAGCCCCGTGACTTCCTGAACCAGCGGTACCTCAGGAAACGACTGCGCCTCCGCCTCGGCAGCGGCCGGTCCCTCTTCAGGGAGGGTGGCTATAAGGGCCAAAGTTTTTGCACACATCCAAAGTGTTCATCACCCCACATACACACCACATTTGAGGAA
This sequence comes from Neostapfia colusana, assembly GCA_030760725.1. Taxonomy (NCBI): domain Eukaryota; kingdom Viridiplantae; phylum Streptophyta; class Magnoliopsida; order Poales; family Poaceae; genus Neostapfia; species Neostapfia colusana. The sequence continues at coordinate 33,945,434 of JASWHV010000007.1, forward strand.
AACTTATGAACACCTTTGAAGAGCAAGTAAACACCATCAACATGGTCATCTAAGGATAAACTCACAAAATATTTTTGGGTATAACTAGAAAGAGGTTAGTTTGAACTCAAATTCAAATTCAAACTACTTTTGTCCCATGAATTAAAAAGTGGGGGGCATATTCATACTCAGCACATTTTTGTGAGCTCACCAACCAATTTTCACTCCATTTGGAGTTGATATTGACATGAGCTAATTTTAGCAAATTCAAATTCAATTTGAATTTCAAACTGCATATGTGCTGAAATTATATTCAAACACTTTACAATTTGAATTCTATCAAGTTTAAATGAGCATTTGGTTGATAATTCAAATTTCAGAGGGTAGTATTGGGACTACTGTTTAGAGCAGTGGAAGAAAGTTAATTTCAGAGGTCAAAATGGAGGTGGGTCCCACCTGTCAGTCTCACTAGCTGTTTAACCGACTGAAGAACAGGGCACTCGGTTTCTCGGGCCAGGGCTGCGGTCGCCACCGATCTGATCGCCGGTGCCAGCTGCTGCTTGTCCTGAGCCGTGTTCAACCGATGTTGCTCCCTCTTATCCCCGCAGCCGAGCCGGCCAGAGGCAGAGCCGATCAGTTCTTTGCTCCCTCGCGCAAGAAACCGACCGTAGCCGCCGCTACTCTTCCGATCCCTCGGCCACCCACCAAACTTGCGTGTGAGCTTCGGCTGAGCAGCAAAAAGGTACCACAGTACTCCCCACAACTTCCTCAAGCCATCACCGAGTGAGCTCGTGCTCCCTACACCGAGAAACAATCTCTCCAGCGGCGGCCGACACAAAACCGAGAGGAGGTGCTCTCGTGGACAGCCTCACCCAGGGCTTGTCACGGCCAAGCAAAGCCTCCTCTGGACGCGCACGACATCCACGCAGCTCACCTCCAAAGCTCAGGTCCGACCGCGGATCGTCGACGGCGAATTTTGAGATTATCTTCCGATCGGTGCAAACTAACCTTCGGGTATGAATTCAGGAAATTCCTGATTGATTCTTGTTTAGAGGCCATAAAACTTCACACACGAGAGCTAGACTTGAGGGCGCACCAGTTTGCTTTGCGAACCTAGCAGGGAACTACGTGTAGCTGGTGTAGTTTGAGTTTTTCTGACGGTGGCAATATCGGGCAGCTTCGCACGCACGGTGAGAGTTTAGTTAGAGCTATTCCCAGTGTCTATTACCACCATGCCGAGCATTTCCAGCCCTCACTGGTTCTGTAGGGTCCTTTTAGAGAGCTTTTGGCGGGCTAACACCGTGAGGCGACGTCACTGAAGTCGGATGAGTGCCGCCGCACGTCGCGAGCTACGTTGGAGGCTCTGCCGGCTCGGGTAGACCACACCAGCGTGTTCCTTGCATTTTTCTTGGGCCTAGCAGCAAGTGGCAGCTCGGGAAGGGGCCAGGAAATCTGAAACCGGCGAGCTCCGGCGGCGCTATCGCGCGGGGGCGAGAGGTAGAAGAAGGAGTCACTGGGCCCATGTGTCAGGGGCTCTGGAGGGGGAGGCCGGATCGTCTGTGGACTAGGATCAGCTGTGACAGCGCGGGAATTGAATCTGTGGCCCCGTGTGGCGCTGTCCCGACACTAGACACGTGTCCCCTGGACCCACCGTCAGTGTTTTGAATTTTCCACGATTGATTCAAATTCCAGATTTTCCCCAATCTTTGGAAGAGCATAACTTTTGCTAGAAAACTCCAAACCGAGTGAACAAAATTTTTTTGGATTCAGCTCTCCGAGTACTTTCCAACAAATCAAGTTTCACTTTATTAAAATCCTTATTTCTCCAGAATTAATTCTTCAAAAATTAAACTGTTTGGAATTTTAACTGGAGAACCCTTTGGAGAAAAATTCTGAAATCTAGCCAGGATGTTCACCAAAATATCCCAGAGCTGTCATAAAAGTTTCAGATCCATTGGAGCTAATATGATCCACATAATGGTGTGATTAATATAACTGTTCCAGAGAAAATGAAAAATGTCCAGAAACATTTTCAGATTTTCACTGAAATTGTTTAGCTCATATCTTTAGCTAGGAACCTTCAACTTAGGTGAAACCAACTCCATTAGAACCCTATGAAAATCTAGTTTCAGAAAGTCATGGCTTGCTCCATAAAAATCCCTAGAACACCCTAGGAGCTCCAATTAAGGCCAAGTACATAATTATTTGTGTAGAGCTCAAATGATCTTTGCTGCAAATGAAACTTGGCCAAGTCTCTGTTTAGGTTGTATCTAAATTACAGTAAAAATTTCAGAGTAATTGGGCTTGTCTATCAAGACTTATAGTCTTCACAAATTCAACTTCAATTCAAATGCAATTAAATTGATACATATATGTATTATCTCATGTAGTCGCTAAGGTTGAGGAGGAGCCCGAAGTCTTAGACTTCATCACTCCAGAGGATCAGCTAGCCTACGACCAAGAGCAGCACGGCAAGCTCACGGTTTGCATTAACCATTTTTACTAATTTTACTGTTTTGAGACTTACTTTTGAGCACCCACTTAATTTTTGCATTAGAGTCTTGTTTGAAAACCCAAATGCATAGCCAAGAAAACACTGGTTTGGGCTTAGGTATTTAAATCTCGTTTAGCTACTGCAATGCTAAGATAGTTAGGATTCGGTACAAGTCGAGTAGTTGGAACTACTCGCGAGAATAGGCTAGAGGCACACCACTCGGGTAATGGTAGCAAATGAAAACATGGCAAGAAAAATGAGACCGAGCAGAGAGTAAGGGCAGCAGGACGTTGGGGCCTGGGTGCCATAGCTCCGTTTGTGTTGATTGAGGACCAAGCCGTGTGCGGGCCTGTTGAACAAGCTAGAACAGTACCAAAGACCTACCGGATATATGGGAACCGGGAAACCGATGTAACTTGGGTAGCTGGGTGTTGAGGCATTGCTTGTCGTCTAGAGGGTAGATTGAGAGCTTGAGGTGTAAATTGGCTGGCGGAACTGGGGATGCGCGCACAGAGAACTCTTGCTCGGGACGATAGGACAGGTTCAACCTTTGGCTGATGGGTGAAAGGTGGTTACGTACGACATCCGTGATGGTTGCTGTAGGCAACATCGAGTACGGGCGTACGTGACGGGTTATTCGAGTAACCATGGAGGTATAAATCGATTATAATTGCCGTCCCTCACGGTCAGTGAGTACCACTTTGTTCACTGTACCGTGACGTAGAAAGAACAGGCTAGAGTCATGTAAAAAGTTGCTGATTGAAAGCTATACCTTGCTTGTTGATGACTTGCTGTAGTTTAGAGCTAATTAAAGTTCTTTTCGACCTTGGGCAAAGTACATGAGAGAAATGCATTTCTTGTTTGATTGCGGCTCTATCATGTGCCTTAGCGTGAGGTTCGCCACAACTTGCTGCTAAAACTTGAAAGTAAGGTTCAAATAATTAGGTGAGTCCTTTGCAACTTATTTACCTCATGTATCCTGGAACCCCTCATGTAGATGTTACATGTATAGGAGATACGGGTCAGACTTGCTGAGCCATCGTGCTTACTGCTTGTGTTTGAAGCTTTTGAAGGGGTTTATAAAGAAGGGACTCCCAAGGAGGAGACGGAACCCCAAGAGGGAAACCCCGTCGAGTGGGCGTCGTTCACGCTGCTGTGTTAGTGTGCGTGTGTGCTAGCGGGGACACGTTCACGGGCTGAACGTGAACTCGATGCGTAGTCTACACCGGTGAGTGTAGACTGAACTTATTTTGTTGTAAAAATGTTCATAAACTGATTTATGTAATAAAACTTTGCTTCAGCTTTGTATCTTTGATGTGCGTTATCCGGTGCTGTGCAACGCAGCTCCCCTCAGCGTGATCCTGGCTCAACGAGGCTGGCAGGCCGTGTCAGCGTGGTATCAGGGCTCGCTTGAGATTTAACACACTAAAAAGGTCATCTTTTTCAAAAATTCGATGAGGAACGAGTTAGTAGCCCACATAAGGATGTTATTAGTGTATAGAAAGTGGCAATACTAACCTATTTGCTTATGTCGGAAAATCATGCATCTCGGGACATCATATGTCCTGGGGGGTGCATGTAAGCGCTGTCCACCAGTGCGCATAAGCTGAAGGGTGGAGCCCCACGGGTGGCAGGTAACACGTCCCGCTTTAATATCCTCTACGACTCTTCATGTCATTTGGGGTATTCGTGTAACGCCCTTCCCTGGCGTGCTTCGGGCAAGTTTGGGAGACCCCGTCACATGGTTTGTAACGTGAACACGTAGCTCAAGGCATGTTTGGCTTGAGAACACCCGGGCGAGTGATGACGGATGGGTGTATGAACTGTATTGGTACCAGGCTCGGTGTGCAGCCGAGTCTGACGATTGTGTGAGTTATTTGCAGGTAGTCCAACCATGAATCGGTAGAAGAGTAGCCTCTGTGTGTGAGAGACGTTTAGTTCCACTGAACTAACGAAGCCGGCTAAGTCCGGTATAGGTTTTTCTTTGTGAGGAACGTAGTACCGACATGAACTGGTGACGCTTCGACGTCACATCCCACTAAATGAGCAACTTCATTGTAAAAATTGAAAGTTTTAATCCAGCGCACTAAAACTTTGATTTAACTCTTTCCATTAATCAGGATGTTCAAAGTTAACAAGTTTTCAACGTATAGGATACTAAGGACAGAGTCCTCTGTTTTCAGCTGAAATAAGGCTGAAGTTAATCAGAAGTTATAGGTTGAGTTCTTTCGAGGTTGGGGTCATATGATACTTTTATGGAAAGCTTTGGAAGATCTTCACAACTTTTCTGTTGATGTCCAGAGGTTTTTCATCCTTTAACCAGTCGAAAAATGCAGTAGAGTTGAAACTGTCCAGAAAACAGGGCAGAGCAAATACTCTCTGTAACTCGCTGTAAATTGAGCATAACTTCCTGCATAAAAATCCAAAAATAGAAACTGAGGTAGTTCTGAAAATTTAATGGGATGGGTTACAACTTTGTAACAGAAAGTTTTGTCAAATTTGGTGTATAATTAACTGGAATTCTTGGATGAAATCAGTACCTCAAGCAGGGAGGTGCTGTCCAATTCTCTCCAGAAATTATGTCAACTTTGACATCTCATAACTTTTGAACCAGGACAGATATTAGGCCAAGTAAATACTTTTTGGAAATCTATTGAAGTTATCTTTAAATTTGATGTTGAGCTCCAGAATTGGATTTGCCTTTAGCATGGTCTAAATCCGGTTGAAATGCAAACTGGTCAGGGCTGTCAGTTTGGGCAGTAGACCAGCAATCAAATTGTTTTAAGTTTGAGTTGTGTTTCCAAGTTTTTATGAGTTCAATGGCATGTTTTATGTTATAACTAAATGAATTACTGTTGAAATAAATATTTTACATTTTTCAAATATGTTTCTACAGATGACAGCAGATAGACATTTGGAGAACGGGTGGGTGGTATCACACTGTTCTTACCGCAGCGGTTATCCGGAAGCGTTGAGGCAAATGCTTCAAGATTTCGGGTACATCGAGATGCCGCAGTACTTCGCCAAGGAAGAAGGCGACGAGGGGAACAAGATGTGGACAATCCATGTCGAAGTTCCTGCAGGACCCACGCCACCCGGTTGGGCGCTGTTCACCGTTACGGTGAGAGGTCGACAGCCGGAGGGAATGTGGCAAGTGGCAGCCAGCGACACCATGTCGTGTTTCTGCCAACTACACATGAGAGCTATGGAGGGCACTCCATAGGCACTCGTTCCGGTGGAGGGACGAGCTAACCATGTGTGGGGGGAAGGTACATGGAGGCAACAGATCGAGTTGCCCAAGGTACAACCCCGCGGAGGCGAATCTCAGCCTCCAGTTGAGGGCAGGAAAAGCCGTGATGGACAGCCAAGCTGTTCATACGGATTGTCTTGCCGTGAAGCTCAAGGAGAGCACCATCCATGGAGATCATTTCGAGAGTGCTTACAGCGCACTCCGCAATGTTCTCCTTCCGACAATAAAGCGACTGAACGAATAACATAATCAGTTGCATCGTCTGAAGATGGCAAAGAACAAAAGCCGCGTTGACATCACGGCTTTGCAACAGCAAGTGCATGCCTTGACCCATAAAAATGAGGTCCTCACTCAAGAGCATGATGACGCTATCGAGGAAGGGCAAGACTGGGAAGAGGACTACAACCAGGCCATGGACGAGGTGCAGGCGTTGCAGGAACTCGTACCTCCGGTAATGGGCCTACTGATGGTAGGTGCCATACCCGTGGTTTTGGGTATCCCGGCGATGGGGGAACCTGAACCGGAAGAGGAGGTCATGGACCCAGAGCCACCAGCAGAGGTAGCGGAGGAACTCGACCTCCTGTGGGTCGTCCTCCTCCGAGTAGTAGGTTACCGTTGCCAAGTAGGGCAGCGAGGGTGGTGTAAGAAAAACTTTTGTAATCAGACATGTCGTGTAGACAGTAGTATATATATAGGTAGTGACGACATGAGCACGACTTCTCGGACACCCGAGAATAATGTATCTTGTATAAAGTTTATGCTTTATTAATATATGTGAATGTTGTGCAAGTTATTCATGCGTCACTTCAATACCTACTGTTTCATATGGAATTTTAAGTATGACATGTGCTGATTGCTGCTATTTTGAATTTCATAATGACTCGCACTCGTGCCAACCCAGACGTTGGGGGTTCCAGTCAGGGGGGAGAGGCCTCCCAACAGCCTCCCGAGGATTTTTCGGGACAGCAACAACAACCACCGCCACCGCCACCGCCAACGGTTACATTGGCCGACATCGTTGTGGCGATGGCGAGTTCTCATCAGCAGCACATGGAGTTGCTGCAGACCCTTATTGAGAATACGTCTCGACCAGAGAGGCATCAAGATCGCGAGGAGCGCCAACAAAGATCCTACTCTGACTTTCTGGCCACTCATCCCCCGGTATTCTTAAAGGCGGATGAACCCCTCGATGCGGACAACTGGCTCCACACAATGGAGATGAAGTTCGGTGACAGGGACCACGCCGCCCGATCACTCACAGGGTCGTGCCACTCGCCCGGGAATCGCATTGGGTGGTGCCGTGATACGCGGCACCCAATCGCACACATATAAGGAAACATGTATTACATAAATCAAAAGTGGAAGCATACAAATGTTCTTTGTAAACACTTTACATCAAATAACTACAGCGGAAGACTAATTATTCTCACGTTTGATATCTACTAAGCACTCAAGAAAATATCCAGCCCGCGGACTCTTCTCGCTAGCAACACGAAGTCATACGGCAGCGGCTGGGTCCTCCATGTGTAAAACGACTCGGAAGTCTCCGAGTCTCACCGGATAACATCCTCATAAGCACCGAAGGTAACCTGCAAAACCACTCATATAGCAAGCGTGAGAACATAGGCTCAGCAAGTCTGACCCGTCTCACCTAAACATGTAACTCTACATGCTATAATTGCAATGTGAAATAGGAAGGTAAGTTGCAAAAGACCCGCCTAATTAGTTTGCTCTTACTTTCAAGTTTTAGCAGCAAGTGTGGGGAAAACCTCATGCCAATACACATAAGAGAGCCGCAATCAAACAAGAAACACATTTCTCTCATGTGCTTTGCCTAAGGTTGAAAGTAACTTTAATTAGCTCTAAACTACAGCAAATCATTAACAATCAAAGTCCATCTTTCAATCAGTAACATTTTAACATGTATCTAGTTTGTTCTTTCTACATCATGGTACAGTGAACAAGTGGTACTCACTGACTGCGAGGGACGACGATTATAACCGATTTACACCTGCAGGGTTACCCGAATAACCCGTCACGTAGCCCGTACTCGATGTTGCCTACAGCAACCATCACGGACGTCGTATGCAACCACCTTTCACCCATCAGCCAAGTGTTGAGCCGGTCCAATCGTCACGAGCAAGAGGTCTCTGCGCGCGCATCCGCAGTGCCGCCAGCCGATTTACACCTCGAGCTCTCAACCTATCCTCTGAACGACCAGTTATGCCTCAACACACAGCTACCCGAGTTACATCGGTTTCCCGGTTCCCATATATCCGGTAGGTCTTCGGTACTGTTCTAGCTTGTTCAACAGGCCCACACACGGCTCGGTCCTCAATCGACACAAACGGAGCTATGGCACCCAGTCTCCAACGTCCTGCTGCCCTTACTCTCCGCTTGGTCTTATTTTTTTGCCATGTGATCCATTCGCTATCTTTACCCGAGTAGTGTGTCTCTAGCCTATTCCCGCGAGCTGTTCCAACTACTCGACTTCTACCGAATCCTACACTATCTTAGCATTGCAGTAGCTAATCGAGGTTTACAAACCTAATACAAACCCAGGGTTTTCTTGGCTATGCATTTGGGTTTTCAAACAAGACTCTAATGCACAATTTAAGTGGGTGATCAAAGTAAGTTCTCAAAATAGTAAAATTTGTAAAATGGTTAATGCAAACCGGAGCTTGCCTCTTTTGCAGGGTAGTTGTATATAATAACAGTTAGTGATCTTCGATCCCTTGATCCTTCTGAACTTTTTAACTGATCCACATGTCAAGGGATGGCTCCGTCAAAGTCCTTCGTCGTGAACCCTATCGACATGTATATGCATAATATTTTATAATGCAATTTAAAGACTTAGAGATTAAAACTTCTTAAGAACAGAGGATGTGTGGATATCCTAGGATGATGTTGTTGCCTCTGTTGTGCAAAGAACTCAAAGGAACTAAATCTACCTTAGATGTTTCATTACATCCCTAGCTAAGTTTGTAATGACATATAAGATGAGCTCTAATGATTTGGACATAACTAGAGATCCATCTCCAATGACTTCGAAATTTTCACAGGAATTCATACACCACACATAGACTTAGCTTGCCAAATTTCAGCTATAGTGGAAGGAAATTGGGTCTCCCATAATTTCTCCACTAATCCCTATGTTTTTCTCATATGCATAAGATTGGAGAACAAGGACAGGAAGATCAATGGCTCAATTTGAGCTGAAAAATTGCATGTGAAATCCAGGTCACATGAAAGTGTTCTGGACCAAAAATGAACACTTTTCATTGAGCGTTTTATTCCGAACAATTCCCTAAGCATTTAAGCAAAAAGAAACTACTTCTGAAGTAACTCACATGTTCATGCCCAACTTAGTGAACTACAACTTCAATTACAGTTCATAGGATCTGCATGAATTTTTCTAGGATTTTTGGAGCTAAGAATTGCCCAGAAATGATTTTTCCAACTCTGGGACATTTTCTGAAAAGTCTCTGTATTCATTTGAACACAGTACTTTGAAATCTGAATTCTCCCACACAATTCAACTCTAAATGAGCTGCAATTTTTACATGAGTTCAATAAACATCCTACGGATTATTCTGGCCAAATTTGAGGTTTTTTGGATAAACCAAACTCCCTCTATAATTCTTTTACTGATAAGTTTCAAATAATTTTCCAGAATTAATTATTCACTTTCATACAAATTGGGTTGCATATTAGAATAGAGTATTTCAATATGAATCTAACCCAATTTGAATAACTAAATTTGGAGGTTCATACACAAAGATATGATCTTTACAAGAATTGGGGAAAATCTGAAAATGAATTCTGTTCTATCTTCTAATTTTCAGAGACATAAGGAATTATCAAAACATTTGACCAAGCAAATGAGGTCCAATGCCTCTGAAATTTTTACTGGAGTTCAAGTATTTTCGGAAGAATGTCCTTTCCAAAATTGGGAATTTTCAATACATAGAACTCCTAGAATAATTCCTACAAAATTTTCCTTATTTGAATTAATGAGCCAAATCCAGGGATGTTCATAATTATTGGTTTGTAACCCTGAATAGTACTCTCTGAGAGGAATCCAACAAATTTTATTTGAAAATTTTTGGACACTTCTACACAAAGTTGGGGCTCTCCAAAGTTTAAACTGAAAACTGGAAATTCTGAAAATGTTTAAAAGCTGACTGTGGGTCCGGGCTACGTGTCACCCGCTGAAACAATGACACACGGGGCCACACATTTCCAGATGCGCAGTTACACCGGATCCAACAGCCACAGATGATCGGGTTTTTAAATTTTCTCTCACTGACTGCTGGGGCCCGCCGAACCTTTCTTCAACCTCGTTCAGTTCCAGCGCCCGCGCCGCCCCCCCTTGCCGGAGATCGCCGGGAATTGGTCTCCCAACCTCTGCCTGAGCCCCTGCTCGCCGCCAGATCCTAACTCGTCACGCTGAGAACAATGGTGAGACTTCCCCGAGCCGGCAAGGCCTCTACTGTGGCTAGCGACGGTGCGGCGGCTAGGTACACCTTCGGCGGCATCGGCCGGCCAACCTAGCGCGCCAACAGCTCGGAAAAATGGCGCTACAGCACCAGTGAACTCTGAGGAAGCTTGACATAGCTTCAAAACTGCTCGGGAATGACAGTAAATAAGGTTTCACCGTGCGCCCGTGGTCCCCTGCCTCGGTTGCCATCAGAAAACCGCGAAATACCCGACCTATGTGCAGTTTCAAGCAAGGAATGTGAAGAGCAAATGATCGCCGACTACTTTGGGTCCCTTGTGCAAGATTTGACGACCTAAGAATGAGAATTAAGGTCGAATTTGAGATTACCATGCCGGAAGGTCGGTTTGAGCATGCCGGAGAAAAATTTACAAATTCTCTCTCGGTCGTTCACAGCATGGCCTGAGCTTGGGACGAGAGTAGCATGGTGCCTTGGCGCGTCCATGGGCGCTGGTACTTGGCCATGACAAGCACCAGGTTGAGCTGTCCACGGAAGCCTCGTCATCAGTTCATGTTCGGCCACCGCGCGGACACGGCGTTCCCGGGCTAGGAGAGCCGAACATCGGTCAGTGGCGCGTCGAGGAGGGAGAGGGAGAGGCCCTGGTGCCATTTTGCTACTCAGAAGCCTCTGTTCGCGCGAGGTTTTGGATTACCAATCGATCGGTGGGGTAGCAGAGGTGAGGTTGCTCGGTTTGGTGTGAGGGAGAGAGAGCCTCGGTGCTCTGTCCGTGAGCAGAGAGAAGCACGGTATGAAGGGATGAGATCACCGAGGGGGGTTGAATCGGTGCTGCAGTCGGTTGTGGAAGAGGTCGACCGGCTGCCGGTGTGCTGTCTCGAGCAGCTGCTGTCGATCCCCGGAAGAAGCAAAACAGAGATCCAGTTCCTTTGCAGAGATATTTTGGGTACATATGACAAGTGGGTCCCACTCTCCCCCTTATCCCTCCAAAATATCTCCAAAGTTTGCAAATGATGAAATTCAATTGTGTGGAGTTGGAAACTGAACTGCCTTTGGATAATTGGGCACAATTCATCCAAATTCAAATATGTATTTGAATTCATTTTGGTCTATTTTGAAAATGGGTAGCAAATATCTTCAAAAATTCATGAGACTTTGTCTACCCCCTAATTTGGACCTAAAGAATTCAAATATGAAACCTAATTTTTGGTTTGTCTGCTGCAAATGAGGTTTTGATCACAACAGTTTGCACTCCTATTGTTGCCCTCATTTGAAATTTGAGTTTGAACAATTTGAGTTTAAAAATCTGAATTTCATTTCCCCTTGCACATGAGAGCTTACACATAGGTTTTAAAATAACTTTGTCCCTCAACACTCAATTAATCATAGGCTAGAGTAGTGGGACACTCATGTGTGTCATCTCATGTGGAAAAATTTAAACAAGTCCAAATTTCATAACTCAAAACCAAATGGTGTTCAAACTTCAGTCCCTTTTTATTCAAAATTTTGGGACCTTTACATTCCTCCCCCCTTAAAAGGAATCTTGTCCCGAGATTACAAAGTAAAGATGATGGAGAGAATGGTGGAAAAATTTTGGGATGTGTGACGTCAAAAGTCAGGATAATTGGCGTGAAGAAATCCTTCACTCTCCCATGTCGCTTCAACCTTGGAATGATTATTCCATGAAACTTTATAGAACCACAACGTACGGTCGCGTGTGGTTCAGCCCTTTATGTCGATGATCTGAACCAGTCCCTCCTGATGTGTGAGATCTGGTTTCAGTTCCTCGATATTCCCCAGCTGAATGGTGGTTGAACACTTGAGGCACTTCCTCAGCTGATAAATGTGGAAGATGTCGTACACACTGGTGAATGTCGCTGGCAATTCCAGCCGGTATGCATCGGAGCCACATCTTTCCAAAACCTGGAATGGACCGATGAATCGGGGTGCCAACTTGCCTCTCACCCCGAATCTGTTCACGCCCTCTATTGGAGATACACGTCGATACACGTGATCCCAATCTTCAAATTGCAAAGGACGTTTCTCCGTTCCGCACACTGTTTCTGTCGGGATTGAGCCGCTTTTAAGTTTCCTTGAATCAGCCAAACCTTTGCTTCGGCATTATTGACAAAATCAATCCCGAAGGTGAACCTTTTGCCAAACTCACACCAATTCAGGCGTGTGCGGCATTTTCTTCCGTAACAACGGGTTACGGGGTACGACTATCTGGTCCTTGAACCATAGGACGCCGTCTCCGTGTTTCCGGAAACATTTCAGCTCCCCACTGTCTATACGTCTCCGCAAATGTAACATGCCCCTGTCATGTTCTTGGGCTTCCACCCTTTATTCACGGATGGTGGGGATAAAAGCTAAATTGTAGAGAGCTCTACGGGGAACCACACGTAATGGTGGCTCGTTCTCTTCCAACAGGATGATGGTTAGATTATGAACGTGTGACTTGCGACTCAGCGCATCCGCCACTACGTTTGCTTTGCTGGGGTGATAATGGATCTCTATTTCGTAATCCTTTATCAGCTCTAACCATCTTCGCTGCCTCTTGTTCAGCTCTTTCTGAGTAAATATGTACTTGAGGCTTTTGTCGTCGGTATATAAATTCACGAGGTTACCGAGTAGGTAGTGCCTCCACATTTTGAGTGCGAGTACCACGGCAGCGAGCTCTAAGTCATGAGTTGGATAGTGTTGCTCACGATTCCTGAGCTGTCGTGATCCATACACGATCACCCTTCGGTCTTGCATCAGCACACATCCGAGCCCAATGCCGGATGCATCACAGTACATATCGAACGGTTTTGTTGTGTCTGGATGCGCCAAAACCGGTACTGATGTTAAGTGCTTCACTAATGCCTCGAATGCTGCTTCGCATGTTGGACTCCAAACATCTTTGGTGGTCTTCTTCAGCAGCTCTGTCATAGGCTTGGCAATCTTTGAGAAGTTCGGAATGAACCTCTGATAATATCCCGCGAGTCTGAGGAAACTCCGTACCTCGTGAACAGTTCTCGGGGACTTCCAATGCAGCACTTGTGCGATCTTACTCGGGTCTACAGTGATGCCCTTCCCTGAGATGATATGCCCGAGAAAAAGTACATGTGATATATAGAATTCGCACTTGCTGAATTTCGCATATAGCTTGTGATCCCGCAGCCGTTGCAAGACTATACGCAGGTGTTTCTCGTGTTCTTCCTCCGACTTGGAATAAACCAGTAGGTCATCGATGAAGACCATGATAAACTTGTCCAGCTCTGGCATGAATACCGAGTTCATCAAGTACATGAACTGAGCTGGAGCATTGGTAAGGCCAAGGAACATGAAAAGTACTCATAAAGCCCGTACCTCGTCGAAAAGCTGTCTTCGGAATATCCTCAGCCCGCATCTCAATCTGGTGGTACCTGATCTTAAGTCCATCTTGGAAAAGATCTTTGCTTTGATCAACTGATCAAACAATATGTCGATCTGTGGTAACGGGTACTTGTTCTTGATTGTCACAATGTTAAGCGGACAAAAATCAACACTAAGCCGTAGTGTTTCATCCCTCTTCTTTACACACAATGCTGAACTAACCCAAGGTGATGAACTCAGTCGTACAACACCTTTGGTCATAAGGTCATTCAGTGGTTTCTTCCATTCTGCCCATTCATTGGGTGCCATTTTGTACGGCCTTCGTGAATTCGGTGGCGTTCCCGGCGCAAGTTCAATCTTGAACTCTACGTCCTATTCGGGCGATATGTCCGGTAAACAATTGGGAAACACATCCTGAAATTCACGTACCACCAGATTGTCCTCTATATTAACAGTTTCCGAGTGGTTTAATATTGCAATCTGTTGCCGACTGGCGCCCAGATCTAATGTATGAAGACCGTCCTGTGGGGCGTTGAGCTTAACGGTTTGTAAACTGATGTTGTGAACCGCTTTGTGGTAATTCAACCACGACATCCCCAAAATAATGTCGATATTCATACCCCAAGAATAAGGAGGGTCGTGGATTATAGTCTAACCCCCAAACAAAGAGGTGCTCGGAAAACAACATCACTTCTTGTAATGCTGCCCCGGCGTAGATATGAGATATTGCCTCTTTGTAAAAGTAGTTTGGAGCTGATGTTGAGCCACAAAAGATTGACTAACAAAGCTAGGTGTGGCACTGGAGTAGAAGAGAATTAATAACGGTAGCTAATTCAGAGAAAACATCTCTGCTAACGCGGCTTCTCCTTCTAGAACATCATCACTTACTGTGTAGTGAATGTTGCCCCTTGTCTGCCCTCTTTTCTGCAGATATAGGTACGGGTCTGAATATTGAAAATATAATGACCCTCAGCCTTGAATTTCCTCCAGACAATACCTAGCATAATGATCCATCCTACCACAAGTAGAGCACAGATGTCTCTCCGGCTCTTCGCTAACTTGTGGTTAGAAGCTAAGTATATTTAGCTGCAGTGATGAGGCATAAATCACCATCTGATGCTGCTGCTCTGAAGGTGGTGCAAGTTGTGGTACTTGACCAGCAATCAACCTCTGAGGAGTTAAGCGTACAGGGGCCTCCATTTCACCGAATGGCGTTCAGAACACCAACCGGTACTGTTGGAGCATATAACTTGTGCTAGCCTGCACGATATCACTCATTTTCCTTCTCTGTACAGAACAGACCTTGATGCACTAAATCTAGATTTTGATCCAGTTAAAAGCATTTTCATAACTCCAGTTGAATACCAAAGTTAAAGTTAACTTTAATATATTTCCAACGAGTATTCAAATGTCTCTATATCACTTCTGGATCAAAAGTTATGATTTTTCAAAGTTGACAGAATTCCTGGATAAAATTTGCCAGCATCTCCTTTGTATGTAGCTGTATTTATCAAAGTAGTATATGCAAATACATTAAGAATCTGAACAAACGTTGAACTACAACAATGTTGCAAATTTCATAAACTTTCCAACGGTATATCATAGGCTACTTAGGGATTTTTCTACAGAAAGTTATAAGTGTTATACAGAGACATCCAGGAAGGTTTGCATCTATCCTGTTTTCTGAACAGTTTGCAATCAACCGGACATTCAACCAATTTGGCTTGTGATTTTGCTCTGGAGGTCTACAAAGAAGTGGTATAGCACTTAAAATCCATTCCAGAACTGTATCATACACCTCCATTGGGTAAAGCTACTCAGAGTTATCCTCTGTCAAATCCAGCAAAAATTTCTGCCAGAACAGAGCACTCTGTTTTTGAGAAACATAGAAACCTATCAATTATCCCCTTTGAAGCTTAGTTCAAATGAAGAATTCATTAACTAATATGTGTTTTCCAACTTACATTTTTAGTTTAAAGTTAGTTCATGAGTCATTACTTCATAGGAAAGAAGTTATAAAGTGTAGTACGGTGGCGATGCACCGTAAGACATATGACGGTACTACGTTGCCTCACAAAAGAAAATCCTAACCGGATTATACCGGCATATCCGTATCCTTAGGTGGCACTAAAACGGTCACTCACAAAAGTGTTCTACTCGGACTACAGTTTTGTGGTTAGCACCTGCATAAGTTGCACACAATCATCAGGTTCGGCTGTACACCGAACCCGGTCCCAATACAGTTCGTACACCCATCCGTCATCACTCGCACGGGTGTTCTCAAGCCAAACACGCCTTGAGCTACATGTTCATATTACTAACCACATGATGGGGTCTCCCAAACTTGCCCGTAGCACGCCAGGGAAGGGCGTTGCTCGAATACCCCAAACGACATGAAGAGTCGTAGAGGATATTAAAGCTGGCCGGGTTACCTGCCACCCGTGGGGCTCCACCCTTCAGCTTGTGCGCACTGGTGGATAGCGCTTACGTACACCCCCCAAGACATAGAACGTCCCGAGATGCATGATTTTCCGACATAGAAAATTAGTTAGGTTGCCACCTTCATATTAGGCTAATAATAGTCCTTATGTGGGCCTAGTACCGTATCATCACCTTAACCTAAGTTTTTATCGTAATACGATCCTTATTCGGTGCGCTATTACCAATGCGGCTCTGATACCACGCGGACAGGGACCACGCTGCCTGATCACTCACGGGGTCGTGTCACTCGCCCGGGAATCGCATTGGGTGGTGCCGTGATACGCGACACCCAACAGCACACATATAAGGAAATATGTATTACATAAATCAAAAGTGAAAGCTTACAAATGTTCTTTGTAAATACTTTACATCAAATAACTACAGAGAAAGACTAATTATTCTCACGTTTCATATCTACTAAGCACTCGAAAAAATATCCAGCCCGCGAACTCTTCTCGCTAGCAACACGAAGTCATACAGCCGCAGCTAGGTCCTCCATGTGTAAAACGACTCAGAAGTCTCCGAGTCTCATCGGATAACATCCTCATATGCACCGAAGTTAACCTGCAAAACCAATCATATAGCAAGTGTGAGCACATAGGCTCAGCAAGTCTGACCCATCTCACCTAAACATGTAACTCTACATGCTAGAATTGCAATGTGAAATAGGAAGGTAAGTTGCAAAAGACCCGCCTAATTAGTTTTCTCTTACTTTTATGTTTTAGCAGTAAGTATGGGGAAAACCTCATGCCAATACACATAAGAGAGCCGCAATCAATTAAGAAACACATTTCTCTCATGTGCTTTGCCTAAGGTTAAAGTAACTTTAATTAGCTCTAAACTACAGCAAATCATTAACAATCAAAGTCCATCTTTCAATCAGCAACATTTTAAAATGTATCTAGCCTTTTCTTTCTACATCATAGTACAGTGAACAAGTGGTACTCACTAACCACGAGGGACAGTGATTATAATCAATTTACACCTGCAGGGTTATCCGAATAACTCGTCACGTACGCCCGTACTAGATGTTGCCTACAGCAACCATCACGGACGTCGTACGCAACCACCTTTCACCCGTTAGCCGATCGTTGAACCGGTCCAATCGCCCCGAGCAAGAGGTCTCTGCCCGCGCATCTGCAGTGCCGCCAGCCGATTTACACCTCGAGCTCTCAACCTATCCTCTAAACGACCATCTATGCCTCAACACCCAGCTACCCGAGTTACATCGGTTTCCCGGTTCCTATATATCTGGTAGGTCTTCGGTACTGTTCTAGCTTGTTCAACAGGCCCGCACATGGCTGGGTCCTCAATCGACACAAGCGGAGCTATGGCACTCAGGTCCCAACGTCCTGCTGCCCTTACTCCCCGCTCGGTCTTATTTTTCTTGCCATGTGATCCATTTGCTATCTTTACCCGAGTAGTGTGCCTCTAGCCTATTCTCGCGAGCAGTTCCAACTACTCGACTTGTACCGAATCCTACACTACTCTTAGCATTGCAGTAGCTAATCGAGATTTACAAACCTAATCCCAACCTAGGGTTTTCTTGTCTATGCATTTGGGTTTTCAAACAAGACTCTAATGCACAATTTAAGTGGGTGCTCATAGTAAGTTCTCAAAACAGTAAAATTTGTAAAATGGTTAATGCAAACCGGAGCTTGCCTGTTTTGCAGGGTAGTTGTATATAATAACAGTTAGTGATGTTCGATCCCTTGATCCTTCTGAACTTGCTTAACTGATTCACATGTCAAGGGATGGCTCCGTCGAAGACCTTCGTCGTGAACCCTATCGACATGTATATGCATCATATTTTATAATGCAATTTAAAGACTTAGATTTAAAACTTCTTAATAATAGGGGCTGTGTGGAGATCCTAGGATGATGTTGTTGCCTCTGTTGTGCAAAGAACTCAAAGGAACTTAATCTACCATAGATGTTTCATTACATCCCTAGCTAAGTTCCTAATGACATATAAGATGAGCTCTAATGATTTGGACATAACTAAAGATCGTGATTTCCAATGACTTCGAAATTTTTACAGGAAGTCATACACTACACAGAGATTTAACTTGCAAAATTGCCGCTAAAGTTGAAGGAATCAGCCCCGGAACCCCACTAATGTGCGGCGGGCAAATCCTAGGCCCGGCGCCGTCCACCAACTTGCCATAGAGGACGTGTCGTAGGGAGAGCCAATCATTGCGGGTATGTTCCAACTCCACAAGCATCCTGCCATAGTGTTATTTGATTCAGGCACCACGCATAACTTTATTAGCCAAGCTTTTATTGTTAAACACAGCTTGCAAATACTACCCACCGAAAGTCCATATTTGATTTGTTCACCGGGTGGGAAGATTTCAGCAAGCATGATGGTTTCCAAAGTACCATTATGCTTAACGGGTAGAGTATACCCTACGTCTCTCATAGCTTTAGAGGGACAAAAGGTCGATGTCATCTTAGGGATGTCGTGGTTAACCCGCCACGCCGCTGTTTTAGACACCGTCCTCCGAGTCGTGCATCTACACCCAGAAATGCATGAGTCACATTCATTATTTCCGGACAGTCCAGAAATAAAACTTCCAAGTGTATATCAATCCACAACCATCAGATTGGAAGATATTCTAGTAGTCCGTGAGTTCCCTGATGTGTTCCCAGATGATTTACCGGGGATGCCGCCCAACCGGGAGGTGGAGTTCAAGATTGAACTTGCACCGAGAACTATGCCAATATCCCGGAGGCCGTACAAGATGGTGCCCAAGGAATTGGCTGAACTGAAGACGCAGTTAACGGATCTGCTGGAGAAGGGTTTTATTAGGCTGAGCTCCTCGCCATGGGGCTGTTTGGCATTATTTGTGAAGAAGAAAGACGAGACGTTGTGGCTTTGCGTGGACTATCGTCCACTAAACACCGTAACCATCAAGAACAAGTACCCGTTGCGACAGATCGACATGTTGTTTGATCAGTTGGTCAAAGCAAAGACCTTCTCCAAGATGGACTTAAGATCCGGGTACCATCAGATTAAGATACGGGCTGAGGATATTCCGAAGACGGCTTTCTCGACGAGGTACGAGCTTTATGAGTACCTGGTCATGTCTTTCGGCCTCACCAACGCTCGAGCTCACTCCATGTACTTGATGAACTCGGTATTCATGCCGGAGCTGGACAAGTTTGTCGTGGTCTTCATCGATGACATATTGGTATATTCTAAGTCCGAAGAAGAACACGCGAAGCATCTGCGTATAGCCTTGTAATGGCTGCGGGATCACAAACTATACGCGA
This sequence comes from Neostapfia colusana, assembly GCA_030760725.1. Classification (NCBI taxonomy): domain Eukaryota; kingdom Viridiplantae; phylum Streptophyta; class Magnoliopsida; order Poales; family Poaceae; genus Neostapfia; species Neostapfia colusana. The sequence goes on from JASWHV010000007.1 coordinate 33,964,725, forward strand.
AATTCAGCAAGTGCGAATTCTGGATATCGCAAGTGCCTTTTCTCAGGCATATTATCTCAGAGGAGGGCATTTCTGTAGACCCGAGTAAGATCACACAAGTGCTGAATTGGATGTCCCCAAGAACTGTTCATGAGGTACGGAGTTTGCTCGGACTCGCGGGGTATTATCGGAGGTTCATTCCGAACTTCTCGAAGATTGCCAAGCCAATGACAGAGGTGCTAAAGAAGGCTACCAAATATGTTTGGAGTCCAGCATGTGAAGCAGCGTTCAAGGCATTAGTGAAGCACCTAACATCAGCACCGGTTTTGGTGCAGCCAGACACAACAAAACCGTTCGGTGTGTACTGCGATGCATCCGGTATTGGGCTCGGATGTGTGCTGATGCAAGACCGAAGGGTGGTTGCGTATGGATCACGGCAGCTTAGAAACCATGAGCCCCAATTATCCAACTCATGACTTGGAGCTCGCTACCGTGGTACTCACACTTAAAATGTGGAGGCACTACCTACTCGGTAGCCTTGTGCATTTATATACCGACCACAAAAGACTCAAGTACATATTCATTCAGAAAGAGCTGAACATGAGGCAGCGAAGGTGGTTGGAGTTGATAAAGGATTACGAAATAGAGATCCATTATCACCCGGGTAAGGCAAAGGTAGTGGCGGATGCGCTGAGTCACAAGTCACACATCAATAATCTGACCATCACACCGATGGAAGAGAGCGAGCCACCGTTGCATGTGATTCCACATGGAGCTCTCTACAACTTAGCTTTGATCCCCACCATCCGCGAAGAAATAGCGGCAGCTCAGAAACATGTCAAGGGCATGTCGCGTTTGCGTATACGTGTAGGTAGTGGGGAGCTGAAATTTTTCCCGAAAGACGGAGACGGCGTCCTATGGTTCAAGGACCGGATTGTCGTACCCCGTAACCCGTAGTTACGGATGAAAATCTTTGATGAGGCTCACTTGTCAAAGTTTTCTATTCACCCCACACAAACAAAATGTATCAAGAACTCAGAAACAAGTTTTGGTGGACACGAATGAAGCGGGAGATCGCAAAGTACGTGTCCGAGTGTGATACATGTCGAAGGGTGAAGGCAGACCACATGAGAAAACCGGGACTGCTACAACCACTGGGCGTTTCTTTTTGAAAGTGGGAGGATGTGAGCATGGACTTCATCGTCGGTTTACCCACCACATTTCAGAAGCATGATTCTGTGTGGGTGATCGTCGACCGGCTCACCAAAGTTGCCAATTTTATCCCGGTCAACAACAACTACAATGCCAAGAATTATGCTAAATTGTACATCACGGATCCTATGCTTGTATGGAGTACCCTGCACCATTGTATCGGATCGGGGCACTTTATTTGTGTCCTGTTTTTGGGAGCAGCTACATGCTGCGTTTTGGGCAAAGCTGATCCGTAGTTCAGCGTACCACCCGCAGACGGATGGGCAAACTGAGCGGGTAAATCAGATTCTAGAGGATATGCTACGAGCTTGTGCTATCAACCACGGTAAGAATTGGGATGATCACTTACCATTGGCCGAGTTCTCGTACAACAATGGGTACTAAGCCAGCATCAAGATGGCGCCTTACGAGGCACTATATGGGAGGAAATGCCGCACACCACTGAATTGTCGTGAGTCTAGCGAAAGGGTCACCTTCGGGATTGATCTTGTCAACAATGCGGAGGAAAAGGTTCGGCTGATTCAAGCAAACCTAAAAGCCGCCCAACCCCGACAAAAACAGTATGCGGACCGTAGGAGACGCCCGTTATAATTTGAAATCGGGGATCACGTGTACTTACGTGTATCTCCAATGAAGGGCGTGAACAGATTCGGGGTGAGAGGAAAGTTGGCACCCCGATTCATCGGTCCATTCCAGATTACAGAAAGATGTGGATCAGTAGCATACCGGCTGGAATTACCAGAAACACTCTCCGGTGTGCACGACGTCTTTCACATTTCTCAGCTCAGGAAGTGTCTTAAGCTATCAACTACCATTCAGCTGGGGGATATTGAGGAACTGAAACTGGATCTCACTTATCGGGAGGAACCGGTTCAGATCATTGATGAAAAGGCCCGAACGACATGCAACCGTACGTTGTGGTTATACAAAGTTCTATGGAGTAATCACTCCATAGATGAAGCGACATGGGAGAGCGAAGGATTTCTTCGCGCTAACTACCCCGACTTTTTCACGTCGCACATACGGTAATTTTGCCACCGTCCTCTCTCTCATTTTCACCTTATAATCTCGGGACGAGATTCTTTTAAGGGGGAAGGAATGTAAGGGCCTAAGTTTTTGCACACATCCAAAGTGTTCATCACCCCACACACACACCACATTTGAGGAAAACTTATGAACACCTTTGAAGAGCATGTAAACACCATCAACATGGTCATTAGAGGATAAACTCACAAAATGCAAAGGGGCATTTCCCACATGCATCTTATAGGGGCTGAGCATATGAAAAACTCATACACCTTGCTAGGAATGCTCATGCCAAAATTCAGCCAAATCCAAAACCTTTTTGAGGTATTTTTTGGTATAACTAGAAAGAGGCTAGTTTGAACTCAAATTTAAATTCAAACTACCTTTATCCCTTGAATTCAAAAGTGGGAGGCATATTCATACTCAGAACATTTTTGCGAGCTCACCGACCAATTTTCACTCCATTTGGAGTTGATCTTGACATGAGCTAATTTTAGCAAATTCAAATTCAATTTGAATTTCAAAATGCATATGTGATGAAATTATATTCAAACATTTCGCAATTTGAATTCTATCAAGTTTAAATGGGCATTTGGTAGATAATTCAAATTTTAGGGTGTAGTATTGGGACTACTATTTAGAGCAGTGGAAGAAAGTTAATTTCGGAGGTTAAAATGGAGGTGGGTCCCACCTGTCAGTCTCACTAGCTGTTTAACCGACTGAAGAACAGGGCACTCGGTTTCTCGGGCCAGGGCTGTGGTCGCCACCGAGCTGATCGCCGGTGCCAGCTCCTGCTCGGCCTGAGCGGTGTTCAACCGACGTTGCTCCCTCTTATCCCCGCAGCCGAGCCGGCCAGAGGCAGAGCCGATCAGTTCTTTGCTCCCTCGCGCAAGAAATCGACCGTAGCCACCGCTACTGTTCTGATCCCTCGGCCACCCACCAAACTTGCGTGCGAGCTTCGGCTTAGCAGCAAAACGGTACCACAGGACTCCCCACAACCTCCTCAAACCATCACCGAGTGAGCCCGTGCTCCCTACACCAAGAAACAATCTCTCCCGCGGCAGCCGACACAAAACCAAGAGGAGGTGCTCTCGTGGACAGCCTCACCCAGGGCTTGTCACGGCCAAGCAAAGCCTCCTCTGGACGCGCACGACATCCACGCAGGTCACCTCCAAAGCTCAGGTCCGACCGTGGATCGCTGACGGCGAATTTTGAGATTCTCTTCCGATCAGTGCAAACCGACCTTCGGGTATGAATTCAGGAAATTCCCGATTGATTATTGTTAAGAGGCCACAAAACTTCACATTGATTATTGTTTAGAGGCCACAAAACTTCACACATGAGAGCTAGACTTGAGGGTGCACCAGTTTGCTTTGCGAACCTAGCAGCGAACTACGTTTAGCCGGTGTAGTTTGAGTTTTTCCGACGGCGGCAATATCGGGCAGCTTCGGGCGCACGGTGAGAGTATAGTTAGAGCTACTCCCGGTTTCTTTTGCCACCATGCCGAGCTTCTCCAGCCCTCACTAGTGCTGTAGGGTCCTTTCAGAGAGCTTTTGGCGGGCTAACACCGCGAGGCGACGTCACCGGAGTCGGATGAGTGCCGCCGCACGTCGCGAGCTACGTTGGAGGCTCTGCCTGCTTGGGTAGACCACACCAGCGTGCTCCTCGCATGTTTCTTGGGCCTAGCAGCGAGTGGAAGCTTGAGAAAGGGCCGGGAAATCAGAAACCGGCGAGCTCCGGCGGCGCTGTCGCGCGGGGGCGAGAGGTAGAAGAAGGAGTCACCGGGCCCACGTGTCAGGGGCTCTGGAGGGGGAGGCCGGATCATCTGTGGACTCGGATCAGCTGTGACAGCGCGGGAATTAAGTCGGTGGCCCCGTGTGGCGTTGTCCCGACACTAGACACGTGTCCCCTGGACCCACCGTCAGTGTTTTGAATTTTCCACGATTAATTCAAATTCCAGATTTTCCCCAAACTTTAGAAGAGCATAACTTTTGCTAGAAAACTCCAAACCGAGTGAACCAAATTTTTCTGGATTCAGCTCTCTGAGTACTTTCCATAACATCAAGTTTTACTTTATGAAAGTCCTTATTTGTCCAGAATTAATTCTTCAAATTTTAAATTATTTGGAATTTTAACTGGAGAACCCTTTGGAAGAAAATTTTGAAATTTGGCCAGGATGTTTACAAATATATCCCTGAGCTAACATAAAAGTTTCAGATCCATTTGAGCTCATTTGATCCACCTAATGGTTTGATTAATAAAACTGTTACAGAGAAAATGGAAAATGTCCAGAAACATTTTCATATTTTCCCTGAAATTGTTTAGTTCATATCTTTAGCTAGGAATCTTCAACTTAAGTGAAACCAACTCCATTAGAACGCTCAGAAAATCTAGTTTTCAGAAAGTCATGACTTGCTCCATGAAAATCTCTAGAACACCCTAGGAGCTCCAATTAAGGCCAAGTACATAATTATTTGTGGAGAACTCAAATGAGCTTTGCTGCAAATGAAACTTGGCCAAGTCTCTGTTTAGATTGTACTCAAACCACAGTAATAATTTCAGAGTAACTGGGCCTGTCTAGCAAGACTTATAGTCTTCACAAATTCAACTTCAATTCAAATGCATTTAAATTGATACATATATGTATTATCTCATGTAGTCGCTAAGGTTGAGGAGGAGCCCGAAGTCTTAGACTTCATCACTCCAGAGGACAAGCTAGCCTATGATCAAGAGCAGCAAGGCAAGCTCCGGTTTGCATTAACCATTTTTACAAATTTTACTGTTTTGAGAACTTACTTTGAGCACCCACTTAATTTTTGCATTAGAGTCTTGTTTGAAAACCCAAATGCATAGCCAAGAAAACCCTGGTTTGGGCTTAGGTGTTTAACCTTGTTTAGCTACTGCAATGCTAAGATAGTGTAGGATTTGGTACAAGTCGAGTAGTTGGAACTACTCACGAGACTAGGCTGGAGGCACACTACTCAGGTAAAGGTAGCAAATGAAAAACATGGCAAGAAAAATGAGATCGAGCGGAGAGTAAGGGCAGCAGGACGTTGGAGCCTGGGTTCCATAGCTCCGTTTGTGTCGATTGAGGACCGAGCCGTGTGCGGGCCTATTGAACAAGCTAGAACAGTACCGAAGACCTACCGGATATATGGGAACCGGGAAACTGATGTAACTCGGGTAGCTGGATGTTGAGGCATTGCTGTCGTCCAGAGGGTAGGTTGAGAGCTTGAGGTGTAAATCGGCTGGCGGCACTGCAGATGCGTGCGCAGAGACCTCTTGCTCGGGACGATAGGACCGGTTCAACCTTTGGCTGACGGGTGAAAGGTGCATGCGTACGACGTCCGTGATGGTTGCTGTAGGTAACATCGAGTACGGGCGTATGTGACGGGTTATTCGGGTAACCCTGCAGGTGTAAATCGATTATAATTGCCGTCCCTTGCGGTCAGTGAGTACCACATGTTCACTGTACCGTGATGTAGAAAGAACAGGCTAGAGTCATGTAAAAGTTGCTGATTGAAAGCTATACCTTGCTTGTTAATGACTTGCTGTAGTTTAGAGCTAATTAAAGTTCTTTTCAACCTTGGGCAAAGTACATGAGGGAAATGTGTTTCTTTTTTGATTGTGGATCTCTCATGTGCCTTAGCATGAGGTTCCTCACAACTTGTTGCTAGAACTTGAAAGTAAGGTTCAAATAATTAGGCGAGTCCTTTGCAACTTATTTACCTCATGTATCCTGGAACCCCTCATGTAGAAGTTTCATGTATAGGAGAGACGGGTCAGACTTGCTGAGCCATCATACTCAATGCTTGTGTTTGAAGCTTTTGCAGGGGTTTACGAGGAAGGGACTCCTGAGGAGGAGACAGAACCCTAAGAGGAAAACCCCATCGAGTGGGAGTCGTGCATGCCGCTGTGTTAGTGTGCGTGCATGCTAGTGGGGACACGTTCACGGGCTGAACGTGAACTCAATGCGTAGTCTACGCCCGTGAGTGTAGACTGAACTTATTTTGTTGCAAAAATGTTCATAAACTGGTTTATGTAACAAAACTTTGCTTCTGCTTTGTATCTTTGATGTGCGTTATCCGGTGCTGTGCAACGCAGCACCCCTCAGCGCGATCCTGGCTCAACGAGGCTGGCAGGCCGTTTCAGTGGCCTCACCCCCTCAGACTGAACACCCATGGTCGGGGCTGGCTCAGCGGCGGTCAGGATTGGTGGAGATGGCTGAGTCTCTTGACATGTTGGTGCAGCAAGGCATCCGACAGGAGACCTTACAGCGTAATCCCACACTGAACACTTATTTGGATTTTCTAGCAAGACAACCACCGGTATTCTCGGAAGCTAAATAAGCCTTGGAGGCAGATTATTGGCTCCAGGTTATTGAATCTAAATTGGACATGCTCCAGTGTGATGAATATGAGAAGGCTTTATTTGCCGCTCAGCAACTTCATGGATCCGCCGGGGCTTGGTGGTCTGACTATCTTGCTAAAATCACAGAAGGCCATCGTGTGACTTGGACGGAGTTTCGTGATGCTTTCCATGCACGTCATATCTGTGCGGGCATCGTTCAAACCAGAGTTGAAGAGTTCTATGAACTCAAGCAAGAAGGGATGAGTGTTATGGAGTACTTTACATAATATAACCATTTAGTACAAGATGCATCCGCTTATGTAGATAAGGAGACAATTAAGTGTCATTACTTCTTCCGAGGCCTCAACGTGGAGCTTCGGGCGAAAGTGGCACTATTCAATAAAGGGAGTTATAGCGAGTTAGTCAATGCCGCTATGATTCAAGAAAAAGCTGAACTCCAGTATGAGGAAAGTATGAGGGAGAGAAGCTTATCATCGGCAAGTACGGATGACTATCCTCAAGAACAACCGGTGATATATTGCTTACCATCCGGTTTGGAAATTCAGTCCTTTGACGGACCACTGCAGATCCGATTCCATCCATACTCAACAATGAATGTTCATCCACTGCTGCTGCAGCAGCAAATGAGTATTTGTGCACCCACACCTCAGCAAAGTGCACAAGTATATCAACCACTTCCATATTGTGAAGATCCTGAGCTTGCATCGTACGGTACTTGTAGCGATGTAGAGCATATTCCTCAGGAAGGTCAAGTGACCCAGCAAAGCAGCAGTCACATGCCATCGCAAGTTGCAAAGAAATTCCATGGTCAGCCAAGGAGGACAGCACAGAAAGTGGGAAACGTAAACTATATGGCAGTTGAAGATGTTCCCGTGGGAGAACCCGTGTTTGCGGGTATGTTAAGGCTACGAGCCCATGTTCGATTTGTTCGACTCGGGTGCCACACATGATTTTATCAGCAAAGATTATGTGGGTACGCACCAAATACGATCAACCACCTTGGCCGTATCGTATCAAATTAATTCACCGGGAGGTAGTAGGACAGCGGGCAGGATTGTTGCTCGAGCGCCTATATGTTTGGATGAGCGGATATATCCTACTACTCTTATCATTCTGGAAGGCTTACGGATTGACATCATCTTGGGAATGGCTTGGTTGACACATCACCAAGCTATCTTTGATATTAGTTCACGAACGGTGCAGCTGAATTCAAAGAGGCACGGGCAACACACGTTGATTCTGAGAAATGTTGCACCTGAAGTTACCGCTGTATACAATGCTGAAGCTAAGAAGCTGGAGGACATTCCAGTGGTTCAGGAATATCCGGACGTGTTTCCCGATGATCTACCGGGCATGCCGCCCGAACCTGAGGTGGAGTTCAAAATTTAACTAGCACCGGGAACCACACCGATCTCTTAGAGGCTGTATAAAATGGCACCATATGAGGCTCTCTACGGCCAGAGATGTCACACACCGCTGAATTGTTGCGAATCCGGTGAAAGGGTGACATTCAGGATTGACCTTGTCAATGACGCCGAAGAACGAGTCCGGGTCATACAAGCGAATTTAAAGGCTGCTCAATCTCAACAGAAAAGCTACGCCGACCAGCAACGTCGATCGCTGAACTTCAATGTTGGAGAGTATGTATATCTCCGTGTACCTCCAATGAAGGGAGTTCACCGATTCGGTGTAAAAGGGAATCTCGCTCCTTGGTTTATCGGTCCATTTGCTATCACAGACAAATCTCGTTGGGGTGCATGACATATTTCACGTATCCCAACTTCAGAAATGTCTCCAGAATACCATTGTTGTCCACACTGAAGATCTCGAGACATTGCAACCAGATCTCTCCTATACCGAGCATCCAATCCGGATTATTGATGAAAAGTGTCGGTCTACAAGAAATTGGATGGTCCTATTTTATAAGGTGTTATGGAGCAATCATACTGCGGAGGAAGCGACATGGAAGAGTGAAGAATACCTCCGTTCAAACTATCTGAACTTGTTGTCCGCTTATATACGGTAATTCCTTCTCTACCGTTTTATCTATTCTTTTTGAATCTTGGGACGAGATTCTTTTTAAGGGGGGATGTGAAATCCCAAAATTCGAGCAAGTGGAGCTACCAATGACACCTAGGAAAATGAGAGGGAGTTTAAACTTTTGAATATAAAGGTGTGAGCTCAAAGTCCTAAAGTGAACTGGCAAAAATTTCCAAACTGGGAGATCCAAATCCACAATTTGGTTCTCCTTACATCCATGGGTAGACCGGAAAAATTTTAGATCATTTGGAAAGGTTTTCCTATTTGTTGGAATTAGAACGGGAGGTGATTCGAATTTGAATCTAAATTTCAGTTTTAAATTCCAACTTCACCAAAATACAAATTTGAGGGTGCCATTGTGTTCCTCATATTTCTTTTGGCCTATTCTCCAATTTTGATCAAATTTTGAGCTTATTTGCTAATTCAAATGGAATTGGGAGGATAAGAGGGAGAAGGGCTGTGGACCCCACTGGTCAGAGACACAAATGGAGATGCTTCGGCGTGCTCTGTTTTGCTTTGGCCGAGAGCGCGCCATCTCCCGGCGTCGGCACCCAACCGACTCCATTAGTGCCAGCTCCTGCTCAATAGCTGAGGACATCGAGTGAAGCAACCCCCGTGCTACTGCCACGTGAACCATCCTCGCTCATCCCCGACGCCCCTCGCTCAGCCCTCAGGTTTGGCTGCCGCCCGACTGCTTCGGCTCCCCGGCGGCCGAGTGCTACAAGCCATTTCGTGGACGATGATCTACACCAAAAATGACCGCCCTAAGGTGCTTGACATGCTGGTGCAAACCGCTCATCATCTCATGCATCATCTAGAGAGAATTTCTCCGTTTACCATTTCGGCGTTCATAGAACTGAGCCGCCCGAAAATCCAAAATTCATAGTGATCAATCCACCACAGCATATGCCGAGCTACATTCAGACCTTCCCATGCCCCTCTAGGATAAAAAATCATCGAAAACCGTCGAGTTTTGGTGCTGTTCTTCGAGAATTCCGAGCCGCCGCCGGTTTTCGCCCTAGGTCGCCGATGAGCTCATACTTGGAGCCCTTTTGGAGCTTATTTGAGTGCATGATGATGATTAGGGTTCCACCTTGGTGCTTAGGAAGAAGAATCGAAGTTTTTTACCCATCCTAGTGTGAGTTAGATGTCGCCGAAGTGGTGCCGCTGACGCCGCCTGTTGCCGACGGGTTTCCGGTGGCCGGTGGCCTTGGCCGATCCCACGGATGAGTTCCCCGTGTTCCTAAAGTGAGAGGCGACGAGATTTAGCCCTAGGGGATGCTGGGAAGTCACTTCCGGCGGACCTCGCCGGAGAGCGCCGCCACTCGAGCCCTGCTGTCACGAGGTGGAAGAAAGGGGTGGGTCCCACTGTCAGCAGTTTAAATTTTCCCCCAATTTCTGTTCAGATTTCCATCAAACTTCAAATGCTCATAACTTTCTGTAGGAACCTCCAAAAATTATCAACTAACTTTCATTGGATTCCCCTCAGTGAGTACTATCCAGTGGTGCATCCCAGTATTTATGAAAACCCCTGGATTTGGCTCATTAATTCAATTAAATAAAATCTTAGGGAATTAATTACAGGAGTTATATTTGTTTGAAAATTCCCAATTTTGGGCAGGACATTCTTACAAATATACTTGAACTCCAGTAAAAATTTCATAGGCATTGGAAATAATTTTCTAGTCCAAATGATGCTTCAATCTTGTATGTCTCTGAAAATTAGGAAAAATAACAGAAACATTTTCCCAGCTTTTAACCCAATCTTGTAAATTCCATATCTCTGTGTAGGGAGCTCCAAAAATTATGAAACCAAGTCCTATAGACTCATAAGACTTCCAAGATTCTGAAAAACCAAAATTTGAGCATGCCAAGATCATAGAATTTCGTTAGGATGTTAAGGAAGCCAATTAACCTAGGGAATTCTTTAGACCATATTGTTCATCAACTTTACCTGAAATTTTGCAAGCCATATCTCTGTATGATCTATGGACCACTGTAAAAATTTCAGAGCAAGTTGAGGTTATCTTCTCCAGTTTTCTGCTAATTTGTTCTTGCTTCATACTTATGTCCATTATCTAGTTCTTTGAACTTTAGATCAAAAACTTCCACTGATCAAAATGTTCTTTTCTCTGTTCCAGCACATAGCCAGACCCAAATCAAGTCTTAGTTGATCTGAACCCTTCTTAAATAGGAAAACACTTTGGTTTTATAATTCATTCACTCGCAATATGAACTTGTGCATATTCATATCGGTAGGAAACACGACGAAGGAGTTCAACGAGGCATTCGACTTGGGAACGCAAGTTGAGGCTTTAATCGTTGCCAATATACTGACTTAAATTTAGAATCAAACCTGCAGCAACATAAGGTAAGCCCCGGTTTGTATTTAACATCTTTTTAGTTATATTTTACTTCGTATCACTTTCATTGGTCTAGTATGTATTGTGTATTAGATCAAGGGTGATTGATACTCCAAATGCATGACCTACAAACCCTTGGAGTTGAAGGGTAGAACAGGTTACATTCGTGTAGTTTCTGCTAGGCTTAAGTTGTATAGGAATTGGTACAAGTCGGGTAGTTGGAAGCTACTCGCGAGGCTAGGAAGTTTTTCAACGGGGTATGATTCTAGAGAATGGAATAACTGGAATGGAAAATGAGACTGAGCAGAGAGTAGGAGCAGCAGAACGTTGGGCCTGTGTTGCCGTAGCTCTGTTTGTATCGGTTAAGGACCAATGAGTATGCCGCCCTGTTGAGCAAGTTTGAACAGTACCGGATGCATACTGGAATTATGGGGTCCAGGAAACCGATGTAACTCGGGTACTCTCGTGTCGAAACCTATACCACCTTCCTTTTGGGGTTGGTGTCAGAGGTGTAAACCCACTAGCGGAGCAACTTCGACGTGTTCCAGGTAGTGACCCTTCTGATGGGTCGGTAGAACTGGTTCGGCATTGGAGTAACGGGTGAAAGGTTGCTGCATACAACATAAGAAAGAGCTCTTGTGTGAGTCTTTCGAGGCGGGTGTATGTGTCGTGTGTTCCGGGTGTGTCCTGATTCGAATCACCGTCCCTCACGGTTATACGACTACCACTTGTTCACTGAGTTGTGACGTAGTAATTAGTTCCAGATGAAGTGAGATGAATCATTGCTGTTGTGAAGTTCTTAAGTTCATTCTATTGCAAACCATGTATTCTATAGTTGTAGAGCTCACTAAATTTCTATTCCACTTTGGGCAAAGCAACATCAGAAAGAAGTGTTTCTTGTTTGATTGTGGATTTCCGATGTTGGGAGGCTCAAGGCGTATGAAATTGCTGCTGAAGAATTGATAATAAGGATCTACTTTTAGGCGAGTACTAATGCAGTAGATTTTTTCCTACTTTATACATTCTTGCATGTAGAGTTTTTACTTAGGGTAGACGGTTAAGACGTGCTGAGCTTTCGAGCTCACGGTTGCATTATTAGTGTTTTGCAGGTTATATAAAATTTTCTATGAGGATGGTTGTTCGGTGAGACATCGGAGACTCACCAGAAACTTTGCCGCTGCATTCACTTTTGTTGAAGCTAGTAAGAAGCATCCGCGGGCTGGGTGTCTTCTCTTTTGCATAGCTAGGACTGAGAGTGCGTGTTTATCTATATTCCGCTGCATGTACCGTTGTGGTACATTATGTTGTAAATAACACTATGTTGAGAAATAAAAGACTTTGTATGTTTATGGTTTCTTTTCGTGTATGCATTTGGGTGCCGCATTGCACGGCACCACCCAATGTGATTCCTGGAGTGTGGATCCCGGAAGGGGTTCCCCACAGGCGTGGTATCAGAGTTGCATTGGGAATAGCACGTATCAAAAGAGCATATTTTCGAAAACTTAGAAGTATACGAGTGAGAAACGTATAGTATGCCCACATTAGGACTATTAATAGCATAGTTACTTAAGGTGGCAAGCTAACAGTGTGCTACTATTCAGTATTTCAATTCTATAACGACGCATCTACGTGGAGGTAATCATGGTAAGGAACGCCACCGAAAGCGGATCAATTTCGGTTAGCTCCCCCGTACGAGGAATGTAGTGTGGGATGTTCCGTTCAGCAATGGACGGGAAGTGAATATGTTTTCTAAGACTCTTCATGTCTTAGAGACATATGAAATGCACTAGCCTCCACTGCGCAAACCCAGGGGCAAGAGGAGGAGACCCCATCGTGTGGTTTGTAACACGAAGTATGTCCTCTAGGACTCTTCATGTCCTATGAGGCATACGAAAGCGTTGTTCCACCGGTGTGCTTAATTGCAAAGGTGTGGAGCCCTCTGTCAGGTGGTGAATAACCCGATCATGTACCTTGAGACGTGGCTTGACTCAAGGACGACCCGTATGGCAATGTTATGGGCGTGTGTTTCTGCTATGATATGGACCTGCCTGAAATGACAAACCTTTGTGTGCTTTATTATTTATTGTTTTCTGCATGTACCATAACCATGGATAGAACATTGTGTGTAGAAGACGTGTGTGAGTGATCATTTTAGTGCCACCCCTCTAGACGTATATGCCGGTGTAACGCCGGTTAGGATTTTTGATTTGGTGAGGAAATGTAGTACCATGATATGTTTTCAATTGCATGAAAAAGGAAGTTTTCAAAGAAAAGAGTAGATTTGGAGTCTAGGATTCCATTAGGGGTTAATGAACTCCTATATTGAACTAAGAGTCAATTGGGGGTATAGATTCATTGTAAAAGACATAGAAACAATCTCCCCTGTTTTTGGTAGAATTTTTTCTGAATTTGAACAGGACATAATTTTTGATTGGTTGAACCAATGGAGGTGAGGGATATATTTCTGGAAAGTTTTTGAAGTCTTCTACAACTTTTCTGTAGAACTCCAGAACAGAATCTCCCTCCAAATATATGAAAATCTCAAATGAGTATGCACTGTCCAAAAACAGGGCAGATTAAAAATGCTCTCTGGAAATTTCTGTATTTCGACCATAACTTGTAGAAAAATCTCTAAGTGTCATGTAAGACACCGTGGGAAAGTTTGTGATATGTTCTACCACTTTGTAGTTCAAAGTTTCTACAGATTTGGGGTAGAACTTTATGAAATCTTGCGGACAAAACAGCCACTTTCAGAGGAGGTGCTGTCAAAATTGTTCAAGATTTCTGTCAAATTTGAAATATCACAACTCCTGATAAGAATTGATATGAAGACAAATAAATACTCGTTGGAAAGATATTTAAGTTATTTAAACTTCAATATTCAACTTGAGACATGAAATCGCCATTTTCATATTCAAATTCTGGGATTAAGGCCATCTGGTCATTCTGAACAGAGCATTGCTCATTGCCCATGTAACTTGAGATTTGTTGTGGACATGAAGGTTTTTATACTTCTGTAAGTTCCATAACATATTCATTAGTTATATTTCATCATTCCTTGTTTTTGGTTTAGGTGTTTGACAAACTTGATCAATCATTGGTTATATTTCAGAATTGTCAAAAACCTTGTTCCATTTCATGTATGCTGCACTGTTGATGTGAGGCTTTTGCGGTTAAAAATTTTGAGTTCAAGTGGAGTACAATCTTGGATATTAACCGTAAATTGCTCGCTCTTGCAGTATGGATCACACTCATTCTGGGTGTGAGGTTGGTGGTTCCAGTCGGGATGAAAATGATTCGTCGCAGCGATGATCACCGCCATCATCAACCGGACTGGCGGAGATGTTGGGAAAAATGGATGAGTCTCTTGATATGTTGGTGCAGCAAGGAATCCGACAGGAGAGCTTACAGCGTAATCCCACACTGAACACTTATTTGGATTTTCTAGCAAGACAACCACCGGTATTCTCGGAAGCTAAAGAAGCCTTGGAGGCAGATTATTGGCTCCAGGTTATTGAATCTAAATTGGACATGCTCCAGTGTGATGAATATGAGAAGGCTTTATTTGCCGCTCAGCAACTTCATGGATCCGCTGGGGCTTGGTGGTCTGACTATCTTGCTAAAATTGCGGAAGGCCATCGTGTGACTTGGATGGAGTTTCGTGATGCTTTCCGTGCACGTCATATCTGTGCGGGCATCGTTCAAACCAGAGTTGAAGAGTTCTATGAACTCAAGCAAGAAGGGATGAGTGTTATGGAGTACTTTACATAATTTAACCATTTAGTACAATATGCATCCGCTTATGTAGATAAGGAGACGATTAAGTGTCATTACTTCTTCCGAGGCCTCAACGTGGAGCTTCGGGCGAAAGTGGTACTATTCAATAAAGGGAGTTATAGCGAGTTAGTCAATGCTACTATGATTCAAGAAAAAGCTGAACTCCAGTATAAGAAATGTAAGAGGGAGAGAAGCTTATCACCAGAAAGTATGGATGATTATCCTCAAGAACAACTGGTGATATATTGCTTACCATCTGGGTTGGAAATTCAGTCCTTTGACGGACCACCGCAGATCCGATTCCATCCATACTCAACAATGGATGTTCAGCCACTGCTGCAGCAGCAGCGAATGAGTATTTGTGCACCCCCACCTCAGCAAAGTGCACAAGTATATCAACCACTTCCATATTGTGAAGATCCTGAGCTCGCATCGTACGGTACTTGTAGCGATGTAGACCATATTCCTCAGGAGGGTCAAGTGACCCAGCAAAGCAGCAGTCACATGTCATCGCAAGTTGCAAAGAAATTCTATGGTCAGCCAAATAGGACAGCACTGAAAGTGGGAAACGTAAACTATATGGCAGTTGAAGATGTTCCCGTTGGAGAACCCGTGTTTGCGGGTATGTTCAGACTACGAGCCCACGTTCGTGTTGTTCGACTCAGGTGCCACACATGATTTTATCAGCAAAGATTATGTGGGTAATCACCAAATACCATCAACCACCTTGGCCGCATCGTATCAAATTAATTCACCGGGAGGTAGTAGGATAGTGGGCAGGATTGTTGCTCGAGCGCCTATATGTTTGGATGGGCAGATATATCCTACTGCTCTGATCATCCTGGAAGGCTTGCGGATTGACATCATCTTGGGAATGGCTTGGTTGACACATCACCAAGCTATCTTTGATATTAATTCATGAACGGTGCAGCTGAATTCAAAGAGGCACGGGCAACACATGTTGATTCTGAGAAATTTTCCACCAGAAGTTACTGCTGTATACAATGCTGAAGCTAAGAAACTGGAGGAAATTCCAGTGGTCCAGAAATATCAGGACGTGTTTCCCGATGATCTACCGGGCATGCCGTCCAAACGTGAGGTGGAGTTTAAAATTGAACTAGCACCGGGAACCACACCGATCACTCAGAGGCCGTATAAAATGGCACCATATGAGGCTCTCTACGGCCAAAGATGTCGCACACCGCTGAATTGGTGCGAATCCGATGAAAGGGTGATATTCGGGATTGACCTTATCAATGACGCCGAAGAACGAGTCCGGGTCATACAAGCGAACTTAGAGACTGCTCAATCTCGACAGAAGAGCTACGCCGACCAGCGACGTCGACCGCTGAACTTCAACATCGAGAGTAGGTATATCTCCGCGTATCCCCAATGAAGGAAGTTCATCGATTCGGTGTAAAAGGGAACCTCGCTCCTCGGTTCGTCGGTCCATTTGCTATCACAGAGAAATGTGGACCGGTAGCCGACTGGCTTGAGCTACCGACACTGAAGATCTCGAGACATTGCAACCGGATCTCTCCTATACCGAGCATCCAATCCGGATTATTGATGAAAAGTCTCAGTCGACAAGAATTCGGATGCTCATATTTTATAAGGTGTTATGGAGCAATCATACCGCGGAGGAAGCGACATGGGAGAGTGAAGAATACCTCCATTCGAAATATCCAGACTTGCTGTCCGCTCATATACGGTAATTCCTTCTCTACCGTTTTATCTCTTTTTTTGGAATGTCGGGACGAGATTCTTTTTAAGGGGGGAGGGATGTGAAATCCCAAAATTCAAGCAAGTGGAGCTGCCAATCACACCTAGGAAAATGAGAGGAAGTTTAAACTTTTGAATATAAAGGTGTGAGCTCAAAGTGCTAAAGTGAACTTGCAAAAATTTCCAAACTGGGGGATCTAAATCCACAATTTGGTTGTCCATACATCCATGGGTAGCCCGGCAAATTTTCAGATCATTTGGAAAGGTTTTCCTATTTGTTCGAATTAAAACGGGGGGCAATTTGAATTTAAATTTCAGTTTCAAATTCCAACTTCACCAAAATACAAATTTGAGAGCACCATTGTGTTCCTCATATTTCTTTTGGTCTATTCTCCAATTTTGATCAAATTTGGAGCTTATTTTCTAATTCAAATGGAATTGGGAGGGTAAGAGGGAGAGGGGCCGTGGACCTCACTGGTTAGAGACACAAATGGAGTGTGATGGCTCTCTAGGATCATAGACTGTCCCCGCATACCACCACTCGTCTTTTCTACGCACTTTGTCCTCACTCGTGCGCACTTGGGAAAACTTCCCGATCGGTCACCCATCCCCAAATTCCTCTGGGCTAAACACGCTTAACCCCGGAGTCCATTGCAGGTGAGCTTCCGGAAAAGAAGGTATACCTTGGTAGTATGAGTACTCTATCAATCCTATTAAGCCGAGAGTCAGGATATCACACAATCCACCCCCCTTAGAAGAATGATGTCCTCGTCGGTCAACACCAAGATAGGAACGTCCCCTCTTAGCCACGTCCGTATGTTCAGTAGTGGCATACGCATATCGTATGTCCAGTTAGCAACATACGTACCATACTGTGTCCCATACAGAGGACCCAGGCGTTATGCATATGTACCCACGTCCCTGACCCGTACGCTACCGTATCCTTCTCACTGACCCGTGCGCACCCATGAAAATGCGAGGGTCGGCTCTGATACCATTTGTGATGGCTCTCTAGGATCATAGACTGTCCCCACATACCACCACTCGTCTTTTCTGCGCACTTTGTCCTCACTCGTGCACACCCGGGGAAACTTTCTGATCGGTCACCCATCCCCAAATTCCTCCGAGCCAAGCATGCTTAACCCCGGAGTCCTTTGCAGGTGGGCTTCCGGAAAAGAAGGTATACATTGGTGGTATGAGTACTCTATCAATCCTATTAAGCCGGGAGTCAGGATATCACATGAAGTTGCTTCAGCGTGCTCTGTTTTGCTTCGGCCGAGAGTGCGCCACCTCCCGGCGACGGCACCCAACCAACTCTATTAGCGCCAGCTCCTGCTCGATAGCTGAGGACGCCGAGTGAAGCAACCCCGTGCTACTGCCACGTGAACCAGCCTCGCTCATCCCCGACGCCCCTCGCTCAGCCCTCACGTTTGGCCGCCGTCCGACTGCTTCGGCTCCCCGACGCCCGAGTGCTACAAGCCGTTTATATATGAGTACCACTTGTTCACTGAGTTGTGACGTAGTAATTACTTCCAGATGAAGTGAGATGAATCATTGCTGTTGTGAAGTTCTTAAGTTCATTGTATTGCAAACCATGTATGCTATAGTTGTAGAACTCACTAAATTTCTATTCCACTTTGGGCAAAGCAACATCGGAAAGAAGCGTTACTTTTTTTATTGTGGATTTCCGATGTTGGGAGGCTCAAGGCGTATGAAATTGCTGCTGAAAAACTGCTAGTAAGGATCTACTTTTAGGCGAGTACTAATGCAGTAGCTGCTGTCCTACTTTATACATTCCTGCATGTAGAGTTTTTACTTAGAGTAGATGGTTAATCCTTGCTGAGCTTTTGAGCTCATGGTTGTATTATTTGTGTTTTGCAGGTTATATAAAATTTTCTATGAGGATGGTTATTCGGTGAGACATCAGAGCGCTGCATTCACTTTTGTTGAAGCTAGTAAGAAGCGTCCGTGGGCTGGGCATCTTCTCTTTTGCATAGCTAGGACTGAGAGTACGTGTTTATGTATATTCCGCTGTGTGTACCGTTGTGGTACATTATGTTGTAATTGACACTATGTAAGAAATAAATAACTTTGTATGTTTATGGTTTCTTTTCGTGTATGCTGTTGGGTGCCGCATCGCATGGCACCACCCAATGTGATTCCTGGAGTGTGGATCCCGGAAGGGGTTACCCACAGGCGGGAGGTAAGGAAGAGCCACTCCCTTCACCCGCCCGGGCCTTTTTCTCGATCGGAGCACCATCGCCGGTCTTCCTCTTCCGGCGCTCCGCCAGCATCGAGCAGTCGACCCGAAGGAGGGGACGCCGATTAGGAAAGCATGGAAGGGGTATCCTCGCCGGCGGCCCTCGTGGCCTGCACCGCCCTTCGGTATTCCTCCAGCCTCCTTTGGCAATGAAGATGGCTGAATTTGCGGTCATATTTCCTCTCCTTCAGGGCTGCTTTGCACGCAGCCGTCCCCTCCCTTTCTGCTTTGTCCTCAGGCAGCTTTGGCAGGCTGACTAGGCCTTCGAGCCCCTGAACAAAACGTCACGGTGTTAGATCGGGTCGGAGCGGCAAAAAAGAATCACGATAGGATTATAGCACCAAGGTCATATGCTTACCCAAGTGGAAGGAAGATCCACGGAGAGAGGACAAGAGTGACGCCTGCAGATCTCCGCATCTTTCCCGGTGAGGTCTCAAAACCTTCACCGGACCTTGGATTCGGAGATGTCCTCCATCGTCTAATGCGTAGGGTCACCAAGCACGGTATACTGCCACATGGCGTGAGCTTGAGCCTGAAGAGGTTGGATCCTTCGATGAATGAAGGTCCGAATGATGACCTCTTCAGTCAGCCCCTCCGCCTGCAATGCCTCGACTTGTTCCAAGATGACGGCCACCTACCGTTTGTTGGTCTCCGCAATCCCCCATTGCCATTGCTCCCAGACGGCGGGCGGATGTCCCGGGAAGGGAGGGAGCGCCGAACCGTCGTTGCGGATATAGAACCAGTTCTGGTGCTAGTTCTTCACTGACTTCAGGAGCGGGAGGTAAAATACCACAGCTGGGCTTGTCAGAGCTGAATGCAGGCGCCACCGACCACCGGAATCGGAGAATTTGCAGAAGACGGCCACATCCAGAAGAAACGCCTCCACAACTTGAAGTGGGGCTCGATCCCTAGGAACTTCTAGCATCATGTGCAAAAGAAAGTGACGTGGAGAACCCCGTTCAGCATGAGGTGGTGAAGCTCCAGGCCGTAGTGAAAGAGGGTGGCGCGGAGGAACTTGTGCGCCGAAATCCCTATCCCACGGAGATGGAACTCGATGAAGTTGACAACCTCGCCTTCATGCGACGCCGGCACCGCCTCCCTAGACGGAATGCAGATCTGCTTGAGCTCCGATGCTGAGAGGATCCCCCGTTCACCCAGGGAAGTGAGACGATCGATCGTGACGTGGGATCTCTTCCAACCTGACATGGTAAACAGCGAAGAAGATGAAGAAGAATAAAGGGGAATGCTCAAACACTTCCTCAACCTTCTCATTTCTCTAACTTCCGCTAGCAAAACTTGCAGTGGAGGAGGAGCACGAGAGGAATAGAGAATGAGGGTGCAGCGGTAAAATAAAGACCTTATGCCCCTGGGACGGTTTATGTAGTACGCCCGCGACGGTAACAAGGAAAGGCACCGTGGCCCACGGATGTGCCCGCCCTGTAGTAACGCTCCCACTCGCGAGATAAGCGAACACCTTCCAAAATTTCAGGGACGCGAGGCCGCCAAAACGTTGGTCAAACTAACCTGCCTCTCCGATGTTCTCGATGATTTAAAAAGTTGTGTGCCGTTTTCCCTTCCCCCAACTACCTCTCCGCCATGCCCCCACGCCTACCTTTGACGCGACATTGACGGGTCGTACGAATCAAAGGCCCATGTAAGTAGGTAAGGTTTTGTGGCCCGCTTTTGGGGTCTGATCAAGGTTTCGGATTCTAAGGTATACCTATCATACGGGTCGAAAGGACCGCCCAGAAGAACCCGAGCGAGGGACATACGATGCGAGATGGCTATCAATGGGACACTCGAGAGCTCTGACACTCCCAACATCTCTAAGTTTGATATTCAAGTCTTATCTTGGCGACTCCTGGTAACCCCTCGAAGGGTCGGCATCGAGCCGCCCGGGCCCACGAATGGCCCAGGATCCTCGCGAGTGTACCAAGAGGAATCTTATGGAATGCTGGCATGGAGCCTCAATGAGGTCAACCTCTAGTCCTTCGAAAGGCTGGGGTTCCACTCAGATTTATCCGTTAGGCAGCTCACCGAGCCCAGAATTTAGCCATTGAGGTAAATTCCCATTCGGGTCAACCCCTCCCAGCCTGCGAACGGTTTACGGACGGGGAACGAAGCGGATTCACTAAATAAACCAAGCCCAAACCGCGAATGGAGGGTCGGGGGCTATCGAACGACTCAAAGTCACGATGGGCTTGGCGCCTAAGGCTTTGAGCCAGGACGTAGCCAGGAACCAAAACAAAACAATGATATCACACAACTTCTGTTTTCTCTTATCCTTTTCAGGCCCTCGGACGTGCACGGGAATATGCCTCCGACCGATTCAGAAGGAAATCAGCCAAAGGCCCACGGGCTACTGACGGGGTAACATACCCTGGATACCCAAGAGGCATTCGGCTAACCAGTCACGAGGGAACATGTGGCTCCGTGAGCCCCAACCTAGGGCCCGGACTCAGAATGGCGCAACCACAAGACTCGACCCCAAGGAGAAAGCCGACCACCAAGGTCGGAGGAGTCGTCCGACCTTCAAGCCAGACCAACAAGGCTGGGGGAATGAACAATCCGGGCTAGCGCCCGGACCGAAGGCGAGTGAGAGGCTTAAATGCTGACGTGATGGAATGGCAGAAGGAATTCAAGACGAAGTGGGAGGCCACGTGCGACAAGACAAGCACGACGTCGGGCCATCACCACCACCCATCCCATCCCGCTCAGAGCGGGTACACAGTGACGGAAAGAAAATGTAGATCATAGACTAGACGGGGATAGGTGTACTGATCGCTCATGCACCGCTTTCGGCTGCCTTAGGCACTGAAACACCATGTAAACCCCCACCCATTTATGACGAGTCGGCGGGTAGGTATAGGCGTCCAATCTATAAAAGAGGAGGCTCAGAACCTCCCCTCACACGGCAAAAACAGCTCACACACACGCGACAGTTAGACTTTCTCTTCGCTCTCGCACGCGGGATAGCCTCGCTTGTAACCCCGGTTCTCTGAATAGCCTGAGCTAATACAAGGCCGACGAACACCTAAACTGGACATAGGATACATTATCGAACCAGTATAAATCATTGTCTTTATTAGATAGCCATCCAGGCATAAAACGTGAGGCATTCGATTACTAGCTGGTGGAGAAAACACCGACAAGGCGGTTCATATTTTATAACCGCCTGTGAAAATATATATCTTATACAGAACTACATGCTGTTATTTCTAATTTTCAGATCAAATTCAAATACAAACAGCACAAACACATTCACGCACCAATTATAAAATATTAATCAATCATATACATATAATGGAAGTACTTATATATCTCAATCGTAGTTCACAAGTACATATATTTTACAAGTTTCTCTAGAAACTAGTTGCATGATCATAATTGCAAAGTTCTGGCACATCGGCATATGGACCTGTGTCATCGAAGAACATCCATCTTCGGTAAATAACTTCACAACACATGAAAATACACAATTTACTCACAATCCTATCAACTCCTTTGTCAACCATATCCCTAGCAACCGGCCAATCTCTGATCACATCCGTGTACAACAAAGAAAACATAATAAAAGTATTAGAATACGCTAGTGACAATGAAAATGTAACTCAAAAGTAAGAAAATATAATATCAACAGTAAAGATAACTTACATCCTCATGATTCACTCTATATTCACCGGCGATATGAAGATTCTCGCAGACCTAATATGCGTAGATGACACTACCGGCGACATAAAGCTTGCAACATTTCAAATGTACGTAGGATCAGGTCTTGAAATATTGTACATCCACGTTCGGTCCATCTTCTACGTCAGACTATACGTAAAAATATAAAAGAGTTATCATTCTATTCTCATCCATTTCCACGTCTAAAATTAAAAATTAGAAAAATTTAAGAAACCATAAATAAAAGTTTGAAAATGTAGGATATATACAATGTAGTAAGACATATCTTTTGGAGAGAGAAATCTTTAAAAATATCCTAAATTTAGCTTAATTCTATTTCCAAATTTTCAAAATCCTAAAAAATTCGTGCAAGACCTAAACTCAAAAATGAAGACCTCATATCGCAGCAAAAGGAGAAAAAAGAAGCAAGATCATAGGCTTACCTTATGGAGAGACAAATCTTTGATATAATCTCAAATTTAACTCTTTTACTCGTCAAGATCTACAAAATACTCAAAATTTCGTGCAGAACCTAAATTACAAATTTGAGGCATTAATCACATCAAAAAGAAGGAGAAAACAAAGCAAATGAATAGAATAACAATAAGGCGACATGCATCTAAAAATATTTGGAAATAAAACTGCCCCCAAAATTTTGAATAGATATCGTCCGCCGCGATTGTAGCTATATATACTCTTGTTTTCACAAGCGGTCGATATATAGGACCGCATGGGATGGCTACAATATCACAGACGGTTCCAAATACAGAACGCTTGTGAAAACAAATATATTTTCACGGGCAGTCCTGATAAAAAAGCGACCTCAGATGTTGTCTATTATCATGGGCGGTTTTATATATAGAATGCTTGTTAAAATAAGTGGATTTTCATAGACGGGCATTAGAGAAAAATTGACTGAGATATTATCAATTTTCATAGGTGGTTTTTAAGTATGCCCGCATGTGAAAATCCATATATTTTCACAAATGGTTTTTGTTTACGGATCGTCTATGATATTATATTATCACAGACGGCTTTTAATTTTTTGGACATCACGAGCGATTTTTGAACGGACCTCCTATACAAGAAATCTGAGGCGCCTTTAAAAATGCTTTTTGTAATAGTGTTAAATATATTTATAATTCATATGTAAAACATAGAAGCCCCTCTAACGTTATGGTTAGTCACTTTCCTTTACAACCTGAATTACACTACTACATTACTGATATTAGATAACTAGAGACCCCTATTCAAACTACTACATCCACCGGTTTTACATTAACCTAAACTAGATTTGAGTACACCACACTATCCACCTACCTCGGCACATGGAAGCCGCTCTGTTATTATGGTTAGTCGCTTTCCTTTCAAACTTGAGACCTCTATGATTGAGCTGTTAAAACTAACCGCTACACTACTACATTATTTGGTTCAGTTTGTAGTTGTAGAACTTAAATAATACTACTAACTCGCGGTTGACATGGCGGGCTGATGTGACACTGTCGTCTAATGAACAGATGACAGGGTGGTTATTTTTGCAAATTTTTAAAATTCCCGATTATTATTAACTTAATAAAAATCATATATTAATAAAAAACTGCTGGAACAAAGCAAATCGGCCCTAGCACGACCGTTCTTGAGCAATGCCGATAGAGCCGGCCTTGTTGGCCATTTATAGCAGGGACGAGTTTCGCTGGCTGAAAAATTGGGATGGTTGACTGTGTGGCGGAGAAGCCACCAAGAGCGAGAGGACCATCACTCAACAAAGGAGGGTTAGTTGGGACAGAGACCTGGTCCGACGGAGGTAGTGAGCAAAGCCGGAGGCCACATCGTAGCGCGGGTGGGGTGCAGCGACATGGAGGCACGGCGAGTCAGAGACGAGACCGGTGGAATGGAACGGAAGGGACGCTGAAGAAATGGAAAGCAAAAAGGAAACGAAGCCCAAGAGATGGGAAGGAGACGGCGACGAGTGTAGGTGGGGTGGCCGCCACGTGCGAGCTTTTTGTATTTTCTGGACTTCACCGCGGCACCTCGTAGGCAGCAAGCTGGAGAGGAGGATGACTGCGTGGTCGCGGTGCGGCATCCTCTCGGCAGGTGACGACGCTTGCCGCTTCCTCGAAGTCGCGCGCACGGCCGGGTGGCACCAACGTCTAGTGGCCTAGTGATGGTTGGTGGGCGGCTGGCTCCATAATTCAATGAACGAAGAACGCACCTGGCGTGCTCGGAACGTGGACATGTTCTGGCGCGCCAGACTTTCTAGGCCGACACGGCTCTGTTTTTCATTTTTTTCCTCGGTCACGTATTATGTCACGTGTTGCCATACAAATAAAAGGTTCCGACGCTACTGTCACGATTAAACGTTCCTAATAAACTGAACCATAACACATCCGTAATAAGATTTTGGGCTAATGAAGGTTAGCTTTTGTTACAAATACAACAGACGCGAACGGTGGCGTCGTGGATTCTCACCACAGATAACAAGAGCTGCCAACTCCAACAAAGTTGAGAGGTTTGAGGTTTTGACCAAGGGCAAAAGGTTGTGTATAAGGTTTGACAACCCTGGTGGCAGCGACAGCTCTCACCAGTTCCCTCGCGGACCAGTCGCAAAAGGCCGGGGAAGGTGGCCGCGGCGGTAGGTGGCCTCGTGTTACGTGTACATGTGAAGCAAGGAAGAAACAGCACAACCTTTTGTCAACTCCAGCAGATGTACTTCTAAACAGATCCAACGACGATGCACATAATGTTTGTCACTGCTTCAACCACCGCCGCGCGCTTTGACCGCCTCGCCGCCACTACAAATATGCATGCAAATGATATGGTTATCAACTTTAACCCACTTGGGACTAACATATAAGAGCTAGCGTATCTAGTGGAATTCAAACGGGGGTGAGAACGTGGAAAAACTCCTGTGCGCATCTAAAAGAGATCGACCAACATGAGCAACTTATTTTGGTATAACCTTAACTTTCATATTGGTTCAAACTACTACATTCAGCGATTTCAATCTTGTGAGTGGGAACTAGGACATAAAATTCGTTTGGAATCTACGACAAAATTAATCAACACGGAAATGTCATATATTGCCAACGTGTCATAATTTGCCATTTCATTTTTAGTTTTGCCTTGCAGTCATCTTAATAAGTATTGAAAAGACCGCCTGTAGTTCTGTACGCCATTTTTATTTCACACAACCACATCCACAATACCAAATTTGGCATCACATCTACGATGGCGCGATTAATAACTACCCACCAAATTTGTCTCTAATTACCCTTTACAAATTGATCATCCATTCGCTGAACATAACTCTTATTTTACTAAATATTTATTTATGCCACTCGATTTCGAAAATGAACCAAGTGAATGCATATGTGTGCCCAGAATGTTCTTCACACATACACATTTACTTCACAAACTGAAATTTAGAATATTACCACGTATAAATAGTATTTAATTATCTTATTACAATAACTCAATGACTCGATCATGAATGTCTAACTTATTCAGTAGCGAAGACGCTAAACGACAACGTAAAATGGCTAAGACAGTATGCTCTAACTTCAACTCCACAGGCATGTTGACGGTAGTGCACACGCCTAGTACTTCACATGTTCCTCGAAGTATTCTTCTCCTGTAGCTGATGAATATGTTGGAATGCAAGGGTGATACATGTCGTACTCAGCAAGTGCGGGAAAAGTATGACATGTAGCTTACAACAAGGTAGGGAATAAAGAGGTTCATTGCAGCAAGCAAATTTTATTTCACAAACATGGTAAAAATAACAACTATTTCTAGGTGAGTTAAATCCCATCATAACCGAGTAATCCATCAACATTCCTTCATCATAATTCGCCATTTATCAAGACTCAACCAACCAATAATCTTTCCCAAGTTCATCTCATACTCATAAATATTTATAACCATCTCATTTTCATATAAACGAAACCAAATTCATGGTCATGATCCAAAACAGTCCCCAAACCGAATCCAATGACCTTACCCGATTAACCATCCCAAGTTTTGCCTCTAGTCATGGAAGTTGGCCAGGTGCTTGTAACTGGAAGCACGACTATCATCATAGTTTTACACTCTGTAGAGGTGACACCACTTTACCCACAAGTTCATGATTTCGTCACCCATCGGCGACTAGAGAGAACCTCCATATATCAGTACACAACTGTCGGTGTTTGGCTAAGAGATCATAAAATAGTCTTTACAAAGGGGCTACTAGGATGTACGGACCCACTGAGGTTTCACCAGCAGGCTCGAATCTCCATTCTCCCACCCACGGGCCCTCTCTTGTGCCATGCAGTTCCTAGGGCAGTCCTCATCGATTCCCATTCCTCGCGCCATCCGATGTTTCGTAACAAGCTAGCAACACACCTAATTAGTCAGCTAAGACGCACCCATATTTGGCCTTGTGGTGGCGCTGTTTCCCTGGCATGTGCTCGCATGATCCGGTCCTTAGATCTACGACAATCAAACCACAATCTCATCCAACGACATCCACGTAACAAGGTTGGTTAGATCTCCCCGATTCCATGCTCATTAACATCATCAAGTTCTCATCATCTTTATTCATATGAGTGCGGTACCTAAACAAGTTTTATTTTGGCTTCCCGTATCCTGTAAGTTAAGTGAAACAAAAAGGAAAAAAATGACCATACCCGACTCTTCAACTTTCCCGGCAACAAGGATGGTTAACAAAATTAGTAAACTCTTATAAAAGCGTGTCCCATCAAGTTTACACAAGCATATAAGTTTTCGCAAGCAAAATAGTTTCAAAAATATGGGATCAATATGGTCAAGGGACACTTGCCTTGCTCCAGCTGTTCGTGTTGCTCAAGCGTCTCGAAGCCTTGGTGATGTAGTTCCTCGTAGATGACCTCTTGAGCGTGTCCTTCTACTCACGACCACGCACATAAAAAATTTACAGCAATCAATTATCATGCACAAACTTTACTCAAGATGCAATGAGGTGGCTGAATGCAATTCCTATGGTGCAGTTTATAAAAATCAGTTTGCACGTGTTCTTGCATGTTTTAGTGGGATTCCATGGGGTTTTATGATGAACAAGGCTGATGGAATCAAGTGTGGACTTGGTTATGATCTTGATACACTTTGTAGATCAATTCCACCGTCAAAAATCGACCAAAACATGGTCTGTCCACACGTAGAAATTTCTGCTCGCAGGGGATGATAAAAACTGGTGCATAGAAACAGCGGCGACGTGGTAAGAGGGGTAACCAAGACCTACCTCACTTCTTCCTCCTCTCTTCCTTGCGGCAGAACCTCCTTCCTTGCAATGGCAGCAGCGGGAGATTTTTGATGGAGAATTAAGAGGCTGCGGCTAGGGCAGAATATCGGGGGCTTCTTTTCCGGCAAGGCGTGACGGAGCTCAGACGGCGGCCAAACTCCTGCTAGAGGGCGGCGACCAAGCCTTGGCAGCAGGGGAGAGGGGGCGGCGGCCAAAAAGAGGGGTGGAGGTGGCGGCTAGGGGGGAGGGTTTTATTTATAAAAGGGGAAATGAGCTAGGGAGGCTAGGATTTTAGCAACCCAGTTATCTAAGGGCTGAGATTTAATTTTAAAAGAGGTGGGAGCTAGGGGCTGGGATTTTATTATTTATTTTCCACCAATGGCTGAGACTAATTGAGAAAATAAAAGCCCATAAAAATCAAAAGGGGGGCGGATAGGGTTCCCCCCTAATGAGCTACAGCCAAGGGGGTGGGGCCCATTACGGTCCCCCTCTAAGTGGTGCGGCCAAAATTGGGCGGGGGGTTCCCCCCAAATGTAGGGAAAATTTTCCTAGGTTAATTTTGGGGAATTTGGGGAAAATCAGGAAAATTGGGGAAAATTAGGGAAATTATGTGAGAGGGAATTTGGGGGAAAATTGGGGAATTTTGGGGAAAAATGGGGGTCACCAAATTTGGCTATTTTATTTATTTATTTATTTTTTCTTTTTCTTTTTTATTTCTTTTTCTTTTCTATTTATTTTAATTATTTCTATTTTTATTTCCTTTTATTATTTTTATTTGTTTCTATATTCCTCTCTTTATTTCTTCTTCTTTTTAAATGCTTCTCTATATGAAAAATATATGCATTGCATGGTAGTAATTTTGAGGGTGTTACAAACCTACCCCCTTAAAATAAATCTCGCCCTCGAGATTTGATAGAGTGGTGAAAAGATGAGGGAATTCCATCTTGAGGTCTTCCTCACGCTCCCATGTAGCTTCGGCTTACGTGTGATGGCTCCATTGTACCTTGCACCAACGGATTACTTTGTTCCTCGTGACCCTTTCCTTTACGGCTAAGATGTTGATAGGGTTTTCCGCGTAGGTCAGATCCTCCTGAAGTTCTAGCTCATCCATTGGTACTTGTTCTTCCGGGACTCTTAAGCACTTCTTGAGCTGGGATACGTGAAATATGTCATGCACATCAGAGAGGTGCATTAGCAGCTCTAGTTGATAGGCTACTTCTCCTCACTTGCCCAAAATCTTGAATGGTCCGATGTGGCGAGGTGCTAATTTGCCTTTGACGTTGAACCGTCATTGGCCTCGGATAGGCGACACCTTGAGATATACGAAGTCTCCAACCTCGAATATCAAACTCCTTCGCCTATTGTCTGTATAGCCCTTTTGATGTGACTGACCAGCCTTCAAGTTTTCACGTGTCGTTTGGACTTGCTTTTCGGCGTCTTGCAGCACTTCGGGTCCAAATACTTGGTTTTCTCCGGTCTCATTCCAGAACAGCGGTGTTCTACACCATCTACCATACAATGCTTCGAAAGGTGACATCTTCAAACTGGCTTGGTAACTGTTGTTGTATGAGAATTCAACATACAACAAGTTCTTATCCCAACGACACCCATGTTTCAAGACGCAAGCTCTCAACATGTCTTCCAAAATCTGATTTGTCCTCTCAGTTTACCCGTCGGTTTATGGGTGATATGCAGAGATGAAATTCAACCATGTACCCATAGCTTCATGCAGCTTCTTCCAGAACCTAGAGGTAAATTGAGAACCTCGATCTGAAACTATCCTCTTTGGAACTCCGTGATGACACACAATTTGCTCCATATACAGCTCGGCTAATTGTGCCACGGTCTACTTAGTCCTAAGAGGAATGAAGTGGGCTGATTTTGTCAACCGGTCCACGGTAACCCAAAAAGAGTCGTAGCCGGGCTGAGTACGTGGCAATCCAATAATGAAATCCATGCTGATGTCTTCCCACTTCCACTCAGGCACTTTCAATGGCTGCAATAATCCAGCGGGTCTTTGATGTTTAGCCTTCACCCGTTGGCACGTGTCGCATAAGGCAACATATTCAGCGATGTCCCTTTTCATGCCATCCCACCAATAGTAAGATCCTTGTACATCTTTGTACAGCCGGGGTGTACGGAATAAGGCGAGTCATGTGCCTCCTTTAGTATCGTGTCACGGATGTGCTTCACGTTAGGCACACAAATACTTCTCCCTAACGAAAGCGTGCCATTCTCGTCTTCCTTGAAATCCTTTTCTATCCCCTGTTGGATTCTTTCCTTGATCTCCTTTGTTTCCCCATCCGTTGCTTGACCATCTCGTATCTCTTGTTCCAGCGTTGAGTTCAGTTCTATCATCTCCATCTCATTCAAGAACCCGAGATGTAACCGTTCAAACTCTTTACGCAGCTCGGGTGGAAGCTCCCGAACCGTGAGTTGGTGACATGCTCCCTTTCGGCTCAATGCATCAGCTACTACATTGGCCTTTTCAGGGTGATAGTTGACTCCTACATTATAATCCTTGATGAGTTCCAACCATCAACATTGCCTCAAATTCAGATCTGTTTGCTTGAATATATACTTGAGGCTTTTGTGATCCGTGTAGATCTTACATCGGTGACTGAGGATATAATGCCTCCAAATCTTTAAGGCATGTACCACGGCTGCAAGTTCCAGATCGTGTATAGGGTAGTTCAGCTTGTGTTTCTTTAGTTGTCTCAATGCATAGGCTACTGCTTGGCCTCCTTGAATAAGCACACATCCGAGCCCTTGTCTTGATGCGTCATAATATATATCGAAGCTCTTGCTCACGTCTGACAATACCAAAACCGGTGCTGTTGTTAATCTCTTCTTTAGCTCCTCAAAGCTGTCTTGACACGCTTGTGTCCACTGAAATGCTTTCCCTTTCATCAGCAATTCAGTCATAGGCTTCGCTATTTTGGAGAAATCCTTGATAAACCGGCGGTAGTATCCAGCCATCCCAAGGAAATTCCAAATGTCCCTCACAATCTGCGGTTGGTTCCACTTCAAAACATCTCTCACTTTTCCGGGATCAACCGGTACTCCTCCCTCCGAGATGATGTGGCCTAAGAGCGATATCTCAATTAGCCAAAATTGACACTTGCTGAACTTAGCATACAATTGATGCTCTCACAGTTTCTCAATCTCAAATGTTCTTCATGTTCTTCCTCACTTTTGAATACACCATGATATCATCGATGAAAACCACGATGAACTTGTCCAAGTACTCCATGAAGACCTTATTCATGAGATACATAAAGTATGCAGGTGCATTTGTCAACCCAAATGACATAACAGTATATTCATACAAACTATAACGTGTTCAAAATACAGTTTTAGGTATGTCAGAGGGTTTAATCTTTAGCTAGAAGTATCTCGACCGAAGATAAATCTTGGAGAAGATTCGGGCACCTTTCATTTGATCGAATAAGTCCTCTATGCAGGGCAGAGGGTACTTATTCTTGATCGTCACCTCGTTGAGAGACCTATAGTCCATACACATCCTTTGGGTCCCATCTTTCTTATCTACGAAGAGCACCGGGCTCCCCACGATGACGAGCTTGGTCATATAAAACTCTTATTTAGCTACTCCTGAATTTATTTCTTGAGCTCCACTAATTCATTAGCAGGCATTCTATATGGCCTCTTAGCTATAGGTGCAGTTCCGGGTACTAAATCAATGGCAAACTCGATGTCCCGATCAGGTGGCGTACCTGACAATTCTTCCGGAAACACATCTGAATATTCTTGAACCACCGGAATGCTTTCTAATGTTGCTTCTTTGATGTGATTCAACACTGCCTTCTCCGTTGCAGGTTGGGCTGCCTCAAACTCAATACGGGTACCGTGCTCACTCATCAACTGCACGATCTTCTGAGCACATTGAATCACTCCGTTGTGCTTGATTAACCAGTCCATTCTAAGTATTATGTTAATCCCTTGGGTATCCAAGACAATAAGGTCGGCCAGAAAGTCTACCACCTTATTTTAAGGCTTACTTTCGGACTTACTATATTAGTCCTCATCTCTCCACTGGGAGAATTAACCAACATAGTTTGTTTCATGTGGGATATGGGCAGGTTATACATGGCAACGTACTTGGATAAGATGAATGAATGCGATGCTCCGGAATCAAATAAAACAGTGGCTGGGTTGGAATTGGCGAGAAACATACCAATCTCGATGTCCTCAGCTTGTTGTGCTTCCTCAGCGGAGACATGATTCACATTGCCGCGAGCATAGTTCTGCTGTCCACGGTCACCTTGAATAGCTCCTCCATTCGGCCATGGGCTCTGTTTAGGTGCGTTGCTCGGCTGTCCAAGGCCTTTCTTCAGGCACTGATTTGCAAAGTGTCCCGCCTCTCCGCATGAAAAGCATGCTGTGCTTCCCATAACAGCAGGAATGTTGGGACGGGGCTAGTTTTGAGCATAGGCGCCCATGTTGGGATGGGGCGAAGGAGGCATAGGCATACGAGGTTCTTGCATAACCAGACGTTGCTGCAGTGGCTGTTTAGAGCGAGGTGGATTTGCAGGGCGGAAAGTAGAAGCGGACGAGCCATAGTGTGGTGCAGCTGGTGGCATGAAGCGGGGACGTACATTACTCCCTTGTGGCTGTCTTTGATATAACATCTTTCTCTTTCCCTCTTGTTCAATCTCACGGATATTGCTCTCCACCACTATAGCTTTGTCAACGAGCTTTTGGAAGTTTGCATAATCATTGTTGAGCAGCTGAACTTGGATTTTATTGATCCATCCCCTCATGAACAAGTACTGCTTCCTGTGATCCAAGTTGACATCCTCTGGAGCATATCTTGACAGCTGCATGAACTTGTTGCGATACTCATTCACGCTCTTCCTTCCTTGAAGGAGACCTTCAAACTCTTGCCTTTTAAGCATCATGACTCTTTCTGGGACATAGTGAGAGCGGAAACTCTCCTTGAATTCAGCCCAAGTGATTGTCTCCTGATTGCCATGAGCATTGTGTGACACCCGGTTCCGAAAATGAACCAAGTGAATGCATATGTGTGCCCCGGATGTTTATCACACATGCACATGTTTTCCACAAACTGAATTTAGAATATAACCACGTACGAATAGTGTTTAAGTACTTTATTACATTGACTCAATGTCTCACTCATGAATGTCTAACTTATTCTTGCAATCGAAGAGATTAACGACAGCGGAAAATGACTAAAACAACAGGCTCCAACTTCAACTCCATAGGCATGTTGACGGTAGTGCGCACGCCTAGTACTCCACTTGTTTCTCGAAATATTCTTCTCCTGTAGCTGATGTATATGTGCGTGTAACACCCTCAATTTCACTACCCTGTGTTGCATACATATTCATGTAGAGAAGCATTTAAAAAGAAGAAGAAATGAAGAAAGAAATATAGAAGCTACTAAAATGATAAAAGGAAATAGAAATGGAAAATAATGAAAATAAAATAGCCAAATCGAGCCGCCTCAATTTTCCCAAATCCCCCCCTTTCCAAATCTTTCCAAATTTTCCCAAATTTTCCTGGTTTTTCCCAAATTCCCCAAAACTACCCTAGGGGGAATTTCCCCCACATTTGGGGGGAATTTCCCCCAAATTGGCCGCACCAAATTAGGGGGGGGGGAACCCTAATCGGGCACACTCCCCCTTGGCCACAGCCCATTAGGGGGGAACCGTAGTCCCCCACCTCTTGGACTCTTGGGTTAGTCCCCCACCTCTAGGACTCTTGGGTTAGTCCCCCACCTCTAGGACTCTTTGGTTAAGTCCTCCACCTCTAAGACTCTTTATCCCCCACCTCTAGGACTCTTTGGTTAAGTCCCCCACCTCTAGGACTCATTGTTCCCCACCCCTAGGACTCTTTTACCCCTTATAAATATAACTCCCCCCTGGCCGCACCCCTCTCTCTTTTGGTCGCCGCCCCTCTGCTGCCAAGTCACCGAGCCCCCCCTTTGCCGGAATTTGTCCGCTGTCGAGCCCCGTCACGTCTCGTCGTGGCCGGAGAAGAAGCCCCCGACGTTCTGCCCTAGCCGCAGCTCCATAATTCTCCACAGAAAATCCTCTGCTGCTGCCGTTGCTAGGAGGGAGGCCCTGCCACAAGGAAGAAGTGAGGTAGGTCTTTGTTACCCCTCTTACAACATTTCTGCTGTTTCTACGCAGCCGTTTTCTTCGCCCCCTTCGAGCAGAAACTTTTGCGTGTGGACAAACCATGTTTTGGTCGATTTTTGACGGTGGGATTGATCTACAAAGTGGGTCAAGATCATCACCACGTCCAAACTTGATCCCAGCAACCTTGATGACCATAAAACCCCATGAAAGCCTACTAAAACATGCAAGAACATGTGCAAACTGGTTTTATAAAACTGCACTGTAGGATTTGCATTCATTCACCTCATTGCATCTTGAGTAAAGATTGTGCACGGTAATTGATTGGTGTAAATTTTTTGTGTGCATGGTCGTGAGTAGAAAGACAAGCTGAAGAGGCCGTCTACGAGGAACTACAACACGAAGACTTTGAGACGCTTGAGCAACACGAACCACGGGAGCAAGGCAAGTGACCCTTGACCATATTGATCTTATGTTTTCGAAACTGTTTTGCTTGTAAAAACTCATATGTTTGATTCAACTTGATGGACACCCTTTTTATAGGAGTTTACTAGTTTTGTTAACCATCCTTGTCACCGGGAAAGTTGATGAGTCGGGTATGGTCATTTTCCCTTTTTGCTTCGCTTAACTTACGGGATACGGGAAGCTGAAATAAAACTTGTGTTAGCTACTGCACTCATATGAATAATGATGATGACTACTTGCTGATGTTGATGAGCATGGAATCGGGGAGATCTAGGCAAGCTTGGTTCGTGGATGTTGCTGAATGAGATGGTGGTTTGCTTGCCGTAGATCTAAGGACCGGTTCATGCGAGCACATGCCAGGAAAACAGTACCACCACAAGGCCAAATATGGGTGCGTCTTAGCTGAGTAATTAGGTGTGTTGCTAGCTTGTTATGGACCGTTGGATGGTGTGGGGAATGGGAGTCGAGAGGGACTGCCCTGGGAACTGCATGGCACAAAAGGGGGCCTGTGGGTGGGAGAATGGAGATTTGAGTCTGCCTATGAAACCTCAGTGGGTCCGTACATCCTAGTAGCCCCTTGTTAAAGGCTATTTTGTGATCTCTTGGCCATACACTGACGGTTGTGTGTTAGTATAATGGAGGTTCTTTCTAGTCACCGACGGGTGACGAAATCACAAACTTGTGGGTAAAGTGGTGCCACCTCTGTAGAGTGTAAAACTATCATGATAGTCGTGCTTCCGGTTACAAGCACATGGCCAACTTCCATGATTAGAGGCAAAACTTGGGATTTTTATTCGGTATGGTTGTGGTATGGTCATTGGGATTGGTTTCGGAACTGTTTTGGGTCATGACAATGAGTTTGGTTTTGGTTATATGAATATGAGATGGTTATGAACATTTATGAGTATGAGATGAACTTGAGAAAGATTAATGGCTGGTTGAGACTTGAGAAATGGTGAATTATGCTGAAGGAATGTTGATGAAGTACTTGGTTATGATGGGAATAAACTCACCTAGAGATAGTTGCTGTTTTTAACTTGTTTGTGAAATAAAATTTGCTTGCCGCAAATGAACCTTTTTATTGCCTACCTTGTTGTAAGCTACATGTCATACTTTTCCCGCACTTGCTAAGTACGACATGTACTCACCCTTGCTTTCCCACACTAGGCGTGCGCACTACCGTCAACATGCCTGTGGATTCGAAGTTAGAGCCTGCTGTCTTAGCATTTTTCCGCTGTCGTTTAGAGTCTTCCGCTGCTAAATAAGTTGGATATTCATGAGTGAGACATTGAGTCATTGTAATAAAGTACTGAAACACTATTTGTTCGTGGTTATATTCTGAATTCAGTTTGTGGAATACATGTGTATGTGTGATGAACATCCTGGGCACACATATGTATTCACTTGGTTCATTTTCGGAACCGGGTGTCATAGTGGGAATGCAAGGGTGAGTATGTGTCGTACTCAACAAATGCGGGAAAAGTATGACATGTAGCTTACAACAAGGTAGGGAATAAAAAAGGTTCATTGCAGTAAGCAAATTTTATTTCACAAACATGGTAAAAACAACAACTATTTCTAGGTGAGTTTAATCCCATCATAACACAGTATTTCATCAACATTCCTTCATCATAATTCACCATTTATCAAGTCTCAACTAGCCATTAATCTTTCTCAAGTTCATCGCATACTCATAAATATTCATAACCATGTCATATTCATATAACCGAAACCAAACTCATTTCCATGACCCAAAACAGTCCTGAAACCAATCCCAATGACCATACCACAACCATCCTGAATAAACATCCCAAGTTTTGCCTCTAATCATGGAAGATGGCCAGGTGCTTGTAACTGGAAGCACGTCTATCATGATAGGTTTACGCTCTGCAAAGGTGGCACCACTTTACCCACAAGTTTGTGATTTCGTCACCCGTCGGCGACTAGAAACAACCTCCATTATACAAGTAGACAACTGTCGGTGTATGACCAAGAGATCACAAAATAGCCTTTACAAAGGAGCTACTAGGATGTACGGACCCACTGAGGTTTCACCGGCAGCCTCGAATCTCCATCCTCCCACCCACGGGCCCCCTCTTGTGCCATGCAGTTCCCAGGGCAGTCCCTCTCAACTCTCATTTCCCGCACCATCCAACGGTCCATAACAAGCTAGCAACACACCTAATTAGTCAGCTAAGCCTCACCCATATTTGGCCTTGCGTTGGCACTGTTTTCCTGGCATGTGCTCGCATGAACCGGTCCTCAGATCTACGGCAAGCAAACCACCATCTCATTCAGCAACATCCATGATCCAAGCTCGCCAAGATCTCCCCGATTCCATGCTCATTAACATCATAAGGTTCTCATCATCATTATTCATATGAGTGCAGTAGTCGAACAAGTTTTATTTCAGCTTCCCGTGTCCCATAAGTTAAGTGAAGCAAAAAGGAAAAATGACCATTCCCGACTCATTAATTTTCCCGGCGACAAGGATGGTTAACAAAACTAGTAAATTCCTATAAAAGGGTGTCCCATCAAGTTGACACAAGCATAAGAGTTTTTGCAAGCAAAACAGTTTCGAAAACATAGGATCAATATGGTCAATGGGCACTTGCCTTGCTCCTGCGGTTCAAGTTGCTCAAGCATCTCGAAGTCTTGGTGTTGTAGTTCCTCGTAGACGGCCTCTTGAGCGTGTCCTGCTACTTACGACCATGCTCATACAAAATTTACAGCAATCAATTGTCATGCACAAACTTTACACAAGATGCAATGAGGTAAATGAATGCAATTCCTATGGTGCAGTTTTATAAAACCAGTTTGTATGTGTTCTTGCATGTTTTAGTAGGCTTTCATGGGGTATCATGGTGATCAAGGTTGCTGGGATCAAGTGCGGATGTTGTGATGATCTTGACACAAGGTGTAGATCAATTCCACCGTCAAAAATTGACCAAAACATGGTCTGTCCACACGCAGAAATTTTCTGCTCAAAGGGGGCGAAGAAAAGGGGTGCGTAGAAACAGCGGCGACGTTGTAAGAGAGGTAACGAAGACCTACCTCACTTCTTCTTTGTGGCAGGGCCTCCCTCCTAGCAATGGATCAGCAGAGGATTTTTTTGTAGAGAACTATGGGGCTGCGGGTAGGGCATAACGTCGGGGGCTTCTTTTCAGGTGACGGCGAGGCGTGACGGGGCTCGACGGCGCCAAAATTCCGGCAAGAGGGGGGGACTCAGTGACTTGGCAGAAAGGGGGCGCAACTTGGCAGCAGGGGGCGGCGGCCAAAAGAGGCAAAGGGGTGGGTGGCTAGGGGGGGAGTTATATTTATAAGGGGGAACAAAAGAGTCCTAGAGGTGGGGGACAAAGGAGTCCTAGAGGTGGGGGACAAAAGAGTCCTAGAGGTAGGGGAGACAAAAGAGTCCTAGAGGTAGGAGAGACAAAAGGGTCCTAGAGGTAGGGGAGACAAAAGAGTCCTAGAGGTGTGGGAGACAAAAGAGTCCTAGAGGTGGGGGATACAAAAGAGTCCTAGAGGTGGGGGACTAGGGTCCCCCCCCCCCTAATTGGCTACGGCCAATTTGGGGAAAAATCCCCTCAAATGTGGGGGAAATTCCCCTTAGAGGAATTTTGGGAAATTTGGAGAAAATCAGGAAATTTTGGAAAGATTCGGGAAGTTAGGGGAGAGGGGAATTTTGGGGAAAATTGAGGAATTTGGGGGAAATTGGGGTGGCCCAATTTGGCTAAGTTATTTTTTCTTTTTCTTTTTATTTCTTTTCCTTTCCTATTTATTTTCACCATTTTCCATTTCTATTCCTTTTTATTATTTTATTTGCTTCTATATTCCTCTCTTTATTTCTTCTTCTTTTTAAATGCTTTTCTATATAAAAAATGTATGCAATGCATGGTAGTGAAATTGAGGGTGTTACACATTGCAAAGAGTGTCCCACCAATCAGCGGCTGCTCCCATAAGCTGGTGTGATGCGAAGAGAACGTTCTCCCGATCATTGCACTGAACAATAGCAATCTTCTGTCCCTCAAGAATAATCATAGTAGTGGGATATAGTTTCCTATCTAAGCACAATGGTGCTTTCGGAATCATCATATTAGCTGAAACCTTCCCTCCCGGTGAGCAAATCATATATGAGCAATCGGTCGGGAAGACTTACAGTTGATGTTTGACCACATATGATGTGCTTATAAAATTGTGGGTTGCCCACAATCAAATAAAATGATGATTTCGCGATCGTTAAGAGTGAACATACCCACCAGTACGGCCTCTCCTTCTGGTACGTTCTCGGTGTTGATGTAATGAACGTTCCCAGGTTGCTGACCTCCCTTCTTGGCTGTTGGTTGGCTCCGAGCACTGCCCCGAGATTGGGCTTGCCCACTGCCCAGCTGCTTCTGTGGCCAGTCCCTTGAACAATGGGCAACTTGGCCACACGTGTAGCTAGGCGGTCCTCCGCTGACCGGTGGACGGAATCCTGGTGCGCGTTGTTGCTGTGGAAATGTCCGGGGACCATCTGCTGCTGCTGCTGCTGCTGCTGCGATCATGGTAGTGGTATTGGCGATCGGAATGGGGATGGTTGATATGAACGACCCCCAAACTTCTGTTGGGATGTTTTCCTCACAAACACACTCGGATTGGTGTCACGAGTGGAGGAGAAACCAGGAAGGAGATTCTACGCTCACAAACTCAGAGTTTTGGAGGAGTACCGAAAGAAGATGAACACAGAAAGTTGTGGTGGCGCTCAACAAACTCGAGCGCCCATTCTGCTCCTTTTATCAACCAAAAACAAACCCTGGTGTAACAAATTCGCCCGGGCTTTGCACCACGCAGGCTTGATCTCATGCAGTGCATGCATGCACCATGCACGTATGACCCAAAACCCCGGGCGATTGAAAACAAAAGCTGAACTCACTCACACACTAGGACTCGTGCAACACATGACACAGGACATCCCCCTGGTTCTTGTCATGTGTACATTATTTGCTTGAAAGCATAAAGCAAACTAAAACTTGATCAATCTTCATAAGTACTCAACAATCTCCCCCTACTTCTAAGAATGTCAGCGAGTTCATCCTTCGTTCCAACGTGCTCTAAGATGACTTCTACACGATCAACACATTCTCTGACAAAATGAAACTTGATGTCAGTGTGTTTACTTCTATCATGCAGAACCAGATTCTTTGCTAATGCAATTGCTGCTGTGTTATCCATCTTGATCACTGGTGCAGGTACTTGAATCCTTGTCACCTCTTCAAGCACATGCCTGAGCCAAACAGCCTGACAAGCTGCTGCTGCTCCTTCCACATACTCAGCTTCACATGTAGACTTTGCCACAGCCTTTTGCTTGTGCGACATCCATATGATAGGATTCCCACTCTGGAAGAAAATGAATCCTGTTTATCTTCTCCGATCATCCACATCTCCCCCAAAGTCGCTATCGCTATAGCCTTTTAACACAAGACTTCCTTCACCTCAGTTGTAAGACAAACCAAATCTCATTGTAGCTGCCACATACCGAAGCAAATGCTTCGAAGCCACCACGTGTTCCTCTTGAGGTTCTGCCATGAACCTGCTCAAGTACCCAGCACCAAAGCTAAGATCAGGCCGAGTATGTAAGAGATACCTGAGTCCACCGATTATGCTGCGATAGACAGTTGGATCAGACAGTGGTCCTGTACTTCTCTTGGTGAGCTTCAAGCGAGGTTCCATGGGAGTGGCACACCCATTGCAAGTTATCATGCCACTCCGTTCCAGCAACTTTGCAGCATATGCTCCTTCACACAGTTCAATACCATGTCTCCCATGTTTTACTTCATTACCGAGGTAGTATGACAAGCTTCCCAGATCACTCATGCAAAACTTCTCCTTCATTTTCTCCTTGATCCGACTGGTCTCCTCAATGTTCTCCCCCACAATCAACAAGTCATCAACATACACTCCCACAATGAGTCTTGCCTCACCCACAAGCTTAGTGTATAAACCATGTTCGGATTTGCACCGTGTAAAACTAAGCTGATTGAGACTTTCATCAAGTTTGCAGTTCCATGCCCGAGGAGCTTGCCTTAAGCCATACAGCGCCTTGTGGAGTCTTGAAATCCACTTCTCCTTTCCTTCAGCTATGAAACCCGGTGGATAAGTGACATAGATCTCCTCTTCAAGGTTGCCATTCAAGAAAGCGGACTTAACGTCCATGTGATGAACATACCACCCAAAATGTGCTGCAACAGCAAGCACTATTCTCACAGTCTCCATCCTTGCAACCGGTGCAAACACCTCTTCAAAATTAACTCCTTGATTCTGCACATACCCCTTTGCAACAAGCCTTGCTTTATGACGTGCAACATTCCCATGCTAATCTTTCTTCAATTTGAAACCCATTTCAAGCCAATGACCATGTTTTGTTCTCTTCAATGGATGCGAGCTCCTCAATCATGGCAACACGCCACTCCTTAGTCCTCAAGGCCTCTTCTGCTGTGCATGGCTCTTCACCTATGACAACCAGAAGCTCATCCAAGCATCCTTCTTCTGGTTCATAATTAGGCACCATCTCAAGAATATTTCTTATGGAACGATAGCGAAGTGGCGCTTCTTTCAGATCACTATCCAACTCTGGTGACAAGGTAGGAGGTGACACAAACTCCCCATCCTTGGATGCATGCTGCCTCAGTTGTGTCCCTGAAGACACTCCCTCGGCTGGGATTTTCTCACCCTGACCTGTGTCACAAGAAGAAGAACTCACTCCACCAGGGTTCTCACTACGAAAGATGTACTCTACCTGGAAAATGTCTTCATCATTCACCACTTCACTTGAGTCGGCTGCATCCCACTTCCATGGACGATTTTCCTCAAACACAGCATCACGTGATATGTGAACGCTCTCCGTGTCGGGATTGTAAACCTCCACTTACTTCCTTGCTCATACCCGATGAAAACACTGGGATACTATGATCTTCAAGTTTGCTGAGACGTTTGCTTCCCTGTTTCACATGTGCCACACAACCAAACGTGCGCAAATGATGTATACTAGGTTTCTTGTCATGTCATACCTAATATGGAGTCTTTTTCTCGACAATCCGAGTGGGAGATCGATTCAACACATAGACAGCAGTGGTCACCGCCTCCCCCAGAACCAACCGGGCATATTCATCGCCTTCAACATACTTCTTGCCATTCCCATGACAGTTTGGTTACTTCGCTCGACTACCCCGTTCTGTTCAGGGGAATATGGAGCTGTCAAGTGACGTTGAACACCCTCCTTGATGCAATACTCAACAAATGCCCGACCTGTGAACTCTCCACCATGATCTGTGCAAAAAGTTCCAATCTTCCTTCCAGCCTCAGCTTCAACACTTTCTTGAAATGACACAAAAGTACTCATTGCTTGGTCCTTTGTGCTAATAAAAAACACCCACATGTATCTGCTAAGATCATCCACAATAAGAAAGAAGAACCTGCTGCCTCTTGGCATTGCGGGCGTCACCGGTCCACAAAGATCTCCATGCACAAGATCAAGTTTCTTCTCAGCCCGGTACTTTGCCATGCACAGGAACAGTTGACGTCGTTGTTTCCCAGCCAGGCAGCTATCACAGTTCTCCTATGTTTGAGTGATAGTTGGCAACCCATACACGAGGTGCTCTTCGGCAAGTTTTCTGAGACTTCGAAAATTCAAATGCCCCATTCTTGCATGCCACATCCACGTTGCATTGTTCACTTGTGCCATGAAACATGTTGGTTGTACCACCTTGAGATCAATGGTGTACAGATGATTCACACCACGTTTCACCATTGCCACAGGGGTTCCATCTTTATCCCAAATCTGTACATATCCATCGACCATCAAGATTCGGTGTCCTTCCGCCTCAAGCTGTCCAAGACTTATGGTATTTGCCTTGAGCTGAGGAATGAGATAGACTCCGGCCAGCTCCTTTCGACCGCCCCTTTTTCCTTGGAACACCACAGATCCTTGACCATCAATTTCTGTCACCGAGCCATCTCCCAAATGAACAGTACCATGCACCGTGTTGTCAAGATTTGTGACCACGTGCCGTTTCCCGGTCATGTGATTTGTTGCACCAGAATACAGGATCCACCGAGTACTGCCTCCACCCTCCAAGTCTCCTACTTGAACATGTAACATGTCATTGTTGAGGCATACCTCCTCCGGGGACGTGAATGGCTCGACCTTAGTGCTGGCACATGCCACCAAGAGACTGGATTCAAACTCACGATCAACTTGAGCCGTGTTCACTTCTTCATCCTTCTTCTTCTTCCTGCATTCTCTAGCCCAATGACCTTTCTTACCACAGTAGCGGCACTCATCTTTCGCCACACCATGGCCTGAGTTTCCACCGCCATGATTTCCTCGACCACGACCTCATCCTCGGCCATGATCTATCTTGGGTGCAGATGAGTCTCTGTGACGTTCCTGTCCATTTCCCCCGGACATCTTGAGACGTGTCGACAGGCGTGCATGTAACTCTTCTTCACTCAGATGCAACTTCTCTTGTGTGTTGCCTTCCCCAGTGCTTGCACCAAGTCTTTCTTCTGCTGCCTTGAGTCGACCGATCAACTCATCAACAGACATATCACTCAAGTCGAGCAAGGTCTCGATGGAGGCCGCAATTTCCTCAAACTTTTGTGGCACCGCCTGCAAGAACTTCCAGACAATCTCCTCCTCCGAACACTAACTTCCAAGTGCCGCGAGTTGAGACGTGATCCGGCTCATACATACACCAAACTCATCCACTGTTTCACCATCGTAGAATTTGAGTGCATCAAACTCTTGACGCAATGTACTTGCCTTGGCCTTGCGCACACGTTCAGCTCCCACGTTGCGCAGCTTGATCGCATCCCATGCAACCTTGGCCGACTCCTTCCCAGCAATGATCCCTACCAATTCTGGTGGCACAGCCTTGGTGAGAGCCTCCAACGCCATCCGATATTCTATGTAATCATCGATGCCAAGACTCACCGCAGTCCACAAGCCTCTCGCTTGCAACATCACCCACATGAGTGCCGCCCAATCATGATAGTTTATCTTCATGAGCATTGGATACGTACCACCACTGCTGACTTCCTTCATGATGCGATGAATCACCAACGCCCCTGATCCTCCTCCTGCCTTGCTGGCGCCTCCCAGCGGCGTGACGTCCCTCCATGAACGTCGGGCAGGCGAGGATGACCGTCGTCACGACATCAGCGCCCACTCAATGGCCGCGTCACGGTTCCAGGCAGCGTAACCGGCTCTGATTCCAATTGTTGGGATGTTTTCCTCACAAACACACTCAGATTTGTGTCACAAGTGGAGAGGAAACCAGGAAGGAGATTCTACACTCACAAAATCAGAGTTTTGGAGGAGTACCGAAAGAAGATGAACACAGAAAGTTGTGGTGGCGCTCAACAAACTCCAGCATCCATTCTGCTCCTTTTATCAACCGAAACAAACCCTGGTGTAACAACTTCGCCCGGGCTTTGCACCACGCAGACTTGATCTCATGCAGTGCATACATGCACCATGCACGTATGACCCAAAACCCCGGGCGTTTGAAAACAAAAACTGAACGCACTCACACGCTAGGACTCGGTGCAACACATGAGACACAGGACATCCCCTGGTTCTTGTCACGTGTGCATTATTTGCTTCAAAGAATAAAGCAAACTAAAACTTGATCAATCTTCAGAAGTACTCAACAACTCCTGCGGTTGTGCCGGTGGTTGCCAGCGTTGGCTGGATGGTGTCCGATACACCATTCAGTACTTCTGGGGAGCTCCACTCCCACTGCTCTGCGGAGTGCTCCGTTTCCTCTGATCAGAAACGAGCTCTCGCTGAGCGTCCTCCTGTACAATCACGGCATTTACGATGTCGTTGAAGATGCCGCGATTCAGACCCCGATAGAAATGCTCGCACTTCTTCTCCTTAGTGGAGACGTAGTCCGACGTATATTGCACCAGACAGTTGAAGGCACGGGAGTATTCAGGAGCGCTCCTCCCATCTTGTTTCAATTCCAAGAACTCTTGGAATTTTCTCTTCATGATTCCAGGAGGTATATGATAGGCGCGGAACGCCTCCCTGAAATTCCTCCATTCTACGGCATGGCCAGCAGGTAGTGAGGCAAGATGGTTTGCCCACCACGCGCCGGCGGCACCGTGCAGTTTCTGCGCCATGAACAGAGTCTTCTGCTGCTGGGTACATTGGAGCAGCCCGAATTTGGACTCAATCGTCCGCAGCTAGTTGTCGGCCTCCAGGGGTTCCTCAGTTTCGGTGAACACTGGAGGGTACGTACTCATGAAATCCGAGTACGTACTAGTATAAGGCTGACAAGGCCCCATGTCTTGGCGTGTCCCCGCCTGGGAC